>OX421970.1:83166408-84366408 GCA_949128135.1 Parasteatoda lunata | reverse complement strand
ATTAACCACAATTCCCTAAATTTTATTCGCAGTAACCACAGATTACGAACTGAACGCTTTTAGCATTCAAACAAAGCACAGATTTTCTGAAACATTACTCAGTCTTACCATTACATTTCAAGTTCCTTGGAGAATTCTAACAACACTAGAAGCTCCAGAACAAAGGTTCTTCAAACTAATTTCGTCGTGGCTTTTCAATAAGGACTCCCCACGAGGTTTGTTTGAATTGCAAAATAATTAACTTCCAGAACAACACCACAAACCTTTGTTTTAGCTTGTTCTCAACATCTTGTCTTGAAGTTTTGGAGTCCTTGGTTAAATTGCAAAGTAACAAAAGGACTTAGGAATATAATTAGTAGAGTATGATACATGCAAACATTTGTTATAATGTCTGTTATGTGGAAAGATGTAGATAGGAGATTTCTCAGATTTAAATGTATTTATGTATCTTTACCGTTTCTAAATGTAATTAAGTATATTTTAGTTCAAGCATTGATCTTTTATTGAAATGTGAAGTATGATTTAAAATGTGCTACAATAACTCACGAAACAAAATTTGAAATTTTTATGAATTATGAGTGGATACTTATGTAGGTAATTTACCATTTCTAAAAGCATAATTAATGAACTTATATGTTTATCTTTAACAACATTTCAGTCAAAGGAAAATAAATGAACTTATAGGCCATTAAAAGTAAATGGAAATATAATAGCAAATTTTTCGAAACAAAAAAAAAAATTTTGTAGATCATTTAAGAATAAAAATTATCATTTGGAAGGACAAAATTATATGACTTGTAAAAAGTTGAGTTTGAATTCAGATAAAAATATTAGTCCAAAAAAGATTTTTATTTTGGTTTCTATCCTTTCAGATGTGTTTATAGCAGTTTACATTTTAACTTTGAAGAGGAGTGATCCAAGAACAGTAGGTCGGCAGATCAAGAACATAGGACAGAGACTACATTTCTACGCTTGCAAGGCAGCACGGGTGAAAGCGAGACGGAAAAGCTGGTAGTAAAACCATTTCAGTTTTAACTTGTTTCCGGGGGGAGTAAATCTATTTTCTTCTGCAAACTATTCAGAAATGTCCAATTTTTCTCGGGAATGAAGCAGTTTCATATATATGCTATAATTGTAATAAAAAAAAATCTTTGTAGTTGAAGAAATTTGATGTTACTCGGAAAAAAATGCTGAAATGAAATGCCTTTCGAACCAGTTTTTGCTCTTTTCCGTCTTGGTATATATAGGCTTTCATCCCCGAAAGCTGGTGAGTCAAGATGGATGGTGGACTCATCAGAAAGAGCAAGGGAGTTGCTTCACTTCAAGGAATATTCGACGTAAAACCACGGGGGGAAAGCACATCGCATCTGGTCAGCAAAGCGTCAAAACAAAAAGGCGCCCATAGGTAAGACACTCCATTCTTACACTGCAATCCAGTGAGTCCAAATTAATGGTGGACTCATCAAAGGTCAAGGGCACTTTTACAACGTTAAAAAGAAGCGTTAAAAAGAAAAGAAAAAAGAAAAAAAAAGATTTAGAAATGGGCTTAGCATTAACTTACAACGGTCATTGTATTCTTCGCTGGAATATCTCGGTATTTATACCCAGCTTATTTTTTTCCATCAGACTTCGGTTTTTAACGAGTCTATTTCTTACCAACTTAAATTTACAAACAGATTTTTTTTTCTGAGTCAGAAGCTACAACTAAAACCGAAATAAAAAGAAACACACGTGTCGATCAAAGAGGCACACAAACGGGTGCAAGGAGGCTGGTAGGATAATAAAAATTTCAACGCGGCTCACCCTAAAGAGGGAAACTGTACAAATTGTAACTCGGTATTCTGATGCCACAGAGTGATTCAGTGACTGTACGGCAATCACTCAGTGATTGTACGACAATTACTGTAAAATTCAAGGTATATCAGATTTTTGTTCTATAACATGTTAGAATGAAAACAGATTTTGCGGTTAAAGTACCTGAGAGGCCCATACTTTTCACCATCATTTGAACTGAAATTTTTTTAGAGTGAATTTATTAATAGTCTAATAATGTTTTCCAAATACCCCTTTGTAACACTTGTCCCACAATGCTATGTTTATGAAAAGCCATTAACTGCTGTTTGAGCCAACTGCGCTAGCACACGTCGATTTCGTAAAAATAAATAAATAAACCATAATTCTGATATTAAAAATCAAAATCTAAGATACTTAAACCACTCATTTGGTCATATCATTCATACCGCAACGGTTTACGCGAAATTCTGCTTTTCAAAATTACAGTTCTTATTACCACGCATTTAGTAAAATATATAAAACTGAAAAGTAAATTTAACCGAATAAATGGTTTCTAATCTATACTCTTAGGTATCACATGAAATTACCAAATTTTACCACATTTACAAAATTTTATAACATATTTTAAAGCAATAATTTACTGTTGATTTTACCAAATCTGTAAAAATTGTTTAGCTTTTGATGCGTCATTGTTACCGTGTGACTCAGAAGCACAGTAAATTTCAATATATTCTGGTACTTTTGACTACTTTTTATTTCTTAATGATATATTTGACCTTTTCTAGTCTTACAAATTCATGTAACTGAGTTACAAGAAAGTTTACCTGTTGATTCCTTTTCTGAGTATTGTTGAATATTTACAAGGAGTGCATCTTTTCTATCTATGTTTCACTAACGCATCGTTTCCAGTGCTGAGAAGACTGATTGCTGCTAGGTTAGTATCCTTTAATCATTGTTGAAATGAAACTTCTTATGCGACTTCCAACAAGGTTGCGTTAAACGTTTAACGCTACCGTTGTCATGGAAACTAGATTTCTCTTTACGTTCGTTGGGCGCACGAGGTAAGAGAAAAATATAGTAGGTAATATTGGCGTTAAAGAAAACAAAGTGATATTTTTTTTTAATTCGCCAAGAATACCTTACTGAAATTTAGAATTTAGAAATAAGGTGATTTCTTATTATAATTTTTTTTTTAAATATATTTTATTATTAATATTTTTTAACTAAGCGAAAAAAATTTTAAATGAAACAAAGTATTGTATTTAAAAAGTTAATAAGTATATTTTTTTTATTAAATACAATTAAAAAAATACTTTGATGCACATAGATACTCTGCTTTAGATACTTATTTTTCTATGTTTTTTTTATTTTAGCCGGTTATTATTTTATAAGTGAAACTTCTAATGCGACTTCCAACAAGGTTGCGTTAAACGTTTAACGCTACCATGGAGGGGGTATGAAAGCACTGACGTTCAACGCTCCTGGGGAGGGGGAATAGAAAGAGACAGAGCGAGGGTGAATGCGTGACACTCGAACGCATGCGCGTAGAAAATGATAATTAAAAGATGCGATCAATTGTGAATTGTAAGCAATGTTATTAAAGTTTGTCTTAAAGAAACAATATGATTTCACTAAAAATCAATTTCTACCCCTTCCTATTTTCATTTCCACATTACGAAGTTTCACTTCTTCCGCGCGGAGGGACTTCACGCACTATTTTTTTTTTTATAATGAGTACTGCAAACTCTTGGGTGAAAGGCGGGTGAATTCTTTTTGTCATACTAGCTACTGCATCTCTTGGTTGTCTTCATTTTCTAAATAAGATAGATTTGTTATTATTATACCTCGTTCTTTCTATCCTGTACCTAATACATTTTAATACATTAAATAAAAATTGCTATTTGCCATTTATCTCTATTTTAACTAATAATTTTCAACAATTGTTGTTGAAATTTATGTGATGCAAAATATGTCTCCCTTCCATTCCTTCTTTTCTAAAACTTGAAAACTAGATTTAAAATATATGAACACACTATAGATTTTAATATTCAATGGCCAGTCTATACTAAATATGTTAAGAAAAAATATGGTAAATACAATTTAAACATATATAAACCACTTTAATGTGTTCAATAATAACCCCATTCAATATACAAAATGTTTCTGCACAGTGTTTTCGAACTTGAAATAAAAGTAAGATACATCATAAAGTTTGGGAATTTCACCATACCCTGTAACCAGAAATGTCATTGAAGAATCTCCATTAGATGAGCTTCATGCACATTTAAACTGGTACATTAACTTATCCAAAATAACTTGATTTCTCTTCTTTTTTTTTTTTTTTTTTTTAGTAATTATTGCCGAATATCGCGCATGTAAATAGGTTCAGAAATATCTCTTTTATTGTAGTTAAATAATTTAGCTATCAATTATAAATATTTTTAAGGTTTTTTTTAATATTTTTTTCTTAAATATGTGTATCTAAAAAAATGACTTTTTATATGGGAACTGAAGCAAGTAATAAATTGAAATAATTTTTGAAAAATATATATTTTATAATGTTATTCGATTGACAGTTAGAACCAAATAAATTAATTTTTGTTCATATTTTTAATCTTAAAAAGGCTTTTATAACAATATTAGAAAAGAAAATAATACAAGACAAATTTATCTATAAAAAGTTCAATGAAAACTATTTTGTCTGAAAAATACCTAGAATCGCACAAATACTTTTAGCAAATCATATTTCTTATTAATATAAACTTGCATCTGCCTTTTTGTAAAAAGAAATTTTTTTCTTGACATAATATATCTTCATTACTAAAAATGTTAATCCCTTTTAAACGCACTATCTTATTTGTAACAAATAAAATATCTGTTAATCTCTTTATTAAATTATTAATAACAGATTATTATTCTATTTATAAAGATCATTATTCTATTTATAAGGATTATTATTCTATTTATAAGGATTATTATTATATTTATTATTATTATTAAATAACTTTTCCTATATAATATGATTTTTTTTAAATAATTACCCTTAACTTCCTATATATTTTTCTATCTCATTTCACTGAACAAATCCCAAATTTTCTAAATTCATTAAAGTATACTACAAAATTACTGAAAAGAAATTAATTCATTCCCGAATCGACCAGCCATACTCTTTAATTATGTTTCCAAAATCTTATTTGAATTCCTAATTAATACAAATTACTTTTTTAATTCAACCTAATTCTTTTTTTTTCCTCACGAATTTAATAAAATCAAATCTCAGAGCCAGTTAATGGAGTTTCAAATTAGCATATTTTCAATACATGCTGTAAAAAAAAATTTCATTTTAAATTTAAATCTCAAATTTATTTTGCAAATAAAGGGCGTCTAAAATTAATTAACTATGAATACACATGTTTTTAATTTAAAGTATACACTTAATGAGTTGTTTGTTAATACCTGCTTATTTTGTCATTTACATAACATCAACGGTGTTATAAAGTAAATATTTTGAAAGTATAATGAGGTGATTATTTTATCTTAAAGCTGACAGTTCACTTTAGAGTTCATTATCATAGTATTAGTTTATTCTAAAAAATTGCTTGTTAGTCATTAAACAAAAGTAGAGAAGATTAAAGCTTTGAAGAAATAACTTGAGATCTTGCTTCATTAATTTAAATTTAAATTCTTTTAAATATTCTTTTGTATATGTGCGTTTATGTTAGGTATAATTCACAGCGTGTTATTATTTGTCGAAAAAAATTGGTCTTTAGTGTTATTTTTATTTTAAAATGCCTTTATTTAATTAGTTCTCACTAATTTATTCTTTATATTTTTTGGACACAAGCTGATGTTTTTTTTAAGAAGTGAATTAGGTTTTACTAGTTGAGCACCTGTTTTTCGTATGGGGTGGGGGGAAAAGGAATCAATTAATCAGTACTGAAAAGCACTGCAAAATGATGAACAAAACGGAAAGACAAAAAAATGACACAGTTATAAAGCTAAAATAAATCCAATGTTTTTTTTTTTTTTTTTATGTGTTTACGTGTTACGTTGTTAGTATCAAGCAATTTTTTCCTTGCTCATATCTTTTATGGACCATGAAAAACCTTTTTCCATAGTATCTATATTGAAAATTCACTATTTGCACTAAATTTGCTCATAAAATGCTTTGTATCTTCAATATATTTGATACCTATTAGGGCTGCTTCAATTACTATAATAACAGTAGTGTACCATTCATAGTTTGGCAGTTTCCCACGTTCTTCCTATTCCTTCCATTTGCCTTCTAAATACAAAGTTTACTTTTTATTTCAATTAATATTTGTCACCAAAATAAATGAAGCACCATTTGCTCAAAAATGGTGTTGTGAATTTTTACTTTTCTTTTAAACTAATTAGTACCATTTCTCCATTAACTTTGTTCTTTAGTACATAACTTATAATATTATTTCAGTTTGTTCCTATTTCCAAAACTTACTAAGCTCCATTGACATCAGTTAGAGCAATGCCACTTTTTAAACTTCTCTTAAAAGAATGGTTACCATTGCTCCATTAATTTTGCTTTACATTAAATATTTCTTTTTTCTTTCAATTAGTTTCTATTACCAAACTTGATTGTACTACAACATTGAAGTCAAAAATGGTATGGCAATTTATTACTTTTCTCCGAAATGAATTTGCACCCTTTCTCCTTTAATTTTGGTTTTCAGTGCATAGCTAATATTATTATTTCAGTTAGTACCTAGTACCAAAACTAATTAAACACATTGGCGTCAATAATAGGATGATGGGGTTTTTTTACGTTTCTCTGAAATAAATTACTTTCACTGCTCCATTGGTTTTACTTTACTTTACTCAGCTTATTATATTTTTCTATTTCAATTAGTTCTTCCCATTACCAAATTTAATTGAACGCAGCTTAAATCAAAAATGGTATGGAGATTTTTTACTTTTCTCCTCAATGAATTAGCACCATTTCTCCATTAATATATTTTTTTTTAGTAAACAGTTTATTCTTTTGTTTCAGTTAGTATCTGTTATCAAATTTATTTTAAAATCATTTTCATCAATAATAATATGGTTATTTTTTATGTTTCCCCCAAATAAATAAGTTCTATTTAATTTAGCTTTTCAGTACATTTTTTTTTTCATTTCCACAACCGTTGGTTTCAAATTATTCAGTTTTACAGAAACACATTTGAAAAGAATACAATAAGCTAAGTTAAAGCGTGGATAACTTTAGGAATACTGATTTGGTAATGTAACTCACGCTACCACGCTGATGCTGATATTTCAGTTTATATGGAATAATGGATAAAAAATAAAATTAAGATCGTGCAATAAACTCCTGAGAGCTATGAGCTAGAAGTCATCACTAATATTATCTTAAAAGTATTCAGAAGAAAAAACACAGAGTCGTCTGCAGTTTAATTTTTTTCTGTTGTGACTTCTGAATGAATTAGAAAATTCTGTTTTCTCAAACTCTTTTTTTCGAACGGTCTAATTAAAATTTTTGAACAATTTTTAAGATAAGGGGGAGGGGAGTGTCTATTTGTTTTAACAAAGTTTTCTTGTAAAATATGTAGCTTATTATGCACACAAGCATTCATACATTATTGGTTTGGTTTAACTGCTTAGGATTTTAAAAAAAATAAAAACGAAAATGAAAGGTTTTTTTTTTTTTTTTTTTTTTTCCATCTTAAGGAATTTAGATCTTAAATATTATCATCATCTATTTCTCAAAAATTCAGCAAAAACCAATATAATTTATATAGATTGTTTTAAAATCTCAACCGTTGAATAACTATTTTCAGAAACCTCGTAAAATAAAGAAGTAAAAAAAGTATACTCACTAAGGGTTTCTGAATAAAAATAAATAAATGAAAAGCGTAATTTCGATGACACTTTAATCACTAGAACTTTGTTTAATCACTAGTTAAACACACTTTGTTTAATCACTAGAGAAGAAAGTGGTGAAATAAACTTCGAAAACAGTTTGATCGCCAGGTGAGGTGTTTCCAACAATCACTTTTCAACTTCTCTATGCTTCCACCGGCAAACAAATTCAAATATTTTTATTCACACCATTTTCAGAGGTGATTTGTTAGAGTAAGGTGGCAATTTTTTTTCTCTCCTTAAATATTTATCAACTCTTTTGTCAAAAAGAGCAAGATGCCTAAGGAAAGGAAAAAAATGTTGATAAACTGAAAATGTAAGCTGTGAATGGTTTAAAATAAAAGTCTTATCTGTGATTAAAAAAATTATCAAATTATCAATCAATTAATCAATCTTACCTTCTTTTTAAAAGAGTAGGTGGACGTAAGCAAACAGAAAATATGATTATCTTTATTGTGTTAATTTTATTGCGGAATCCGAAAAAATCCATTATTTTTGCCAATCATTTGTTAATTAGATGCATCAATATTCTTTTTTATATCACCTTAATATTTTTATATCACCGTTATATTTTTTTCTATCACCATAATAGTTTGTATTTCTTATCATAATCCCGGTAGCAGAAACCCCCAAGCACGCAGCTGGCGCTGTTGGATTGTTACAGTATCTGCATATTATTATTCATTTAAGTTTTTTTTTCTTTTTCAAAAGCAAGCAAACAAATAATAGGGATTTGCTGAACACCCTTTCTAAAACATCTCTAGAATTGTTTCGAAGACAAATAAAAAATATCAATTTAAAAGAACACCACATGGAACAAAAAAATATACATTTTTATATTACTTGATTACAGTTTTAACTGTATAGGGATTTATTTCAATTTTTGGAATAACATAAACTTAAATTCACGCCTAAAGTTTTTATGCATAATTTTACGTTGTTTTTTTTTTTTTTAATAGTACCTTGCAAATTTAGCAATATGTTAAAATAAGCTGAATTTTTTCAATAATAAAATGTCTGCCTACGTTTAACTCATAGACAAATTTAGATAATGCTAAGGACGCACTCCGTAAATTCTGCTGCAATAATGAATAAAAATAGTGATGTTGCTTGCTTATAATGAATAAAAATACTGATTAATTTAGTGAAAGTTGTTTCACTAAACACATAAATTGAAGGGTTAGTTTTCAGTTAAATCAAGCAAAAATAGAGGGCAGCACTAAATTCTATAAATAATTCAAATTTTCAATGTCACGTGATCATATAAAGAGCTAATAAGTATTAGACCTAATATCTTGTTTCTTGAATTCTCAATGAATGTGTTGACTAAATTATAACCAAATTATGCAAATCAATATTTTTTTTAAAAATTTTTCCTTAAAAGCTAGCAAAAGCATGAAACATTGACGCGAATACTGTCGAGATTCTTTGATACGATCCGAAATTCTTTGTTATCTAAAACAAAGTTTTGATTTTTATGATAAACATTGTACAGATATTTTTTTTTAAGAAATAGTGTGCTCTATATGTCAGGTAATTTTGTTTGAAATTTAAACTATTAGTTATATTTCAATATTCTTTGCTTTCAAATTTTACAATATTCGTTTAAGGAATTTTTATTACAAACTTTGAAGTAATTAATTTTTATTTGGCGATTATTTAAGTTGTGATAAAATTAATTTAACTTAATTGTAAGTTTACAATCCCGTTTTAAGATAAAAGTTTAAAATCAGGTGACCTTCTTATTTTGAAGACTTATTATTTTGTATTTTTACAAAAATCAGGAAAAATTACTTGAAAGAGAGATTTCAAATAATAAGTAATCAAGAAATAATAGAAAAAATGAAGATTTTGTATACAGTAAAAGTTCCAAGGTACAGTGTCCAATCCAAAGAGCACCCTATTCTCCTATCTAATCCATTTTAAAATGTGTGCGTCTTATTGAAAGAGATTTTTTAAGAATTCTGTTTAGTAGGTCATCAAACTGCTCTATTCTTAATATAAACTTTTAAATGTAAGCATCTTTCATTAATTTAACGGCCATAAATTTTTATCACATATTCTTACTTAATAAATGCTGGTAGTTATAAACATAACTTTTATATTTTGATATAATCAATTTAGCTGGTAAAATATTCCTTTTAAATGTTGGGGAAAATTGAAATTTTTGCAATCAATTCGTGAGAAACGTTAAGCCTACTCATTAAGTGAAAACATCTCTTGTATTTTTTGCTCATATTTTATTATTTTAAATTTCTACTATGCAATATTACAATTTGAAACTGAGTAGATTGTTCTTCTGGTTATTCACCATTATTCTAATTTAATCACTCATATTTTGGCATTAAAAAAAAAAAAACAGATTTGATGGTGCCCCAAATTTTAAGTAATTAAAAGATATTGAATTTATTGTTGATCTATTGTTGGCAAACTAACAAAAAGTTATGGAGAAAAAACAATTTAAATTAAAACGAATTTTTTGAACTTCACTAAGTATAGACTAAGCTATTAAACTTAAAAACATCATAAAGAATTTCATATAAACAAATATACGATCGTTTGTTCTTAACATTTGTAACATTTTGCTGATTTCAACTCATATATAGTGAAAGGTTAACAATACTTTTACTTTGTTAAAATATTGTTACTTCGACATTTTTTTATAAAAGTAAATTATCTGTTTTATTATTATGTAAACATTTTAAAGGTTTACAGCAACAAGTATTGTACTTTAAATTACATACGCCAAGATCTATGTATGTTTCCTCTAAATGGCGATAAAGAAAAATTGTTAAAATATACATCCTAACCCACTTAATAGGTATCATAATTGGACCTATTGTGGTCAATTTAAAAAAACTAGCATATTAATGCATAGATTTTATTAGAAATTTTAGAGTAAATAATAATTAATCCTCTTTCCAATATAAATAAATCAACACGATGGTCCAAAATCACAATTTTTATATTTAGAATCCTTGCCAAAACTCGAGGAAAATAAAAGTGAACAGTTGGATCACAGTATTTGAGCATGAAAAAAATTTTATCAAAATTTTATGAATCTCTATTTCAAGAAAACAGGCATAAAAACATCGTCGATTTCTGATAGAAATTGAGAGAATTTGAAAAGTAATTATCAGAAACACCTTCAAACTTCAACCGGCTATCAAATTGGTTTAGTTATTTTTATCCCACCCTTCCTCAATAGTAACTCATCGTACTTTTACTTTCTCCTGCTTAAATCCTAATCCTAATCCTAAGGTATCCTGATTATCAATTTTGACTTTTTGACAAGGATCCTAAAAACGGTATTGCCCCAACGTGCGATCTACATGTGTAATTCATTTACGGTTCAATAGGTAGCGCTACTATCGCCATTTAATTGTTGTTTATTTTGAAGGCATGTTAAAATACAATTAGATTAAAATTATTAAATCAAAAAAAAAAAAAAAAAATTAAAACTCATACAATCAACGTCTCCCCACTTTACGAGCCGCGGTAAAATTATCAAACGTTTACCGATCCGCGGCGAAAAGAGGCTAGGGTGTACAGGTGTAGGGTATACCGGGCAGTGGTATTTAAAATTAAAGCTGAAATTAAACATTAAAAAATTTAATGTCTATTACACAGATTAATGATGGAATAATACTCTAAAAACTTATATCAAAGACTGTGGTTAGAAAATATCTTACAAAATCTAAAAACATTTAAGTAAAATTAAAAAATTTAAAAATATGAATATTTCTATTAAAAAAAGTTTGCATTGTTCAAAAAAAGTAAAAAAAAAAAAAATTAATAATTAAATTTAAAATAATAACATTTATTAACTGCTAATAGACCAATAAATCACAAAACTGTGAGCCAAAAAACATATAAATCGGCAATTTTGGTAACAAGTTTTAAGCTTGCTTGAATAATAGTATTCAATCTATAAAATTATGTTTAAATTGTACAGAATAAATATACGTTTTCGAGTATCCTTGCACTTTTAAAAGTTGAGATTAATTATTCACTAACAATTTTAAATAAGTAGGTATCCAAAAATTCCTTTATAGCTTGTTTTGATTGAGTCATTTGTTTGAACTGCCCCAATTATTTTTTTATTCTAGACTTCTTAGGATTAAAGAAAGTTTGCTGCGATTGTTGCCGAGGTGGTGCGTCCAAAAATTCTTTGACAGATTTACCGAAAACATCTTCTGGTGAGCTTAAATCTTCATTTCAATAATTTCATCATGTAAATTATTTTCATGCTTTCTTTTGCCAATATCTGTCTATGATAAAAAGCAATAAATCATAATGAATTTTATTTAATACATGTAATTTGAAACAACTTAATTCACCCCAATATATTTTCAGCTCCCCAGGAGTATTCTCAATTTGCTTTATTAGCAAAAACTTCACTAAAAGAAATAAAGGTGCATAGATTTGTTTATATTATGTGCAAAAAAAAAATTAATTAAATAACCTAAATAACTTTTAATCCAATGATCAAAAGTCATCCAGGGTATCAGATAAAAAAAAATCAAAAGTCAGGTATTTAAAATTCGATTTTTCAGGAACTATTCAACCTATTTCATTCAATTTGTTTTATATTTTGTAATATATTATTACATTATTTAAAATAATTAAAGAATGTGTACACTTTAAAGTTCAAAACTTATTCAATCATTATTAAATAAAAGAATATAATAAATAATTACTAAAAATAAATTTTTGCATGGAATTATATTTGATAAACGAGTATTATTATTTTGGGGAAAAATTTCAATTTGGTTCAAAAGTTCTCGAGACATGGCAACATACGCAAAAAATTAAATTTAAAATAAAGAGTCCAAACTTTCGTCCGCTCTCCAAATTAAACTATTGGGTCCATATTTCCCAGATTGCGGCTACCACCTATATTTCGGTGATCAGAAATTCGAATCCCTCGTAAAAAATATGTTTATTCAAAGAAAGTACGTTTGTATCTAATTTCGTAACTTTTATCGTCTGCACTAGCTAAGTCCTACTATGTTTGAAGTCAACCATCAAACCATTAAGATTGAGTCCTAGTATGTATCAAAAGTTATCCAAAGTGTTTCAATTATTTGTTTATTTGCACTGTAACTTTATTTTGTATGTTTTTAACTGTACTTTCAATTAAAATGTGATTAAAATACAATTTAATAAAATTTTTAAATATTTGATTTATGATCCAAGAGTCACTCTAACGTAGTCTTACTCTATTGTAGCGACACTTAGAAGCCAAATTACTATAACCTTTATTGTAAATAAATATTTAAGCTTTGTATTTCCCTCATTGCTAAGATAAATATCCTTTCTAAGAATTTTTTTTCTCATAAAAATTTATTTAAATCCTGGTTGATGTTGACCATAAAAAACTAAATTCAACTTCCTAAGTTAGGAAAAATACTCAAATTATTATTTCAGATAGCATCAATTATTTATAAAAGTGTCGGAACAGTCAATCTATATTATTCTTTTAGTTGTATGTTTTTCAATTAAAGACAAACTCCTCTGATATTTTTTTATTTTCATTCAGTGGTATAAGAGCAATTCTACAAATAAACGCCAATTAGGCGGCCAAAAAAAATAATTTTTTTTTTGGGGGGGGGCACACTATTTCTACATGAATTTTCTTCTTTTTTACACCCTAAAAAGGCAAGAAAAAATCGTGAACATGAAATTTTTTCTTTGTGACATACTTTAAATGTGACATACTCTTTCTGACATACTCAGATAAATCTGAGCCATTTATTCAGATAAAACGATTTTTACATAAATATAATATTATTATAATGACTCTCTACTCACGAAGAAAAAATTTCATGTTTACGATTTTTTCTTACCTTTTTAGGGTGTAAAAAAGAAGAAAATTCATGTAGAAATAGTGTGCCTCCCCCCCCCCCCCCAAAAAAAAAAAAATATTTTTTGGCCGCCGAATTGGCGTTTATTTGTAGTATTGCTCATATAGTGTTGCCCTGATCTTTTAAGGTAATAGTAAACATTGTTTTAATTGAAAAAATTAACACTTATTCATAGCCGTCACAAAGATTTGTGTACATATTCTATTCCTGATACTGTTATTTTATTAATTTCAGAACTTTTCATAAAATTCTTACTCCAACGTAGAGTCACTCATTATGTAACGACGTTTAGAAACCAAATTATTATACCGCTGTTGTAAAGTGTTATTTCAGTTTTGTATTTCCCTCGTTGCTAAGATACATATCGTTTCTATGATTTTTTTCCTTATAAATATTAATCTAAATCCTGATTGATATTGACCATAATAAACTAAATTCTACTTCCTTAGATTGGAAAAATACTCAAATTATTATTCTTGCGAGCATTAATTACCGATAAAATTGTCGAAAT
This sequence comes from Parasteatoda lunata, assembly GCA_949128135.1. Lineage (NCBI taxonomy): Eukaryota > Metazoa > Arthropoda > Arachnida > Araneae > Theridiidae > Parasteatoda > Parasteatoda lunata. The sequence goes on along the minus strand of OX421970.1, from coordinate 84,352,341 downwards.
AGTCAATCTATATTGCTCTTTTAGTAAAGACCGCTGTATGCTCTTCAATTAAAGATGACCCCCTCAGATATCACTTATTTTGATTGTATATAGTGTTGCACGGATATATTGCACGAGGTAATAGTCAATATTATTTTAATAAAGTTTACTGTTTACGGTTTCTTTAATAAGTGTGATTGGGGAATTTCAAATATAAAAAAGAAACGAAAATTTTGACTAAAATGAAAATAAATAGCTGGGTAAGAAACAAAAATACTACTTATTTCCCGTATTACTAATTTTTTCCACTACTGTTTTAGTTCGCCAAAATTACGGAGGATTTTATTTTCATCCGTCCACATTTATTTAATGTTTAATTACTAATCTGTTAAAAAGTGTTAAGTCTGTTAAAAGTATATATATTGTGATAGCATATCATGATTTTTTTACTCATTGTTTATAGATGCCATGGAATGTTTAGCTATTGGATCAGCCTGTTTCGTACCTGACTGTGTGAGAAAGGCTGCAGAAGAAGAAAAACTGGGACCGCTAGATGGAAAAGATGGTCCGCACACTTTGACCTTCTTTGCCATTATTTTAACAATCGAGATACCAGGTATTGAACAATTATAAGCTGTAAATATATTCTCTGCTGTACGATACAGCTCTCACAGTGATGATAGCTTTTCTCACATCCATTATAACGTCACGATCAGTTTTTTTTTTTTTTTTTTTTACCGTGTTTTACCTGATTTTAAAACTGTACGCAATGGATAAGGGGACGTACAGGTATATGAAATAGCTTGTTTTTGCAAAGAATGAATGGTTCTTCACTTATACTTTTACTATTTATTTTCTCTATTTATTTTTTTTTTCTATTTTTTTTTTCTATTTATGTTTTCTATTTATTAATTTTTATATTCCATACTAAAACTTTTTAACTTGAATATTGGATTCAGGGTAAAAAGAGTTATCATTCTGAGTCACTTTAGGAATGTTTTTTCAATGCATATTACGTAATTTGAACTGTAAATAATGCAGTTTAAATGAAAAAAATATACCGGACAATATAAATGAGATAAACTAATCAACACACTCTCCCTTTTAGCATTGTTAATTTGTTGGGCCAAAAATTGGCCAAATTTTTATAAGTTGAGTTATAGTCTGATTTTTATTTTATAACAATTTATTTAGTAGTATGGTAGCTTAATTTTAACCACAAGCTACTTAACTTCTGTAGTATTCATTTCGAAATGGTAGGAAAACAATGTATAATTAACTTTCCTACTATGTAGGAATAGTAGAAAAACAATGTAAGAATAAAATTTCCTCAATTGTTTTCAGATAAATTACACTTATAGTATAAAACTTATTCCATAGTCGTTACTTTTCTGTGTATTATATCTAATTATTCTTATCTAAATTATAGTTTTATATGAAATTTATTCAATAGCGGTTTGTCTTAACCTTAAAAGAACCTCGTACTTTTTGACCCATTGTAGAGTAGTGCAGACAATCAAAATGTATCCGTTTATTTTCAATTAAATAACATTTATTTATAATTTATTCTCTAGTAACTTTCAAAATTTATTTCATAGCTTTCTGTACACTACGCAAAATATAAAACGGAATTAAAATATAAATGAAGATTTTTTTTTAAATAATTGAAGTTTCTGGTACTAACGTGCAATGAGTAAACCTTTAATAGGCCAATAAATTAGTAACGATATTATTAGTTAAAAACAAAAAATTAAACTTTTCGGAAGTAAGACTTTTTATTCTGCAGATTTGGACTTCAAACTCAAAATAAGATGGTAATCGCCATCTACCTACGATATATGGTTCTAATAGTTTAGTCAAGGGAACAGTCGAAACTTAATCTTATTGTTTTTTTCTTTTTTTTTTTTTTTTTTGCACATTTTTCTAGAACAGTTTTTTTCTAGAACTGTTGAATAAAACTGTTGAACTGTTCTAGTTCAAAACTTTCTGCTTTATTGAATGTAAATACAAATTGATCCAAATATAGTTCCCATTGATGCAATCTCATTGATCCAAATATAGTTCTGCATGAAATATAACAGTTAAAGATTGTTAATTGTTTTTTGTTATTCAGTTTTATAATTGTTGAAACTTTCTGAATCGTCCATACAACTATACAAACTGTGCATATATATTTTGATATACAACTTTTCACATAATTTTAAACCGTATAATTGATAATAACAAAATTCAAATTATCTACTGAATCGATCGAATTCATAATAAGAAAAAAAGGGAACATTTTCATGATTCCTTTTCACATTCAGCATTATACATAAAAACTCAATTTTACATTGCAGTGTGCATATGACGTAGTTCAATTTACATTATTTTATTCAATTAAATAGAAAAATAAAATAGTTAATCGTTTTTTAAAACTTATTTTCGTAACATAAAATCACTTTCGCAACTCTGTGCGCACGTAAAAAGTTTAAATTCATAGTTTAAAGATATGTAATTTAGAGCCAGAGTTTCTTTCCTTCAACTTTTCATTTCAGTTTTACTTTCCAGAGCTAATATTTTGTTTTCAATTTTAGTTGTAGTTGAAATTATTGATTATTATTCCGTTAGCATAACTTATTCCGCTGACCAGGTGGCAGAAGAATTGGATTTACATGTAACCAACCTAATAAATTGTAAGTGCAAAAATAATATTAATACTTATATTTTTATTTCATGAATATGTATCAAAAATACAGTTGACGCAATTGTTTTCAATTTATGAACACGCAAAGCGAATAAGCTCTTGTTAAATAATTTATTCATACAAATATTTTATAGGTATTAAAACTGGAGGAGGTGATGTTATGCAATTTGAAGGTAAATTTTGATATTTGTATAGAAAAAATAGGTAAAAATAACAAATTATTTCTATTACACAATGTTTAATTTCATCATGCATCAATGATTTAAAGGACTTAAATAATTATATGTATCGTTAATACTGTTTTTCTTGGAGAAACCATTTTTTATAAATAATACTTTAAATTTAATTAATTTTTTTGTTGATATAATCTATCCAATAATTTAATTATGCGAAGAATATTTGCTGTTCCATTTTAAGTTTTAATAAAGCACTTGTCATCTTTTATAACTCTAATTGTATATTTGTTGACTCACTGAAAAAAAGTATGGTCAAATTACCAGAATATGGCAAAATTTACCATGTTTTTGTGGGTCTATGCGCAAAGCAAAAAGCTCAATACTTTTTTTTACCGACTCGCTTTGGTAATGATTTTGATAAAATTCACACTAAAATAAGACTTTATAATATGGTAAATGTAAATACGGTGACATTTGCTAGTTTTATCATGATACCTTGTAGCATGGCATAAAACCATTTATTAGGTTAAATTTACTTCTCAGTTTTGTATTTTTTACAAAATGTGTGGTAATGAAAAATATATTTTTAAAAATCAGAATCCCTGGGACAACCGTTTCCATGTGAACGAAAATATTACGAAACAATTGGTTTAAATCCCATATATTTTGGTTTTATTACCAGAAACTTCATTACCATACCATATAGTACTTTTTAAGGATTTTTTTAACGTGCTTTTTTAAATTGTCGCTTAAATGTCGCTTTTTAATTTTTTTAAGGAATATTTGTTGTTTCATTCTAAGTGTCGAATAAATTGTCGTCTCATGTTAAATCTCTAACTGAATAGCTTTTATTTTTAATTATCTAATTTTCGCTTCATTTTTAAATTTTAAACAAACTATTTGTCTCACTTTATATTTCTGTTTGAATATTTTTCACCTTGTCTTAAATCTCTTATGGAATGTTTCTGGTCGTAATTTAAACTTCAAATTAAACTCAGTCATAAGTTTTTCTGAAACTAATGCTTTTAATTAATGAAAACTTTTAGAGTTCAGTCTAATTTTAAAATTATAAGCATTACTTTTAAAATCACCTTATGTATTATGTATTAAAAATTAAGTTAGGTATTTTTATTTTTTTGATAAAAATGAACGAAACAATTCTTTAATTGAAATTTACTTAAAATAACATAATAGACATTCTCGTATTATAATATTTGAGGTAAGCTCTTTTAAATACAATTATTTTTCTTTTAAAAAAAGAAAAAGAAAAATATGAGTAAAATAGTTTTTTGCTAACATAAAAGGCCATCCCGATTTGCTCAGCGATCCCAAAGAATTTCCATATAATAATACTTTCTAACATGGAATATGCATGTAAAATAAATTTATAGATCTTTCCTTAGTTAACACATTGATGCATATGGGACACAGGTGTCACTTTTGTATATGTTTTCTGACACTCTAATTACAAATAAAAATATATCTTTGAACTTTTCAATTATAACTTATAAATTTTTTAATAATTGATTTTATAAACTAAAGAAATTTTAATGATGAATAACTATTTCTCTATTTAGATCTTAATCACTGCAAATTAGAAAAAAATATATATATATTTAGAAGAGTTTACTTTTACAAGACACAGGTGTTTCATGTGGTATTTAATTACCATGCATTATTAAATTTCTAAATACAATAATTTTTACTTATTTTTACCTAAATTAATACAAAATAATAAATAAAAAAAAACATAAAAAATTTGTTAAATGTAAATTCGTCTTTAAAGGGTTAAAAAAAGCTTACTATAGCTAGATTTTAGGCATACGAAATAACCAGCAAATTATTTTTCATATTCTCGAATTAAGTTCGACTTTCCTTGAAGCAAACTTGCTATTATATTTTTCAAAAATTAAGTGACAGTAATTTTTTTGTAATTAAATTACAAGTCAAAAATACGTAAATATCTGTAATAGAAGAGTTAAAACGTGATTAGTAAGCATAAAAATTTAAAACATAATAAAACATCACAACATCAACAACAAACATCTCAAATGAAATAAAGTAATATATCTATCTAAAATTACTTTTATTGTATAAAAAAAAAAAAATAGCACCTAAAATTTTTCTTCCTTTCCTGTTAGACGGAATCCTACAAAGCATGTGGACTGTAGAGCCCGACAAAGCTGCAAATATTGCTAAACAAGTTTTAAATATAGCATTGTTTATACAGAAAAACTATGATAACACCAAGACTAAGTTTGGAAGAAATTTAACAAACTTAATAGGTTTGTGCAACTTTACTTAAGCATTGAATAAAGTACTTAGCAACATATTTATTTCATCTCCGTCTATGAATATCGTAACCCAGAAAAGGGTTGGATATAATAGAGTTAGCCTCCATATTGAAAGCAGTTTCGTTGCAAAAAACAACGAAACTCTTCTACGGTTAACTCAAAAATAATAAATCAACTCTGTGAAAAAATTCCGGATCAAATTACAGTAAAAAATACCGGCACACTAGGTGCATCATCTGCAAAATAAATTTTACCTTAAAATATATTTTTGATGCAAAGTTTCATACCGTTTATTTTACAGTAATATTTATTTAATTACAGTGATTCAGTGATTTTACGGTAACTATTACTGTAAAAACTACGGTACATCAGATTTTTTGTTCTGTAAAATTTTACGACAAAAAATGTCGATAAATTTTACTGCAATTTAATTTGAAATTCTTTACAGCGTAATCCATGACCTATTACCATCCACTAATATTACTTTGTGTCAGCACCCCATGGTCAGCGAATACTGGAAGCTATTCAGTTTTTTTGCTGCTTGATCCAATGTTTTCCATTGTCTCGATTCAAATCTGATTCAAATGTGAGAGCTCGATCCCTCAAGTCATTTGGGACTCTCGTTATTGTGTTTATCAGTTTGCGTTGCGTACTCAGGTTTTCTTTTATGCTATGTCTTTGAACAAACAACGCAGATACTTCACTATAGGTTTCGAGAAAAGTGGCTTATAAACAATTTTCTTTTAAATGCTAATGGTTGAACGCTAAAATTAAATTTCCAAAGCTGATCAAACATTATTTATTCTTGAAAAAAATTGCAATAAGTAGCAAAATGCTAAACATCCATTGTCTGGAAATCTTAATTTCAGATATTTGAAATCTCAATTTCGATTTTTTTTTCTGTCGCTTACATTAGTTTTTCTATTCCAAAAGGAATAAAGCATTCCTACAACAGCCCGATAAGGGCCAGTGGGGTCATGGTCATGGACCACAATTTTATGACCGTATCTTATCTTCTAATATCTTTCCGTATTTTCAGGATAAAAACACCTGAATATATCTGGAGTTCTATTTTTTTATGGAGTCATGTGATTTGCTGTTCTATAAGAATAGACCGCCTTAGATAAATTATACTATAGTGTTTAGGACCAGTAAAAACCAGATATCCGTTTAGATATACAAATCTGACATGGGCATTTTTCTGTAATGTTCTATCATTTGTTTCAGGTATTTCTATTGGTGATGTAAATATGTTTTTTGTTGGAGCAGAAAGAATAAGATACGTGTTGGTTGGAGATGCAGTTCAGGAGTCTTTGCATGGTTCAACAATTTGCATTCAACGAACAGTAGTTGTATCTCCTAAATTCTGGAAGAAACTAGCTTCACCTGACAGCTACAAGTTTCAAACTCTTCAAGATGAATATGTTAAAGTAAGCTCGGTTTAACTTATTTCCACATACGTATGTTTACCTTTGAAGCCCATGACAAACATTTGGTTAATAATGTAGTTTTTTTTTTTTAATTCTCCAAGTTAGACATGAAACTAAGTTTTCGCAGTCTCCAAAAGTTTATTCAGATTTAAACTATTTAATTCGTCTGTATTTAGCAAATATGTTTTTGATGCCTCTCATAATTATAGATTTTAAGTTTTTGGCATTTCGCACTACATTCCTAAATCTTTCAAATTGTTTCACTGCTACAAATAAAAAATATTCGGGAAAAATTCTTTTAGTAATTTTTAAACTTTTGCAACATCTATAACCTACAAAACATGATTCTTAATATGACAAGAAAATCTGTGGATTAATCTGAAAGCATGAATACATTAGACACTTATAGTCTTTAAGTCCAGGCAATAAAGACCAAAAATGGACGTTATCTGGAAAAAATAAATGGGAGGAGTTTCTATTTTTTCAGCAGAGTGCAAAAAAAAGTATTAAAAAAAATAGACCACCCAAAATAACTTTTGATCTAAAGATTGAATCTTCACGTTTTAAGACTTAATGATTTGCTAGGATGATCTCAAATATTAGTTAGTGCAGACGATATTTTAATTTACGAAACCAGAAACCAAAACGTACTTTCTCTGAATAAACATATCTTTTTCCGATGAACTCGAATTTCTGACCCCCAAACTAGAGGAGAAAGCCGCAATTGGAGATATATGGTCCCCATATTTTGGTCAGGACTGCAGTACAAAGTTTGGATAACTTAATATAAATTTTATTTTTTGAGTATTTCACCGTATTTCGAGAGCTTTTTAAGCGAATTGAGATTTGCGTGCAAAACCTTTTTAATTTCTTTTAAAAAGTTCTCGAGATATGGCGAAATACGCAAAAAATAAAATTAATATTAAATGGTCCAAACTTGAGATCGCTCTCCTGACCAAACAATAGAGACCAAATTTCTCAGATTAAGGCTATCCCCTATATTTTCGAGGTCAGAAATCCAAATCTGTCCATAAAAAAGGTTACGTTTATTCCTAAAAAGTTCCTTTTTATGTCTAACTTCGTAACTTAAACTATCGTTTGCGCTAATTAATTAATATATTTGCAGTCGCCCCTTCGAACTCTTCAGATTGAATCCTAGAACGTGAAGATCCGACCATTAGATCAAAAGTTATTGGTCCTTTTTTTTTATTTTGAGCATAGTGCATTTATGCCTTGGAGGATGCTGAATCTGAATCCGAATTTTGCGATAAAACTTTTTTTCGAAAAATAGGTTTTTTTTTCCTGGAAAAACTTGGCAAATGTAGTTTTTTCCGTGTAACGTTTTTTTACTTAACTATTTTTAAACTAAAAATATCTGATGGCGTATTTTAAAACTAAAGGATATTTCCTACAAATTTTATACCTACAATATAGACGTAGGGTAAGAAATCACAGAATTAAGAGTATAGAAATATAAATAATACGAAGTAATAAACTCTTACGGAAGAAAAAAAAAAATTTTGTGTGTGAGTTTGGGTTTGAATGAACAAATTTTACAATTGTATTAGACTAATTGAGCATCATCTGAAAAAAGTAACAGCGAACATTCAGAAACTAAATCTTTTCCAGATTGCAACTATCCACATATTTTCAGTGTCAAATGCAAAAGCCTTAGGTAAAAAAAGCTTATTCCAAAAAAAATTCGTTTTTGAGACTGATTTAACGTGAAACATTTGTCTGCTAAAATAAATTAGTGTAAATAATACTCCTTTTATTCAATGAAATAGCGTGTTAAGTACGTTAAAATCCCATTATGATATCACTTTATATTCAACTCAATTTTCAGAGATTTCCGATTTTTTTTTATTTATTTATTATTATTACTATTATTTTACACGCTAAACTCTTATTATTTAAGTTCTTCAGTTTTCAATTTTCTTTTTATTTTGATAATACATGTTTATTTCACTGTTTTTTATTGTTTATATACTACTTAGGTATATTCTGGAAAAGTGGTTCAAAGTCTCACATCACTTTCTGGCATGTTTGGTATGACATTTATTTCATTTAATGTTCCATAATTTGTTTGAGACGCATAAAAATATAATACAGAATAGTTATTTGATTTGATAATGTGGGAATGGAACTATGATAACAAAATTAACTGAAACGTAGTTGGAACTACATTAGCCATTTAACTAAATTAAGGATCAAACACGAAACGATTTCTAATCAAAAGAATTGCGAGAAATATATTATGTAACAATGATTAAAACAGTCAAAATATTCTTAAAATATAGAAACTTAAAAAAAGAAAGTTTTGTTACAAAGCAAGTCAGATTTTAAACTTTTTCAAGCAATTATTGAAAAATTGGTGAATAATTGTGAATTAAAAACAATTATTTTTTGTTCATTAGCTTAAAAAATCATTTCTTTTAATTCCAGAAACATGTTTCCAATTTTGGAAATTGTAATATTTATATTATCATCAAGGTATGACATTTTGCATTCTAAAATTTCATACCTCGATAATATATATCAAAACGTTCCATAGAATAATTTTAATTAATCTCGCTAATGTATGAAATTCTATACAATTTCTCATGCATTATACATAATATCCCGCATTCTATATAATTTCCCGCATTCTATATAATTTCTAGTCATTACATAGAATGCCTTAAATGGCTTGTCAATTTTTGAAATCCATTATTCTATAGAGTATCAAGTCAGTTTATTGAACGTCAAAAATCCAAAAGCAAGGTATGAAATCAGGATGAACTTTAATTATTAATATACTGAATACAAGAACTAGGAAAAAAGATTGGATAATTTTTTTTTTTTTTTTTTTTTTTTTTTTTTTTTTTTTACAATTCACATTTTAATCAAAAAATTGGTCAATTTTCATACACTTTGCCAAAAAATTTCAAATCTTCTCCACAAACCTTAAATAAATGTAATAAAATAATTTATTTAATTCTATATACATATTTCAATGAAGAAACATTAGTTTAAGTATCATTTTATTATTATTCATTTATTACGGAAACGTTTTTGTTAACGAATATTTTAAGCGGAAAGACTGAAAACTATACAATCAAAAGTTGCCTTTTTTTTATTGTAGACCGTTAGAAACAGCCTAAAATTTATTTCATGTTTTTGTATTTAATACCACTCTCTGCTTATTAAGTTTGTGAAATGAAATTTTTTTTAGTTTCTCTTTAGTAAAGAACTTATACGTTCTTAAAGTTTAATAAATTTATTCATTTGTACACTGTGTCACGTACAATATTTTCTGAGTATATATTATCATTTATCTGTTTTTATTATTGTGTTTATTGGTTCATTTTAGAATCTAATAAATACAAATGAATTGTTATATATTTAGGAGACTCAAAGCAGAGGGACTCAATATCTTCTGATTCACCTTTGGCGACGTATTTATGGAAGTATTTACCAACACCTCATGACCAAGTAAGAACAAAGTTTTTCTTTTTTCTTAATTTAGTTTTTTTATTTTAGTTTAGTTTTCCATAAAAGATTAGTTCATATGATTCGCCATTTTAACTCCTACTCCTAACTTAACACATTTATTACTAACATTTGAAATATCTCGTCTTACAAGAATTAATTGTTGTTGTTGTTGCGTACGCCTGTTAAGGCAGAAGGATGCGATTGTTCCTATTTTCCAGTGGCGAGCAAGATATTTCGTCTTTGACACTTTACTTTTTCACATTTTAATATGAAACCTTTTTTATTAATGAAACATTATAAATTTTTGCAAACAAATATTTTTTTTACAAAGCTTTAAATGTTTTGCCAACTTTAAAAGCTGAAATATTGCCTCCCACCTTATTCATTTTTTATTTCTGCCAAAATTGGATAATTATGTTCCAAATTATTTGCAAGAATCAGTTTTTGTAACAAAAGTAGTTTTGGAATTCAATTTACATTTGGAACGTAATACATTTAAAGCTTGTGTTTGACTGGAAGTAACGTGCAATATTTTATAGGATATTTTTATAACAATGTTTAGTTTTAAAAACATTTTTATTAGTAATAAATAAATAGTTTAAATATTAATTTAAATGAATTAAATTTTGTTGACTATATATAGTCAACAAATTCTAATTTATATTTAGCACTAAAACATTAATAAATGTTACATATGGAACAGAAAGTATTACTTATCATAAATGTTTTATAAAATGACGAATATTTGTCCAAAGAGAGAGTTATATAGAATGATTATAAATTAACTTTATTAAAGTACCTCTGATGAGCATACTGTTCAAATGAGAGAAGAAAAATTATTAAAAAGATGTTATAAAGTATGAGTTAAATAATAAAGTAAAAAATTAATACCATTGTCTGGTACCGTAATCTCATCTTGAGCACTTACTTTGTAATACATTTATGAAACGTCATCGAATCAAACGGTAAAGAAAATGCTCTCGAATCAGGATTTTTTTTTGTTAGAAAGTTTATTTTATTATCTTACATTTTATCGCGTTTGTTATTGTTAAATAAATATTAAAAGGGATAAAATGAGCAATTGTTTTAGATGGAATAGATAATGGCTAACACATAATTCAAATTTCTTTTTAGGCTCGAACCTATGGACAAGTGCAAGTAATGTCATCTGTTTCACAAATTATCTCAGTCGCAATTCATTTTCACAATTTAAACATTTCCAATCCTGACTCTTTACAAAATGTAATACTAGTAATTGAAGATATCATCCAGAAAAGTGGAGGTAAATTATTAAAACCATTATCAAAATCCTTTAATTTGCACAACGGAACTATTTACTAAAATTAGTAAATTTTGGGGTAATTTTGAATTTTTATCTATGAATTATTCCCTTACACTTTTATCCAAATAGTTCCCAAGTAGCATTGTTGCGTAGCATTGATATTGTGAAGGTTCTCATCCATTTTCAAATCACCGCTCACTTCAGAAGTGGAAAAATTCTCATCGCAGAAAAAAAAAAAACAGTAATAATAAATAATTAATAAAAACTTTTGTCCCTTAATATTTTTTTGTATAGTACACTTCAACAACCATGTCTTTAAGTTATTGAAAATATACACAGTAAAAAATTCCGGATCAAATTACGGTAAAAAGTACCAGCACTCAAGGTTTCGGTACTTTTTATAGTAAAATCTATTTTCACTGGAACATGTTACTTAACAAAAACTATGACATATTGTAATTTTTACAGTAATTACTATAGTAATATCATTGTATCATTCCGCTTGAGTAGATACTACTGTAAAAGTTACGGTATAATATTTTACAGTAGAAATGGTTTTCACGGGTAAAATAGATTTTACGGATAATGCAACTAAAGTGCTAATTTTTTACACCGCAATTTGATCTGGAATATTTTGCAGTGTACCCATCGACCGAGGTTATACAACAAGAAAGTTTATTTACAAGGGTAATCTTTACAAGAAATATTTAGATAAAAAATATTTTTATTTGAAACATTTTTATTCTAGTTTTTATGAAAGCAACTCTAATGTACAATTTTCAAGTGTTAAATTTAAAATAATTCCACAGATCAGTTTGGAATTTACATTAAATGTTTTTTTATGTGCAAAGTAATGCAAGTGATGTCGTAAATAAATCTAATGAGATCAACCTTTAATCCCTCGCATGTGTTAGTTTTTTATGTACAGCTAATACTGAGCGAATCATATTTCCAAAGAAAAGTCCAATCGACGTTATTATTTTGTAAGTTAACAATAGAAAATTCGAAATTCTGATAATATCCCTTTAAATTTTTTAACAAAAAAGAAAACACATAATGTATACCGATAAATTAAATATATTCCTAAGTTCTTAAGCTACCATAAAATTTTTACAATGTTATCTTGTAATAATGTACAGTATGCAAAATATAAAACCTTTTAATCTTAAGAACCGATTACCAAGTACTAAGATTCTTAAAAGCTAATCTAAAATAGATTATTTTCTCGTGCAGTCGTTATTTTAAGTTACATTTTAAGATACAAAATCGTGCTTGACCTCAATTATACCTTAATTTGTAAAATTTGGTCCCTACAGTTTCGGAGGGAGAGTAGTCGAAAGTTTAAGTTTCTTAATGTTAGTTTCACATTTGTGTTTTTCCTTTTCCTGGATGTCTCATCATTTTTTTTACTGAAGAACAATTTAACCGATTCTGAGAAATTTTGGATTTTGTACAGGAACAGATCGATACCTAGATTAAAAGACTGTAAAAACTTTTATGCCTTACAATTAAAAAATTAATTGACCATTTTTAAATTAAATAATTAAAAGTAATTGACAGGTTTAAAAAATATCATTATTACTTGGAATTATTTTTGGATACACGAACCTTAAATTGTGAGCAAGAAATTCCGTAATGAACTCCCGTAACGTTTTTTTTCTTAAGTCGTTGAAGTCATAAAAAAGTATACACGTTAGGAATCACAAATTAATATATAAGCGAAAAACAAAACCGTTATCGAAATCTCGAGAAGTATTATCAAGTTGAGCGAACGTTCAAGCGTGATTGATTGCCGGAGGAATTTAAAAAGAGTTGGAAGTGTTTCTATTAATACCATTTCAAGTCCAATGAGGTAATCAAAGTGATTTTGAGTTATCTGTCTTTTGCCTTTCTTGCTTGTGATTCGGCAGATTTCTTTATCGTTTTCGTTGCAACTTTTCCTTAATAAATTTGTCCCTCCTACTGCGCCTCCTACTTTCTTTTTTGAAGAATATTTTAAAAATATATATTAAGAGAGGTGATTAGGGAATACCCTGTGCAAAAATTCAAATTCAAAATTTAAACAAACATGAAACTTTAATAGAAATAGTACTAAATTAATTACATTGGGATTATAAGTAACATTTATTTGGCTATTCATTAAAATTTTTTGGTTATTCATTCAAAAAAAAATTGTGATAAATTATAAATGTGTATTTTCTTATACTCATTCTTATTATATTTCCTTTTTAGGCATCCTTCGAAACATTCTCTTTGATTTAGTAAGTCTTATTTACTATGACACAGTATTTCTTAGCCCTATTTCTACTGATGTGCATATTGATGATTATTGAAACATTTTTCATACAGGGTGTTTCGTAAAAACCACCCTAAATATGAACTTTTAGAATCCTTATCAAAAATGGAAACAAAAAGGATCCCCATTTGAAGTCAAAAATTAATATTTGACAGAGCGAAAAAAGGGCAAGATAGCAGAAAATAAACAGAGTTGAGTGATGATAATTAGAAACACCTTTAAGTTTCAGCCTCCAATCAAACCTGTTTTGATGTAAATGACAGCTGCCTTCCTTCACTACGATTGGTCAGATTTTAATAGAGTTTTTGTTTTTCCCTCGGTTAAATATTAACTTGCGACTCCTAATGTTTGTTTTTTTATCAGTTACTTATTCAAAATTTCGTCATTCAATATTTCAACTGATTATTAATAAAATTCATTAGCAAAGCTACCAATTTTTACGCATTTTGCGTCAATTTATTTCATATTTAAAGTGGTAAATAAATGTGTGTTTTTAATTTTTTCTTCGAATTTATAAATTTCATTTAAAATGATTTTGACCTCCATTATATCTAAGTTAATTAATCATATGTACACTACCCTACAATAAGGAAAGACACTTTTAGTTTTCGATATTGTTTTGAATTTCTCAACAATTACTCGGAGATCTATTTTTTGACTTTGAAGGTAATTCATGTTATTTTTCTTACTTGGTAATAAAGTTTAAAAAGTTTTCAGAGTTTTGAGAGACCAACAATAAATTACGGAACAAAACAAGTATTTTTGTACAAGTATAGCAAATTAATTACAAAAATATTGTTTTAAATTTTGAAAAAAATTTTTTTTAAGAAATACGCATGATATGAGTATTTATAGTAGTTCTTTGATATTGCGCATGCGTTAAAAAAAATTAGGAATTATTTTTTCATTATTTTGGCAATTTGAATGAATTGGCAATTAATGGGGAAAAACCAATTTTAATATCTTAAAAACGTAAACAATTTTAATCAATTTTCTAAGCAATTTTTTTATAAGAAAGCTCAAAATGATCAGGGGTTTACCACAAATTTCATTATGTAGGAGTGCAAATTACACTACCATATAATAACCGGACATCAAGAATAGAGTTAAGTACGTATAAAATCCTTATCGTTTTCAGCTATCCTTTAAAAAGTACAAAAACTGCTTAGAAAATTGCTTGAAACTTTTTTGCAATTTTAAGATATTTAAATCGGATTATTTTCAATCAAATTTTGAAGCAATTTAAAATTAATTACAAAATTATTGTTTTAAAATTTGAAAGAAATTGTTAAAAAAAAGGCGCAAGATATGAGTATTTATAGTAGTTCTTTGATATTGCGCATGCGTTGAAAAAAATAGGGAATATTTTTTCATGATTCTGTAGTGAATCGAATTTGGCAATTAATGGAAAAAATCCAGTTTTTAATATCTTCGTGAACAATTTTAAGCAATTTTCTAGCAGTAGTGCATATTAAACTACCATATAATAACCGGACAACAAGAAAAAATTTTAATATGGGAAAAATTCTTATCGTTTTGAGCTATCCTTTAAAAAGTACAAAAACTACTTAGAAAATTGCTTGAAACTTTTTTGCGTACTTGACATATTTAAATAGGATTATTTTAACTAATGGTCAAATGTGATTTACTACAAAATTATGAAAAAATAATATATATATATATATATATATATATATATATATATATATATATATTACAGAATTTTACCGTAAGTATATGTTTTGGATATCCTGGTACGAAACACAATGATGACGCTGTGAGATCTATTCTATGTTCTCAAGATATTGTGAAAGTTTTAAGGAAACAAAATATGTAAGTAACAAAATATTTCATATTTTTATTTAACCTTTGATTATTATTCGATTAAGTCTACTTTGTACGAAATTAATGCGAAATGCTAGCAGATATTTTTAGCTTGTTTATATATACGAAATTTTTTTATTGCAAAAGCACTTGACTTTACATCATTGGCCCCCATGCATCGAAGATGCATGAGATTGGAGCATATAAAACAAAAACTGAACCATTGAACAATACAAGAACAATAACAAGAACAATAAATATTTGCAAAACATGAACTACTTAAACATGAACGAGAATCAGTCGCTGGATACCAATTGCATCAACTCCCTAGCTCGCCAATATCGACTGAATAAATCTTCTTCATTTAATGAAGAACAACTGAGCAAGTGATTTTTGTCCATCTCAAAGTTCTGGTTGCACAAAGTGCACATAGGACTGCCATATATACCAATTCTGTATAGATGTTTAGCAAGGCAGTCATGTCCAGTCTCCAGACGGAACGCCGCCACTGCAATGGATCAAGGGGAGTTTGGAATTTTATTAATTGAATACCTCCATTTCTTATTCTTGATTTCTTCTATTAAATTAGCATCATAGTTTTTCTTCACAACATTTTTTATAATTCTTTTAATTGATGAAAATGGTACTTTGGCATTACCTGCCAGCAAAATTTCTGTTCCCTTCTTTGCTAATGTATCAGCTCATTCGTTACCATTTATTCCTACATGAGATGGAATCCACTGCAGAACAACAGTCCTCCCCTCAGAAGCTAGAAGATTAATATTTCTTCTGCAGGAGACAATAATATTTGACTCTGCAACATTATGTGCGGCAATAGCCTGGATGGCTGATAGAGAGTCTGAAAAAATAACTATGTTGTCAATCTGAACTGATCTAACCCTGATTTGTTCTGTTGCAATTCTAATTGCCTCCAGTTCTCCATCAAAGTTGGTCCGCAATGGACCAAGGGAGGCATAAAACATAAAGAGTTCAGAATACACACCAACACTAACGTTGTCAAGCATTTTCGATCCGTCTGTATAGATGTGAATCCAATTACTTTTTGGATACCTGGTATAAATTGTCTGTAGAGCAGCTGCTTTTAGTTCACAATCGAGTGCTGAGGATTTTGTCATAGCAGTAATCAAATTACATTCCTTTCTAATATATTCCATGTGAATAGGACATGCTGGTTTCAACAGTTCCTCTGTGGGAACATTCTGAAGGGAACAGTCAGTTTTCAGTTTAAGAACTTTTTGCAAAAATCCATCCTGAGTTTTTAACCTCCTAGGTTTAGTGATATCATAATTTCTCCATAAATCAGTTGATGGCAATCTAATAAATTTTTCATATAGTATTAAAGCCTTTTCCTGAATAACTACTTCCATTGGTTTGTTGTCTGTTAGGGCCAGCATTGCATTTATTGGAGTAGTCTTTACAGCTCCAGTGACTAGTCTCAGGGCTTCATTTTGAAACACCTCTAGTTTAGAAATATATGTATTACTGCATGTAATCAAGGCCTCACAATAATATCCTATTAATGGCTTAATGTATAAATTATAAGTTTTATTTAAAGTCTCTCTTCCACAACCCCATTTTACTCCTGCGAGTCTTTTAACTATTGTTAGCCTTTTTCGAGCTCTATCAATAACATCATCTATATGTCTCGTCCAAGAGAGCTTTTTATAAAACTTCACCCCTAAGTAAACAGTTTCTTCTGTCTCCCGGACACTGCTACCGTTATATTTTATATCCATTTCAGTTGGTTGATGATTGAGAGTAAAAGTTTGATACATAGTTTCGTCAACATTCACCTCCATTTGATTTTCCGTAGACCATTCATACAAAGCTTTCAAAGCCTGATTGATCCTAGACACCATTTTTTCAGTATGCCTCCTAGGTGCTGAAGTCCATAGTACTAAATCATCAGCATATAAAGCATATTCAATATCCTTCGTTTTTTCTTTGATTATACCAGGGAGGTCATTGATGTAGACATTAAAAAGACTTGTATTTGTCACACCTCCCTGCGGTAGACCACGATGGATTTGTTTGTATCCAGAGGTTTCCGTTCCGTAGCGAACTGCACAAAATCTTTAAGAAATATTATTTTAAATCCATTGGAACATTTTGTCACCCACTCCAAGGGTTTTTAACTTATAAAGCAATTTATTCCTCCAAATACGATCGTATGCTGCTTTAAAGTCGACAAAAAATGCCACTAAAGTCTCGCTTCGATCCAAACTATCCTTGATTGCTTGTGATAGTCTTATAACTTGTTGATTAGTTGACTGATGTATTCGAAACCCACTCTGGGTATCTGTTAAAAGATCATGATGTTCTAGGTAGAAAACCAGTCTCTCATTAACCATTCTCTCCATTATCTTGGCTATAATAGAGTTTAGTGATATTGGTCTATAACTCTCTGGACAATAAAACGGTTTACCTTTCTTAGCTATTGGGATAATAATAGATTTTTGCCAAGCAGCTGGAACATGAAAATTCCAGGAAAAGTTGAAAAGTGTCAAAAGGGTATTTAAGGCCTCTGTACCCAAATGTTTAATAAATTCTGCATGAATGTTGTCAGGGCCAGGACTTTTTCGGACTTTTTGCTTCTCGATAGCGTAATTCATTTCACTCATAGAAAAATCCATGCAAAAAATATCTTCACCAACTGAATTTATACGGCTGATTAATCTTTTCAAAGTTCCCTCACCTCTCTTCATCTCTATAGTTCTTTTTTGTTTGTTTACATAAAATTTAGTAAAGGCTTCAGCAATCTTTTTATCAGTTGTCATTTGTCTACGACCAAATAAAATTGGTTCTTTTCTTCGCTCTTGGTACTTATTCGTTAGATTTGACATAAATTTATAAAGTTTTTGACCATCTTTTTTACAGTCGATAGTGGTAATAAAATCACTCCATGCATTCGATTCATTGATCCTCGACTTCAAATCTCTCGCCAAAGCTCTCCAAGTGCCGATATCCTCCGCTGTACCTGTTGTTTCAGCAAGGGTTCTTGCTTGATCTCGTTTCTTTTTCAAATTTTCAAGTTGCTCATTCCAAAATGGTTTGTACCTATCTGATTTTGTACATGGAATAGTTTTATGTGCTGTCTCTAAGATTAAATTACAAATTTTTTGATTTGCTTTATCCAGCGAAATGCTGTCTTTAAAGATATCGTCCTTTTTAAGCTTGTTCTCCAAAATATTCCAGAACTCCAGCCAATTTGCCTTTTTAAAATTCCAAGAAAGCCTAGCTTTCTTTCCTTTCTTAAAGTATTTATTTTGATGCACCTGGAGGGTAGTCAGTATAACTCGATGTCCAAAACCCGGATCCTCCAGTACATCTCTTTGAACCCATTGGTTAATATCAGAGGATACTAAAACTACATCTGGGTTTGATAAAGTTCCATTAGAGTGCATATATGAAGGACAATCAGAGCCTTGATACACAAGTTCGATTTGATGAGTGTCTATAAAATTCTCTAATTCTTTACCAGCAATATTCCGATCTCTATACCCTACTAAGTGTGTATGGGAGTTAAAGTCACCCAAAATGATTGTCCTTTTTGAAATATTTAAAACATCGAAATTTGGTTTATTACCTGGTGGGCTATACAGTGAATAAATTTTAAAATGATTTTCGTTTTTCCAACAATCTATTTTTACAATTTCGGTCTTATATTGCGTGTTTCCCATTTGTTTTAAGACAGTAAAATTCGATGTTATTGTGGACTTGATTCCTACCAGGATTCCACTTGCAACTTGTCTACTCTTTTCCAGACAAAATAGATTATATCCCTTAAACTTAATTTTTTGCAAAGTTTCATTAGTGACATTAGGGAGAAGATATCGACATTCCTATCGCGACAAATAGTCTCAAGTTCAACCTTCTTTGCCTGTGACAACCCACCGGAATTCCAGTGTAAAACACATAACGTCTCCATAGCTGCAACAGCAACAAAAAGTAGCTCCAATCCTGCAAGAACCGTTACTCATTTAGCACTACCCGGGGAGCACGTGTAGCATAAAGTATGCTACGGACGCGAGTAACATTACTCCCCATATGTACGAAATATACAGCGACATTTGCGTGACAGAGGCAAGAAAAACACGAAATTCTGCCAGGATTAGCCTGACAGACTAAAATCCATATTTTTTATGTAACTGTGCATAATTATATTTATTTCAGCAGTGTAGTCGATGCTGTTTGAGTCAGTTTTCAAATTCACCAATCACCCGAGATTCAAGCGTCAAAGCCGCTTGTATTATAAGTGATTATGAAATTGTCCATGGACCAGTTCCAAGATAAATAATTATAACTTAATCTAATAACAATCATAAAAAAATGCTTGTAGAATCTTCTACTTTCTCAAGTAATAGTGGTAATTATACCAGTCAAATAACAGTGATTTAAAATTCCGTGAAATCCAAAATCATTCCTTTTTTAAGTGACTCTTAATCAAGTGTGTCTCTACACCTGCATTCCTAGTATGACCCTGGAATCAAATAGAGGTGTAGTGCGGAGAAATATCAGTTTTGAGAGAAAAGTTTCTTGATTTTTGCTATTCCTTGTAGAAAACAACAATGCATTTAAAAATATAAAAGAAATAAAAAATGGACAAATAACACTTGGAGAAAAAAAAATTTCCTGTTATAAATTAAGTTTCTAACATGTGTATTTCGACAGAAAACAGATTAAAAATATCATTTTAAAAAAATCTGCATCTTCAGGAGGAAAACTGATCATAGATTTGAAGATCAATACATCCGAATTAGGCAAGGCCAAGTATTTGTATAAATGCAACAAAACATTTATTCTTCACTGTGTCATCGTTGAATTAGGCTAACTATAAAAATACTGTTTGAAAGCAAATGTTTATAGGGAGGTTTGTTTTAAAGGAGTTTAGCTTAAAATCATGAGTTTAGTAATTATAGAAAGGAAACATATAAATTTATGAGGAAATTGCCTTATATGTAAACATGTGTTTACAAACTTACCCTTAAGGCACAGATAATATTATTGAAAAACTTTTCTCAAATATTCAACTAATAACATGAAAGTTAACAATCAAAGTCAGAACAACTTTGGTTAAAATCATCGACCTAAACTTTCCTATTGAAAAATGGCTTATGTTGCAATTGTCACTTAAGCAAGATTGTAATTCAATTTATAATATAAAACAATAAATACATTGTTAAACGTATATTTTAATTTTCATTTAAATTTTGGGAATTCTATGAAATTTATAAATTAAATTATTTTATTAAATCATCTTGTTTAAGTTACTAAATATTGTTGATTTGCAGAAAAGTAACGATAGGAGTTTTCTCGGGCATCGCATTCTGTGGTGTTCTTGGTCCTCCAATTCGAAAAATATGTGTCGGTAAGTTTTAAACAGTTGTGCAATTTTTAATACTGTAAATGTGACAGTTTTTAAATAAAAGCTCTCATTTTTCCTTAAATAATATTTATTTAAGAATTGTTTAATATTTACCAGCTTTTTTTGTATATTTTTATAATAATATTTTTCGTAAAGAAAAATACGAATTTTTTCTCGCTCCTGAAATTTTGAGTAAAGTCATTATACACTGTTAGAATTTTCATTTTAAAATTACGGTAATATAACAAGCGGCAATCTGTCCCTCCAATTAACTATAAAGTTTAGTGTAAAGAACACTTTTTACCTTTAATAGTATACAACTAGTATGTTCAAAAAACCATGAAAGTTGTGGTAAAAAAAAAAAAATCTATACATGAGCAGTGGAATATGGTTTATTAGTTCTTCTGGTTGTTTCACCTCTTGTATCGAAAATGCTAGCATTTTTTGTGTTAAGCAGATTAATGGTGCTGCCATCTATGCATTAATGAGAGTATTGTATTCTAATATTCCAAGTTTTTAAACTATTAGTATTCTAACTGTCTAGTCACATATTGGGGAGTACAGGGCACAGTTAACTCTTCGTGTGTTGAAGGGAATAGAGGAAATATTATTGTGTCAACGCGCGAACTCGAAACCCCGTTTTGTGAGACTGTCAGATTTGCCCTCTCAGTTATAATACGAGGGTTGTAAATTAAATAGTGGCAACTTAACCTTGAAACTCACAGAAGGGTGGACATGTGCAAATAGGATATGGGACTGGTGAGGTGGCGATGTTGTCGATGTGTAGAGTGCAAAAAACAATCGATCTGCTTAGAAGGGTAGTTATTATGTGGCGTTAAAGTGGGGAGTATCGTTTCCATCGCTCTAAAGCATATTTTTAAAAGGGTGATCAGCGGTCGTGGCTTAAAATCGATGTTGCCCATGGCAAAAATGCAACAGAATGCTATCGAGAATTAGTGGAAGCCTGTGGCGCAAATGCTTTACCGTGTAGTACAGTAGCACGATGGGCTCAAGCATCTCGTCTTTTTTCGTCATTAAGCCTTTTGGAAACATGTTTTAGAGCAATGGAAACGAAACTCCTCACTTTAACGCCACACAAGACTGTTTTGCATTGAAGCTAATTTTAATCAAATGTTTAAATATCTTAATCCTCAATCATCTTACTCTTTTAGTTCCAAGTTCAGTAATTAACATTGCTTACAATATATTTTTTGAACATTAATGGTAGCATCAATATATTTTTTCGTAACAAGACGATTACAAAAATATATTGATGCCGCAAATTAGTAAAATTTTATATTTAAGAGTTCAAAAGTTCTTGTGACAGTTTCGTCCTGAAGTTAATTTTAATTCAATGTTTAAAAAGCTAAGTCCTTAATTGCTTTGCTTTTAGTTCTAGGTTTGCCAATTAATAATTCTTACTTAGGAATCCGATACTATTCAGAGTTTGAGATAATTTGTGGCATCAATATATTTTTCGTAACAAGAAGAACATTAGGGAAGATTTTTGAAGCTGTGAAGGAGAACACAAGACGCATAAAAAACCAGACAATATTCAAAGTGCAAGTAGAACCGGATGAGTATGTCTACTATTAATTAAGTAGTTAGGATCATCCTTATTTTTTTCGGACCATATAATAAATGGTTATTAATATTTTCACTTCCCTGTAGTCATAAGTTGAGCTCAGCTATAAAATAGTACGCAATCGCTGCAACCTTATCGAAATGTTAAACTGAACCGTAAACTGAACCATAGATATAAATCAGCGTGGATGAAAGCAAAGCATAGACGCAGTTACCTAGAGGACAGTTGGTAAATAAGGCCAGAATACTTTTCCATAAACGGCGCAGAATTCAGATCATTTGACAATCAGCATTAATATATGTGAAACAAGCTAATAATTGATATAAATAAAGTGAAAGAAGTATAAATAAATCTTAGTGTTACGAACAGAGTTACGTTTTTTCTATTATGACGCATAGGAAGTTTCACTTCACTTTTCCATGGATCTTTCGTTTTAAGTTAATAATGGATAAATTTGAGCATCGGTGGTTCAGGGGATAGAGCATTCGACTTCCAGTGAGGAAACTGAGGTTCGAATCCCAGCGTCGGCGGGTAGATACGAATTCTGCTCCCAGCACACAATGACCACAGACGGCGCTAAATATCACCAGTTATAAATTGATCATGGGTCAGCATCCCTTTGACGTCGAGCTAACCATGAGGGTTTTTCGTGGTTTTCCTCTCCCTGTAACACTAATGCGGATTAGTTTCATCAAAAAGTCTTTCGCGAAGGCCAGTTTGTCCAAATGTTTGATCCAGGTGTTCCCTTGTCTTCTGGTTTGGACTTAAAATTACAGGGTTACGGAGTTGAACATTGACAGTGGTAATCTCAGGATTGGGTCGGCTGTTTAACGCCGGTTATAAGATGAAAAACAAAATAATGTGGTTCGAATTCCAGTATTAAAAACACTGTAAATTTGCCCGATTGCGTACGATAATTTTAACACTGTAACCCTCAGAAGGTTACACTTGTAGTTTAGTCTATTTGAATGTGGTGAGATACATTTTGCTTAATTTTTGTTTCTCTCAGGTTCAAACCGGACGCGATATGCTCCGGAAGAAAAGAAGATAAAAAGAACTTCAAAGAAGCCATGTTAAAATTAAAAACAGACATTATTCATTTAAAAGATACCCTTCCTTTGATTATCATCACTGGAAAATTGGGAGCAGGAAAAACAATCTTTTTCAATTGGGCTATGGAACAGGCACGGAAATTGGGTTTCAAGTAAGATGTATTTAGCATGCTCTGTAATCACAGTCTTAATATGTATTTTCTGAATAGTTGTCAAAAAATTAAATTGAAAAAATATGCATATTTGAGTGAGTAAATCAATATTAAGCCAGGAAGAAACGACAAATCAACAGTGATGAAGAAGATGGAACGAAAAACATCAAAAAAGTTTAAATTGCTTGAAGAAATTCAGAAATATTTCTTAAATCCATCTCTCAACTCGTTCTTAAAAACTTCCTCAAAACCTGTTTCTTTTGGCATTTAAACTGGTTTTAATGTTCAGTTAGTGATTCATTAGGTTTGAATTGTGTTTATGTTTTTTATAAATATTTGTATTGCATTGTGCTAAAATAGAAATTTACCAATAGTTTATATATATATATATATATAGCATATTAAATAGTTATAGTAAAGATTCTAAAATACTTATCAGAGGTGGTGATTATGGAACATCCATAATAATTATATAAGGAAAAATTCTTTATTAAGATGAATTTACAATACAAAAACTACACATGTTTAAGTAGAAATGATCTTTGCTGATACTTTTTTTTAGTAATGAGACTTCTATCACTTTGTTCTAAAAAAATCAAGTTTCATGAATTGGAAGTATTCGGAATATTGAAGTTCAAAAGTACCCTAAAAACTTTTTTGTTTAATAATTTGTTACATACTATGTTAAATTTTAATACGTTGAATTTCAACGAAATCTGCGAAGATTTATTCTTTAATAGATTTTAAATCTTTGAGAAAATTTTGTATCTTCCTTACTGTAACTAATTTAACTATCAAGTTTAGAAAATCAAAATGTATGAGTAAGATTTACCGAAGAATTCCAAAATCGCAATTTTTCAATTCCGTGAAAGAATTTGAAAATTCAATTTTTTTTTCTTTACAAAAACAGCCCACACAGTCTTTTCATATTTCATCAAAATTAAAAATGCTTTATAATTCTCCGTATTGCTTGGGTTATCAAAACACGGTATATGCTATATATTAAATTTCATATTAACTTTTGTTCATATTCATTCCACTATAACTATTGTACTGTATTTTTATCAGCGCATATATAATAAAAATTTATTTAATTATTTAGTTACAATAGCAGAATAGCTATTTTTAAATTCCAGCTTTTCAAACGACTGTTCAAATAAAACTAATTTATTACAAAATTAGTTTTATTAATTATCAAGCTATAAATTTTTAAGAAACACTTTACGCATCATCTGTGGACAATTCTAATGATAAAAAAAGGCTGTCTATATCTCTTCAATTAATCAAAGTCCATGAAAGTCATTCGCATTAAAGTAATGAAAGCCAATCAATTGCATTTTGAGATATCTTTATAATAATCCTAACTACTTGTCATAAGTGATATAGTTCATATATTTTGCGTTAAATTTTACTCACTGGATGTGAAGCAGTTTTGAATAGTTAGAGATATTTCATATAAACCTACTTTATTTTACACAAATTCTTAAATGAATTTTCCAAATTTTCTTTTTCAGACTAACTGTTAATATTAAAAACACTGTATTCGAAGAGCCATTCGACAACTGCTGGACAATTGTAAAAACTGTATTAAGAGATTGCAATATCGATAGCGATCAAAAAGTGTTGGATCTATTTGGTGATCCAAACGTCGAGGAAATACCTCTTTATTTACTTAATAGGATGATCAATACTTCGGTAAAATTATTTCAATCTTTCA
Source organism: Parasteatoda lunata (assembly GCA_949128135.1). NCBI lineage: Eukaryota > Metazoa > Arthropoda > Arachnida > Araneae > Theridiidae > Parasteatoda > Parasteatoda lunata. The sequence continues at coordinate 84,327,008 of OX421970.1, read as the reverse complement.
ATCTATAAGTGCATTTGTAAATAATAATTGTTGTATAAAATAGGCACTACAGTCCCTGGCAAAATTATTAGACGCACTATAAGATTCTATGTAAAATCTTAATTATCAGGTGATACAATACAGCTTTATTGTTTTTACTTGACTAAAACCTGTTTGCACTTGTTGACGTTCGTGTATCAGTTGGTTTATATTCTAATAATTAGACCAAATAATTAGACGCACTGTAGTGTTTTAATTACATGTTTTGCACGGGTTTGTATGCAAGAGTTTTATATATAAACATATATTTAATGGGTTTTTATTCAGGAGATTTGTTTATATACTTCCTATTTGTATTAATTTTTAATGAATTGCATTACAAAGTTAACCAATCGATACATGAACGTAAGCAAATGCAAACCGATTTCAGCCGCGTGAAAACAATAAAGCTGTACAGTATCACCTGATAATTAAGATTTTACATAGAATCTTATAGTGCATCTAATAATTTTACCAGAGACTATATGTTTGAAAATTTGACTGTAAGTAATCCTTAATATCAGAGAAATTTATTATTGAAATCAATCGAAGAACTCAGTAAAAAGGATTATCAGAAATTTTATAACATTAATTTAAGAAAACATAGCTTTAGTAGGAATCTGCTAACAAACAAAATAACTAAAAAGCATCTTATTTAATCAAATGGAAGTAGGAAGCTAAGTTTTATGAATTAGTTTACCAAAACATGTTTTTAAATCCAAATTTTAAAGGCCTTTCCATTACGTTAAAAGGAAGCATTCTTCTTTGAGCACTTCGATTAATAAATCTGTCTCAAAAACTTCCGATATTAAAACTTATTAAAAAAAATCACTAAAAGTTTCACTTTATATGTTTCAGAGATATTTTACAACATAATTTTTAAAAAAAATACGAAACATTAATAGAGCTGATTTTACAAAAGTTTTGTTAATGCACCTTCTATATGAGAAAACTTCTGTTTTTAAAAAAAAACTTGCACTCATTTTAAATCAAAACAAATCAAAGAGAAAAAAATTAAGTTACGAAAAAACAATGCAGCTAAAATTATCGCAGTGAAACAACCGTAACTCTAGATTAAAAATATATATATACGGTATTTAAATCATTTATGTGGTAATTTTTCCACTTATATGATAAACATTTACCAAAAATTCTAGTTTTCAAAATTATAGTTCTTATTACGATACATTTAGCAAAAATAAAAATAAAAAAACTTAAAAGTAAATATAATTAAACGAATGATTTTTATATCATGCTCTAAGGCAGTGATTCTCAACCACTGTGCCGCAGCACTTCAACCACTGTGCCGCCTAAATTTCAAAATATGCCGCCAAATATTAGAAATGATTCAATAAAAATTATAATGGTCTTTTTTATTACGAGTAAAGTTTAATATATATATATATATATATATATACTTTTTATAACTTTTCCACGCTTTAACGGCGTGATCATCTTTGTCGGCAATTGTCTTGCCTCTGAAAATCTTAAAATAAATTAATATAAGAAGGAAACGTTTAAATTGTCTTTGACACACAATTTTAAAAAATGTTAAAATAAGTAGGAAATTTAATGACTATTAAAATTACTAATTAACAAAGTAAAGCAAGCTAAATATTAACTTCCAAACGGAAATAAAAGCTAATCATTAAAGTAAGCTATGCAATTAATAGTTATAAAGACAAATTAACAAAGGATAACTAACAAAAAAATAAGCTAAAAATTAATAATTAGCAAAAAACTAGTTAACAAGAAATCACAAAAAATAACAATTAGTGTAAAATAACAAATAGTTAATAACTATAGAAAACAAGCAAATAATTAATAACTAGCAAAAAAATAAATAACTGTTACTAACTAATAAAAAATTATTCGAAAGAAATAATTAATCCCTTAATAAACGTGTTTTGTAGAACATATTATTTTATTTCACATTCAAAATTGTTATCACAAACTATTTAACACATTGTTTTATAGGTAAGTAAACAATTTTCAAACTAATCTTTTTCACTGTGTGCCGTCAAATTTCGAAATTGTTAAAAGTGTGCAGCCACAAAAAAAGGTTGAGAATCACTGCTCTAAGGTATCATGATAACATGACCAAATTTTTACAACATTTAGCAAATTTATCACGCATAATAAAACATCATTTGATAGTCAATGGTACAAAAACTATTACAAAACGCGTCGGTAAGAATTACCCAACTTTTTTTATGTTCCCACAGAGCCTGAAACACCATAAATTTTTACCATATTCTGATAGTTTTGGCCATGCTTTTTTTCTCGGTGTAAAATGTAGTAAGATTTTGAATTACAATTTGAATAATTTTATGAAAATACATTTTAGAACGTCTTGTGGAATGACTGAGGTAGAAGGTAGGTTAAATTTTTAGGCGAAATATATTTTAGTTAGATTCAGGCAGGTTACTTCGACTAGGTAGCTTTATTGAAACATTTAAGTGTGTTTATAAGTTCATTTTGGAAACTAAATCATCATGATTTTCTACAGTTTCCAGTTCCAAGTAAAACATTTAGTGATAGTGATTTGAGAGCGCTGATGGTGTCAATTGTTAAAAAGGTAAGAATTTATTTTATAACTCTAGTCTAGTGTCTAGCTAGTACAAAGCTACTAAATCATGCATTAAATTTAAATTTTCATTCTACCTTAAATGTATTATAAGCCATTGAAAACTACAATTCATTTTAAAGAAATTCTCTTTCTGCGTTTTGTGGAAATTTCCTAATTTGCATACAACAAAATTGTTGTTTTTTATCGGTTAAAGAAAGGAAACGGTATTGTTTATGAAGAGATAAAAAATTTTGTTTTTAAATAAATTAGTCAAATGAGTTATTTGAGAAGTCTACTGATCCCTTTCACACACAAACGCACAACACATCCTGTTTCACTTCATCACTAAACATTGGATGAGGATAGCATCAATATTATCCCAGGTTTCAATAGATGTCTTCAATTCCGCCCCAAACATAAATTGCTACATTTTTGTAAGTACAGTACTAAGGATAACTCTGACGTTTCGTGAGAATATAGGTTAAGTAAAAAGGCAGGCATTCATGTCATGCATCTTATTATTCAAAAATTAACACTGTGAAGATTTTGAAATGCAAAATTTGAGTCATTGTTCTGCTAGAGAATCCGACTTGCGCCTCCAATTTTCGCTGTAAAAGACAATAAATGAATTTCTAGAGTTTTTTTTTATTATTGACAGCCTCCATACTGTTTAAGGAGTGGCTATAGGTTATGTTTACTATTATATCTGAATTCTTCTTACACATTTAATGACCCTTCACCATGAGAGGAAGAAACCCTCTTCTTTTTTCATGCCATTGCCCTGCAGTTGGCACTAAACTCTGAACTCAGAGGTGCGACAGCCCATAGAGGTTCAAGGCCTACTGTGCCCATCTCAGTTTTCTTGACCTTGAGCTTGGGGGTGCAGGAGCAGATGTTCCGGTTAGGTGGTCAGCCGAACGCGAAACCCCCAGTGTTTAGTTCTCAAGCAAGCTTGCGGTGCTCATTTATCGACCCACTGAAGGGATGAAAGGCTGAGTCAACCTTGCCCGGTCAGAGAATCGAATCCAGGACCTGTGGCACGGGAAGGCGAAGCGCTACCACTCAGCCACTACACTGACACTACAGTTCAGTTGGCACTACACTAACAAAAAGAATTCTTACAAATGGGTTACTTAGAATACAGCTCCGAGTGAGACGCCCCGTAGCTTGTACCTACACCTGGACTTATGGTCTGGCTAGCAATTTCCTCTGACAGCTCGTGCTTATTCCACGCACCTTGACTGCAAATTTATGCGTGAAACTGGTGATTCAACTTGTTTTGTGGCTCTTCATGAGCAGCATTCAAGAGAGTATTTAAAAACAGGATAACGCTCACCTTCATACTGACCCAATTATAACCCAACACGTTATACAGAATGACGACATGCTGCCTTGGCCTGCTAGATCACCAGATCTTATGTAACATTTCTGACTTGATAAACTTTGACAGACATGTTCGAATAATTTTAAAAACACATTTCATAACATTTTATGCACTTTGCTCTTTTACTATTTTTTTTCGCTTCTAGATTTTTTTTTTTAATTCTTTTAATAAGCTTGCAATAAAATAGTCTACTTTTAAAACTTAATCATTAGTTTTTATGCGTATAACTGAGCAATAACACTTCACATGTTTCTCTTATAGTGCGTAAAAAATCAACCATTGATTATTGGTATCGACAATGCAGAACATACGGGTACTGAATCGTGGCTTTTCCTGCAAGATTTGCTTATGGACCATATTGCAATTGTCATAGCGACTTTCACAACAGAATTTCACAGTGGAACTCCTTTTATAAAGAATATCTTAGAGCACAAATTCATAGAAGTGAATCTCCTTCCCCTAAGTTTAGACGAAATTGGAATCTTGGCATGCCATATCTTAAATGTGCAAGCAATTAACAAAGAATTAGTGAAGTACTACAACATAATTTTATTCTTTCTGATTTTACAACAATTATTTAATACAATCCAAAAACAAAGTTATAATACTAAAGGAATGAAAAAACTAAAACAATTATTAATCCAATTCAAACTGGTACAGCGCACAATGCAGCTAAAAACCAAATTTGTATTTTAAACCAATATAAAATAACATATTAAAATCTTAAAAATAATTAAAAATAAAATGTAAATTGTAATTGTGTGTCCACAGAACAGTACTTCATCAGGGGACACACTGTCTGCAAACACACAGGAGCCTTTCTGTTGTTAGTGGCTGAAGCCAAAACTAACAGTGCCCCGAGGCCCCTAATGATAAAACAAGCAAAATTAAGAATAAAAATAATTACCAAATTAAAAATCACATTGCAAGAGAATCACATTTTACAGAAATAAAAATATATAACAATGAAACGCCGTAGCATCCTATAAATAATCAATGTAATAGTAAACAGTTACAGTTATTAAAATGAAAATCCTTAAATATTCCACATCAGAATCCAAAGAAAAAAGTGCTGACACCTAGATGTAAATAAACACACTAAATAGCAATATCATTCAAGTGCTGCCGTCTATAAAAAACCCTTCAAAAATTTGAAAAAGAAATCCAAATTGTTCACCGCCTAGGCCTGCTTAGGCGGGCTTCAATATCGGCCAATTAATAACATTTGCTTAGAATATCTTGAATCAGAACATTAAAATTATTGAAATTGAAAGGAAATTTATTTTTCTCCAAACTTTTTTTCAGATCCTCAATAGCTGTTAAAAAATCTGAACGGTTGTTGCAAATGAATTTAAATCTTAAAATTTGACCAAAAACAATATTTTTGAAAATTTTATAATAAAGGTTGGAATAAAAATGAGTAAGGCTAATAACATTAAAATTAAAATCTTTCCTTTTATCATAAACCCCTATGAAAATATTATTATTAGAAATTCTTAAATCGAGATCCAAAAAATAAGCATGAGAGTCATGTGAGTTGGTTTTTATTAAATTCAATTCATCAGGATAAATGTTATTAATCAAATTAAAATCACAACAATCAAAAATGATTAAATCATCAATAAACCTAAAACCCTTCAAAGAATTATTCTGTAAAAATCTATGTTCATAAAAATGAAGAAAAATATTGGCAAATGCACTTGAATAACTATTACCCATAGCAATACCCTTAACTTGTCTATAAAAACTTATACCATTAAAAAGATAATTTTCAAAAATGTTGACATTGCATAAATTAATCCAATCATCCTTGTTAATACCCTCATTAATCAAATAATTATCAAAAATTTCAAGACAAATGTTTTTTAAATTATTGTGTGGAATACTAGTAAAAAGATTTTCGAAATCACAGGTAAGAATATTACTAACATAATTGTTATTTAAATAATTAATAACTTCTTGGTTGTTTTTAATAATAAAATGTCTATCCCTAGAAATGATTTTGTTTAAAATAATGTTTAAATATTTAAAAAAACGTTTACCAAAAACAGAATTATAACATCCTGTGCAACATGTAACAAATCTAAATTTAACAGGTGTTTTATGAAATTTAATGGTCGGGAATAGATATGGAAATTTTAAACTATTTGGTTTTAACCCAATTTTTTTATAAAAAGCCAAAATTCTATTGTCAATTTCTTTCTTAGGGTAGTTAATCCTAATGAAAGTATCATTGTTATCATATTCAATACCAATTAATTGTTTAAAAAACTTTTTGCAAATAAAGCCAAAATTATTTGAAGCTTTATCAACCACACATATAATAAAGTTCCTTCTCAAAACCTCAATAGATTTAACAATATTAGAGTTTAAATAAAAACCCTTGTAATTTGTGTTATTTTTCAAAAAATTCAATCTAAAAAAATACAAAACTTTAAACTTCCATTCAAAAAATCCTTCAATGGGCCAATTATATTTTCTAGAACACTTGGCAATAAAGGCGTCTAAATCATTACTAATTGATGAGATGATAAGTGGCAAATTATATTTTTTTCTAGGTCTAAACTTTGTTCCGAGACCCATTAGGAACCTCAATTGTTTATCAACAACAATGTCAAGGTTACCCGTAACAATGTGGTTATAATCTTTATCAACAAAATCCTTGTAATGTAAACTGTCACATAAGCAAATATCTTCAAGTTCCTTTAAATTTTGACAGAAAAAATTATAATTGCAAACAATATTTTTTAACGTCTTGCTATATTTAAAACAAATAGAAACCCTAATTTTGTCCTTAATAGGAAAAATGTCATCAAGACTATTAATAACCATTGGTAAAGAACCTTTTTCAAAGACCTTATCAAGAAAATTAACAATACAATATTCTTTATCACTAGTTAAAACATTTAAACTTTCAAAGTTGTTGATATGAAGTTTAAACTTAATAAGATCTAAAACAATAGATTTGAAATCAGAATTAGAACAATTAGATTTACAACAATTATATCATTTCTGGCAACCAACTTATTCACCCTCGTGAACACGTCTGCACATGGTTCAACATTTCAGTTATATGATATTTTAATAAATAATAGTAAAAAAACAGATTTATACTAAATTCTTAGAAACTTCATAATTCTTTAGAACTCACTGACAGATTTATACTTAATGTAAAGTGACAATTAAATACTAATTATATCTAATCCTTTAATTTTCTCAAAACTTTTTTTAATATAGCAATTATATTTTTTTAACTTTCTGCTTGACCTTCCTTATGGTCAACGCAGTCATCGCACTTCCTGTGGGGGAGAGTCAAACCCTCTATTTTCCCGCCTTTCTTTTTTTCCTTTATTTTTTAGAGGGGCTAACCTAACCAATCTCTTTCCTTTTATTTTTCGAACTCTCCTCCTCTTTAATTTAATTGGCTGTAACTTTTAACGAATTTTTAAAAACACATTTAATACATTCTCTTTGTGTACTTCCTTCTGGCTGGTTACTTTTAATTTCCTCGATAAGGACCGAAGTTTCAAACACAAATGTTAAGTTTTGGATTTTGAATAAAATAATACATCAAGAGTATCATGCCAAAATAGGCTTACCATATTCTCTTTATTTTGAAAACTAAATTAATATTTTATTTAATTCTCTTCTCATTAAATTTTATTGTAAATGTCTTTTTCTCTGTAGTCTTGACATGCGAGTGGAAATTTTTCCAATTAATATATTACTTTCTCCAACTGCTTCAACATTTACACAAAAATTCAACTGTTCAAAATCAAGGTTTGCTGCAAGATTTTCATTCAACCTCATCAGAGCCGTGATCACATGTAATCGCGTGATTCTCACGGCCCACGGCACAGATTAAACAAGTCTTTCTGACTCTAGCGGCCCAAGTCTCATTACAATATTCTCGTATTACATCCCATATTACTACATATACATGCTCTTTTGTGCGTATAAACTCGGAGTGTGTGCGCCCGGGAAAGTGCTTCCTTGACTTTCCGTCAGTCCTAAATGAGTTCATTAAACTTTCGTTTTTAATACCATCGCCAACAACCCTAAAGACAAAAGAATGAGAATAACCTTGAAGGAAACAACCTAGTTAATAATCAGTAGCTATCCATTCCATAACACATACTTGGCAAAGTATTTCATAGCATCTATATTATTAGTACTTTTTGTGATTTTTTAGAAGGAAGATGTGAAGGGTCGATATCTTCTTAGTTGCTCATTACTCTCATTTTCTAAATTTTACATTTTAATTTATACAAATTCCTTTTCACTAAAAAGGCTACTGTAATATATACTACATCAGAATAAAAAAAAAAGCACTTTCTTATTACATCTGGCATGAACAACATAAAAAATATGATTTTGAAAATCTAGTGCCTGTCTACCCTTACAAAAAAAGTAAGATGCTTTTGAGGTTGTTTTAAGGTTGAAAAAATACACCTGAAGTAGAAAATGAAATTATGTTTTGAACCAAAAATAACCTCATTAATGAATTTCAATTTCAACCTCATAGAATCATCCTCATATATAACTCAGCAATACTTTTAGGTGAGATGGCGTGAAATTATTCACCCCTCAAATGTACTTATTTGCTTGAAGTGTAGAAAAACTAGTATGCACACCTGAAAAATAACCTCTCGAAGCTGGTTGCCCTTTAGAAGATTTAGTAGAAGTAGATTTCCAACAACCTCAAGTGTGAATATAACAACTTAATGCACCTTGATTATACATTTTGAAAGGTTGAGCTTTTAAGGTTGTTTTTGAAGTTCACTTCACATAAACCTTAAATCAAACTTCTCACCTCAAATCAACCACAAAAACAACTTACATTTTTGTAAGGGTCATATTTTCTATTAATTTATTGTTTGAAATCCTCCTTATATATACTTAGATTCATCACGAGGGAGGTGAAATGTGGGTTATTGAATTAACATCAAGCCTTAGCAAAAATTTGTTTTCAACGGAAATTTAGTTCTTTCAGCAAAAATCTAAATTAACATTTTATCGACTGCTGACATTTACATGGAAGTATCTATGCTTTTCGCATGCTCAGATAAAAAAAAAATGCTCTCTTTATTTTATCATAGAACAATTATTTGTTAATAAAATCTTTATTCTCATGATATCAATGCAAAATTATATTTATTTACTAGTATGCAATCAGTCGTTTAACAGGCTAGTGGTCTGTAAGCGTCGGCAACAACGGCGGTTGCTAATGGTTAATAAACCATTATCACCCCAATAATTTTTTTATCAGTAATAGTAATGAATATTTTATGCCATTAGTCTTATGACAATTTGCAAAAATATGAAAAATAAATTTTACCTATATTTAGAATTTTTCTGTACTTAAAAATAAGAAAATTATATGTGTACAAAAATTTCATGTTCTAGGGACAACATTTCAGTAGCAAACTTAAACAAAAACATTTTATACACCGTAAAAAATACTGACATCCAAAGTGCCGGTACTTTTTACAGTAATTTTTATTGTAATCCTGGTACTATCGTGGCGGTAATTTTAATCGTCAATTGATCAAGAATGTTTTTATATAGTGTAATACCTTTAACATGTTTCCTTCACATATGAGTATTGTAATACCTTTAATAATGAGTGTTACAAAGTTTCGAAAGATGCAAAGCGAAATATGAATTGCTTATCATTTCAGGATTCTAAATACCTGCATAAGGAGACAGAGAACATAATCTAAGCACTATACAGCAAACTATTTTTGCACATATTACCTTTTAACAATATTTTATTTTAATTTCATTTACTTAGATTACTTGCGGAGCACAGTAAAGGAAATTCACTATTGTTGCGAGAAATATTATTGATAAATCCTATGAAAAAACATCTGCACATTTTACCCCGAAATGAGATTCCAGATGAAGTGTTCGAGAGCTCTTTTTTACCCGCGGAAGAAACTGATGATTGTTCAAAAGAAAACGTAAGACATTAAAAAGTTCAGATAAAACAAATACTTAATAAAAACTAAGACAAAGCTATGTAAAAAATTTTCCGAACAAATAAAATTATTTATTTAACCAGATATTTGCTAAAACTCATGGAGATGACAAAGATGCAGCTCATCTTGCATTGTATTGCACATTATATGCATGAAATAATGCATTTGCATTTTTAAAATTGCTTTTTATCAGAAAACAGAGCTGTTCATACTCGTGGACTCAAAAACTTTTTTTTCCCTTTTCAGAAATCTCGCTAAACTTTAAACAGTTTAATTATTTTTGGTTATTAATATAATTTTTTTTCTTTTACTATGTAATACAACCTTTTAGAAAATTTTTTCGATTCATATACATTGCATCATTTTACATAATGTGTTCTATTACTATATAATGCATCCATTAATTTACTTTATTCTCTTATGTTTGGATTCAATACACTTAAAAATATTATAACCCATGAATTTTCAGGAAGTTTGTGACATCAAACATCAAAATGAATTGCGGTCGTTGAAAATACCTTCAAATTTGATAGGTAAGTGATTTTTTTAACACATCCTAATTCAGTTTAACCCAATTCAATAATTTAAATTAAAGTTATAACATATAGTTGAAAATATTTATTTTTTTTTAATTAAAGAGAACATATTTCTGCTATACAAATTAGAATAATGAAAAATATCAAAACTTGTAGCGCAGAAGTTTTACATGTTTTTACCTTAAATCTCAGTATTTATATGCTTGAAGTATATATAAAGCATTATTTATTATATCAAAATATCTCAATGGTTTCATCAACGTAACACTGTAGACAAAAGTGTTATATTTTGAAGAATTTGTACTAATGTGCCGTGTACAGCCGTGATTACAGTTGGTTTGTGTAGAAATCAATTTTGTTTGCCTATGTTCATTCATAATAAATATTCTAATATGTTTCTTACCAGTGCCACTGTGCCTTACTGGCTCAGGGGATAGAGCGTTCGCCTTTCAATGAGACGAACCTGGTTCGAATACTAGTCGATACGAATTCCGCATCCGGCTTGCACCGACCACAGTGCTGACGTGAAATATCCTCTGTGGTAGACGGATCATAGAGTCCCCTTGCCGTTAGGCTAACCATGGGAGGCTCTCGTGGTTTTCTTCTATATGTAACATAAATGCGGGTAAGCTCCATCAAAAAAGTCCTCCACGAAGGCAAATTTCTTCCAGTACTCGATCCAGGAGTTCCCTTGTCTTCTAAATTGGATTCAAAATTACGAGGCTACGAAGTTGAACATTAGTAGTCATAAACCCATGAAATTGAGTCTGTTGTTCAACGACGATTATAAAATAAAATATAAAATAGAATAAAATGTTTCTTACCTTGCTAAGATTTAAATCACATCGTTCTTACCGTTTGTCCATGGCCCCTTTTATGACTTTAGGTTTTATTAGTATTTGGTACTTCCTGGAAAGTCTGTCTGTAGATGTTGATTAGCTTCTTTTGGAATTATTTTTGCCTCTACATTACTTCTTAGGCTAACATATGTCTAAAGTCATCTTCTTTATTCTCTCTTATTTACAAGTCAGTAGTGTCTTGGTCAGAAGAAACGATCAGAACTTGAAAGCTTAAGAGGGAATCTGTGTATTTGTGTGTGTTTGTGATAATTATTCAGTAGTTTTTGGCCAATTCTTTGAATTAGAATCATCACTATGAACTAGTGTTCAGATCTAAAGATACTGCCACATATCACAGTCTATAACAACTTTACAAATTGCTTCATACGGACATAGAAGAAGACAAATGCGTTGCTGAAATTATTTATTTTATTTCGTATTTTGTGTTTTATTTAGCTTTTTCCTTTTATTTTATTTTATTTTCATGTATTTTGGAAGCTATTATTCGTTCCTTGGATGGTTGTTTATTCGAAGAGCATTGTCTAATTTTAATCTGGTGTTTTCATTTCAGTTCTGGTGGAGGCTATAGTTTTCACTCAAGTTAAAAATTTCAAAAATTCTCGCTCTCGTGTTTATTGTTAATTCAATCTTAAAATATCAATTCATTTGAGTGAAAACATGCCTATTCAGAGAAATTTCATTTCGTGGTCAGATTTTTCATCTTAACTATATCTTTAAGTGATCTTAGGGATTTGCTTTTTTTTAAGTGGGAAATTCCATTATTTGTTATAGTTATTTAACGAAATGTAATCTCAACTATAATCGTTTCTCATTGATTTAATTTAAAATAATCTGGTGACGAAAAAGATTAATTAATATAATATAAAACTATATCAGTATCATCAAATCTATAGTCATGGAATTGTTTTCATAACCTCAGTGTGTTTTATACCATGCAAATGATTGTAAGATAATTATCTATTATGTTGTTTAAAATTTTAGACATTAACACATTTCCAAACATAGAAATTTTCAGAGATCACACAGTAGGATTAGGTACTGAAGAGCAGATGCTTCTGAGAAAATGCGTATTACTTGGAGAATCATTTGGTTTATACGTCTTAGAGGCAGTATGTCCGGAATACCCAGCGGACGAGGTAAATTTTGATAGCATTTAAAGCATGTCATATTCATAGTACTTCATTGTAGTACTAATATGGAAAGCATTTCAAAATTTTCAGAACAGAAAACCACCCAAAAAAACCTTTAATAATATCGTTTCCTAATTCAAGAATTTCTATTATTTTTAAAACTCTTTGCAAGATATTTGATCATTCAGATTCTGCATCTATATCATTAGTTTTTTTTTTTTTTTTTTTTTTTGAAAAATAAATTATTCAGAGATCAGTTTTAAAAATCAAAACTTACAATATATAATATATTCACAAGGTAATTTACATTCTTAATAAACAGCACTTATAAAAATAATCTAATATTTATTTCCTATACTAAGTCCTAAAAATATTGAACCTCAATTTCGAAAGTCTACCGAAGTCCTGTAATCAAAACTTAAATCTCTTCTGTCGACGATAAATTACATTATTAGTAATTTAAAAAACAGAAAAAGAGCAAATTGTGTTTCGATTGTTCGTATATAGTAATCTGAAAGAATAATTGAATATTATACAACAAACTTTTATATTTTATTTAAGAAAAATTCATTAAATATTTATAAAATTAACCTTAACATTAAAAAGTCGAAGGGTTCTTGGTGGCTTCCTTCATTTTTGGTTGTCCCATAAATCCAACAATAGTTATTTGAGAACAGTGAAATTTTCTGCCTTTTCATAATATAATCTTATTAAGAAGCTTGTTTAATGATTTAATTTTCAGCCTCATACGAATGAAAGGTACTTAAATCAATATCTTGAATATTTTTGATATTTTGCAAGATTACGGAGAAATTTTTCATTTCTCAAAATTGCCGTACGTGTATTTCTAATACTAAAATATACTTTTAGATTAATATACTATAAAGGTGTAAATTTTATATAAGCTAAATTTTGTTTAAACAACAGAATTGTGAAAATGTGAAAATTTCTTTATGTTAATTTCTTATATAAGAAATTAACATAAAAAAATTTGCATACGTGGACAACATGTTCGGATTCCAAAATGTTGGCTTGGGGCAAATATAATTTATATGAAGTGTAGTTCTATATAAATGTTATAGAAACTCATCGGTGAGTTTTTAAATCTGGACAAAGCTCGAAATTAGTGTTCGAAAACACACAGATTAACACAAGAGTTAATGAAAACACACAGCTCAAAATGCATGCTTACGAAAATAGACGCATTTCAAAATGCGTTTGTGCGAAAATAGATATAGTATATAATGATCCTTTTCAGTTAATAACAAAATGAGCGAATACATGCCTACTTTTCTTTCTTATTTAAACATTAAGCATAATTATTACGAGGCCAAATCCCGGACTTTGAGGTGGGGGTGGTTAGGTACATTACAGACGTACAGACGTAACTTTTCAGGCGATGTCTGCAAATTCGGAAGAAAAAAAACAATAACGTGAGTTTTGAAACTTTAACTTTCTATAAAATAAATTTACTACTATTCTAATTTTATGGCACCCCTGGCAACGTTGTAAAAACAACTGTTGACATTCAAAATGTTTTTTACTTAATAAAGAAAAGACACAGTTAATAAAATGTACCAGGTGATTTATTCAAATGAACGATATTGCATTACGAATTTATTTGGATTCATAAATATTCTTTGAGAAAAGATCAATACTCATAAAGAAGTTTGAACACCGAACGAATAATAGTCTTGACTAAAATCATCGTCCTAATTATTATACTGCAATAATTCTAAAAATAAAAAAAGATTATTTTTTAAAACTTCCTGTTGCAAATACCCAAACTTTACTGCTCATACACACCTACTGCAGATTTCGTGGAATCCCGGCAAGCAGGGAAACAACATATCGAAATCAGTATAGTAGAAAAAGTTTCGGCACATTTCCTGGCGAAAAAGTTGCAGGATTCTGACTATCATCATTTATAGTCATATTACATATCCCCACGATTTCAGCCGACTTTTACCATTCCACGTAACCCTTGAGGGAAATGTGTATTGTGTAATTAAAAATTTCCTTTTTAAATTCCAGCTTTTGTTTAAAGCTCAAAACTTGATGAAGAAGCACATCCTGATGTTCGGCTGCGATCACTTGGGTATAACAGATGACAGAGACAGGCCAAGTATATATATCCACTACATTTCTTTGGAATTCTGTAGTCATCCTCTGAAGTTCTCAAGTGAGTACATGAGACGATGTGTGATAAACGCGATGGCTGAGCGTCAACGTGAGAGACTGAATCTTTATTTGGCTGATTTGCTGAAGATATCAAGTAGAGTATGCGATGCCTGCAAAAGGGAATCTGTAATTCACCCCAGTATCATTAGGTGCGAAGTGTGTTTTGATTATACAATCTGCATTTTGTAGCAATGCTTCCGTTTTATTATTGTTTGCGGCTGTTATTTCTTATTTCATTTTATGGTAATGTTTTAGCCGTCTACTGCTATGGAAATAAAAAATTATGCATTTCAAAGAGGGGAGCTTCTCTTTCTAATGATTTTCTTTCTCTCGCCAACTCGAGCCAAAATATGTCTTAAATATTGATTACCACCCCTACTTGAAATAGTTAAACCTCGTAACCATCGTCTCCGCCCCTACTCGATACGAATAGGATAATTTTTTAACGGAAAAGGAAGTTCCAATTCCCTGGCATTGAAAGTAACATCTGAAAGACGTTTTAATAATGTGAAACGTGAGTGCCGACGAAAGATATTCACAAAGATTCCAAACTATGGAAATATTATAAATTACCAAAATCCATCATTCATCGCAGTTTTATAAATGACCTCTTTATTGATCTCTCACGACAGATAGGCCTTTCTTGACCAATCAACTCCCATGGAGAGAGATTCTGATTGTCATTTAAAAACATTTTATACAAAACAAATTCAATGTAAAACTGTTTGATAAGCTAGGAAAAAATATTTTACTATACTTAGGTGAGCTCTTAAAATCTTCAAGACATTTTATTAGTGTTTAAAATACTTTAATTAAAGAAAATAAAAAATAAAAATTAGATTCCACTTATGATTCAAATTTATTCTTCAAAATACTGCAATCTATTGCATTCCACTCCATTCTTCTTTTTCCTCATCTACTACCAGAACTCTTTTCTCAATCATGTCGAGATATTAAACGAAACAAATTAGGACCAATAAATTTGAAACAATGAATATTTGGACAGATAAACACATTTAGCACTTTTATGAAAATTATTTTAGTTTAGGCCAATAAGCAGAAGTGTATTGCAAAAAAAAAAATCTGGATTTTTTTTATCACATGACATAGTAAAAAAATTTTAAATGATTGATTTGCAATCCGATTTTGTACAAGTAACATCATTTATATCCGTTAATTCATTAACAAATTATTAACAAAAGAACTCACGTTTTATTTGGGAAAATTTTGTCAAAAAATTTAATGTTACAAGTTTTATCAAGAACTTAAGTTTTACCAGGCAACTAGGAAGAGAAAATTCTTAGTTTTTCCGCATCGAAGATATTTTCCTTAAATACCGCTAAGTGCTTCAATGTGATTAATAAGCTCTATTGCTCATTTAACATTTTTCAACTATATTTATAGTTATATTGAAAATAATTAGATTGATAAACGTTCACCAACTTGTTCTTTACTTACACGAAGGACAAAAATTGCTAAAAAAAAATGTTCTTAAGTATTAAGAACAGTTCTCATTAAAATGTAGCATTTGACTTCTTTTAACAGCTAATTTCAATTATGCCATTTCAGAAACTATCGATTACCACATATAGACATGCGGCTTTGCCACTGCTTGAGTCTCAGGACACACGTACTTCTGCAAATTGAATATCAGTTACAGAAAGGTATTGCTCCAGTGGAAGAGAGAACAGCCACTCTACTTTCAGCAGCTGAGGAAGGACTGAAAACTAAAAATTACGACTTGGTGAGTTTGTCTGAAGTTAATTAGTTTAACTCCTAAAGCAATTTCCAGCTTTACACAAATTATTTTCGCATTCAGATACTCAGGAATGGGCCTTAAAGATTAGGACTGTGTAATACAAAATTTAATAAGTTGCCATAGATTTGAGTTGGCAGATAATGTTGAGAATTGGAACAAATATCATTTTTTTTTTGTTACTATTACAAGATCAAATATTACGTCAAAAATATGTCACACATACCTTCTTTTCTTCTTCTAGGTTTTACTGAATAGTATGTATTCTTTAAAATATGAGCCATTGTAGATCAATGCTGGCACAAACAAACTTTGATGTGTAAATCTCAGGAAAAAAAAAGCCTGATTTCATAGAATTTTGAATGACCTTAATACCAAAAGTTAACCCTAAATGTTTGTGCCCTCATAGTTAGCATGGAGCTATAAGAACACAAAATAATTTTCAATAGCGTTGGAGTACACCACTGACAAAAAGAAGCATTTACATACGTAAATATAGACACGTTATTTTCTAAATACCAGATGACCTTCAAGTTTGAATCCCCAAAACTTTCAGCAAAAAAAAAAACATTTTTTATATGAATCAAAAAACGCGAATCAAAATCTAATAGTTTTACATACCATATCCGGTATTTCGATAAAATTAAAAATGGGAACTATCAAATCCAGCCCGATTCTAAAAAATCTGGCTAATAATTTGATCAATAAAAAATAACAAAATTTACCTCAAAATCCTTTATATTTTTGGAGACAGTTTTATTATTCTAACTGTGCATTTTTAATGACCAGTTTAATAAAAATATCTATTATGTTTTTTCTTGCAATGATGTTTCTTACTAAATCCCAAAACTTCGGAGCATTCAATGAAGCGTTTTTTTTATTTCGTGATTATTATAATCATGAAATAATTTAGTTATTAATGTATAATATTGTTATTATTATATGTAATTATTATCAAGCAAAAAGACTTCGTTTCGTTAAAAAGAGAATTCTATATCTTTTGAGTTACCTTATAGAATACGAAGTATGTAAATAAGGATTTCAATTTTTGCAGGTAGAGAATATTATTAACAAAGCCAAACGTTTGGTAAGCGTTGCTGAATCGGCTGAAGAGGCAGATGCAGTCCAAGTTTCTTCAGATAAAGTAACTATTAGCCGCCTAAGAGCTCAGGTAAAACAATATTGTACATTCTTGCACAAAATTATAAAAATTTCACTTGGCATTTTAGACGTAACTATTTTTTTAAACTACGTAGCACTTCATCCGCTGTTTTATGCACCGAAATTTATTCAATTAGGATTCAAAGTTTTTAAATTTATGATTTTTGTTCATAAATTTAAATAAGAAAAGGAGAGAAAACTATAATATTTGTTGTAAAGACTGGCTTTAATATAAGATGACGCTAAACCTACTGATGTCTTTTATACGACCATAGATTATCAAATGAAAACGAATAATAGAATGAAAAGAAAAGTTTTATAAATTATAAATGCTGTGAAACATGTCATTTATTTATCAACTTATAAAATTTTATTTCTTGAAAATCGGAAAAATAAATTATTGATGCACTCTTGTAAACACTTTTGGAACTTGTAGAGCAAGCTCCAATACTGTTTGTCTAAGATAGGTACTCTGACCGCCACTAAGTCTGCGGCAGTCTGGTGCTATGGAAACAAGAAGAGGGCTCCTTTGTCTCTCGCCGAAATCAGTCCTAAAGAGGGAACCCTCACCCCTACTTGAAATAATCATACCTCGTTACCATAGTCACCGCCACAGCTCCAGACGAATGTCTGGCAGAGTACCTATCTTAGACAAACAGTAGACATTCTCAATAGTTGCAACTTCGTCAACGAAAACATGTTTAAGTTCCTGAATGTTCTGAATATCTCTTTTACTCATGTTCTTTTTGGAATCCATTATCAAAATAATCAACATTAAAGTGTTGTCTAATAAAACACACAGATTTCGCAATAACTACGAACTCAGATAACATATTATACTATACTCGAAAGCGATTGACCATATATGCGATTTACCATGTAACCATATTCATTCCTCTTCCAGCACCACCCCGTGGAACAATGTAGGTTAATATGCCTTCGGAAAATTCAATTGTAATCTTGCAGAAACCTTGTTTATGGCATTTATATGTAGAATTTTTACAAAATTAGAAACATTTACAATAACTACGAACTCAGATAACATATTATACTATATTCCAAACCTTTATTGTCATAAAACACAATGAGGTTCGGTCGAAATTTTAAAATTATACTTAATCAGTAAGGTATCAAAATTCTGATTGCAAAAATCTGATGATAAATTATACTTTTAGAGGTCAAGAAAAAGATTGAAAAGTGCACATTCATAAGCAACGATGAGCTACACTGGAAGTTTGAGACTAGTCAGAATTTCACAAAAAAGTTCTGCTTATACACTCCTGAATAGCAATTTAAAAATAATTTAGTAATAAAATAAAATAAAAATATATCAATTAAAGATTCATTGAATTATATAAAAATAAGAAATGTAATTTTTGGAAAGTTTAATAGTCTGAAATATACTTTCAACTTACAAATGCCTGGGTGATGACGTTTTATGTAATAAAAGCTAAAATTATACTTTCGAACATTAGAAATTGTCCATTTATCTTGCAGCTTAAAATGAAGCTGGGTAAAAATATCGAAGCTTTGCGATATTTGAAACAAGCTATGCTATTAATGGGCATCACTTTTCCGGCAGATATAAAACAAAACATCTATAAGAAAAAGAAGTAAGTTTTTTTTTCCTTTCCATAACATTTAAAACATCGTCAAATAATAAAGTAAATTATCCTCTTCTTCACGATCATCTATCGTGTAAATTAAGATTATCTCAGTCTTCTAAGATTAGTGTCGTGATGGCAGAATGGTTAGAGCACTGAGCTGTCATGATGTAGAGTTTAGAGTTTATTCTCGATGAAGGCTTGTAAGCCCATCCAATTTCAGATCAATGATAACCAGCTTGTCTGGAAAGTAAAAATGACCGATGCTCAATGCTGACCACATTTGTCCATCAGACCATTGATCTTGAGTTTTTGCCTTCATGACGTCACTGACTGACAATTGGATTTTGCGGGAGTGTTTTGTTCAATTTACACTAATGTTAAAAAGCACGAAACCTTCATATCCATGTTATAAAATATTTTAATATTTATGCACAACTTACACTTAACTATAGGGTGGCAGATGAGGATGGACTTAGACTAATTGGGGCCTGGGGAAAAAATTTCTTTGAGAGCCCCCTCAGCTTCACTACTTCAGTAATATGGAATTGAACTTTATGGAGGTTTTTTCACCTCATTATACATATATATTATATAGCAAGAAAATTGACTAGAACCTACAATATCTATTAAGTTCTTACCCTCCGATGGTCAGACGAAATATCGTTCTGTGCATTTATTGATTTTCTGACAATTCTATGTTCATCATGCCGAATGGAGTTTTCTGATTGTTAAATTTGTCATCCAGCTACAAAAAATTCATATCCTTGCTGACATTAGTGCGGAATTCAGCTAACTTTTTGCAATGACGATGCCTCACTTAAGCCAATCAGAAGTCCGTATTTTTGTAAACTTATCGCATTTTGCAATATGTAAAAATACAGGCTTTTGATTGGCTGAATTCCGCTCTAGAAAGCCATAAATTTACGAATTATAGATTTTTTGTGTTCATATGTGATAGATTAACAATCAATCAGCCCCGTATGCCCCTGCCTTAGTCAGGCTCTGGATGGACCCCTCCAAGCAGTGCCATTTTGAAAAGAAAGAAAATGTTACAAATTAAGATTAATATTTATTCTATATGTTATTTATACTAATACATTTATTTATACTAGTGTTCAAATTTAAAAAGTATTTTGTATAGCAAGTAAACATAGAAATTTTGGCGAAAAAGTTATCAATCAAACGTATGAAGCCCCACCTGCAAAGAAAGGGTGCCCCTGCTGAATAGAAATTCTACTACAGCCTATTACTTGCACTCCAATATAATATGAATCATGCTTTAGAAATGCCCTTTTATGCCTACTTTTAAGATTGAAACGCTAATTGTTTTTTCAAATAACGATTTTTAAAAATAGTGCAATTTAAGAATCTTAAGTCAAATTAAATTTAATCTTTCTATTGTAGTTTTAAATTTTTTCTTAAAAACATGCCGTAATATATTTTTAAGCATATTTTTTGTATCATTTCTTTTATAATTAATAACAATATATTTTTTTTCGATTTCATAATAATTGCTTAAATAGTAAAGTAATTAACAATACAGGGTGATTCTAAAAAGATGGGCAAAATCTTAGGAAGTGATAGTACACACCCAAGCAAAAAATTTTTATCAAAGAATGCATGGTCGAAAACAAAACGCAAAGGTGCTGGCGCGTTTGGAAAGTTGTTTGATGCAAACGTCTTATGTATGAGACTCCCTTTGAATCTGCAGAACTTGTCTCCAAGCTCTCGGCCGTTGCAGGGAAAGTCCGTGATATGCCTGGTGTGTTTCAGAATGTTCGCCTATCTTTTCTTCGTCGTTGTACTGCGTGCTTAGTCCCTGCCGGCCACTGTTTTGAACCCTTATTGTAATCACATGCCATTAAATTTGCTTTTATAACTTAACTTCATCGTTCTTTGTGTGTTTTTGCCTCATATAAGAACATAAACTTTGACGCCCTCTAGCGGTTTTGCGTTTTGTTTTCGACTATGCATTCTTTGATGAAAATTGTTTGCTTGGGTGTGTACTATCATTTCCTAAAATTTTGCCCATCTTTTTAGAATCACCCTGTATAATTATTGAGTGTATAGGTACTCAAGATCAAAAATATCACTATACGCTACTAGCGTGACTTCCCAATAATGAACTGAAATGGTACTTTTATTTATCTACATTATCTTAATAATATACAAATTTTATTAATTATTTCCTAAAATTGTAATTATTGCCTACATTGGCCTAGAAGTATTTTTGTTGCATCGTTATTTGTCAAATACGCTGATTGCTCTCTAAATCATTAAATTAAGAAAAAATTCCTTTTGCTAGGATGATTTGAATAAAATTTTAGACAACAATTAATAAAAATATAAAAATTAAGATAAATGAATGAATCGTTACAAATGCGCATTAACAGCCAGTTTATAATAAAAACGTAACCTTAACGGCATAGGCGAACGTTTCGGGATTTGGGCTACAATGCAATTCTCTTTCCTCATGATGGGTCCTACCTTCTAAAAAGGTTCCAAGGTTTTTATTTTATTTTGTGCAAAACTTTTTTTTGGATTTGGATTAAGTTTACGACTTTATTTATTCAAATAATGCAAATTAAGAATACTTTACCTAAGAAAGACGTCTAACCTTAAATAAAAAGTTCACTTTTTCATTAAGTTGCTGTCATACTTATGAGAATTCTTACAGCAATGCTAATTGAGTCGCATTTTCTTTTTCAACCTTGAGTTACGTTAAAGGGGAAATTAAGTGTTTTATTTCAATTATTTCTAACAGATTTGATGGGACTTTAGGAAGGGAAGAAGTGAAGTGTTTAGGAGTTGGTAGTTTTATAACAATGGCATTGAATGATTACGACTTTGCTTACGATTTGGCTAAACTACAACTCAAATTCCTCTTGAAAGAAGGTTATACTTTCGATGAAGTAAGTATAATCTTCCATTTCATTGCGTTATATTTTGGTTCCTCACACATTTTCCAGCTGAGAGAAACTAAAGATAATGAATTCGAATCTTATAATTTAATATTTTAATATTTGCAGTATTGATTAAAATATTCATTCCGAAAATTTTCAATGCAATTAATGTCTTTATTGAAATTGATTACTTAAGAGGACGCTAGACAAATGGAGAAACTTTTCTTCGTGAATTTTTACAAAAAAAAATATTTTGTATAAATTGAAAATACGTTATTTGCTTTTGATAAGCACACATATATCTCATTTTTTTATTAACCCATTAATTTTTTAAATTTTCAAAAAAACAACAGCAATTTACTCAAGAACTTTCATTGCGTAAATTCTTTCACCTCTGAGTAATTTAAAGTCAAGAAAAAATGAGTTAAGGTTGATTTTCGAAGGCTCCTTCGTAACAGGAAATTATAGCTTTTTGCGAAAAATATGCTATTTTTATAATTGTTGAAAGTTCGCAACTGTTACTCATGACTATAAGGCCCGGATTTTGATGAAATTTGCATTTTTTTGCATTTTTTGCATTTTTGGACATTTTTTGTCCTTTAGAGCATTTTTTTAGATTTATAGGGCATTTTTTTTAAATTTTGGGGCGTATTTTGCATTTTTAAGCATTTTTAAAGTTTTTTGTTAATTTTTTCCAATTTTTATTATTTTTTGGGGCATTTTTATTAGATGAAAAGCAAGATTTGTCTTATAATTTGTCTTGATTCAGAAGATGCTGCATCAATTAAGATAGCGCAAAATGTGTTGGCCTCTGATAAAATCGAAGGAAACTTATCATTTATCGAGTCTAACTTTGCTATTGTATCCTCAACAATTGCAAGCTTAGAGAAACAAGAATTGGATCTTTGTGATGCAATAAATTATATTGAAGTAGGGAGTCAAGTGTTGCAAAAAGCAAGGGGAAAGATAGCACAAAGTGTAGCATCTAAATTGAACAAAGTTTTGGAGAAGAACACTGGCTTCCAAACAATGAAGAAAATCTCGAGGATATAAAAAGGTGAAGCAACATCTTTTCAAATTGAAGAATTGTCAGTAAGTGAGACCGTCTTTCTCGAGTACGCACCAATAACATCAGTAGACGTTGTGAGAAGCTTTTCCAGGTATAAAAATTTACTTTCAGACAAGAGACGCTCGTTTACACTTCAAAATATCAAAAATCATGTAATAATCGAATGTAATTCTGATATTTAGTAATATTATGAGATAGAAGTTGTTATATTCATTAAAGTTTCTATACAAAATGAAAATGTTTTGGAGTCAATACATTTTCCTTTTTTTTTTTTTTTCATTTTAGGATATAAAACATATTTTTCAAACTTTAATGAACGTAGAACAAGTATTGCATTGCTTTATATTTTTTGAAATGACTCACAATAATTTTAAAGAGTAAAACATTTATTTTATTTAAGTTATGTCATAAGGCATTTTTAGGGCAATTTTCGCATTTTTAGAGCATTTTTAAGGGCATTTTGTGCACTTTTTAAGGGCATTTTTTACACTTTTTAAGGGCATTAGTTGAGATTTTTTAGGTCATCAAAATCCGGGCTCTACTCATGACTGTTAAATCAAGTTTAGCCTATCTAAAAACAGCGCATTTTACGCTTATTTTGAAAATGGCGCAAAACGTCAAAATGGAGAAAAGCCACAGTTATGTAAAAATGAAAGGCTAAAATGTAGGAAAGGTAAAAATGTGGTCTAAATTTTTAATATTTAAAAACTTATTGCAATGCTGCATTACCTGGGCTTATAAAAATATCGAAAAACTGAGAATAGGACTGTAGATTTTGATAATTTTCATCTAGGTGAAAAAATGCCGCCAAATTTGCAATTTTTAAAAAGTTTAATAACTTTTAAAATATTTATATTATTTGTCTGTTCATTTGTCTGTATATTCATATAGCCCAGATAATTCTTCACGGCAAGATTATTTACATAGTTTAAAGTCATCGTATTGGTTCAGGTGTAAGGCACTTAAACTATGGCTTTTTTATTTTTCTTGGCTTCGTTTTCAGCAATGGTTTACTCTACGTTTGCCTGAACTCACTTTTTCTTTCTTTTAAATTTTAAATTAGTAATGGAGGTGAAACAGAATTTGTGACGAAAGGTTTCTCCCTTTGGTATAGGATCCTGTAATTTGATATTGAAAACTGTTTTCATCTGCAAAAGTGCTTGCTTGGTAAATGAAAAAAACTGACCACCAGTCTGTGATAGTTTTGACGTTGAAGGACATACTGTTTCTCCGCCTGTGGCTTCGTTAATTTGGCACCAACTGATATTTTTGATGATTAGATGTTAATTATTGAAAAGATTTCATTGTTTACATTACGTTTCGTATAAATGAGTTTATAACATTATGCCCACAGTTTTGCAGTTATGCTAAGTGACCAAGAGGGTTTGACTCCCTTAAATTGTAACTAATTTTGTTTTTCTATATTTTTCTTGTATTTCTAGACCAATCTTGGATATGAACGTAATTATTATAATTATTCACTTTTAAAAAATACGAAGGGAAAGATCATGAGCTAAACTTTGAGATGACTTGACCAAATACCGGAAAAAGAACAGTCAAATATTACTTTTCAAACTGTCATGATTTTTTCTGTACAAACAAAAAGCAGCTTTTGTAATGAAGCGGAAGCTTATATTGAAAGAGCAACATTGAATGATTGAGTATCGAGATAAAACTGGAGTGTATGAGATAAATCTTGTGCAGGAAAGGCAAACTTCTAATGACTAAACTGCAAATGTGACCAGGCGAAAATCTTCATCAGAAAATGAAAATTTAGATTTTAGTCTCCAAATCTAATGATGGAACGGAGAAATTCTAATAACTGAGCTAAATCACATGAAAGGATCGAAAAATTAATCTATCTAACCAATCTAACAGAAACTTTCGTTAAAAAGTGAAAATCCTCCTGAAAAATGGAAACCTGATAATTGAATTTTGTGAAAATGAACTAGAAACTAGAAAGTTTTGGGGTTTACGAACTAGAAACGAGAGTTAGGATCACTCGTAAAGAAATGGTAACGTTTCAAGAATTCAGCTCCTGGAATAAAAAAAATTATTTTTAATGACTTTGATTTTTTGGTGAGTAGGTAGGATAAATAAGAAATTAAAACAAAAACATTATTTTTTGCAATAAAAACTATTGGATATGTAACGTGTGAGTTGATTATTTTAACAAGTCGTCTATTTCTTTACCAGATTATTCTAACGAAGACGGGTGCCCTCAACGCCGTAGCGAAATCGAAACCAGGAAAAAGCAGAGAATCTGCCACAAAAAAATATTCAAGTGAAATCGAACAACAGTAAGTTTCAATTAAAAATGTACGTATTGCGGTTAAAATATTAAATCTGGTTAATAATAACCGGTGATTATTTTAATAACCACGTTTTATTTTATTTTATTTTGTAAATGTTTTATATTACGCACACTAATCACTTTCGTTAACTAATTATTATTAATCATTTCCAATTAAGTTTAACAGTGTGATTACCCCTTTAAGACAACTGATGCGAAAATACAATATTTTGTCTTAACGTAAAAAGCACTTAACGAAAAAAATGATTGGGGCATTTAAGTTTAGATTATTCCAAAATTTCTTAGTGAAGGATACCATATTTTAAAATATGCAATGTACTTATCAGTCTTCAGATTAAAATATGCATATTTATAGTATAGTGATTACTAATCATCTTGTAATTATGGTGATTACTAATGTTTCATTCTTCCATGATAAATTTCAAGAATGATATAACTGTACCTATACTGTTGTTTTTTTTAAAGTTAAGATTCTTAAAAAATAAAAGAGTAAAAAGAATCAAAACTAGCACAAAGCAATATATAGTCGTAGCGTAGCATGCATAGTCATGTTTATACTGTATGATCCACGTCATGCAGTTAGCATCCGTCCATACATTAGTACAGGTTTTCAATAGAACATGTTTCCAGTAGTACACGTCCATACATGTTTCAATTTATATTTTATATTCTTTTATTATTATTATTATTATGTGACATCTTGGCGAACTTTTATTGTGACTCTTAATATTTAATTCCAATGACATGTAATTTTGAACCCCTCATACAGAATTCCTTTATGAAGTATTAAGGCAATTTCGATTTTGTAGAGGACTTCTAAAGCGTTGCAGACTGAAGAAAACCACGAAAACCATCCGTCTATCACTGGAGATATTTTGCATCAGCTTTATGATAAAGAAGACAGGTCGACCAGCCAACATCGATATTCAAACTAGGGTAGTGTAATTGAAAGACAATCGCTCTCCCAGTACCATCTTGGCGGACTGCTTTATGCGAGATGCTACAGATATAATTTCTAGGATGATGTTTAATATTTCTCAAACTAAAATGCGTAACGTGATCTAACTTTTCTGGTGTAACTAGGAGTTACATAGCATTTCAAAGTTATCAAATCAAACAAACGCTTTATAGATAAAAGTATATTGCAGTACTCCTAGTTTACTTTTGTAAAGCTAATTCATACCTTCCTTTCAACTGCATAATGATACATAAAATGACTATACCTGTGAACTGTTTGTACTAATACGCAAATGTGAGGCATATTAAAATATTTATACCTTGATTTTCATGCTTCGCTTATGCATGTTACTGCCAAAGTATGAAATATCGAAATTCTATAGAATGCCTAATAATTGCACAGAATGTTAGGCATTTTAGGCTGAGTATAAAATATTAAAATTATTATATACTTAGCTCAGTCATTCCATAAAATGTCTGAGCATTCTATAATATAACAATTGTTCTATTGGCATAGAATGAAATATTTGAATTTTTATATACTTTGTCTAATTGCGTATAACGCTTTTAGATATTTTTTATTAGACCAAAAGTGGCGAGCAATATCTAGATGGCCAAAGATGCCAAGACCAAAAATAGCGAACCTTTGACACGGTGGGTGACAAAAGATTTAAATTATTTTTATTTCCATATATTGACTGTTAACAGTTAAAAATGATCTCCAATACTATACAATCAGAAACATAATGACATTTCTCAGGACGTAGTGCTGACTCGTGCTTTCTCCACTTTGGAAGCCCGTGTAGTTGGGAGAGACTAGCTTTTTTCTCCGGAATACAACGATTGAGTAAAAAGAGTGCTATGAGTCATGATGAGTGCAAAAAATAGTAAAGTCATGTGCAAATTTAATGTTTGAGTCCTCACACACTTGTGCATAAACTTTTTTATCGATGAATTTTTTTTAAAATCAACTGTATAAAACTTTATCACTAAATTGAATTAAATGTATGCTGCTATTATATATAATAACGCATGTACTATATATTTTAATACATGTTAACAATATTTAAAACTTCTAACATTAAATTTTATTTTATTTTATTATTTATAACATAAGGGATGCCCACTGAAAAATAATTTCCTTCTTCTTATACTGAATTTTTTTTTTTCTTCTCAACATACTGATTATTAGATTTCTATTTTAATCAAGTTAATTGCTGAAGAATGTATATAGTAGCACAATATGATGTTATGTTTTGAAATAAAATTTGGGTTTTAAAGATTATTTTTAGAACGAAATCTAACAAGTGGCGCCCTAAACACATGGAAATAATAAACCAAAATTTAATTGGCACGCTAATCGAAAAAGGTTTTCTACATCTTTAGCCTAGGCAAGATTTTTTTTTTTAATTTTACAACCGTCGTTGAACAGCTGACCCAATGTTTTGGGTTTACGACAACTAATGTTAAATTCCATAACCTTGTAACTTTGAACCCGATCCAGAAGACAAGAGAACTCCTGAATCAAGTATTGGGAGAAATTTCCCATCGTGGAGGACTTTTTGATGAAACTAATCCGCATGTGCGTTACATGGAGAGGAAAACCACGAAAACCTCCCACGGTTAGCTTGACGGCAAGTGGACTCTAACCCATGATCCGTCTACCACTGATGGTATTTTACGTCAGAACTGTGGTCGGTGCAAGCCGGATGCGGAATTCGTATCGAACAGCTATCTCTGGGATTCGAACCCAGGGCACCTCATTGGAAGGTGAACGCTCTATCCCCTGAGCCATCACGGCTCAGCCATCGCAATATGCAAAATATTCATTATTTCATGCTTTACGTTATTAATGGAATACCTAGGCATCATGTGAAACATTAATCATTTCATATTTAGCCGCTCAATTTTTGGCATTCTATAAAATGACTTCGCATTCTATAGAATAGAATAGAATTTCATTCATTGACAGTAACATACATATTTTCTCAGATGTTTTCGGCGACTCATCGATTATCCTGTGTTGGACATAACAGAAATCAACGTTATAGCAAAAGCTTTTATAACAATCATACGACTTTCATTAGAGAAAGCAGAACTCGAAGTAGCTGAGGAAGTGGGTAAGTATTGAAATTAAAGATAAATGTTTTGTAGTAATCTTTTTGTTCTAACTTTTTCCTTTCAGAAATTGCATATATATATATATAATATTGACAAAATGACATTGTTTCGAAGAGTTAGTGAATAATTAATGTATTACTAAAAAATGTGTTTGTTTTTAAAACGAAATTAAACAATTTTTTTTTCTTCCAAGTTGAACCATAGATTGCGTAGACATTTTTTTAAAAATACCATAATATAGTTAAACAGATACGGAGTTACAATGTTGTCATAATATGCCATAATGTGCATGAAATATGCGTTGTCAGTGAACAAATAAGCAAGAAATGAATGAAGAAATAAATAAAAGCATAGCAGAGAAAAAGTAATTAAAAAATCGTGGCTATATGCACTGTAAAAGAGTTTAGTTTATCTCAACACCAAAAATGGTAGTAACTATGCACCAGCATTTTTTACAGTGATTGTTTACATTTGCTCGTTTCTGAGTTCTTCACTTCGTCAATATGAGTAAGAAACCAACTCACGTGCCATGTGGAGATCATGTAGGTTACGTGTAATTGTGCGGGAGAATGAGTTAAGGGATCAAAAAGGCGAATCAAACGAAAATTCCAAATGAACATGTCTTTAAATGGAAGAATTAATGGAATCTTGAATTGTGGAGGATTTCAAACCGGTGTCTCATATTTTGAATCTGCCTCAATGTGCGATTTCAAGACAATATAAGAGGTTTCAAAGTACAGGAAATGTTAGCAACCAACTGTTTAAGGTCGATCAAGAGTAACAACTGATCATCAGGATTCATATTTAGCAATAACTGCCCGATATCAGAGAGACAATTGAACCAGAGAACTCAGTTCACCGCTTATTTTCTGATTACGAACTGCTTATAGGAGACTCAGACATTCTGGTCAGACAACCAGTGTTTGTATTCCTCTCACTCCTGCTCACTAGCTTGATAAGGCATTTGAAATATCGGAGTTCACAGCAGTGGGTCAAAATTATGCTCAGTGACGAACTCTGATTCTTGGTCACTTTATGATATAAAGAAAACATGGGACACGTTTTCACGCAGGAAATGTCACGGAAAGACCTCAGAGGGGGTAACAGTGTTGGTCGGCACAATGCTAGAAGTTTACATAGACATACATCTTTCAGAAACGGGGTCTGTTTCTTCTGAAAGGTAGAGACCCTGTCTTTGAATGTTCGCCTGTTTTGAGGTGCTGTTCATATACATGGATGGTAGCGTGCTTTATAACCGTTTGATCTTGGTCGAAAACTTTCCTGAAAGGCAAAATATTCAGGGCATGTTTTGGCCTACTCACTCTCCTGATCTTAATATCGTTGAGAATGAGTGGAATGCGTTTGCCATACGAATTACAGTTCTTCCGCGACAGAATTGAAAGAGCCCTTCGTAATGTTTAGAACTCTTTGAGGATACAACTTATCCATACCTCATAGAGTATATGAGAAATAATCGTGCAACATACGTAACTAACGAAAGTGATAAAACACCATATTAAACTGACAAATAGCCTATTTATTTTTCGTTCAAGTATAAACTAACAGTTTGCACTATTTTCTTTCAAAATATTTCTTTACATAATAAAAGCGATTATAACCAATCTTTTGCATTATTTTCTTATGGTATAACCATATTATACCTGCATATAACATTTCCCACGACTCTCACTTAGTTTTCCTTAAATATTCACGTAAACATCAAATATACTTAACTATTGGACATCAGTGTAGCTCTAAATGTTAATTATAATTTTAAAATGCTAGGCACGTTTAAACAGAAATAATATGTTCCGGTTCTATTGTGCCATGGAATGAAGATTGTATAATTTATTTATTGTGTACCATTATCAGTTAAATAAAATTAATTTCATGTTCTTTCTTTGATAGGACGCAAGGCTTATGAATTGATGAAAATTGTAAAAAATCAAAAATCCTTGTCTCGTATCTTGGGTCTTATGGCTTTGGTATACGATTATCTGCAGAAGCAAGTTGAAAATTTGAATTTGTTTTAGAATAAACCTACGCTTAAAAATTTATTTTATTTAATAACCGTCATTGAACAGCCGACCCAATTTTGAGTATAAGAAAACTAATGTTCAACTCCGTAGCTTTGTAATTTTGAATCCAATCCAGAAGACAAGGGAACTCCTAGATCAAGTTTTGGGAGGACTTTTCCTGGAGGACTTTTTTTCTTGGAACTAACCCGCATCTGCGTTACATGGAGAGTAAAACCACGAAAACTTCCCACGGCTAGCCTGACGGCAAAGGGATTCTAACCCATGATCCGTCTACAATTGAGAATATTTTACCTCAGCACTGTGATCAGTGCAAGCCGGGTGCGGAATTCGTATCGCTGGGTTTGAAACCGGTTCACCCAATTGGAAGGCGAACGCTCTATCCCCTGAGCCCTCACTGCTCAAAGTCAATGAATTGACAAAATTTTCGGAATTAAATTTTTTTCCTATTAAAAAAGTTGTATTAATTTCAAGAGAAGTGACAATACTGCAGTTTTGCCATCATTTGTGCAGTTATCTGTTTGACAAGGCCATGAAATGAAACAGATGACTATATGTTAGCCAATATAGGCTGATATTTCTTTTTTGTGTATTTTCATTATTTTGATAGTTGTTTAAATATATTTCTATCGTGAATTGTGTGATCGATGAGCAACACATCATAAAAAATCACGCCTCCACTAGTGCACCAATCACTGACGACAGGACGCCATAACTTTTCTTTCATCATCATCTCAAATTTTCTTTCACTTCCATGAATAATTTGAAGTACAGAAAAAGTGAGTTCAGGCGAATCTAGAGTAAACCATGAAATTTCAAATATTGCGAAGAAATTTTCAAACTATTGAGAAGAAAACAAATTATGAGAGGATTATGCAAAGGGAAGTTATCTTCCAATAATTTGTTCGCATTTTGATATTTTGAATTTTTTTTTCCGCAATTGAAACTTCGTTGCTTACTTAAAGATTCTCCTGTAGTATAGCGTCCTTTCAAGCCAACTAACACTAAATCCAAATACATTATTAATGTTTCAGGTGGTCGGCAATGCAACAGTTCCACGTAAGAACTCATGCTCATAATTTTGGACTAATTTCTATTCAATAAATTTTTAAGAAGCGTCTTTAAAATTTTTAGTGTTTGCAATGAAGCTGATCAGATAAATAACTTTTAAACAAAAGAAAAAGAACGGTCAAAAATTTAGCCAAAGGCACATTATAAACTGTTCAAGTTGACAAAAACAATTTACAAATTTTATCCTCGCCGATCTAAGATTAAGGCGATCATCGTTACCTGAATAATACTCTGTAATCATAGCTCTTAATATATGTTTTTAGAATCCTTGCCAGAAATGCAATCAAAAAAGCAAATACATTGGTATTAATTTTAAGCTTTCAAAAAAAAAAACGTTATCAAAATATTACGAATTGAGGAGTTGATCAAAGTTGGATAAAATATCGAAATCTGATCGTCTGCGCAAAGAAAAAAAAAAAAAAAACAGGGAAGAAAGTTGAAAGACAATTATTAGAAATTTTAACCGGCAATCAAATAGAATTGATGTTTTTGCAGTCACCTTCAGGGCCAGGATAGTCTGTTTGGTAGGGCATTGGGCCCATGTCCGAAAGATCGTAGTTCGATCCCCGCAAGCCGAAGACTCCCCATGTAGTAAACTATTAGTGGTGCACGCTAAATCTGTTAGGTCACAAAGTCCACCATGTTCCCAAAACAAATCATACCTCTGGGAGTACTGAATTGGAGATTGGCCGTTCTCTGAATCAGGTCAAAAATTACGATCAGTGATGAATGAATGGGTCCGCCCTATAAACAATCTATGACATGTGTGTGTGGCCATAGATGGCACTACTGAAAAACAAGAAACACACCCTCTGCCTTAAATTCGAATGGTTTCAACAAGCAGGGTTGCTGATATTGGCAAGGGACAACAAAACTCCCTTTCATCAATATTGAATTGTCAAATTTATATAGTAATTTTATTTTTTCTAAGAAAATTTTTTTACGAAATTTTTGGCAAAAATTCAACAAGCAGGGTTGCTGGTATTGGCTAGGGACAACAAAACTCCCTTTCATCAATATTGAATTGTCAAATTTATATAGTAATTTTATTTTTTTTAATAATTTTTTTTAAAGAAATTTTTGGCAAAAATTCTAAAAATAAAATATGAGGGCGAAGACAACGGTACAGACTAAATATACAAGTATCTATTTATCAATAACTACATAATGTTAATAAATCTGATTAACTTATGAAAGAAAATTTGAGCAATAAAACTAATTATCATAGACATTGCTTTAGAGCGTTTTACTAATAAATCAGAACCAGTGGATTCGTTTTTAATTCATACATTTTTGTTATAGCTTTGATAAGTGCGTGGAGATAGTGAATCAGCTTCAAGACGCAGTTTTACAAAGCGATGACGTCAGTGCTCAAATATACTACTACATTGCACTTGTCAAAACATTAAATGAAGATAGTAAGTTCCTAATAAATATCATGATTTTCTCCTATTTTTGATTACGAGATATCAAATTTCTGGTATATCGGGTTTATAAGTCAAACACCGGAAAAAAAATATATATATACATAAAACTTTCTAAATTGTAAAGACGTAAAAAAAAAAAATTATATAAAATTGTCTAACTTTCACATACTTACGAAACCAGGAAGTTTCCTCGCTGTTGCTATACTAGACATGAGAAAAGAAATGGATTCAAATGTCAATGACAAATCTTTTGAAATGTGTTTAAAGTTCGAATTCCTTGTATTGGGTGAAGATTTTTTTTGGACTCAGCAGAGGATGAAGTAGAATCTATTGCAGAGTGTAGTCTGTATAGCCAATCCAACATAGAGGTTTTCAATCTTAAATTTGTAACTTTATGGCATGTTTTACAACTTTTCTTTGTTATAATTTTTGAAATACTTTTGAATGAAATATCTTGACTTTTCTTAGTATTAATTTTTTTTAAAACTTAATTTAAAGTTTTGTTTCTAAAAATATTTATTTTATGTGAAGAAGAGATAAAAATAAAAAAATTTTTATAGATAGTTAAAGCAATCTTTGAAAAGGGTAAATAAAATAGTTATTCATATCTATCGCATTGTATACATGCATCGATGAATCATGATCAGCGAATGTCTAATTTTATTACTGGTGTAAAGTCAACCCCCTGATTTTCGTTTGGGATTAAAATTTTTGGGTATTAAAATGTTGACTTACACACTGAGATAGATATATGGTAAGTCTAACAATTTGAGATGATTTTCTTGATACATACAAAATTTTCTTTACCATTATTATTTTTCAATAACGCTGACTCCCTAAGAAATCACTATTTTTAGGGAGTAATTTACTGTTTTATAACTGTTATGAATTCACGCCAGTTATTTTTCATTCATAACTGTTTGATTAAACTCAGAGAAAATTAATATAATTCCCTTTTTCATTTGGTATTAAGAGAAATCGATGTACCTTCCTCAGAATGGCTTTGATAAATTTCAGTAGTTTTTTTTTTTCTTTACTGAAATATTAATTAGTGATCGCTAATGTATTTTGTTACTTTTTTTTTTCATATGTATTAAAAAATCTATACATTAAGAGAGGTGATTACGATACACCCCGTTAAGAATTTGAACAAGCCTTAACAAGATAGTGAGCATGCGCGATGAGACAACATACTTTTCTGCTCGAGTACTAAAAAATATTAAAGCAGCTATGAGTATTACTTTAGAAATTTACTAAAATTTATCCGTACATAAAATTTTTTATTTACTAATTTCTTAAATAAAAAAAATTTCTAGCTGAAAATAAAATCACAGATGACAAGATTCAAATGTGTAATGAATATGCCAAACAGTGCAAGACGATGCCAACCCATCCAAAATATAATGACAGAGCATTTTGCTTGTGTGCAAAAATGTCTACATGGTATGACATTTTAATTATTTCCAAAAAATATTTTTATTTCATACTTTTAACTTGAATGCATAGTACTGTAAAGGTTAAAAAAGTAATAATATTAGTTTATAAATACTGAACAGACATAAAAATTAGGCTAAAAAAAATAAACATTTTTTCGAAATATACTATGCTCTACAAGTAAGGAGCCAACAACATATATTTCTCTGTAAAATCCGCATGCATAAATGAAATAGTAATAAATAAAGGTAAAATCAAAAATATGCTTTAAATTTCTAACGCATAATAATGTGCTATAATATTGATGTTTCTTATGTTTCATTGGTATTTTTTATTTATTTGTTTTAGATAATTTATTTTAGATAATTTAATGATTAACTAGCACAACTGATTAACTAAAGGAAACAAATATAAATAGTACTTTGAATACTCCGTACACTCTGCAGAAGTAAATGCAAACGCCACTAAATCAATACAAGTCACTACAGTTCATCAGCCACTATAAATAAATACTGAGTTCTTACAAGGCAAGAAATAAAACTGCTTAGAACCATACATGTCGAAAATTAGTTTATTATCAGTTGCGATTTCATGGATCCCACATTTTAATATAAATAAGTACAATTATGTTAAAAATTTCTCACTGTTGTAATTCCTTAAAGACAATACATTAAGTTGAATTTGCTAATCGTTATGTAAAAAAAAATCAAACTCCACAGAAATATATATTTTATATTGAATACAAAAAAAAAAGATTTTTTGAAATTCCAATTTAAAAGATATATATGTTTATATTGGAATTTCAAAATATCTGAATTTCCAGTAAAGCTTAATAGAATTACGAAGGTTCCATGGAATGAAACCAATGCTCTTACATTCTACAAAAGTAAATGTAAATGCCACCAAATTCATATTAATAAATACGTGGTTTGTACAGGTTAGAAATAAAAGTACTTAGAACCCAAATTGAGAAAAATTAATTTAACATAAGGTGCAATTTCGAAGATCACGCATATTTATTTATTAAAATTATGCTAAGGATTTCATTTTAAGACATTGGACATTACAGAACAAAACTAAAATATTTTTAAAATTATATTGCAAGGTGCAAAAATCATAAAATGGAAAAGGCTGCCGAAACATGGGAGAAAAGAGCTGCAAAACTACAGACTAACATCCAACTCAATAACTACTGGGCACTTGATGGCTATCTTTGGCGAATCACAACAGACACCACCAAAATAGAAGAAAAGTGCCTAATTTACACAGTAGCTGAAATGACAGAAATTAAGCGTTACATATCCAAAGTAAGATCATCTAAAATGCCCAAGGCACTTCACTAACAACAATTCCTATTACATTTATGAGAAAAAGTTTATAAAGAACATTACCACTATAAATATTTATTAAAAATTATTTTTTGCATAGAACTGTCATTAGATAAACAAATTTTATAATTGTGAACAAAAATGTTTTAATTTGCTTAAACATTTCTCGAGATTAAAATTAACATTACGTTGTCTAAACTTTAAACCACTTTCTTGTCCAAACTATTGGAACTATGTTTCCAAGATTATGACACCCCTTATATTCTACATGGAAAAATAGAAAATTTGTGTGAAATCAGTTGAATAGTTTCTAAGAAATTTGAACTTTAATAGTATAACTTTTTAATAAAAATCGATTTCTCAGAAACTAGTCAACTGATTTAACTCAAATTTTTCCATTTAAACTATGTACTTCAAAATGGTATAAAATTGTATACATTACAATTCAAAAATTGTTTAAATCTTATTAAATAATATAATAAAAAATAATAAATATTTACAATCTTTGGGCAAACGAATTTTATAAGTGTGTGCTACCATTTTTCAATTCCATGAAAGAGTTCGAGAGATGGCAAATATGCAAAAAGTAAAATTAATATTAAGAGGTCTAAACTTTGGAACGCTCTCCAGACCAAACTATATTTGCTAGGTTGCGGCTGCTCTCTTTAATTTTGGGTCGGAAATCCGAATCTGTCGAAAAGTTTATTCAAAGAAAGTACATTTTTTGTATCTGATTTCATAACTTAAAATATTGTCTGTGCTTATTTGCATATTTGAAGTTACCCCCTTGCGCCATTAAGAACCTGAAGATCCGATCATTAGATCAAAAGTTATTCAGGGTGATGCCATATAAACTATTATATCCGATTTCAATCTAAAAGTAAAGGACTTAAATGAAAATGGCATACTTAATAAGAAAATATTTTGAATTTATATGTCTATAAAATATTTTTAATCATTTTATGTAGTTTTCTTAAAATATAAAATTTGTGTATATCGGGATTAAAATGCATTACTCTATTATTATATTTCAAATATATGTTCTAGGATTTGGAAAAAGTAACCAGTGCCATAAAGAAATTTGTCCCAATATTAGAAGAAGATGCTAAAAACGTAAATAAAAAATTTCAATCTGTCATGGAAAAGTGTAGAATATTAAGAGCTTAAATGCTGGCTTTTTTCATATCAATAAAATATTTTATTTGAATTTTATTATTAACTTTAATTTAATAAAAAGTCCTTTAAAAAATTGAAACAAGGATTTTTTCAACAATAAATTTCTAGATATTACACATTTTATAATCCTTATTAACACCTCTCATCTATCAAGACTAGTAAAAATATAAAGATTAAGAAACAATAAAAGAGAAACTCACTATAATTAATAACATAGATAAATAAAAGAACATTCAGCTGTAACTTGCTTGAAACTTTTCACTGTACATATGAAATAAAACGTTATATTAAAATTTAAACGTGCTGTTTGAAGTTTTTAATTGCACAGAAATTTCAGCATAATTTAATAATGGGGCTCAGACTAAGAAACATACATTTATTTGTAGCAAAATTAAACACTTTATGGTTGATGTAACATGATAAGATCCAATTTCTTGTTACCACATGAAAATGTATTTAGAATGTAATGTCTACTCTCTAGCTGAATATTTTTATTTTAAAAAATGCTCTTTCTCAATTTCTAATCAAAAAATATATTACATTTAAAATTACTCTGATATACTGATAATTTAAAAACGCCAACAATTCTTTACACAGAAAAAAGGGTTTTTTAAATGATATTTTCAATAATTACTCTAAAATTAAATGGAAAAAAAGCTCTGGAACCCGATTAAACAAGACATTAAAACAATAATTAAAAGAGCAAAACGAAATCTTTGTACAAATAACATGCATAATTGTATGAAACTTTATATAAAATTATTTCAACTAAACAAACATCCTAATTGGAGTAAAATATAGAAGAAAATACAATATAAATGAACATCAGGAATAAAATATGTAGAAAAATAAGTACTACTTTGAAAACAACATTATTAAGAAACAATTTTTTTAAGACTTGTACACTTTTGAAATTTAACCTAGATAGATATAATTTCAAGTAATAAATTAAAAGTATAAAAATAGATGTTTTCTAAGTAAATATAAACTAGATTATAATAAGTTACCACAAATCATAATGACATAAAAGTATAAGAATAAAATTTCTATTTACAATTTCTAATAATATAAAATTTGTACAAATATCACATAGTATTTCTTTTTAAAAATGCAGTCATTTTCACTAAAACAATCCATAGTCCTGTAAACATGCATAAAATCAGAAAATATCTAGATTTATAATCAATTTATATTATCGCTGAAGTATTTTATTGCCTTCCGTTGAGTTAAAGAACAGATAAATTTTATATGATAGCTCAGGACCGATACGCCGTTGTGTTCCTAAGGGTCCATAATTTCTTCTAACCTATTTGAAAAAGAATTTAAATAGTATTATCATAACCCTTTTTCAATAATATAGAAACTTTAAAAAAGAAGTCTCGAAAAGTATAGTTTTAACATAGATAACAGAGCTAAATTAAGAACTAAAACATAAACTTAACAAATAATAAAGAAACTGTTTGTTTAAGAACAAAAAAAAAAAAGACATGAAAGATGTAGCGCCACTTAAAACTTGATCGGAAAAAAAGAGATAAATACAAAAATAATTTCTAAATTCATAACTTTTTTGTGCATCGAATACAGTTTAACTATTCAAAAAAAATCTAACTACAGGAGAGTAGAACCTTGATCAATTGTTTCCGAAGGAACCGTTCATTAAGAAGGATAAATATGGAAAAACAAGGAATGCGGGTCAACTTAAAATATCAAATGACTACAAAATGTATGAAAAATAATAAATTTACAATTAATGTAAAAAAATTTAGTTGAAAAAATATTTACGATACAAAAGAAGGATAAATAAATATATTTATTTATTTAATTTATTTGATAATTTTGGTTCTCTTTCTTCTCATTGCATACAATAAATTTTCAACATTTGTTACAGTTTACAATAGTTGTTACTGTTCATTTTTTGAAAGCTCTGAGAATACAAAAAGATTTCTCATTGTTTTAAAGGCTTTGAAGGCCTTCCGCAAATGTTTGTTCTAATTGATTGTGTAAAGTACAGTCTTCATTTATATGACTTTGTAATTCTTCAGCTTCTGCAATCATTTCTTGAACCGACAACACCACAAGTTTCAATATTTTTATCAACTGATGCATAAACATTAAACCTATTGTTTTAGACGCTTTACCCAAACGGTAACAAATCCAAATTTTCTTCATTATTCAGGAATTACTGTTTTTCTTTGCAGAACAGAACAACTTTAATATTTTTTAAAAGTTAGTAAAATTTCTGAACAGTAGATGCTGGAATCTGATGGTTTAAAAAACAATCTAAATGAGAATTGTTAGCATTATAAGAATAGCATTTGTGGTGGCACCTTTCTTTATTATTAATCAGCAGTTACTGTTTTTCTTTGCAAAAAATATTAAATTCAATAATTTTTTCTGATGTTAGGAAAATTTTTGAACGGTAAGATGCAGGAACCGTCTAGTTTAAAAAATAATCTAAAAGGAAATTGTTAACATTATAAGAATAGCATTTGTATCGGGAGCGTTAAAATAATACAATATGTAAGGGAAAACAAGATTCAGGAACACTGGATTGAGGTTAGAGTATATATGTTAATGGCATGCAAATACAAATAATGCTATAAATGCAATAATTGCTTGAATAACAGATTTTTTTTTCAATGCTTGCATAATCACATAGATGGGGAACATTGTAAAAGTCACATGCAATAACTACTTGGCTTTTTTTTATATATCTTGTCATTTACTTGATTACAATAACTACCATAAAACTATTTTTAGAAAAAAAAAAATTTTTAATCAACTTTCTACAAACTATATATGATATGAGAGTGGGAAGTGTATAAAGAAATTCTTCATTTAAAAATACAAACAAATCAGATGATAATGGCCAAAAAAATGTTTTATAGAAAATATTTTTAATTAAAAGCAAAAAAATTATCGTCTAATTGTCATGATAAGCTGAAATGGCTATAAATGAAATAAACAAAAAATTTTCAAATCTGAAACATTCAAATGTATTTGGAAAACACATGAATATTTGCGGCTTTGTCTTGGTGAAAATATTATCACTTGAATTTCAAGCTTCAAAGCATTGCCTTTTGCATTTTGGAGTCAGACTCATGTGAATATAGATTGCAGTTGAATAAGATATTTGATGTTGAGTAAGATACTTATTTACTGAGACAATGTTGAATAATCGATGGAAAACAGGTAAAACTTTTGTATGACTCAGATGGACCCCAATGATTTAGAAAAAAAAACTTCAATAAGAAAAGGGAATTTTTCAGAAAAATAAATTACTTTTATACTTAATTTTAAATATAAGAAAAATAATAACATTTATACTTACTACAATATCTTGTAAAAGTCCCTCAGCTGCTTTAACTGTTGAACAACTTCTGTAGGCCTGAAATATATGAACTGCTTAAAACACTTGAAAATAAAAATTAGAAGATACAAATAAAAAGTAATACTGTTATTGATAAACTGAATACTGTTCTCAGTTTAAATGAATTCTAATTAAAAATAAGTGTAAGGTACAAGAATCTCTTTTATAAACCTGAAATGTAAAATTAAAATGAAAGAAAAATACAACTATACTAAGTGCTAACAACTAAATACTGTTTTTAACTTCAAATACAAAGATCATGCAGCAATGCTTTTTCAAAGCAAGCTGGCAAAATTCAAAATAAAAAGGGAGAGGTTTTACTTTTTAACAAATAACAAGATCAAAAAGAAATTTACAAGAAAAATTCATATGAAATCAAGAATTTTTCAGAATATATTTTTAATAAAGTTTCAGGAACAGAATTTTATTTTAATGGTTTGGAACAAGATTTTGAATTTGATGATTAAAAACTTTTTGCGGGTATAGTCAAATTATTACAAGTTTAATTATTACTATTAAGTTACATTACATTATTATCATTCTCATTAACTAATATTATTTAAATGATCAAACTATTTGTGTAAAAAAGAGAGAGAGAGAGAATGATTACTAAGCTGATATCAAATTAGGTATAAATCCCCATATAATGAACCAAAACTTTTTAACAGTACATTAAATTTTCATAATGACTTGAATATAAAAGGTTTGCAGGGAAATATTAAGTACTTTCTGTTTTATGAAGCACTTTATCTATGATTAAAACTTTCTTCAAGAAATTGTCCATCTTTAAATTAAGAACAAAACAACTTTGAAGGAAGGCTATTTTTACCACATTTTGTCAAAATATCTTTTTTTCTAAAATAATAACACTTTTTAAGGATTTTATTTTTTTAAATTTCAGAATTACTTTATATAGAACAGAAAATGTTAACTATTTTCAATATAATTTTCTTAATGAAATATTGAATAACTCATAATTGTTTGGGGTCAATGTATGCAAAATTTTTATGTAGTACTGTTGCCCTGAAACAATTATAATAATAATAATCAGCATCAATTAGTTATTCCATCA
Source organism: Parasteatoda lunata (assembly GCA_949128135.1). Lineage (NCBI taxonomy): Eukaryota > Metazoa > Arthropoda > Arachnida > Araneae > Theridiidae > Parasteatoda > Parasteatoda lunata. The sequence goes on along the minus strand of OX421970.1, from coordinate 84,285,547 downwards.
CACAAGTATTACATCAAAATTTTTTAGTTGAGTTCAAGACTTCCTTAATCAACTAATTGTAAAATAGAGTTCCTATAATCTTGAAGAAAAAAAAAACAAAGGAAACATACCTCTTAACATTTTTCACAAAATATAGTAAATCATCCCTGAATTCATCATTCAAAAATTTTAACGTATGATAACTTTTAAAATCAGATAAATATAACAAATAAATAATTGTGAAACCACAAAAGACTCAAACCTACAAGATTTGTTACTACATTTCCTAAAAATGATAAACGAATGTTTGACTGCTGAATTCATCAACATAAAAAATTTATAATGTTAAATTGTTAATTAAGTTTAATTTTTATAAAATGACTGAATTTCCAAAAATTTCAAAAGAATAACTCTTGTCAGGCAAATTTTTAAATCATGTTTATGTAACATGCATATGATTAGTGGCTAAGTTATTAAGTTTGAAGTATTGAAAATTGTGATTTCTACTAGTATGAATTAAAATAAAATGATGTTGGACTGAAAACCTAATATTTCGATTCCTCAAGTCAATTATTTTAAAATCTGCATCAATATTTTTATAGTCACAGAAAAATGCCTCAGACTATTAGTTTAAACTGACCATTCTTGGGTTTTGCTACCGGTGCTTTTTAATACTAGCAAACTTGGCTACTGACTTTAAAAAATGAAATCACGCATTGGTTCTTAGGACATATATGTTCTGCAAAAGAGATTAAATACATTCTTCTACTTAGCACATTTAATTCCAAGTAACAGGCAAATTTAATAAACATTTATTTTGACAATTAAATACCATGCTCCTAAAATCAATAATAAAATTAGAAATCATTAAAACAGAACTGCTCAGCGTGGCTTTATTTAGCAGATTCACAACAAATGTAATTTCATCCTAATTAGAAATGTTCCATGTATCTTACTTTCCAAAGAAAATGAACACATTACTTTTATTAGACTACTGGGTGAAGAATACACTGCAGCAATAGCTTCAGCTGTTTCAGGACCCACATTTTGAAATTGTTGCAATTGCTGCTGCCACAGCTTCATGAAGCTAGATCTTTCTTTGTCCAGTTTAACAGGACAACTGGTGTCACCGTCCGCATACCAAGAAAAGGCAGAATCTTTCTGCTTCTGTTTCTCCTGCCTATTAAACAATTAAAAATAGTAATATAAGAACAAGATAATATAAACTAGAAAAGATCAACTACAAAAGTCAGATCTGTTTGTCTACCCTCCTTCCCAAAATATCACTGACCACAAAAAAAGTCTTTTCACAAAAAAGTTTTCTAATTTGAAGCAAAACGAAATTTGCAAGAAAATTCTTTATATTATAAATAAATGATAATAATAGATGAATGTAATAATTAAGTGTCCTACAGTTGACTGATCATAAAAAACGGTTCTCAGCGAATCACTGAAGTCAAGCATTGCTGACTGCAATCAGTGAGCGGATGAGTGTGTAATTTGGTCTCGAAGGGACCAAGGGTAAGTAGCATCTGTTTTGGTTAAACTGTGCATCTACTAAGTGCTCGACTTTGCACCCAGATCACCAGCTACCAAAGCTAAGCAACTATCCTTTCTACAGATAATGAAAATTGTGAAGGTATTTCTTTGGATGATCCTCAGGTACGTTTCACAGACTGTTGCCAATAGTCCATTGTGTAGCTCTAATGCTACATAAATGAAGTACTAATAATAAAAAATAGTTATACATATTTATTAGTTAATATATATGTAAATAAATAAACATATCATTAAGACATTGTCCGAATCGAGCAAAATAATAAGGATAAATACAAAATTTAGCAAAAGATATTGATGATTGTTCACATAAAATTCCACCTCCATACTGAATTTTTTTTTTAAAGGAAAATGAAATCTTTTTCTTCAAAAAAATTACTGTATTCAATTATTAACATCAGAAGTAAAAATAATACAATATAACTACATGTCATTTAATAGACAAATTTTATTTCAAAATCGATTTCTACTAAAATAAACACCACAAACATACATAAAATAGCTATACCTCTAAGACAATACAGCTTAAATTATAATTTTTAACCATGAAAAACAAAATTTTATTTATAAAATTATTACCTGTACTAAATGCAACGAATAATTAATAAATTCCTTTGTCAGTGCATTATCTCTCTTTTTTTGAATTGTTCTTTTAGAAGACAACAGGGCTATTCTGCATCTTATGTCTGATAGAACCAGGGCCCCCGTTAAGGAGGACTTCAAATTATTAGCCAGAAAATTAGCCAATTATCAAAAGCATTAGCCAACTTTTAAAATTCTTAGCCAAAGGCAAAACTTAACTATTTTTTATGTTTGATTTTTCCCATAAAATACTTCAAATCAAAATAGAAATTATTTCATAAACTGCAAATTCAAATCAAGAGTCAATTTGCAACTGGGTAGGAGTAATTGAGAAAGAAATAGGAATAGGTAGGGGATTAATTTTTGATTACTTCTTAGACTAGAGCAGTAACATAAGGATTAATCTAAAGCAACATTATGTTGTTGTCACCTTATTGATATGTTATTGTCACGAGAAAATATATTTTCTGCAAAAATAGTTCCATAATATCATGCATCTTGCTACCACTTAATCTGTTTTAGTGACACAAACTGTAGAAAAAATTTTCGTCATACGATATCAGGTAATACGGTAACGTTTGATTAATATGCATTTTATGTTAATAAGCCTTATGCTTATGTAATCTCTTTAGTTTCTTATGCTAATATTATTTTGGCTAATTATAATTGGTTATGCCACGTATCAAACGGAAATTACTGTAATCAAGTAAAAAATACAAGACTTGTTCAAAAAGGTTCCTTTTGACCTTTTTTCCCCCTGGATTGAAGGGAATATATTTTTTCTGTTTGATAGAAAAAAATCTTTTGCTAAAATACAATTTTTCTCTTTGTGTTAACAATTTTATCGCACTTGGCAAGGTGGTGAATGCTTAGCGTGGATCTTGATATTTTGTTTAATAGTTTGTTTGTTTTTTATACATAAAGATGATTAAAGCTATTTTATTCATTGACATTTTATATAAAGATATTTCAGACAAAGATGCATTTTTACAGAATGATTTTTGACTAAAATATTAATCAATTTGCATGTACCATGTGCAGGATTTAATAGCCTTGTAACAACAATAAAAGAAATCAAGAAACAGATACTTACTTTTGAGGAGCTTCAGCAATAGCTTTGGTAAATCTAAAAAGCAAATCACCAAACTCTCTCATACTATTGACAAATATGAAATTAACAGCTGCCTGCAACTGAACTTCAACTAATGCCTGTAAAAGGAAAAACTAACATTAATGTGACTCCCTAGAATCAAATTAAAGTATGCAAAATTTAAACACTTCAGAAAAATATGCAAAGCTTTCACAAAAACTTTGAATTATAACTGTCCTTTGACTTGAATACTTGAAAAGTTTTTAGATACACTTATTTTAAATGTTTAATATAAGTTTCATTTAATCATTTTAAAATACCAACCAAAATAAACAATATATAAACTTTTACTCAACTAAAAAAAGCTTACTAGCCTGATAGCAAAGGAAAAGGCACTGAGAACCAGGCATTGTAAAGAACCAGGGTTCTATCCCCAGTGATGGCATATTGAAGCCCACTCAGTTTCACATGGATACCTTACAACTTATCCAAAAAGAATAGGGTATACTTTATGCTAAGTTGAAGGTAGCAAGCACATCAAACCTCTAAGCCACCATCATGTCTTGAAATTTTGAAGCTTCTACCATCATAACCCCTTGATCAAAAACAGGTTGTTACAGAATCACTTTACATTCTAATACTAACTTAGTTCAATTAAACACAAATAAGAATTCTAATGTCTATAGTGTAGCTTGTATTTATTACCAGTATCTTAATTCATATTTATTATAAATTCCACTTATTATTAAGGATTTGTTTAAGATTAAATAAGTCAAAACTAGACCTGTTTATAAAGAAATGGTAGCTGTTTTCTTCACATTTAAATTTTATTAATTTATTAATTATGTATGATATTTCTAAAATGTCTATAATAAAAACAAAGATAATACAAGGGCACAGTTTTTTAAGTTTTCAGCCATATGTTATTCACATTGTAAGGAAACAAAGCTGTTTATAAAATGGTATGTTCCATACTACTTCAATACTCAGTTCAAAAGTGCACTCCCACAATATGTTGTCATGGGCAATACAAATACATCTCAAATTACAAGTTGTCTAGTGATTAAAATAAAAACATGTTTTATTTATATTTTATATATTTTTATTGCATATTATTCACTACAATAAATAAATAAATAAAAACTCAAGCTAAAATAGAATATTCATTTTAGTTTTTTACTTAGTTGATCTATATTCTATTAAAAATTGGTCTATAGAATACTGGCCTGTAGACTATTTTAAAAAAAAAATAATAAATAAATTTCCATCAGCATATTTATGTTTTCTAATTGCCCAGTTAGACTAATAAAACTACTTTTAAATATTTTAACCCAATAAACATTACTGAAATATTTAACCAAATGTTAAATAAAAAATTAACTTACCTCTTCAATTACCATTTTCGGCACATGTTTTACAATCTTCTTTAGCTCACCACTACATAAATCATTTTCTTTTACCGACCTGGAGAATTAATGAAGAAGATTAAAGGTTTTTTAAATTTTACACAGGAGTTTCACATAAATACAGGCCACACATATGATAAATGAGTATCATACGCATAAAAAAATTATATGACAAGGTTAAAAACCATAATTAAAAAGTTTTACAAACCTTAAAATTTCTTTGAGAGGTCACCAGTTAAAGATACTTTAGATTAATAAAAACCTAACTATTTTCATCAATTTTTAGAATTTACATATTTAGTAGAAATGAGCAAACAAAAAGTAAAGTTTAAAATTTACTAACATGTAACAATAAAAGATAAAGATTAAACCTAAATGAAGCTTTTATTCGTGACCAAGAAATTTTTTTAATGTTATATATATATATATATAAATTTTCACGTGGAAAACAAACATTTTACAATAACATTAAAACATAATCAGCTAAGTATAATTAAAAACAGGCAAGCAGATAGGTAAAAAAATTATTAAATTGATATATTCTATATATAATTTGAATAAATAAAATAAATTAAATTAAATTAATCAAGATTAAATCAAAATATATATGATCATACATGAAGACAATAAAAAAATTCTAAAAAAGTTACCTGATGTACTGATCCAACTTTAAAATAATACATGTTATTTTCATTTCAGAAAACATGGTGTGTATGTTAACAATATAATCTGAAAGAATGGTGTCACTAGTATCTTTTCCTTTTGATTTCTAAAATATATTCAGAAATTTAAGTTAAGATATTAAAGAGGAAAATACATTATAAATGCAATAATTATTATAATAAATCATAATAACAAATATAAAATAGAATTTCAACAAACAATTTAAACAAGCTTTAGTAATAAAAACAAATAAATATAACAGCATATAAGTACAGAAATTTTTGCAAGTTTAATTTCAAAATAGGAAAAAGGCTTACCTGCATAAATGCAAACACCATTTTAATAAAAGATTCATTTGGTATAAGTACAACTAAATTATTTTCAAACTCTTCTCTCTCTTCTTTCAGTAACTGTAATATTTAAAATAATTAATTTATTCAACATTTTATTATCTAGCAATTAAGCACAAGAGTGCTGTTTTGTGAGAGTAAAAAGATGTATAGAGCACCAAAAAAAGGACCACCCTGAATAACTTTTGATCTGAAGGGGATAACATAACTCTTGAATTGAGGGGGTGACCTCAAATATAATGATTAAGTAGAGCAAATGATATTTTGAGTTACGAAATCAGACACAAAAACGCACTTTCTCTGAATAAACATACATTTTTCAACAAATTTGGATTTCTGACTCCCAAAATATAGCGGGTAGCTGCGATCCGAGTAATACGGTCCTCAAAGTTAGGTCAGGAGAGTAACTTCTTTAGACCCCTTAAAGTTAATTTGACTTTTTGCACATTTCACCATAACTCAAGGACTTTTTAAGCAAATTAAAAAAAAATTTCACATAATTATAAAACTTCCTTTTTCAAAGATAATTCTATGCAAGAAATAAATTTTTAGTAAATATTTATTATTATTTTATTAAATAATAGATGAAAACATTTTGAATTTGTATGTATAAAATTTTCTACATCATTTCAAAGTATGTAATTTTACATGGCAAAATACAAAATTTGCAAATTCCTTTGAATAGTTCGAATCGAATCGAAAAATCGAATTTAAAAAAAATCATATATTTAAAGTTTGATTTCTCAGGAATTATTTAACCGATTTCACTCAGATTTTATATTTTGCCATGTAAAATTACATATTTTAAATTAAGCAAAAAAAAATTTACCTTGCAATTTGAACTTTTTTTAATAAAGTGATAAAAAAAAACTAAAATTTATTTTTTTGTATGGAATTATTTTTGAATAAGTGAATTTTATAATTGTGCGCAAATTTTTTTTTATTTTGCTTAAAAGATTCTTGAGATATGGCAAAATATGCAAAATGTACAATTAATATTAAAGGGTCCTAACTTTGGATCACTGCCCTGATCAAATTATGAGAACAATATTTCTCACATCGCGGCTATCCCCTTTATTTTGAGGATCAGAAATCCATGTTCGAAGAAAAAAGGTACGTTAATTCAGAGAAAGTATGTTTTTGTGTCTGATTTCGTATTTTAAAATATGGTCTGTACAAACTTATTAGTATATTTTAGGTCATCTCTTCAAACCATTAAGAATGAGTCCCGGAACATGAAGATCCAATCATTAAATCAAAAGTTATTCAGGGTGGCCCTTTTTTTCAGTGTGCTGCACAGATTACAATAATATTGATATTCTTAATAGAATCTTTATTCTAAACTGCATTTTGCTAAAAAAATATTTCAAAATTTTTAAACAGAATTTTTGAATTCAATCTAGAAACAAAGAAGATGAGGTAATAAAAAGATAAAGAATATTAAATTCAAAGATATAATTTTGGATATTTTTATTTTAAAATTCAAAAATAAATAATAATACTCTCACATTGCGATGCATAAAAAATTATAAACATGTATTTGTAGATTTTAAATTAAAATTCAAACATGCAAATATTTTATTCTTAATGAGCAAATATTTTATTCTAAAGAGGGAGATATATTTGAGACAACACAATTTTATACTTGAATGAAGAATTGGTAATAACATTAAATATTGTTCCAATGATAAAAACAGTTCCAATGATATAATTTATATTACATAAAACACTTAAACACATTATGCAAGTATGTGGTCATCAATTTTCTTTCCTGATGTTAGCAACAAAAAGCAGAAACAAATTGTTCTAGAGCTTAGCCAGATATGAGAAGTTAAAATCAAATTATTCATATAAACAAACTGTGCTATATTTTTTGTATACTTACGCTTATTAAAGTTTATGTAGGTTACAAAACTGTACAAATTAAATGGATTAAGCAAGTTTTTTTCCTAATTTTTTGACCACAAACTGTCAATAAAATGTCTATAACAAATATTTAGACTTTAGTTAGAGACCTATAATTTTTTCTTAGTAAATGGCACAGAAAGTTTTCCTATTGAAGGTAACTTACTAAATGTAAATCAACGTGCTAAACTAACTTAATAAATATAAATGTTAGGACGCAGTACCATTAATCAGAACATTTGATTAATATTTAAATAATTTGATAATAATTTTCAACCTAACTTTGAATTAGTTGAAATTAAAAAGAATGGTCGAAAGATTTCTGCTAAAGATTAAAACAACTTTGCTTAATTTGTAAGAAATTCACCAAAACTTAAATTCAATTGAGAAATATTGTGAAGAGTTGTTCAGTAAGGAGAGGAAAAACACTATATAAGTCTGAATGCACAATGATAAAATTGAGAATATGTGCACTTAAGTTTTTTAACCAATGCCAAAATGTCATCAATAGTTCATCCTTAATAAAGAAAGTCCCACTGCATATAAGGACACATTAATGAAAGCACAGTTGTTTTGAAAACAAATAACTTTTTAGCTTTGACCATAATAATTTGCATAGATTTGTTAACATTAACTCCCAGAATTGCGATTCCACATATAATTCAATTGGTTAGGGTAGCATGGATTATTTTTCTGACCACTAGTCGCTCTTCATCCATAAAGAATTAAAACTGACATTAGTATGTTTCAGTAGCAGAGCTTTTTAATCCAAAGATATAGTAAAATCAAGGGTGATTGTGACACAAAGTGAAAAAACCCTGAAAATTTCAAAGTTCAAAAAATCGATATTAAGATAACTATTTATATGCAATACATGTTTCATATTTAACATAATTTTTTTGAATTAACATTTATAATTACATTACCTACTAATGCAGAATATCACACCTTTATAATAACTAATTCAAGAAAAAACTTACTTCTTACAAGAATCACAATATTAGAATTTAAAACCGCGTGAACAGGAATCACGATATTGGATTTTAAAATCGTGTGAATAGGAATCGAGAAATTTGGACTTCAAAAACATAAAAATACAAATTCCAATATTGAATTTTCAAACAGCGTAAATACGAATCACTATGCATAATTTTTAGATTGCGCGAATATGAATCACAATGTGTAGTTCTTAAATTATATTTAAATACGAAAATCGATGTTTGATAGTACAATCGTGTGAATATGAATCGTTATATTGGATTTTAATCTCCCATGAATAGGAAATGCAATGTAAGATTTTTAAATTGAATGAATACGAATCATAACATGTAACTTTTTAATCAGGTAAACACAAAAATTTATGTTTGATATTAAAATCATGTGAATAAGCATTGTGATATTAGCAGATTCCGACACAGTTCCTAGTATTCAAAATGGCAAAAACTCTAAATCAAATTAATCTAATTGGCAGAAGAATCACATGTAAGGAAATGTTTCCTTAACAAAAATTAGCAAAAAGTTTCACAATTTGATTGGATTATAAGTTTTTGATTCACCGAAATCCGGAAACAAATGGTCTTGAGATACAATGCAACACCAGTGATTTTTGCAGAAAAATCACATGCCCTGCTTCTAGCTTTTGTCTAGTTTAGTACTTCTAGACCCTGAAGAATGATACGATAAACCCGGAACACAATCACCCTTGTAAAATTATAAAAAAAAAATTTCATCGTTTGCTTTAGATAAAATTTAAGTAAAAACAAATGCAATGAAAATTTAATACTTACTGCATTGTTCTCAACAGTAACATCTATAACAGTTCTGCACCAAGCAACTGATAATTTAATGGGATTTTCTTCTATAGTATATTTTACATTTTTTTCATCCAAAACACAAAAAATATCCTGGCTTTCATTTTCCATAATGAAATTGTGGTCTATAACTACTTTCATGGCCTGTAATTTGTAAAATAAAAATAATCAATGAAAAAGGGATTTTTTTTCTTCTTTCTTTGGGAAATATGCAAAAAATTAAAATTTAAATTAATTTCATAAATATATTAAAATATTATATATTAATTACATAACTATTTATTACATGAATATATATATCATAAATATTTTCCCAAATTCTTTTTGTTTTCAACAACCTGAATTGATTGCTCGGTACTTCATATCTTGTTTGTAATTACTATTGAATGCTTCTTGACACAGATCATGAGCCATAGATTATACACTATTTGATACACTGGGTCATAGGTCTTGACATAGATTTGCAAGTCCTCAAGCTAAAGCAAGTCCACCAGCACAACCAATTCAGACTGATACACAATAACTTATATTATAAAAAAATATATTTGTCCTAAAAACTTGCAATAACGTATTCCTGTGCAGTCACTAACAAATCTAGATACAATCCAAAGACACACAATTCAAAAATATAGTATCAGGACTCATACTCCACACTCTGAGATTTCCAGTTTTTTTTTTTTTTTTGGCACCATTTTGTTAATTTTTGAAATTCAGCGAATCTATGTTAAATAGAGAAATCTTATAAAATAAACCATAATTAAAACAACCAAATACAAGCAATTTATTAAATGTTTTATTAAAACCACTTAAAATGTGTATTTTATTCAATGTTTTAGTAAAACCACTTAAACTGGTTATTATTCATTTCTTTCATAATGTAACCAGATATGGCACAAACTAGTATCATCTGAAAACTTCACAATGAAAAAATTTATTCATAATTGGTAAACTCACAAATTCTAAGCTCAGTTTCAATTTACAGAATAAAGAGTAACACACAAAGAGTTCCATGAAATAAGATAACTTCATACAACTCTCTGAGTGCTTCTCTCATCAAATCAAAATTCTATCATTTCACCGCAAAATTCCCAAAACTGAAAATTGAACTAAAATATATCTGAATTTAATTTTTATGCACAGCACCTGCATAATATTCTAAAATCAGTAAAATTATTTAATTAATCAGCAAAATTATTTTCAAAAATCTGAATATAAATAGATTAAAATAAAGACTGAAAACTATAAATTACTTTCAAGCATTCGTCTGGTTTTTTACTTTTCAACAATTCCTTTTCTGATTGCCTTAAAGCTTTTGCTAATTCCTTTTCACGTTTCTTTTCTTCTCTCACCTTCTCTCTCTGTTGCTTTGCAATTTCTTTATCCACATCTTGCTTCTAACAAACATAAATTTTCATTAGAAACATATGCATTTAAAACTTTAAGGCATAAACAATAACAGAATATTAAATCTAAAAAACTTAAAACAATATTTATAAACTGTCGTTTAAAACTGCTTTAATCTAATTGAAAATATCAAATACAGACTAAGTACAAAGTGATTCTTTAGATTCAAATATTTATATTTTGTTTAATCCAAAAAAGTATCAGAAATAAAAGTATACAAAGAAAAAGTTATAATAAAATAAATGAATTGGAAAAAAAAATGATAACAGATATTTTATTTATGCTGTTTATACCAAGCGTTTCATATTGAAGCAAGTTTGCAGAAATATTTCTCCTCAATAAACAATTTTCTCACTGAATAACAAAGGGAGGGGACTTGTTCATAGCAGGAGAAACACAAGGTCAAAGTACATCTTTAAATGTTTCTAATGCTCAGTTAGTTAATACATGTTAGAAAATATTATATTTTTTCATATTTAAATCATATTTTATATTTGATGTTTTAAATACATTAGCACAGAATTTTATAACGGTAAAAACCCTTCAAAAATGCTTAATTAAGTTTTAAATAAAACCTTCAAGAAACTTTAAAATTTATTACTGCTTTGCTCTTTTTAAAGGCAACAATAAATTAATTAATAATTTTCACAATCGTATAAATGTTCTTAAAACAAGAGAATACAAAAGTTAATCATTTGATAATAAAATATTAATAATGATATTGGTTATTTTTTGCAGCATCATCAAAAAGCAATTTTTATTAAAAATAATTTAGGTTCTCAAATTATGAAGCTTAGTTTTTTTGTAAATGCATTACTTTAAATTTAACCACCGAGACAAGGAGAAGTATTACAAGAATTTTATGATTAATAGATCTTCATACGGGATAGAAACTTAAGGTTTCTTTCCCGTTTATAAACTTAAAAGCCTAAAAGTTTTTATTGAAATAGTTAAACAAAAATGAATGTTTATAACAGAAGCTTTTATCTTCTTAAAAAGTAATGCTTTTGCAGTAAGTCTTAGAAGGAATAAAATTATTAATATAAATATGAATTTTAAAAACTTTATTTTTAAATGTGAATATCTTTTTGAAAGACTTTAAGTATCTGAAAAATACAGGCTTAAAAAAGGCACAGTATAAATATGCAAAAATTAAGAACTGGTAACAAAACACTTATTATGAAAAATATATTGGTGATTATATTAAAACTGTTAATTTTAAATTCAAATCTGGTTTTAATTTACTGGCTTTGATGAATATGAAACCTATTTGATGCAGAATAAAGAGAGAAGGGAGAGCCCTATTTACAAAAGTAGAAAGATAGAAAGAAAAAGGTTAAAGCGCAACTATTACACAAGTAAACACAAAATACTGTTTTAAATACTGTCACAAAATACTGTCACAAATTGCCAATTGATTAATAACAGATAATTCCAAACTGAATTCAAGAGAGAACCGGAATAGCTTTCCAACTTACCGTACTTTTCAACTTACACTAAATGTAAGAAAGCTTTACAGCACAGAAACTTCTACATATTTTGTTTGAGTTTTGACGGTAAAATTATAATTAAAAATTTGGAGTACAACAGATTATTAATTAACACTTATACAAGTTGTTAATACATAAGAGTTATCACTAAGAGTTAAATACTTGCCTTTTTAGTTGGCGAGTTCTTGGACCTTTTTCTAATTTTTGAATCTTTTGGTAAAATATCCAAATCATTTGATTTGTCAGCAACATATCCATTCTGATATGCATTAGTTGACTGCTAAATGCAAAACACATTTTAGTCCATTGCAAATTAAAATTCTTGCAATAATCAATTATTAGCAATAACATACAAATACAATGCTTCACAATAAACAAAATGTAAGAAATATCAATAAATTATGATTAATAAGAAAATTTCACACATCTGAATGAGTTAATTTTGGAATTTAAACTTTTGCCCTCCTGAAAAAATAGAAGAGAATTAAAGTAATAACAGTATGTTCAATAAAAGTAACAACATAAAATGTCATAAAAATCTGCCATGGAGCACAAACACTTACCACTAACTATTAAGAATATCGTGAAAAATTTATAAATGTAGATTAAAATAAGATCATAGTCCATATTTAACAAGCCTTAAAGTTGAATAAGAAGCTTTAAGGTTTGTGAATTGTATTGGGAACATAAAAAAGAAATTATCTAGAATAATTTTTTTTATAATTTGCTGTTTATATTTAAATGGATTTTCATAGGTTTAAACCTCTTTAACACCTTTAAGTACAAATGTAATTACCATAAATTTTATGACATAAAGATAACATTTTATTTGTGCTCTTTTAAATGCCCAAAATGTAAATATAGAAAATGTAAATAGTGTTACTGAGTAATTGTTACAAATTAATCAGAGTTGGCGATTAGATCCAGCATATTTTAGTCCCCTGCCAAAAAACATAATTTTGTAAAAAGTTTCAGTTGTTTTTTTTATTATTATTATTATTATTATTAATAAAAAAGTATAAAAATAAAGTTTAAATTGTAAAGACTTATGAAAGTTAAGGTTAAAAACACAGAAATGTATTTGCATTATCAAAAGAACTGAGTCACACGCAGTAACAGAAAAATTATTCTACTTTGAAAATCAATGCTTTTAATTTAAATTTTAAAATAACTTTAGTTATCAAATAATTTGGGTTATATAGAGGTGGCTGAAATAAGGTTTGGCAGTGAATTGCTCACAAACAAATTTTAGTATGTGGATAAACAGAAGTGTAATGCAGTAATGCAAATGAACAATACATAATCACTTCAATTTATAGAAACATAAATTCATAATATTAATCATAAACTTTTTGTGGGAAAAAAAATAACACTGTAATATTTCCGAGAAATAAAAGACTTACAGTTATATAATTCCAAGCCACATTCTTTATAGAGATGAGGGTTTGACATCAAACTCATCTTGAACATGGTTTCCAGATAGATGCATTTTAATTACTACGTGATAACAGTACAATACACATAAACACCTTATTGTCTAAACAGCATTAGTGATGTTCTTGAAAAATATACGTTAAAAAAATCGTTCTCTGGAACAATTTAAAAATGTGGCTTATCGTTATTGCTCCAAATCTTCAACCGAAAATAAAAGTATGTTTCACACAAATAGGTAATATAAATATTCTAATTAAAGCCTACAAAAATAATAAAAATTGAGTTTCTTAGTATTTGGACCAGCCATTATTAAGAAAGTGTTATCATGCTAATAACTATGATTGAAGTCTAATTTTGTAAAATATATTATTACAATAAAACTTATAAAAATGAATAATAAAATTTTTGAAACAAATACTGAAAAAATTTTATTCGAGAAATTTACTTACATATTCAGTCACGGGTAATGGATTATCGTCAACAGTATTTTTCCAATCATCATCACTATCAGATAATAACAATACTTCAGGCATTTGTTTTGGAGGACATGCAACTGATAACTATAATATTTGCAAAAACAAAAATTACAAAATCTAATATAAGTCAATATAAGTGAGATTTTAAGTCATAATATCCATGTTATCTCTTATGAGAAAACTTTTGAGTAACAATGCTTATAGAAAGTTAAAGAAACAAAAATCTTTTTTTTTTTACTTCTTCTATAAAAAAAAATCTTTTGAAAGAAAAAATTATTAATGATTTGCTTTGACTTCTACTAAAATCAAGGACAACTAAACTGGGATAGTTGCTACAACCCCCTACACACGGTCAGACATAGATCTGAAAATGTGGCCAGTCAACAAACAAAAAAATGGCGACTCTAATTAAATGAAAAACCAATAACTTTTTCCCATGTTTTGTTTTAAATTTTTAAATTGATTAATGATAAAAATAAGTACATCAATGCAGAACGAGACACTGGAAAATATAATTTTTATTAAGATGTCTAACGTCTTCATTCAAAATTTTGATCCTTAAAAATCCATCAAATCTTGGTGGAAAGATTCCATGGAAAGAGAGTTCTCTAACAATTCACATATTTTAAAGTTGTAATGTGAATATTAAATGCATTTTTCTAGCCTCAAATATTTTTAAATAAAATTCTTTAAAGTCAGTATCTTAATAAATTTCTCCTAGGGTTCCTAACACTTAGTTTAACCACTTATTTATTTTTTCTCAGGCAACATGAAAATAAAAACTGTTAAGCTTTTTTTTTTTTTTTTTGTAATGATCAGGAAATCTTAATAAATATCTCATTAAGTACATTCATCAATTTTAATAGTTTAATAATTATTTCAGTTTAATAATTAACTTAATCCCAAACAAACATTAATTTAGCTGGGTGGTTTATCTGCTAATGTGGCTTTTTTTTTCTTCTAATAAATAACCATTTCACCCCATGGGCACACTTTTCACTCTGACCCTATCCAATTAATAAAGATTGACTTATCTAATTCAATATGGTAAACTGAACATAATCATAATAAAAAAAAAACAAATATCATAATGGCTTACTAGAGGTAACTCATTATCAGATTCCTTCTTGTTTGAATCACTTTCTTCGCTATCTGATATGGAATGAATTCGTTTTATGGAAGTATTACATGTGGTTCTAAAAATTGAAAGCGAAGAATAATTACATAAAAATTTTTAAAGTATTGTGATTTATTAGAAATTTTATGAAAAATACTTTAAAAGTATATTTTCTATTAATAAATGCATACATGTTTTTATGCATATAGATACATCTCTAAACAAAAATATTAAATTTATGACATTAAAACCCTTCTAAGTTTATTCTTCCATCCGTATCAAACACTCAAGAAAAAAAATATGAATTTTTCCTTTTATTGCACTTTTTATGGATTGTAACATGCAAAAAATTTTGTAAACAGATAGCTTGTTTATCATGAGAAGATTTTTCATAAAATTTAAAAACCAAAGGATTAAATGGAAAGGTAAACATCTACTTTAAAGGTAAAAAAAGCAAATCTAATAGCCAAAATGAATTCTAGTCAGATGTGGGCTATACTTTACACTGTAGTATGTGCTGTTATTTTCATGTTTTGTATTTTAACAAAAATTGAAGAAGAAAAAAAAAGACTTGGATTCATCATTTGTTAGGATTTGTAGCTCTTGGCAAAATAAAATATCATTATAGTATGCACAATGATATAGTAAATCTAGAAAAATAAAAGACATAGTATCATATAATAAATATCAAGAGAAAAATGCAATTACTGATGAATGAAAAATTATTTTAAGATTTACAATGGTCAGTTGAAATAAAAATAAATAAAAAGATAAATTGCAACTCCTATACATTATAATAAAATACAATTTATTGGTCATGATACGAATTGAAAAACATATTAATTACATAATCATATGATAAGCCTAATGTCACAAATAAATATAAAATGTATATATAGCACAAATACAAAATCTGCTACTTAATTTGAAAAAAAAAACAAAAAAAAAAAAAAAAAAAAAAAAAAAAGGAATTCTAGTTTACAACATAGTACAAAAATTGTTAACTGGAAACAATTTTTCTAACTTAATTTAATAATCTCTATGGTACAATTGCTAGTAGGTCTCAATAAAATCTCATAAGTAAAAAGGTTAAGTGTAAAAATTAACTGTTTTCTGATCACTCACAATCATAAATAGTTCAATTTGGTTACAAGACACATATTAAACTCAAAAAATTGATGCGCCTCGTTAAATTTCACAATTTATTTTCTTAAAAACAAAAATTATTAAATATTGCTCAACAGCAAATTTAATTGAAATATCAACCTACTTTTTTATTTTATTTTGTTCTCGTTTTTTAAGAAGCGATATTCTCTCACGAAGAGACAAGAATTCAATATCAGAGTTATTCATAAGATCCTCAGGATCCATGATGTGTAAATTCAATGCAGTTACATAAACAAAAATTTTCAGACAGCTTCTTCAAGGTATGTGATGACTTTTAATAAATTAAACACTGTTAGAGTTTGTTTATTTCCCCCTAGTAATAGTTACTCTTAAACATCAAAGACTAGTTTTCGGTTCAACTCAAATTTCGCGTAATAGTTTTTTGCATTGTTTACATTTGCATTTATTACAGTAGAAACATGTTGCCATGTGTAGATTATGCAAAATTTAGTTTTAATTCTCTGTTATTGGTCATTTTTACTGCATTGAGTTTACACTTCTGATGAGACTTGCGCAATTTCAATAACAGCCTTTTTTTATTTAAAGGCTATTCCCACCGCTTTCAAAATATTCCATGAATGAATTTGGCAGTGCGTTATTTGTTGTTGTTGTTCATTTACGTCGCACGACAGCTGCCAATGAGCTGTTGGCAACGGTCTGGGAAACATCCCTAAGGATGATCCGAAGACATGCCATCACAATTTTGATCCTCTGCAGAGGAGATGGCCTTTATTTACCCCTTTATTTACCCCTGTTCTAATATCCCAAGCGAGACCTGGAATTGAAATAAATCTATTGGGTGCCTCGTCTACAATTTTTTCAGATGAAACCCAGCCAGTTCAAATTGTGCGGAAGCTATTAACTCCTTAGCCACAGAAATAAAATTTTCAGCCTCTACTTTTGTCTCCACACTTTTAAAGCAATTATCTACATAAAAAGATTTTTGATGGCAATGAGCTATGCATGGTTGCTTCTAGTAAAAATGGGCTCGGAAAAGCGCCAAATACCACTCTACAATGGCGAAAAGTGATAATTTCTTCTTGACGTAAAAATCCTTCCACCAAAGAAATTTGAAAAACTCTCTGGGCGAATTTTGGTCGTAGTTTCTCCAGTTTTGATAGCCGCATGATGTGGTAAATAGTGCTCTTTGTTTTCATCACTATTCACAATTTCAATAATTCCATCTTGGGGCCGGGATAGCCTGGTCGGTAGGGCGCTGGGCCCATATCCAAGAGGTCGTGGGTTCGATCCTCGCCGTCCGAAGACTCCCCGTGTAGTAAATGGTGACTGATGCACGTTAAATCTGTCGAGTCTCAAAGTCCTCCATGTTCCCATAACCAATCAATACCTCTGGGGGTACTGATCCAGGAGTTTCCTTGTCTTCTGGATTGGTTCAAAATTACAAGGCTACGGAGTTGAACATTAGTAGTCGTAAACCCATGAAATTGGGTCGGCTGTTCAACGACGGTTATAAAATAAAATAATTCCATCTTAGGCCGGGATAGCCTGGTCGGTAGGGCACTGGGCCCATGTCCAAGAGGTCGTGGGTTCGATCCTCGCCGGCCGAAGACTCCCCGTGTAGTAAATGGTGACTGATGCACGTTAAATCTGTCGAGTCTTAAAGTCCTCCATGTTCCCATAACAAATCAATACCTCTGGGGGTACTGATTCAGGAGTTTCCTTGTCTTCTGGATTGGTTCAAAATTACAAGACTACGGAGTTGAACATCAGTTGTCGTAAACCCATGAAATTGGGTCGGCTGTTCAACGACGGTTACAAAATAAAATAATTCCATCTTGAATCCACTCATTAAACACATCATTATATTCACTAATATGTCCAGATCGAGTAAGATTTTTAGTTGTTGACATTCGTTTCATGGCTAAAACTTTGTTGAGTCCTACCTCAGGATGTACATCCTGAGGTAGGTATAAGAATAGCTGAAGGAGAGAAATTGAGACCATTTCATAAATTATATTCCTTGGA
Organism: Parasteatoda lunata; assembly: GCA_949128135.1. Lineage (NCBI taxonomy): Eukaryota > Metazoa > Arthropoda > Arachnida > Araneae > Theridiidae > Parasteatoda > Parasteatoda lunata. Next base: position 84,267,130 of record OX421970.1, on the reverse strand, counting down.
AATTAGTAGTTCTGAAAGGCTTCCATTCGTTGTTCAGAAAAGAGAAGAAATATCTAGACCTCTGCAACCTGAAGCTGTGGATGACCCAGATTCTAATGAAGATGATGAATTTCCCACCAAATTAGTAACAGATTTCGTCTCTAGAATTATTCGACGTGTTAAAATTCCCAATAGACTAAACTTATAAAATGTTGCAATAAAGGCAAATGTTGCAAGGTGGGAGTTTGTTGAAGTATCAGCAGCCTACATCTCAACTCTACGATAGTTGTATATTTTGATTAGATATGTTGTAATTCGAATTTTCATTTAGGCTTCCAAAATTATTGTAAATATCGTAATTAAAGCGTTTTTCTTTTATAAAATTCCATAGTATTTATTTCGAATCTTTTAGCCCGACGACCTGCCCGCGAAGTCGAGCACTTTACGGTAGAACATTTTAACGAGAACCAATACCGCGCACCCTCGGTCCCAATGCAAACTAATCCAAATGGTCCATCGCCCGCACATTGACCGCAATCAGTGATGCTTGACTTCGGTGATCTGATGGGAGCCGTGTCTTAACGATCAGTCTACTGCGGACTCGGCAGTACGAGTGATGATAACCTGACTGGTGTAATATATTCACCTCCAAAAATCACGCCATTCAGATTACCGGTATTATCTCAGAATGCGCCTTTGAAATTTTTTCACATTCAGATTTAATGGCCCTTTTTTCTGATTCACGCATGACATTGACCGAAAGAGCTATTCGCACTGCATGCGAAACATTCTCGAATGTGAATACGAAAATGCGATCAAAAACTTGATTACTTGAGAGTGTTTTACGATTTCTTCGGGATGCAAAGTTTTACTTGCATCCCGAGTAACATTTTTCTGAACAATCACACGTGTGTACACTTGTAATGAGATTGCGGATGAAGTGAAAATGCCCCCTTAAAATGTACATACCGATAAGTGGAAATAGGATGCATGAAACAATAAGATTGATACCTAATTACTGTCAAGCATTCTCGACTTCGTAGGACCATAATGTACAACCACATGCGTCTGTGAATTTTACAAGATTCATTAATATATTTTTGAAGAATTTTACATTTTAATACATTACAAATATTTAATGCACTACATTAGTTTACTTTTAATTCTGGTATCAAAAGCACTCGAATATTTAAATACTATTAAAATATATTTTTAATGATTTCTAACGTAAAAAAATATTTAACCCTTATGAAAAAATCGAGGTATAAACGAGGCATATTTTAAAGGTATAAAGGAGGCTGCTATTTAAATACGTCTTTAGGTTGAAAAGGGCGCAAATGAATACCTCAAAATCAACCTCAAATATACCTCCAGAGGTATATATGTTCATATGTTCATATTCTTCAACATAAGGTGTTTAGTTTACATCTGTGGAGAGGTAGATATTTACTTTTTTAAGGTGTTTCATTTTCAACCTTAGATTATTACTTATCAACCCTTATTTTTTTACACTTGCGGAAGTATTTATTCAACAATTGCTAACCTAAGGTGTTTCATTTAACACTTCAGGCTATTATAAATCTACCTCAGGTGAATTTTGTTCTACCTAAGGTAATAATTTTTCGACCTCAGGTATCTAATTTTATGCTTGTAGAGGTATTTATATATCAACCTATGGTTTGTCGTTTTACACTTCAGGTTATTATAAACCTAGGTGTATTTTTTAATACTTGGAAAGGTAATTTTTTACTAACTTGAAGTGTATTATGTTCAACCTCAGGTATCTAATTTTATGCTTGTAGAGGTATATATTTTTCAACCTAAGGTGTTTCATTTAGCACTTCAAGTTATTATAAATCTACCCCAGGTGTATATTTTAACACTTGGAAAGGTAATTTTTTTACCATCGTGAAGTGTCCTACCTCAGGAAATTATTTTTCAACCTCATGTATAGATTTTTATGCTCTTCCCAAACGTGAGGTGTTATACGGTCCACCTAGTTTATTAATTTTCAACCTCGCTATATAAAAAATATATAATATATATAAAGATATTATATGAAGAATAATGTATATTATTACATTTTTTCACTAGTAGATATATTCATTTATCAACCTGAAGCTTTTAATATTAAGCCTTCGACAGTAATTGCTTCTTTTGTTATGCTATAAAAAAAGTTTAAAATGCAAATTTTCTTTTGTAATTTTAATAGATTGAATTAAATCATCTTAAAATAACACTTATCCAAATTCTACATTTAGGAAAAAATATTTGTTAAATGTCAAACACACTTACCGAATTTCGATAGTCAACTCACACGCCATTTGCCGGCTCGCACGGAACTCTGGGAAGTGAGCTAGTAGTAAATATGAAGTGTACTTTAAACAACCTTAAAACGAGCTTAGGTATAAATAAGATGACTTCATACACTGCAATAAATACCTCACTCTCCTTAGTTGAAAAAAGTTTTTTTTATATACCTTATAAATACCTCTTTTGTTACAAGTGTAAGAAAAACAGCCGGGTATACCTGAGAAACTACCTTATCAGTCTGATTGATATGAAGTGATTTTAAAATAACCTCAAAATCAGCTTAGGTATAAATAAAATGACTTCATATACCTCAATAAATACCTCACTCTCCTTAGTTGAAGTAAGGTACAATTTTTTATACCTCAAAAATACCTCTTTTGTTACAAGTATCAGAAAATCAACCTGGTATACCTTGAAAATCACCTCATCAGCCTGGTTGATTTGAAGTGAATTTTAAACGACCTCAAAATAAGCTGAAGTGTATATATAAAACAGCCACGTACACCTTAATTACAACCTTTACGAGGTTTAATTTTTATTGCTGTTTTCTCAGCAACCATAAATATACCTCAAATATGCCTCAGAACAACCTCGATACCTCAAATCAACTTCAAATATACCTTAAATTTTCGTAAGGGAAGTTACAAATAATATTTGTAGTCTTTTTTCATATCTTTTAGGTGAATATATTTAATGCAACTGACTTTGTTAAGCCTCTAATTTATTAAAAATGCGAAGCATATTTGCTCTACAAAATTAATAAACAAATATCAACTAAAATTTGAAACAACTGAACAATTACTAACTTACCTCACATAATCTGCTTTTTTCGTTTGCATTTCATTTGTCTCTTCTGCCAATTTTAAGCAGCTATACTTTTATTCTATGCAGCAATACACATTTACTGCGGTCTCCAACAGGTAAATGATATAGTTTAAAGCCTAAATTTGACTTTTAAAAACACCCAAATTCGCAACAACCTGGCATTAATAATTAAAAAGTATCTAACAAATAAAGTTAGAAAAAGCGAAAATAGAAATAAAAGACCAAGTGCAATGATACTTCGCTGTTCAAATTAGTCATCAATATGGCGATTGTTCACGGTCGTCAATACGGCGACAGCCAATTTAAATCAAAAGAGGTACAAAATTCGTGGGGAAACGAGTGACGTTACTTAAACCAACACCTCCTAGAAAAGAGTAGGCCTCAGCACGGGTTACCATAAATATCCTTTAGAAGTCCAAACGTAATGACATATTTCGTATTTTCAACCACTGCGCAGCTTAGTACCCCGAACGTAATGACATATTTCTTATTTTTCATCAACTGCGCAATTAACTTCGTCACATCGGACTACTAAATTGATCCATGCTGAGGCCTTTCTTCTTCTAGGAGGTGTTGCTTAAACTCCGTAATCCAGGGCATTGTTTTGATTATATTCCTTTAAAGGAGAGGAAGCAAAAATTTTTGCTAAGTATAATGCTCATGCATTTTCTATATCAGCGCTTTTCATACCGAATACTTCTTTGTTAGTGATACTTAAAAATTACGATATATGCTTAAATTTAAAATCTTTATGTAGATATATTGTAGTTGATGTCATTTTTGTTTAATGATTAACAATAAGTATTTTCATATGCTTTCATTAATATGTAATCAAAAAATATATTCGAGTATGTATTTTGTTAAGTAATATGCCCAACTTAGTCATGAAAAAATTTTGAGAAATTACGTTTATCATTTATATTTCAAATCTACGTATCTAGAGTAGTTTGAACTCTTAAGTTTTGTCCATTATTATAACGCAATACAAATTCATATTTTTCTTATTAAAAAAATAAAAAAGATCACAAATAGTCAAATTGAATTTTTTATTGACAGCATAAATACAATTTTTAAACATATACTATAAGATAACATGGCCAATGAACTTTTTACATTGCATTACATTAAGAAATATATAAATTAAAGTATGAATGATTAATACTGAATCAGTATAAATTTGCATCCGTTAATGATGATCTGATGAGGGAAGTATGGAAGGCAAAAAATAGCTGGTTATTCTGTAAGTTCAAAATGAATCCCTGAGAGTAAATGAGTTGAACATAAAACAGGTAAAACCAACTAAAAGTCATTTTCACAGTTTCTGGGGAGACTAGTGTCTTTAACAGAAAAGTATCTTTGAGAACACTTCCAACTCCATTCCTTGTCCCAAACTGACATTAAAAAAAAAAATGTTGGCACTTTTATTCATTCTTGCTCTTTAGTTTATATTCATGCATGTCACATCGTTGCCTTTCGATAAATGCTTTTATTCATGAAATGCTTCTACAAAAAATGAAGTTGTTTTTATTAATCATTATACTGTAAAAGAATTTTTTTAAAAAATATATAAACATATTGAACAACATAAAATAAAGTTTTGTTTTTCTAATTTCTTAAGGATCAAGAAACGTGGAAATTTTTATTATCGTTATTGTAAACGGTTTTCCCATATGAGATTGTTAAATTTGCATCTTGCTTTTTTTTTTTTTTTTTTTTTTTTTTTTTTTTTTTTCTTTTTTTTAACGAGCACAATTTTCAGTAAAAATAATTTTTTTTAAAAATTAACCTTAAAAAATCTTAATTTAGTGATCAAATTATGATTATTAAATGAATTAGCAATTTTTTTTAGAATTAGCAAGAGTGATTTCTACTTATGAGTTTTAACTTTTTAAAAAAAAATTCAATTGGTCATTTTTTGGTTGGCAAAGGATAATTTTTAACATAAGTGTTTTGATTTTATAAATATATTTGTGACATTTTATTTTCTTAAAAATAATTTGACGTCTCAGTGTCATTAATCATCAATCAATTCATTTATCAGTCAAATTAAAGGTAACGACACATACAAATCAAGCTAAAAACATAGACAAGTAAAACAGAAAATTAACGATTAAGTGATAAAATAAAATTTTTTGTTACACCAATTGGATTTTTAAATTGGTAAAAATACTCATTTAGAGTACTCTCAGCAATGGAACTTTCTGTTTTGACGAGTCAGAAATCCTTCAACAGTATTACATTAATTTTAAAAATGTAACGACGTTTTTGAAATACGTTTTGTCGTCACGAAATCACATGATTTGTGACGAATCGCGAACTCTCAAATATATGAAAAAATGTTTCCTCAACTCGATACTTCATCGTAGTGCATTGTGGGAGATAGTTAACTAGAATAAATACTAGACAATCGAAAATAAATCCTACTGTCTGTATGGTGGTATAGGAGTTGACCACGTACTAAGAAGATTAGGTGGTTGAATCTCGCTTTAGACATGGGGGTTAAAAAATCTTAACCCCCATGTTGAGTTTTCACTCTGCTCTATCTATCTTTGTTGTAATGTGATCACCTATACTAAGGAGCCCATGGTAAAGGGATTTTTTTTTTAAATTTGAATTTTGACATTAATCACTAAAAAATTTTTTGGCAAAATTCTTCTTTAATTTTGACGAAGTTTGTTTTCTCGAAGAAGTTATAATAGTTATTACGTCATTTAGAGGAAATTTTTGCTCGAAGCATACCTTAGGAAACGGAGAAAGTCCATTTTTTTACAGAGAAAGAGAAAAGAATTTCAATGAACTGTTGTGAGTATAAAATGTCTGATTATAATATATAAAGTTCAATTTACCATGTCTCGAAGGTGAATTAAAAATACCGAATTATGTACTAAAACTGCAGACATGTGTTTTCTTACTTAAATGTGGCTCTTAAACCATGGTAGCAAATATACTTAAAAAGTAAATGATGATAAAATCACGAAAATAATTTTTGCAAACCGTTTGGGAATTAATTTAAATTCTGTACGTATCAGGAACGGGATCGGGAATATTATTAGATTCGGTTTCCCTCAAAATCATTTAATTTCATCTCCAGGTTTCAGCCTATATTAAACATAAAGAGGAGAAACATCTCCTATTGTGTCTTTGAAAAAAAATTGCTTTGTCTCAAACCACAAAACGTATCTGTTCCCCATAGTACTAGTATCATTTTTTTAAAATTAGCTACACGGTAGACATGTGCCGTAATTTATTGATCGAGTCATAAACTGTGAATTAAAATAGCAACCCTGGGCTGAAAATCATGTATCGATAGACTTTTGATAAGTATCCGGCTTTCATTATCCAATTTTAAAGGTTTATACTTATGCAAAAATGGTGATTGCTAATATTTCAACGTAAAATTGACAAAAGCAATAGTATTTATAATGCTCGTACATAAAAACAGTTTATTTTGATTTTGTCTTGAGGGGAAAGACAAGAATCAAATATGATTATTGTTTTAATTTATATGAGGCTTCTTTTTAACCTGTAGATTCTATTTTCTTTCAATAGTTTAATGATGCTGGGATAGTAAAATCGAACCTTGCTGATTTACGTTGAAGTTTTAGTAAAACGTAAAAGCATACACAAGATTTAAAAAAAAGTTATTTTTCTTACATGTAACTTGACACGGTCTTGTAGAAAAGATAAGACAATAGGCCCATTTTTTTCATATTTTTGTCAAGATTTATCATTCATGTTAGCCATCAAATCTAGAACATCTTTCGAAGACGGTCTCTTAAAAGGATCCACTGTCGTGCATTTCCTCACTATTTGGCGAAGCTGTAAAACATAAGAATTTCGTAATAAGAATTAAGATGTTAGTATAGTTGTCAAACATTTACTGCCATGCAACACAAACAAAACACAGAAGAACACAGATAAAACTTTCAGAGAGTTATTCCGAAGTAACGAAGTTTGACAACGATGTTCCCACGAATATAAACATTGATATTTTTTTCAAATTATTGGAGTATTTACTTTGAGTTTGGAACTGCCGTAGCTGTCTAGAAATAAAAGCAATACTTTATGCAATATGACGTAGAATATATTAAGAACTCTTTTTGTTTGGGGTAATTTTAACCATACCATATTGAAACCATATTGACAACGAATAGTTGCATAAAATAGTTGAAGAATGATGTTCCCATGAATATGCGGTGCTCGCCACTCTCACCAGTTTTACCGCCAGCTTGGCGATTTAAGATCTTCAGGTAAAAGCAACCTGTGATCCTTGTGATATATATTCTGTCCTTCAGATGAAGAACGACGACTCACCTTTTCGACTTCGTCACTAGCTAGCTTGGTCGCAGGACGACACAATAATGTTTAATTTAGTTATGTTATATTAATGTTTGTGTTTGGGAAATAAATATGTTATAAGAGAAATCAGCCTTTATCACTCTCCTCAGTGGTGACCCGGACGTCGCAGCACGATAAAATCAACTTTCATGGAAGAAACCTTGGATTATACCACATGAATTGGATTACCAACTACGATTCAAGTATATCTTGATGACGTGGCGACGATTCAAGTATGTTTTTATGGTCATTCGCTTGGTTTATGTATGCAATTTGTCCCTCTTAGTCATTAAGTTAGTAGTGGTAGTATTAATATTTATGTAACTTCAATTCTAAACTTAAAATAATGCATGTAAAAACTATTGCCTTTTTGCCTTTTTGCTATGTTTACCTCGATGATATCCTTATTTTTAGTGAAACAGAAGAACAGCATAAAACGCATGTTCGAGCCGTATTTCAAAAATTAAACGAATATGGTTTAACTGTAAATGTATCAAAATGTCTGTTTGGTGTGCCAGAAATTTCATTTTTAGGCCACTTAATAACTAAGGATGGCACCAAACCATTACCCAATAAAGTAGACCCTATTTTAAATTACCCACAACCAATAACAATTAAGGAATTGAGAAGATTTCTCGGACTTCTACATTTTTTTCGTCGTTTCCTACCTCGCGCAGCTCATAACCAAACTCATTTAAACGATTTTTTGAAAGGTTCAAAGCCTAATGATAATCGTTTGATTAACTGGTCAGAACAAGCAATTAGCGAATTTCAAAACTGCAAAACCCTTTTAGCGAACGCTACGCTGCTTGCTCATCCTAATCCCGATGCAAAGTTAGTATTGCAAGTAGATGCCTCGGATTTTGCTATTGGGGGAGCATTATTTCAAACAGAAAACGAGCATCTGCAACCGTTAGCATTTTTTTCGCGCAAGTTAACCGAAACTGAAAAACGCTATAGCGCCTATGATAGGGAGTTGCTTGCCGCATACGCTTCAATCAAACAATTCAGGTACATGCTCGAAGCACGAAATTTCATTTTGTTCACAGATCACAAACCTCTCACCTATGCATTTAAGCAAAAGTTAGATAAATTTTCACCACGTCAAGCGCGTCAATTAGATTTTATATCGCAATTTACAACAGATATAAGACACCTAAATGGTTCTGATAATATAACTGCAGATGCATTATCAAGAATAGCATCGATAAATATGCCAAATCCTATAGATTACAGCGAAATTGCAAAAGCTCAGGAAAATGACGAAGAATTAAACAGTTTAATCAAGAATCCTCAAAGTTTGGATTTAAAAAAAGTAAATATGCCAGATACGAACACTATTTTATATTGTGACATTTCTACTAAAAACGTTCGACCTTTTATTCCAAAACAATTTCGTAAACAAATATTTGATACTATTCATAACTTATCACACCCCGGAATAAAAGCAACTAATAAATTGATTAGTAATAGATTTATTTGGCCTAACTTGAATAGAGATTGCAATATGTGGTCTAGACACTGCATTCCATGCCAAAAATCTAAAATAATCAGGCATACTAAATCCCCTATTTTTAATTTTCCAATAAAGTCCAAACGCTTTGACCATATACATCTTGATATCGTTGGCCCATTACCACCATCTAAAGGATTTTCATACTGCCTGACAATGATTGACAGATATACTAGATGGGTGGAAGCTGTTCCGTTACCGGACATTACAGCGGAGACAGTAGCAGAAGCTTTCTTTAAGACCTGGATTGCTCGCTTTGGATCACCTTCAGTGATAACGACCGACCAGGGTCGCCAGTTCGAAAGTAGACTCTTCAAAACCCTAGCACAACTTCTGGGCATCAAAAGAGTTCGATCCTCACCTTACCATCCTCAAAGTAATGGGATGATAGAACAATTGCACCGACCCTTGAAAGCTGCACTCAAGGCCTATAGTACAGACCATTGGTCAGACGCCTTACCAGCTATCCTGTTGGGTTTTCGAACTGTATATAAGGAAGATCTACAGTCATCATCCGCAGAGCTCGTCTACGGGACAACACTTCGTCTTCCAGGAGAATTTTTTGATTCTACTCCAATGGACCCGTCCCCAATTCAACTAGTTGAGGATTTAAAGAAACATTTCTCTACTATCAGACCTTCTCCAGCTTCTTGCCACTTTACAAAGTCAGTGTTTGTGCATCCAGCCTTAAAAGAATGCAGTCACGTGTTCGTTAGGAATGATACTGTGAAGAAACCCTTGCAAGTCCCTTATGACGGACCTTTCAAAGTGATTCAGTGAACCGATAAAACTTTTGAAGTTGATATTAGAGGTCGGAAGTCTACAATCTCCATAGATCGTGTGAAACCTGCCTTCCTTGAAAGTGAAGTAATACTACCTTCTGAAATAACTAAGACACTAAAGTGTGAAATACCATGTACTCCTGTAATGCAGGAGGCCAAAAATAGGTTTGGAAGAACTGTGCGTTTTCCAAAAAAGTATAGTAAGTGATACACTGCGGGGGGAGTGTGCGGTGCTCGCCACTCTCACCAGTTTTACCGCCAGCTTGGCGATTTAAGATCTTCAGGTAAAAGCAACCTGTGATCCTTGTGATATATATTCTGTCCTTCAGATGAAGAACGACGACTCACCTTTTCGACTTCGTCACTAGCTAGCTTGGTCGCAGGACGACACAATAATGTTTAATTTAGTTATGTTATATTAATGTTTGTGTTTGGGAAATAAATATGTTATAAGAGAAATCAGCCTTTATCACTCTCCTCAAATATATTGAACTTTTTTCAAATCATTGGTGTAGGAGTGGGAGTTATTACATATTTTATATGAGAGTCATTATAGATTTTGAAAAATTATAATAATTTAGTTTATGATCTTTTGAGTATCTCATCATGACACAATATTTGTCCATTAATTAAGTCCATTTTAATTTAATCTGTTGAACTCTGGGGCTCCCACCAAATCCCCCTTGTTTCTTATCCCCCATTACTATTTCCTTCTTCAAACTTGTTTCCTTGCCTCTATTAGTTAAACCACTTTAAACGTGTTTGTCTCTTTACTTCTCGACCTTAAATTGACGTTTAGGCTGTTAAAGGCTCGTGTTTATTGAATTGAAACTACTGTATGACAATTTATGTACTTTCATTTGTGCTTTTTTCACGTTGTTTCTTGCTTTAGTATATATAGCACAAAGTATTACCCTTTCCTTTGTTGCATACTTACTTTGAACTAGAAACAACAGTAACAAAAGTTGGCAACTGTCTCGAAATTAAAGTATTATTTCATATAATATGATGTCGGATATGTTTAAAACTTTTTTCGTTTGGAATAATTTTAACAATTATTGAAACCGTATGAACAACAAATAGTTAAATAAAGCAGTTAGGGAATGATGTCTCCATGAAACATTGATATTTTTTCAAATTATTGGAGTATTTGCTTTGAGTTTGGAACAGCCGTAGCAAAAGTTTGTAGCAGTCTAGAAATTAAAACATTATTTTATGCAATATGATGCTGGATATATTAAGAACTCTTTTCGCTTGGGGAAATTTTAAAGATTATTCAAAAAGTATTGATAACAAAAGGAAAATTAAAGTTTAAACCTCAAAAAGACAAACGAGAACTCTTTCTCGAGATTTTTCAAGATGACTATGCTGATAGATAAGAACAGAACAGCTTAGAACTAAGAAAAAGCATAGTTGCAAACCAAGTAATCAAAAGGAAATTATTGAGGAAAATCGATACACTTTCCGACAAGAAGAATCGTGCTATCTGAAGGGGGGGGGGGGTTGTAGCCAAAGGAGGCAAATTGGAGAAAAAATAATTTATAAGATGCAGGGATGGAACTGAACGACTTGGGAATGCTTCACTAAGGCATTGGAATTCATATAAATGAGACAGAACCCAAGAGCATGAAGATGCGTTGACGTGATAGATGAGGAAAGAATTAATCTTTGAATTTCAATTAAGCATATTTTTTTCCCATGACAGTGAAATTTTTTCCTACTCCTGCACTTCAGTTCATCTTTATATTCTTGAGTATTGTTTTAATCATATGGATGCCTTACTTTCTAGTAAATAACTTCATTTCTGCCCCATCCAAGCATTCCCACGATTTCCCTCTTTCAACCCTCTCCATTTTCTCAGCTGCTCACTACGGTTTCACTTCTTACTTTTCCATTAATCATCTTTCCAGTTTTTCCAGTATCTTTTCTTATTTCTAACCTGTGTAGTCATTAAAAAGAACGTCTTGTTTGAGCTTTCGAAACGCGGTGACTTTTTACCATATGACTCATGAATTAATTGATTTGTTTTAAGCATATTTTTCGCTTAAGTTTCTGTGTGTTTTCGTTGAATAGTTAATATAGAGTAAGAGTTTCTTTTATACTTACTACTTCTAAGACATTTTCTTCATCTTCACTTTTAGATTCTCTTTTTTCGAACCCAGCATTTGTTATTCGTCTAAATATCTTGCTTTCTTTCCTTTGAATGGGGTGGCTTTTCTTGGAAACAATAGATGTCACTGAAAAAAAAAATCAATTTTGGAAATATTCTCCAATGATAATCGAAACAGCATTCATATTTTAAAATTTTACTCATGAACAATAAGACATCAACAGAAGTTCAAATTACTTACAATTATTTTCTTACTAAACAAAGTGCATTCATGTAAAACCACACAGAAAACTTCAAAATAGCAGCATTTCAAAAAAGCAACTTTTGACATATTTATTATAAGCTTAAAGCATTTATTAGCATCACAAAATTATTTTGACGAAAACATTTAAAAAATGCTTTAAACAATAGCTGAACATAAACAGCAAAGAGAAAAATAGGTATTTGAAAATATTCCAGACATGTTAGGAATCCGAAAGTTGGTCACTAGTCGAACTATAAGTTTTGTATTTAAATAGATTTCAAAAATAAATTATATAATTATGTAATTATTAAAAAAAATTCTATTTTTTTCTACAAAATTAAAATCTGGTTTGAAATGCAATTTTCATCTCGAATATAGCACCAATTTCTATTTATTGGTATATGATGTACTCCTTACATACATATATAGTTATCTGTTTACAAAAATGATACTTAATGGCTTGGATTCCAACTTACAGATTATTGTTGTAAAACAGTTTCTTTCATAACTGTGAGCTGAGATGCCATGTTTCATTTAAGAAAAGCTAAACATTTCACATGTATAAGGTGAAAAAAAATGCTACAAATATTTCAGTAAATGATTTCACACATCGACACACTTTCATCAAATTTTCAAAATCATTTAAAAATAATAATAATAATAAATAAATAAATAAAATTCAAAAACAAATTTTGAATCTAATATGAAGCAACTTATCGTTAGAGGCATTATTTAATGTGCTATTTATTAATATATTGCTACAGATTTATTAACAAAATATATACATGTTAAATAATTTGAAATAACACAGTAATCAAAATTTAATGTCAGGCAATTAGTCAAGTTAAAACTAATCACTAATTTGATTCGAAAAATTACACAAAATTAAAATGGAATGTAACTTATGCCACAACTTAAACTAAAATTAGCCAGAAGCATTTTTCTGTAACGCTGTCTTTACGAAAAATGTTCAATCTCTTCATACTGCATTTATTATTATAAATGGTTGTTTATTGACATTAAAGAAATAAAACCTTAATACACTAATTTAATGCATACAATTAATTTAATACAAACAATTTATTACAGCTTATAATCTAATGCTGAACAATTATTTCTGACCTCATCCACTTGTGCATGCATTGCAATTTGCAAATTACAATTTTAAACTCAAATTTAGAAAAACATTATAGTTGCAATTTTATTAAACATTAAAAATAAAAAAATTAACAATTTGAATTTTTTCTAATAATTTCAAGCATAATGAAATACAATTGAGAGGAGAATAAATAATTTTCTCTCATGTTAAGTAAAGTAAAACCATTGCACATCGCACAAAAAGAGCCAAATGGCCTTTTGTAAATTTACGTTACAGCATGAGATTTCAATACAATATATTGAATGTATATAGATGAATGTACTTACTAGACAATTTTTCATAATCATGGCTTATGTTCCTACGATTGCTGGAAATAATCAACAACTGGTTATTAAAAATAAAATATTTCTTGACATATTTAAAATGAATTTTAAAAATTACGAAGTATATTCTTAAGTTAAAAATTAAATACAGGACCATTAAGTTACCCTATTCAGACACTTGTAGAACCCGTTCTACTTAGTGAATTTTGATGAGATTTGATATATTCAATGTATGGACTGCGACAAAACTATTTCTGCATGAAAAAAATGCTCTAAGTTTGTCCCAGGGACAATTGTGGCGCCGAAAGAGGGACTAAAATCCTTCCCGTATCTTTGAAATCTATCCATGAACAAAATGGGCTCAACGTGTATTTCATTAACGACAAGTACATGTTTAAAACACGTTATAGTATATTCAATAGTAGCACAAAGAAACTCTCGAGGGAGCATGCATGTAGCAACACGGCGGATAGGGTTTAGAACTCAGGTAAAGTAGTAATTCCTCCTCCATAAGCATAGTCATACGTTAGGATTATCCTTAATTTATGGATCGCTCTTTCGTAATATATATATATATATACATATATATATATATATATATATATATATATATATATATATATATATATATATATATATATATATATATATATATATATATATATATATATATATATATATATATATATATATATATATATATATATATATATATATATATATATATATATATATATATATATATATATATATAATCTCATTTTATTTCTTATTAATAGAATGTTACTTCATTCTTCATGCCATCTCAATTAAAATAATGATGAATATTAGGAAAGAAATCTTGTGAGCATCTTGAAGATGGATACAACGTAGAAAATGTCTGGAAAGAGACAAATAAGCACACCGGACAAAAAATTTGTCACCCTTGGAGAAATCATGAAAAACATCATTTAATAGAAAGTAACACCGCCTTTGGATTCGATAACAGCCTGGAATTAGTTAGGAAGGGAGCCCACAAGGTTTTGGAGGTACATCTAATCCAGTTTAATCCCCTCACTGAGGATTTGATCGCGCAAATCCACCAAATTGCGAGGATGCTGATTTCGGTGTTTTACACGTTATTCCAACATGTCCCACAAATTTTCAATGGAGTTGAAGTCAGGTGATTTTGCAGGCCAGTCGAGATGTAATTGAGTGTCTGAGTGTTCATAAAACCAGTCGTATACTCTTCCAGCCCGATGAACTTTGCTGTTGTCATCTTGAAAAATAGGTGTATTGACAACATACTCTTCATGAAGATGTTGACTGAAAAGCAATATCTAATCACCCAGAATGTTAAAATAAACATGTTGGTTCATGTTAGTGGCCACCTTAATGAGGGGGCTCAATCCATAATAAGAAAAGCGACCCCAAAACATGACAGACCCATCTTCGGCTTGAACCTGACCTAGCACACGGTCAGGATGAAATGTTTCACCTGCTCTTCGTTGCACTCGACGACGTGCGTCTTTTTAATAAAGGCAAAAACATGATTCATCAGACCATATTACATTTCACCAGTCAGCAACTGTCCACGTTCGGTGACTTCTAGCCCACTGAAGTCGCGCAGCTTTATGTGCCTGTGTGAGCAATGGCCTCTTACGAGATATTCGACTCCAAATGTTCATTGCATGCAGTTCTAGTCGCAATGTTCTCTCCCTAACAGGTTGGGATGGACCTTCATTTACTAACTGAAGCAATTCCTGTCAGGTTTGACAGCGATTTTGATTGACAAATCGGGAAGCACGTCTCCGGCCCCTTTCATGCAGGATCTTTTTCCGACCACAATTCTGACATCGTCCTTTGTGACCACGTGTATTACACCACTGCTTGAAGACACGTTGAACAGTCAGCATCGAAACACCAACAAATCCAGCAACTTCATTCACCGTATGACCATTGGCAGGGCCAAACACAATTGCCTGTTTTTACCACTCGATCACATCCTTACACTTATCCATCATCCCCTCTGCAGAGGATCAAAATTGTGATGGCATGTCTTCGGATCTTCCTCAGGGATGCTTCCCAGACCGTCGCCAATAGCCCATTGTGTAGCTCTAGTGCGACGTAAATAAACTACAACAACATTACACTTATCCATATTTACACACAATTTCCGCTTAAAAAAAAATCTCACTAATAGCTACTTGCCTTTGATCACGTTGAAGCAGTGTGCACGCAATTGAGCACGTCACTTGACCGCTGCATCATCTAACGAAATCCAACGATACATCGGTGCTTGCGAACTAGGGTGACTAATTTTTTGTCCTGTGAGCTTACATAGAGAAATTAGATAGGATGAGGGAATATTGATATGATGAGGGAGGGGAGGAATATTATTAAGGACATAGGACGGGATGCGCATATCATTGAATATGTAGATTGAATGCACAAGAGAGAAAAAGGTATAGAAAAATTTAAAATAATAAAAATAATTTTTATTTAATAATAAATGCCTTGCACTTATATATGACAAAAATCGCAATTCAAATGTAAAAACTATAAGGCTTTTATATATATTTCATAAAAAATATCATTCTTCCTGAACAACCCAATAGAGATCGGGAAGAATATTAAGAGTAAAAGATTGAAAGTTATGAGTTATCCCAAATTAAAGATTAAACTCACCTGTTTTTTCTTTCCAACATTGGACTACCTCCTCCAGATGATTCTCCCGCTGAAGATTCTGTTGATCGTGAACGAGATATTTTTGGAATTTCCAAGTAATCAACTCTTGAATTTTTGTTACATGAGATTTCGTTATAAATGTGAAAGTCCGTTGCTCCGGATGGGTTCTGAAATTTCCAAAATAGAGAATTTAGAGAATCATAGCTAAAACTGCTCATGTATTTTTCATTTTGAAAAATTCCTTTCAAACAAATCTTAAGCTTGTTTTGTTGAACCTATTAATGCTCAAGTCGCCATTTTCCTACAAATCTTCGTATATTAATATTAGATAATGTTGTACTTCGAAATCACTTAAAGAAATCTTGCCCGAAAACTTTGGGCTTTATTTGAAAAGTAAAAAGAAAAAATTGATAAAATTATGAAATGCATTTAAAATTTTTCAAAAACTAACATAATATAAGTTTATTTTTATACAAAGTTATATATACTATAGAGAAAAGTTATTTTTGCATGTCCATTTACAAAAATATTAAATGTATACAAACTAGTAGGAACAATTAAAAATCTATTTTTTTTTTATTTGGGTATAAAGAAAACTGCTTTCAATTTAAGTATAAAAATATTTAAATATTTTCTTAATATTTCTTAATCCAAAAAAAATTAAAGTTTTTACAAATTACATACTCTAAATACACCTGCTCTAATTTATGAAGTGAAAAAATAACGTATATAAGTTAGATAATTTTAATTTAATACACTGGTCGACAAAATTAAGAGATGGAAAACATTTTCCCAAATATTTCAAAAATTACTGAATATAAGTGAAATTTGGTTTGGATATAGCTTATTCCATACCAACAACTTATCCAAATCTGAAATATGATAATAAAGTATGCAGAACCAGATAAAGTATGCAAAACAAAAATGAAAGTGCCATTCACTGGCAACACCTATTGCCAATAAATCCAATGTAGTCTGAACTTAAGGATAAAAGATGACAATAAAAGTGAGGCTTGTACAGTGTGTGTTGTCTCTAGTATGGTGTATGGTCACCCCTGACAGACAGACATCATGCACAACGAGTATGCATGCTGTTAATAAGGGAGTTAAGGAGGACTTGTGGAAGACCCTCCCATTCTTCCACCAGAGCAATTTTTAACTCCAGAATGGTTCTGGGGGGAGGTTGGCGCATCGAAATAGCTCTCCCAAGAGCATCCCAAGCATGTTCAATACGATTCAGGTCAGGAGATTTGGCTGGCCAATCCATTCGTTGAATATCCTCGCTATCCAGATACTCATCAACTATGAGAGCCCTATGTGGTCGCGCTTTGTCGTCCATAAAAATGAACTCGGGGCCAACAGCGCCCCTGAAAAGACGCACATAGGGCTCTAGGACCTCCTGCCTGTACCTCTGGGCATTCACGGAACCATTGTCAAACACATGGAGCGGTGTGCGGGTATCTTGAATGATCCCTGCCCAAACCATGAGTCCTCCACCAGCATAATGGTCCTTTTCGATAATGTAGCTGGGATGGTATCGGGTTCCGGGTTCCCTCCATATCAATAACCGTCCAGAATCAGGTTGTAGACTGAATCTGGACTCATCGGTGAAGAGAACATTAGCCCATTGAAGCTGTGTGAAATGTGCGAAATTGCCTTCCATCTCTTAATTTTGTCCACCAGTGTAAATATATAGTTATACACATAATATTGATATAGTTAATGTAAGTAAATGTGAATGAAAATATGTAGTAAAAAAGTAAATAACCAAAGGAAAGGAATTAAATTTCATATCCAAAAAAAATTTCACGTTTTATAAATCACGCCTGATATAAAGAAAAAGGCCTTAAAATCGAACGTCTAAAAATATTATAAAGTAAGTTAATAATAGTTAATATTAGTATAGATAGAGTCATACGTAATATAAGTTTAATTAATACTGATAAATTAAGGTAGATAAATAACCAAAGAATATAAAATAAAATTCTCAGTTCGCCGAAAATTGTATATTTTACGAATTATTTATTACCTAAAGAAAACAGCTCTATAATGTACGTAGTGTAAAAAATATGTAAATATTCCATAAAACGTAGCAAATACAAGAATAAAAAATGAATTTAATTTTTAAAATAAAAGCAGTCAATTACATGTAAATAGAAATACTGATAAACAAATAAAAAAACAATTCAATTTTTTTATGGATATTTTTAAGAACATTAAAAGATAATTTATGTTACCTGAAATATCTCCCTAAATAATAGATTTTAAAAGTATTTCTAACTTAAATTAAATAAATTGCCTCTCCAATGAATATAATTTGAATGTTAACTTACTAGGGGATAACAGGATATGGATACTTTTATTTTCAGGTAACAACGAAATATTCCACCGATTGTTTTCACTAATCTGAATAGATATGATAAGTTAGTAAAAGTAGTCTTTCTTTTCTCAGCGTCGTTATCAAACGATAAATCATTTATTTTTTATTTATTGCAGTTCTCAAATGGTGAATTTAAAGTTCAATTTCAAGCATAAATGGTGAAAACTGATAAATCGTGAATCATGCATAAATCGATCTTAATTTAAAATCATTAAGGGATCGAATTACTTGTATAGAATTAGTTAAAAGTAGTTATAGTTAATAGCGATACAATAAAAATAACAATAAACTTATTATCTATAACATAATATATTTCATTTATCATCCAGAACAATGATATTTTATTTGCCCACGACTTGAGTTAGAAATTTTATCAAATAAAAAAAATTGAATTTTTAAAACTTTCTTTCTCAATATGCTATTACACAAATTTACTAAGCGAGGCAACATTTTAATGTAACGGAGCTTTTGAGAAATTTATTATGATAAAAAAAATATTCTTCAGAAAGTTTTGTGTTTGTAAAAAAAAATTTATTAATCATTCTCATTGAAAGATGTTTCGAAAGATGCTTTCGAAATCGCAAAACAACTGATTTTAATACTTATCCAAATATTTGTGTTAAATTTATATAAAATAAAAAATAATTAATAAATAAAAATATAAGTATATCAACTATTTTTTTTTTCTTTTTAAAGAAATAATTAAAAATGAATTGTTAACGACAATTGGCAGGGTTCGGAGGAAGCGTTTTAAATTGAATTAATGAAATTGAAGATGAAATGCAGTGAAGTAAATAAATATAATTAGATAATTTATTTTTCTTTTTAAAAAGTAATTTAAAAGAATAAGTAAAAGGATATAAAAAAAAAATTTTAAAAATTCAATAAGCACAAATTGTCTGATTTTAAACTTTATCCACTTTCCAAAGTTAAATAAGTATAAAATAAATAAGATTATTAGACATAGCAAATAAATTATTATGACTATTAATTTCCTCTATTTATGAAATTAAATTCAAAATTTGAGGTACTTTGATGAGATTTTCGAATAAAATTTAACGATGCTGATAAAAAACAAAATCATTATATTTACATCAAACTTAATCATAATCAGTAAGAGAATTTCAGATTAATTTAGACATGTAACACAGAATTTCATTTGGGTTTAAGCTATGCAACGACAGAAAATACGTAAAAAATAACATAAAATACACATGACACATTTAATATTTCTTGTTGAAAACAAAACTAATTCATGGGGAGAGATAAAATGTGTGTTTTCAAAACAAAAAAGTAAATTAAAATCTATTCCCTAAACTTAAATATGTAAAGTTTTAAGAAATTATAAAACTAGTAAAAAACAGTATAAAACTATAATAATAATTTAACTATAATAATTATTGTCATAAAAATATTATACAATAATAATAAAAATAGTATTAGTACTTTATATAATTATAAAAATGGCAATTATATAATCATGTAAAAAAGGCACTTACATTTGATATATCAGTTGATGGCTCATTGTCTGATATTGTTTCCAAATCATCCTCCACAAACTGAATATTTTCAGACCTAACCATTAGTGGTATCGTGACATGGCGATCCGCCATTTTTCTTCAAACCCAATTGCACCTGCATTTAAAGATCATTCATTTAATATTTACATATGCACAGTATTTTGTACTCAGCACCCTTAATATTGACATATTTTTAGGTTCCTTGGCAAAAATGAAGCAAAAACAGTATCAACTTTTTACAGTAATATTTAAGCGGAGAAAAAAGAAAGACGTTATTGAAATAAATCTGTAGTATCAAAGGAGAGAAAGGCGAAATGAGATACATCAAAACCAGTTTGATTGCTTCGTGAAATCCGGAGATTTTCCTAACAATCGCCTTTCAACTTCTCTTTGATTCCTACGATATCAAATAAATTTTGATTTTTTTTTTAGTTCCACCCGTTTTATTTACCCGCCAGTTGATTACTTTTTAAAAATTTAGTCTAATTTAAGAACAGATCACAACTAAAGCCATGAAATAGATTACTCCTGATGAAAGATGCCTTGGAAAGAAACCAAATCTTTCCATTTGCGAATTTTTGGATGTAAAGATATGGTTCAAATTACAGATATCAATAGGCAGAAATGAGACCTAAAATCGAGAGAATGCATCTTTATTGGCTACAATAAAGAAACTAAAAGATGCCGAATATATTATCCCTCAAACTAGAATGTACCCGTTAGTTGTGACGCCATCTTTATCTAAAATCAATTTTAAACAAACTTACTCAAAATAACTTACTCTCAACTGAATCCCAAAATATGTAAACCACTGAAACAATCAGTGTTTCATCTTCTTCATCTACAAAAGAATCAGGCACCTTCATAGAATTTATAAGTGATGATGGTGAAGATACTTCCTCTGAAGATATAAATAGATACCCTATAAAAACTGCAGTGCATATAACTAAGTAGAAAAACATATAACTAAGCAAATTTAGAATTGTGCACCATCTAAACCTTTGTGTAATTCAAGATTCGAAAACTTGCAAAAGTGCCTAGCAAACTCTTGAAGCTTCGAAATGGAAAGCCGCTTTTGAAGGAGAAATTCAAGCCCATCAATGAAAAGGCACGAGGGAATTAGGAGAATTAAATTCTTGTAAGAAAGCGGTTAAAAACAGATGAACAGTTAAGACTAAATATAAATCGAAAAGAGAAATCAAGAGACACAAGGCAAGATTAGTAGCAAAAGAATGTTCCTAGAAACATGGAGTTGATTACGAAGAAACGTTTTCACCGACCGCCAGGAAAAAAAAACTCCATTCGTTTTCTTATTGCTTTAACAGTTGAATTAAATTCAGATCAAGATCAAATAAATGTAGTTGCTGCATTTTTACACCCAAAACTTGATGAAAAAATATACAAGGAACTTTCTAACAACTCCAAATATTTTTGTCGTTTATATTGCGAAAAGAATAAACCCATATATGGACTGAAAGGTCAAAGCTGGTATTTTGAACTAGTCGAAACATTCAGAGGATTAAAATTATAAACATCTCTCAAGACTGATCCCCGTATTTTCTACAGAAACAAAGAGGGCGAAATCTTGGGGGGTGGGGAGCAAGGGGAGCTGGTTATGAAATCGATAACTGGTTATGTCTTATGTGATTCAAATTCTGTTATGACCTGGAACCCAAGAAAACACCAAACGATTGCCTCATGAACTGTTGAAGCAAAATATATACTGAACAGAATGATATGGATTTACAACTCAAACAAGAAAAATTTAATCAAGAAATCGAAGCTATAAAGTTATACTGTGACTATCAGAGTGTCATAAAAATAAGTTCGATCCCTTAGTTGCCAACTCGTGGGAAGCACATTGACATTCGCCAGCGCGTCATAAGAGAAAAAGACGAATAAGAGCAATGATACAGTTACGTCATATTGATTCAAAAAACAACGCTGCTCACGCTCTGACCAAACCAGAGACTAATTACAAACAATTGGACAGATGTAATGTCATATTTAAATTTAATGTCATATTTTTTTTTTGGGGGGGGGGGGCGTATGAGGATATCAATCAAATCAGAAAACCTTTTTCGAAATTGAATACGGACAACGTCAATTCAGAATCAGATTTTAAAGATCACTCCAGTTAGACGAACGCTTCTGTTATTCCCCTTTTCAACTTTAAATCATTCTTAATGATAAATATCTTTTTTTTTTTCTAAATTTACTGCATCCTTCATTGCCTTTCTGCTTTTATACTCAAATTTAGTTAGTGACCCTGACACATTTTTGACCATTTCTGTGCGATTATATCAAGAACGATGATTATGTTTATAGCAAAAGATTAAAAAAAAACTTCTCAGAATGTAATTAGTTTCAGTTTGTTTAGTTTAGTTAGTAGTTAGTTCTTTTCTTCCTATCATTAAAAATTATTAAATGAAAATTTCTGGAAAAAATATAGGTTTGCTTGAATTAATGTCTGTGTTTCGAAATTTTTTCATACTGTGCATTTATATAGAAACATAAAAATTATCTAAATAGTTTCAAATCTTTTATTTAAAATTTTAGTTCTAATATAAGTAAGAAGTGGTTCTGATGCATCTTTTTATTTACTTCTGTTTATTCAATTCTGTCATAGATTAAATTCTATTGCAAATATACAAAAGAAAAAATCTACATTATTAACACATTTAGGAATTTATTTAGTTTAAAAGGAGTAATGATGCATGTATGTTATCCCTATAAATATTCAGTTTATTACACATTAAAATAAATTTGAGAACAAGAAAAATGGTGAGAAATCAAAATATTAAAAATAAATCGTAATTTACTCAGCAAAAGTTAGTTTTGTTTTCATTAACATATGACAACCTCAAGGAATTAACATCTATTTATTTCATAAAACTAAAATAAAACGAATAACCCAACGATTACACAGAAATTCATAAGTTCAATTAAAAATAATAAAAGAAACCTATAAACTCATAAATTTAGATTGTAGTTCAGCTTTTTGCCGTAGCGTGGCACTATTTGGGCCAGTGTTGCTATTTTGCTGCGCATGGAAAAAAAACGAGTTATATGTTAAGGAGATTATTATGTAAACGAGTTATATGTAAATTTTATTTTTGCGCAATACTCTTTAACTTTTTTAAAACAACGACTGTTTTTATTACTTCAGATAGACTATGATTTACAGACAACGAGAAAAAAAAAAATCTGTCAAAAAAAATATTTTATACAAAAATAATACTTATTTATATACACCGAAGAGCCATTACATTATGACCACCCTCCATCTATAACAATAATGTATGGTGTGGCAATGTATGGTAGGATAGTGTGGGCAATGTTTTCATGGGGCACATTAGGACCCATAATCCTCATAGAACAATCCCTGACGTCTGTAAGCTACTGGAACATAGTTGCAGATCAGGTTCACCCATTCATGGCAACAGTTTTTCCTGCGGGGGATGGTGTTTACCAACAGGATAATGCACCATATCATAAGGATCGAAATGTCATGGATTGGTTCGAGGAACATTCCAGTGATTTTAAAGTTATGTCTTGGCCGCCAAATTCCCCTGACCTTTATCCAATAGAGCATTTGTGGTCCTACTTGGAAAACCAAATTCGTGCTGCCACGCTGCCCCCTCGCAATATGAGGAAATTGCAGGACCAGTTGGTGAGCGCTTGGTACCAGATACCTCAGACTACCTATCAGCATCTTGTGGAATCAATGCCACGGCGGGTGCTAGCAGTTTTGAGGGCTAAAGGTGGTCCTACATGTTATTAGCTGGGTGGTCTTAATGTAAAGGCTCTTCGGTGTATATTAAGAAGAGATTTCTTTTAAACATTTTAAACCATTTTCTCAGTTTGGTAATCCGATTTAGGGAAGCCCTATAACAGAGATTTCTATTTTTCTTGTTCTTAGCTTCTTTTACCCGTATGAAATAGAAAAATATTTTCTTGAAATTTTACTTTATACATTAACTTTTCAGTCTTTTTCTCTCGATCATAAATACATTTAATTGTATGTAATTTCTTGTATTTGCCGCCTAAAATATATTTTGAAATATTCAGAAAGATTGAAAATTAAATAAATGTGTCTTCTTTTATAGTAATACAGTAATTTCTTTTATTTAATCAAAACATAATAACACAAACATCATCACTACAAACTATACTACTGAAAATAGTTATAAAGATTTTCCGAGGGTCTGAGAAACTTAAAATACACTAGGAATTTGTTGATCAAAGCAAAAACTCTTTCAAATATTTGATGGACAAAACACAAAAATGTAAACACAAAATAAAAAAAAAACGAAATAGATTAAATAAACTAGTTTTGAGGGAATACTAGAGATAAAAACTAGATAAAACAAGAATTTTTATTAGATTCATTGACTTCTGAGAAACAAGATAGGTTTTTTTTATACCTTTTTCCTTGAAAACAACTAAATAAAATTTAAAATGCCATAATCAAACATTCTTTAGCAGTATCGTTTATGAGAAAATATCGATGAAAATTTGTGTTCGTGAAATTTAAAATTTTTATTAAAGAGTAACAAAAAAATATCGATTAATTTTTATAGTGTCTTTATCATATTCATAAATTCTCCTGTAATTATTAAAAGAGGGAATTTCTGAAAGTATAAATGTATATATATAAATGAGTAATCAATATAAAATATAAATGTATAATCGATGTAAAACATAAATGAATAATCAACAAAGACATACAAATATTTACAGTACTGTACAATTTCCTCGACATCTATAAATTCTTAATCTGCAATTTCTAAATCTTTAAGGATAATTTATATCAATATTGTAAGCTGAATATATCAAACTCTCAGAAATATAACTCGCATTTCTGAGGTTGCAATATTCGTTGAGCAGTAATGTGTTATTTTTTATGTGAAATTTGGCACGAATTTACTTGATGAAACACGATGTCTCAAATTTTGTGACGAAACTGCTTCCTTATTCAAGTTATAATTGGTATTCAACATACGATCCATTTTTGGGTTTGCAGCTATCATTGCTCAATTTTGTAGCCTTGAAAAGTAAACACAAGGAACTCCTCTATAATCCTCTGAGATAAATTGGCCTTCATAGAGGAGTACTTGGTGGCACTAACCATCATTCGCGTTTCATTGAGAGGAAAACATCAAAAATTTCCCACTTTTAGTTCAATAGCAAAGAGATTCTAACACAAGAACTTTCCAAAGCTGGGAATATTTCATATCAGCAACAGAAGTCGATGTAAATCGAGAGTGGAATTCAAATCAAATTACTATCGCTGGGATTCGTTTGTCACTTGAGTTCTCCAACAATTTTTTTATTTGATTTAAAAACTATTTGCACTGTATTATGGGTGAGCGAGAACTAGTACGCTCTCTAACAAACATGCTTCTTGGGTTTAAATCCTGGTTAAATCTGAAAACTCATTCACTCATACCTCATACTTCTTTTATTTTATATTATATTTCGTTAACAAGTTTTTTTATTTTATATGTGTAACTAAGCCTAATGCCTTCATGAAATTTGTATCTTAAAACGAGTGAAGACAGTACTTTTTTTTCACTTTGACGAAATGTTAGCTTAGAGCATTTTCCAGAAAACTTTTTCGTCAAAAAAAAGAAGAAAATTTCAAAAATTCTGAGTATTCATTCTGAACAGTATGAAAGAATACGAACTAACGAAATATTAATGGAATTCAATCCTAAGTCTCTGTGTCAGATGCGGACACTCCAATTTCTGATTCTACCTCTATGCTAAACATTATACCGTTTGTTAGATTTTAATCAAAACTATATTACGTCATTTAATTTTACTTTTAAAATAAAAATTTTTTTGCGGGGATTGGCGACAAATCACATAAATAATATTTTTCTGAAAGGATATGTTCAACCTTCTTTCGAAATAACACTGCATTCAAATGATAAGGAAAATTTTCAGTTACTTTTTGTAATTTTTGTGTAATTTAACTTCACCTTCTACCCGGCAAATTGTTTTTATGATTCGAAGACCTTGAGGCACTAAGCACAGATTCTGGCTTCTAAAATTGATAATGTTCTAAAGAACATAGGATTGAAAAATATGGAATATGACAGCTGTTTTGCATAAAATATGATAGCTTTCCGAAATCAATATCGTGGCACTTGATCATTTTCAATATCTTTATTGTTATGTCATTTCTAAAAAATACTAGCTATTCATGATTTAAGTTAATGTCACTTAAATGTTTATATTGCATTTGACAACCTTATTTGTCATCTGAAATTTTATTATCACACTGTCTTATTTTATGCTTTCTAAACTCTAAACTGTTTACACAAAAATTATTAGTTTCTCTTTAATTTTTAAAGTAAGAATAATTTTGGAAAATTCTGCTTTACAAGAGCATTATAATTGCTAATATGGAAAGGGTGAAAAAAATTACTATTTTAAATATTTTTAACACCAATATTTTTAACTTTTCCCCGTATGTTTTTAACATCAGAATTGCTATTTACTCTAGTTAATTATTTTTTAAAATCCAAAGCATAAAGCATTTTTATGCGATATTTACATTAGTTCTCCTTAGGGAATTTTATTTTAAAACATATAAGAAAGTTTTATTTAAAAAACAGTTTATAAACACATTAAAACCTACATGAAGATGCAAAAAATGAAATAGAAATATGTTTTTTTATACTTTTTTTAGATAATTCATTCGAAACAGACATTCCGAAAATTCCTATTACTAATTTTGCGCTACATGAAAAACAAGATTCTGTATTAACATATGCTAACAATAAGAAGAAAACTATTAATCATTTCTGAAAGAAAAACAGTTTTAAGAAACTTACTTTTGTAGTATTTGGGTAAAACATCAAAATATTTCATAGCTATGATGCCAGTTCTTTTATCAAAGAAACAAAACGAATCTATTCCACAGAAATATCTTTATGGAACATTGAATGAAGCTAGAAAATCACAGAATAAAACTAGTAATCCATTCACAAATGCGAACAAATCTGTAAAAGACGATAAAAAATTTTGCGATGTAAATAAAATCGTTTGCGATGTAAATAACTTTAACTTCTACTAATAGTTTTCCAACTGGTAATCCATTGCTTAATTGGGAGCAGAGCAAATATTGAATGGGGGATTGCATTCCAAAAACAAGAGTCAAGGCGCACACGAGTGCGTGACTGATTAAGAGGCTGTGAACTTATTTCTTTGTTTCAGTAGACATTTTTACGATTTGACTTCAACTATGAGTGCCCCTTATCAGTCGCTAAAGATTACGGAACAAATCGATATCGTATTATTCCCTTTTTTCATATATTTATATATAAACGATCAGATTTTGAAATAGGAGTTGTTGATAAAAAATTATTTGTGAAAATATGTTGCTTCGTAAAATAGAAATAAGTTTCTCACCTTATTCAAAAAATGATAATAAAATACATGGCACTTTTAATTGCATTAATACAATTTGAAAAATAAGTTTGATCTACTCTATTTACACATTTATTGAAATAGCTTTTCAATACAATGTTTCTAAGGAATTTTTTTATTTGATTATTTTTTTATTTAATCATTTATTTTATTTTATTTATTTATTTTTAAAGTACGCGTGATTTATGTAGAATAACGTGGCCAAAACCAAAGGTTTAAAAAAAAAAGATTTTAGAACATTTTCTTTTTCAAAATCTGAAATGAGTTGTGTTTCTTACGATAAAATTTAGTTTTTTAAGTGCTAATTTTTTGGAGTATAGGTAAAAAAAAAAAAGTAAAATAACTTATTTGATAGGGGTATGCGAATTTTAAAAATCATAGCTTAAAAAGACGGATTCTTATTTTCTTCCCTCATTACATTTATCTATTATCAATTTGCAATGAGCAAAATTTGTTTAAAAAAGTTGTACTTCACAATATTAAAACAGTAACCACAAAATTTTCTACCGAGTGAATAGGTCAATAAAGTTAAAGAGGAGAAAATACTTAATTTACTTATCTTATTTTTGTTTATTTTAAAATCTATCTTCGTTATTATACTTACGCTTTCTTCTAAATAAGTGGAAGTATTGTTTCGATTGTTATTACGTAATTACAAGTGAGTAAACTGATAACTGATTACAAGCCCGAAGGAAACTTATGGCATATCATTTCAATGGATTAATTTTTGACTTGAAACATACTAATAAACAGCGTGGTGTATGGTCTTCATTAAAATATTTTATTAAAAATTAGTTAACATGTTAACTTGTACACTGTTAGAAATTTCTCAGAAATAACAATTTATTTAATTGTTATTTTACCATATTCAAAGAAAACAGTCAGATAACCACAAATAAGATGGTATTCAAGCTGTTAACTGTGAGAAAAACAGTTTATTAACTGCTTTAACCTGATATGGCTAAACAGCCAGAATTCTATAGCACCAATTAGACACACCTGATAAAGCCATTTAGTTCCTTACAGCTGGGTACACGTTATATCCTATAGGGCTAATCTGTCAATCTCATGACCCTTAAAACTGGGGTTCGAGTCCCAGCGTTGACACCACAATATTTCTTCCATTCCCTTCAACACACGACGAGTTTCTAGTGTCCTGTGTTCCCCAATTTGTAACCTTAGACTATTAGAATACGATACTCTCACTCACGCATGCATGACACCCCCATAAAGTTGTTCAACACAAAAAAGTCTTATATTTCCCATATATTACAATCGGTGAAACAACCATACAAACTAATGAAACCAAATTCCGTGGTTCATTCGATAAAACACAACTCAACCACATCCTATTACCAATGTCCATTACCAAACGAATAGCCAAGCACATATGCGTAGTTAATTTTCTTTCATATGGTTTAGAAACCATGTTAGTTGTAAATGGTTTAAAAAACCATGAAACCATATTCATCACATTGAAAACCACGAACACAAAACTAGTTTTATGTTCATGGTTTTTTGACCATAGTAGATATAAACTATTTCAAAACCGTTGAGGTAAAAAATGTTCTTTACCGTAAACTTTGCGATTAATTGGATGGACAATTAGTTATTTTACCGTAATTTTAGAAGGAAAATTCTAACAGTGTAGAAAAGTTTCGACTCTTTAAATAATAAAAAAAATGTTTTTATACATTTTAAAAGCTGATTAATGCTCTTAAAAATATCGAAAATGTAGCAATGGACAAAGATGAGGGTTACAATCAATAAACATTTTATATTTTTGATAATTTTAAAATTACTAAATTTCTCTAAAAATTATTTACTTCGTTGAAGATATTTAATTTATAATTTAATGGAAATTCACTTAACAATTCAAGTATTGATTATTTTAAGCATTACTAAACAGTAATCGATATTTTTAGATTCGATTATTACTTGTTCATTTTTTTCTGTCATTAAAATTGTATTCAGGTATCACTCTAAATCCAATTCATACAATACTTAAATAATATTTTCAAGTTTTCATCGAAAATGATCTGAAATAAAATTCTCTAGTAAAAACCACTTATTTAAGTTTTATTATGATTTGAGCTTGCTTACTAAAACCGAACTTTAGTTAAAAGTTATTTTATATACCTTATAAAAAAAATGAAATATAATTTCTTAAATACAAATAAAAGTTCTTAAGCATATTTTATGGATAGAAAAATGACAAAAGTTTCAAAAAGTAAACAAAATTTTTCAATTATGTTATTACAGTTTTTCATACCATTAGGAATTGCATATATTAAATATCGAAAAGAAACTTACCTAAACCTTATAAACTTCATGAGTAATTTTACGATATCAGTATACACATATCTCATAGCATATATCTCATAGCTCATATATACATATATCTCATATCAGTACACATTAAAGTTGCTTTTGTTGAAAGCAATTATTGGAAAATGTTTGCGATTCATATTTTTTGTTGCATTTTTAATCTATTCATGTGGATTTGTATTAAAAAATAGAAAATCTGTTAAAATCGTTCTAAAAGCCATAAATTTTAGTCGTATTAAATTCCAAACTTGATATTTTAGCATGTTGTCAATAAATGTTGTCACTAAATGCATGTTGACACTTATGGCGGTGTCAAGTTTGGATAGAGCGAACGCATATTCAATCTGGTTAATAAATAGCAACAGTTTCTTATCCAGTTAGTACTTTTTTGGACATACTTTTGGCTTAAATATATTCTTTTAATTGTAATCATAGCTGCTTTTCCATGCACTAATCTGTATAGCACTCTAAACTTGCTGTTGTTTGTAGCAATTCGCAAATATATAACAGATACTCGGAAAACTAGAAAATTTAACTAGTATTGGTGATGAAGAATTCTTCAGCGGCAACTGAAGAGAAGTATCTCAGTGCTTGCAATATAGTATACAATCTACAAAAGGCTTTTTAATCATCTACATTTTTTACCAGTGCAACTCTTCTCACTAAATGTTTTGCACTTCTTCTAGTAGAGAAAAGTTTAAACTTCAGTCACAAATTGAGCAAACATTTTGGCATATTTCATTCTTGCGTGTCGTTGTTGTTAATCTTTAACACAACTGGACAAATATCTGTACAAAGGCATAACATCAAAGCTATTTTTTGCCGATATTATGGTCTTATTATTTACAGGAGCCAAATTTATCACCAAATTTATTGAAATTGAAGAATTAATTAATTTACCTAAGATAGTGTTATTAGAAAGTGGACTTTTATATTATACATAAAATAACATAGTTTTAACTCAGGGTTAAACTAAAAAATATTAATAGTTTAACTAGAAGTAGTTATAATTAGTAGTAGTCATAGTTTTAACTAAAAAATATTAATTAAGCACACCACCGTTTACTTTTTGCTTACGGCTGTTACAATAAGTGGTTCTAAATGGCTTCATCATACTAAGCGTCGTAAGAAAAAGGTAAACTTTAACTAAAAATCGGCTCTTTCTTTTTGTATTTTCGCAAAGCTTCCCACTGACTGATTACTATACTATAATCACAACCTCAATGGACGACGCATGAGTGGGGCCTTATAAATATTTTGTTTTTCTATGCAAAAATTTATTTCAATCTTCATAGCAAGGAAAAAAAGTGCAATGAGTTCTAACACGTAGTGTGCTTGTTGATTGTAGTGTGTGCGTGCTTGACGTAGTGTGCTTGTCCAATCTTCATAGTAAAAAAGAAAAAAAGTGCAATGTGTTCTAACACGTAGTGTGCTTTGATTTTGAATCTAAGTGAGAAAGGAAATATTAATCCCTCTGTATGTGAGAAAAGCGGCTTCCGTTGATTTTTAAAAGGACGCTATGCCATATGAGAAACTTTTTATGGCAAATTCTGCTTCAACTCCACGGAAAATTTAAAAAATAGAAAACTTAAAATTTAAATATGGAAAGAATAGACTTTTTCTTTTTCAAAAAACCATGTTTTTAACCTTATCTCTTCAATATCTTATAAACTATTTATCGAAATCTCTTTTTTTTTCTCCGTAAGATTATTAAAACATAAAATCTAGAACTGAGTAGAATTTTTTTCATCCCTTGATTTTAGGTAATTCAATTTGACTTACATATGAGTTTACTTCAAAACATATTCTACCACGTGTTATATTTCCACCTTTTTTTCTTTTTTCGCCGACGCTTAATTTAAATCCACCTGCGTTCCGATGTTGTCTCTTGTTTTATAATAAAGATAAAAGAGGGCAGCACTACAAGCTCGAAGACACTTTGAACTAGTTCCTCTACGTGGGAAAAAAAACAAAGAAAACTTGGGTGAAATTATATACTACGAACCTATAATCTTTTTCTCGCTCTCCCTCCTCTCCTAATAAGCACTGCATAATGAATAAATAATTAGTCAGATGCCATCCTAAAGCCAAATTGTTGTTGTAAATATCTTTAATTGCTTTAATACCAGCATTTTCTTCGAAATAAGCAATCATCGTGGATCCTACGGTTACGTTTTTTTCTGTCAGGCAGTTGTAGATTTTATGTTTAATATTGTTCAAGAATTGTATGAGGAGCATGATTTTCTTCCAAATTTCGGAAAGACTATTATGTATTTTGTGAAGATTTTCTTTCGCTTTAAATAAAACACCACTTTTTTTTCAAATAAATTCGGGATTAAACTAGAATTTAGACATTAAATAGTTTACGGCAAAAATAACGAATTAAAAAAATATTTAAAAAAAAAATTCTTTTTATCTTTAGCTTTATTTTTCCAAATTTTTTTTAAAAACTTTTTTTTGAACTGTAAAACTAAAATTATTACACAATATTACGAAAATATAAACAAAATAGGCCAGAGTGGATTTTCTTTAATATGGAATAAAAAAATTTTAAGAACTTTTTAAGCTCATTCGGTAACTTTTTAAACTAAAGCAAATGATTGCTAAAATTGATTAGTCTTGGAATGGAACTGGTAATAGGTACTAACTGAAATTTTAAAAAATAAGCTATTTACTAAAAAGCAAAATGGCACTAGTTCGATTAAGAGAAGCGTGAAAAATCGCCATACTGTTATTATCGCCATTAATATTTAATTAATTTTAGTAATCGGTTCTAATTGAAACAAAAAAAAAATAGCTATGTACTAGAAAGCAAGTTTAATGGATAAATGGCATTAGCAAAAACGTAAAATATCGTTCTTATTATTGAACTAATTTTAAGCATTTTAGAAGAGAGCTCAGGATGAATCTAAAAAAGTAAGTGCTTAACTCTTTAGATTTTAATTTTATTCAAAATGTGAATATAAATCTTAAATGAAGTTCATTCTTACTATACATGTTAATATATTTTGTACTCCTATATTCCTTTTGATCGACTGCATACTGCAATAATTTTAAAAGAAGAGTGCAAAAGTGAGAAAATATTAATTTCATAATAAAAATACTATTTCTACATTCGGTTCCATGAAAACTAATAGCGAAAGTAAATAAAGCCACCCGACACTTGGCATTACTTTTAACTGATTAACACCAAGGTTATGATAAACAGCTTTAAACTGACTAACAGTTAGTAAAGAAAGAATTGCTGACTCAGGCAGGAATCGGCAAGTAATGTCAGCGATAAACAGCAAACTTTTATGTTTACTTCCACTATCAGTTCTTGCTAAACAAAAGTTTAGTAGTAGTATTTTTATAATAAATTTTAAATTTAGATTATCTTACAGTTTTTTTTAAAAAAAATATTGCACTCTGCAATCGATTACAATAAATTTAATAGAAAAAATATACATAGATTACAACTGGAGATAGTAAGCTAAGTACATATAGTAAACACGTTCAGTGCCGTTCGAATAAGCTTCATTTTATTCACATTTTCAATAAAATTCAGAAAATATAAGGAGTTAAGCCCTTACTTTCTCAAATTTGACATCGTTTCTCTCCTAAAATTATTCAGATGTAGTTCTATATGCTCCCGTACGCTCCGCATTGAAAATTCCAGATCTTCCTATATATTCGAAGCTAAAACCTCTATGAGGAGAAATAATTTGTCGGTTACACCCTAACTTAGGCGTTTTCTGGTATCCATTTTTGAAATACTTACGATAATTATAAATACTTTTTGATAAAACTTTCTTGCTTCCTTTTATTTCTTTAGAGAGATTCTATTATTTCATAAAACTGCTCCTGATATATTTTCTTCTTTCGTCTGGCCACTGCCTTTTCTTCTTTTCTGAGTTTTTTTGTATTTTCCTTCTTCTGTTCTAGGAAGATGTTTTTGAACCATTAGCTTGTTGGCACTATTTTTTCTTTTCTGTTAATATCTCACACACTGCATTATATCAAAGCCTTGATTTATACCTTAATGTTTAATATAATTTCATTAGTTTCATTTCCGTTGCATGTCAGGTCATTCCAACTGAAAATATTTGCACGGGTTTATATTAATTTTATCTTCAGACTGAACTACGATGTTGCAAAAAATGTAGTTAGAACACATTTTTTTAAACATTTTCTAGTTTATTGATAAAAAATTTTATAACTAATTTCAAAACTTGGAGACAAAAAGTGTTCTAGATCGAACACAATTTATTCTCACCTGCTTCATTTGGCTCAGATTTTTAAAATGTTCGATTTTTATTTTTTTATTTTTTTTGAACAGCCAATGTTTGATTTTGGTTTAATCTTCAATGAATTCTAAAATAAAAGTACTTAACAAGAATGATTATTAGTTTCCTTCCTAAAAAATATTCCGAATATATCCCGAAATAAAATAGCAAAGATGAAAGCAAACGCTTTGTTAATGTTTCGTTCAAAATGTCATAGATGTAAAGTATGTATAATCATTATCTGTTGAACATAGTTATCTTTATCTTAGTAGAACAGCTTTTAAATAATGCTTCGTATAGCCTTGGCATTGAATTTTCGTGTTCTAATAATTGAGAGACAGGTAAGGGTTATTGACAGACCGAAATAAACGACACCCTTAACCAGAATTCGAAAAAAGAAAACGAAAGAGAGTAATTACGGGAAGGGTGCGTGCCCCAGGGCGACGTCGTTACTCACGATTATTACAGACACGAATTCATATTTTGACCGGAATTCATGAATGTCGAGGATTCATGCTTCGTTGGAATTTCCCGTACAATGGTGAGGACATTTGTCCTAGGGCAGTAGGAGACCGAATCAAACGATGATATCGTTATTTATTAGTTTTAATAAAAGAAGTGTAGATTTATTGAGGCAGAAATAATCATCTTTATGTTTATTTGATAAGTTCTCTAAATTTTATTTTTTGACGCTGGATTAATGATCATTACTCAATATTTCCAATACTTTTTTCTTCGCAAGATGCAAAAGATAAGATAATGGTTCAATGCTTTAGAAATGTTCCACTATTTAAGAATATTTTTCGTTTACGAATATTTGGGAAATGTTTTTATGTCTTATTTGATAAGTTTTACAGATTTTTATGTAGATTTTTATCATTATTTTTTGACGCGTGATAATTGATCATTACACAATACTTTTTTTTTTTTTTGCAAGGTACAAAAGTGTGGATGATGGTTTAATATTTTAAAAATTCTCTGCTATTTAGGAATATTCGGTTGTTTACGAATATTTGGGAAACGTTTTTATGCTTTAAATGATAAGTTTTACATATATTTTTGTAGATTTTATTATTATATTTGACGCTTGGTTAATAATCATGATACAATACTTCAATTACTTTTTTTTGCAATATACGAAAATGTGGATAACGGTTTAATGTTTTAGAAATGCTCTGCTATTTTTTTGCAAGGTACAAAAGTGTGGATGATGGTTTAATATTTTAAAAATTCTCTGCTATTTAGGAATATTCGGTTGTTTACGAATATTTGGGAAACGTTTTTATGCTTTAAATGATAAATATTACATATATTTTTGTAGATTTTATTATTATATTTGACGCTTGGTTAATAATCATGATACAATACTTCAATAACTTTTTTTTGCAATATACGAAAATGTGGATAATGGTTTAATGTTTTAGAAATGCTCTGCTATTTATGAATATTTGGGAAATAATTTTATGCTTTTTTTCATGAGTTTTGCAGATGTTTTTGTAGATTTTATTGTTATTTTTTGACAATCGATTGATGATAATTACACAATATTTTGAATACTTTTATTCGTTTAAAGATACATAAGTGTGGATGTTAGTTTAAAGCTCTAAAAATTCTCGACTATTTACGAGCATTCGGACGTTTACGAATATTTGAGAGATATTTTTATGCTTTATTTGATAAGATTTTAGATCTTTTAGTAGATTTTATTGTTTTGTCGTTTGATAAATTAACCATCCCCAATTTTTTGATGTTTTCATTTTTCTATGCAAGATATAGGATTGTGGATGTTGATTTAATTAATAATTTTTTGGCTCAGATATGTTCCACTTTTTGGTCATTTTTGAAAAATGAACAAAAATTTCAAAAATTTGGTCATTTTTGAAAAATGACGATAATTTTTGGCATGAATAACACAACATAGCTACAAAATTTGAAAACATCTATTATTGTTATGAAATAAAAGTTATCTCTAATTTTATCTTTGTTGATGCTTTTATATAACTCACAGAATGTTATTGTAGTATGTTTCTAGAGTATTTTCCAAAACCTATAAAGTAAAAATCATAAAGTTATAGCGCATTTTTAATGGAAACACATGGATAGAACCATATTTTGCAGATTTTAGATTGCATTTCCTCCTCAGAAAAGCGTTTATAGGCTAAGGGTTCGATAAATTTCATCCGATTCTTTCTTAAATTTAACACCATAATACAATCTACTAACACAATAACAAAATTTTTTTCTGGCTTTTATCGCAACTGATTAATTTATTAAAACTTCGCAGCTTCTATACATGCTTTTATTTTATATTTTGCAGGAGCAATTTAAAAATAATTTATGTGCTACAGACAATTTACACGACTACAAGTATTTAATTTTACAAAATTTCATTAACAGGCTATTGTTTATTATAACTTTAAATAATTAATTAATGCATTTGCGTAATAATTAAGTATTTTTCTTGTAATTTGTGTCATATGCAGGGTGTTTCATAGAGACCATCCTTTATATACATTTCTAGAACCCTTATCAAAATTTAGAACAAAAAATATACATTCTGGGAGTCGTAAATTAATATTTAACCGTAGAATAAGCAAAAGCGTTAAGGAATCTGACAAACTAAAGTAGAGGAAACCTAATGTAATAAACATCAAAACAGGTTTAATTAGAGGATAAAAGTTTCTAATAATCATCTTTTAACTCCTTTGTGCTTCCTCTCGCATTCAAACCTCGTATATTTTTAAGTAAATAATCCCACGAAGCATGTAACATTGTTGTTTACATTGATTATATTCGCCTTACTGTACTGTGTCAGATGCATTTGTCAGATTTTGGTTGCATTTTTGTTTTTTCTCGGTTTAATATTAATTTGCGACCGACCCTGATATGTATACAGGGTTATTCATTATTCCCTCCGGGGTTTCGAAGCGTTATAGTAAAAAAAACGAAGATGAATATGGCAAAAAAGAACATATGAAATTGTTCCGAGAGTATTCAAGTTTCAATTTAAGCAGTTGCCGGTAGAGGGCAGTAACATGTACCACTGAAGCCAGTTGTAGTAAAAATAAGGTTGTAGTAAACAGAGGGAATTATGAATGACCCTGTACTTTATTTTTGTTCATACTATACCTTTAAGTACATATTAAGCATAGGTGATCTTAACAGAACATTTTGTAAGTGTTTTTCACTGGGCGAAGAAGGCATAAAAATCAATATCAAATATCACAACAAAAAAATGCTATATTGAATTTTATTGCAACATTAATCCTTTCGTAAGTATTTTAAAATTCTAATGTGGCTCATTTCTAGCAAGAATTGAGCATAAAATTACAATTACTGATTTTTAAGTTTATGGCTTTTATTTGTTTTTAACAGTTTAGGTTAGTTTAACAGTTTATTAAGAAATTCGCACTTATTTTTTGATTTTATTAAAAAGAATGCTTAGTCCTAAAAAATTAGTCAAAATTACTTCTAAAATTATTTTTAAATACTTTCATAAAAAGAGAAAAATTGATGAAATGTTTAACATCAAAACTAACACAGACATTAGACAGTTTGGTTTTTAACTAAATATGAATATTGGGCAACGTACTTATCAGACAAGGAAATTGAAATAATTTTAACAGGTTAGTTAGTCGGAAATTAAGCTAAATAAGTTAGATCCTAACTGAAAAAAAATTTTAAAAAATTTTTATGTTAAAAAAAATTGCCATTATATTTTTTACTCTTTTACTTCTACATTTAACACTCTTAACAATTAGTGAGCCTCATTTTTTTGCAATTCATTATCAATAAAAAAAAGTCGTTTCTGCTTATTAAAGTAAGTCTAAAGAAGAAAAATACGAACATCATTAACGATTGACTAATTTTGACATTAATTGGATATTCCAGATTTAAATATGCACTCTTCTAAATCTAAAAATGTGCCATTAATGTTCTGACGACAGTTTAATGTTGCTAATTATATGTAATAGCAATAATAAACTCATAACGTTAATGCTTGATGAATTCCAAATCACTGTAGTGATCTGCTACAAACCATGATTCAGTTAATGCTGCATTTCCTTAATCTACGCGTTCTAGTTTTTTGATGAGAAACACAGAAAAAAATATCAAAAGAAGAATCAGGTGATTAAATCATTTGCTTAATTTAAATTTAAATCTAAACGTTTAAAAAAAATACCATATCAAGCTGTTTTTATTTATTTATTTATTTATTATTATTATTATTATTTTGAATAATTTCCAAAAAGCCTTAATTTTTCATAAGTTATTTGAAAATTTTATGTTTTATGAAATTTTCCGTTTTCATAAATTAAAAATAAAAAATACATCTTCACCTATAATATTTAAAAAAAAAAAAAAAAAAAAGTGCAACTAACGCGTGAGTACTTGATCTGAATGAAATATTTAAAATACCCATGTTCTTTCTTCATGTTTTTTTTTTTTTTTTTTTCTTCAATACCAACATGTTTATTATAATGCTTCAAGTCGTGTAAAAGAAAAGGCGGATATTTACAAACAGTTTGATATACCAGCATAAAAGACAGACTGTCATTCGTCAGTAAACAAAGAACACCTGTATTCATCCGTTTCCGTGAATGAATAAAATCCTTTATTATTTAACGCCATCTATGGGAATTTATCGCAACTAAACTTTACCCAATAGAAAGATTGTCACAACTTCTCGCTCGAGTAAAGGTAGTGGATGAAGCACGCTTTCTAAAGTAAATCATTCCATCCAAGAAAACGAGTTTGTGTGTGACGGGATGAGGTATGTTTCGGGTAAACGTCTTCATGTAAATTGATCAGCTGTGAGACTGGAATAAAATCGAAAGTGTCAACAAATAGTGAAAATTGAAATTGAGTGTGTAATTTTATCATGTGCAAATTTCTGCTTTGAATACAATGGATACAGTGATTTAAGAATGAAATTTATTCAAATTTAGCAACAAAAACATGAAAGGAATATATTTATAGTTTTTAGAAACACGGTAAGACTTTTATGCTAATTTTTATGACGATTAGTTTTCTGATGAATTGTTTTTGTTTTTATTTATACTCTTAGAAATTAGAGTTCTTTCATCAATCAGAATTTATGTGAAAACTATTGAATGAGATTAATTTAAACTATTCAAACTCTCGTATTATTAATTTTCTGCATTTTATTTAAAAGCAGAATTTTTTTTATTCTTTCTATAGAAATTTGGTTTTTGTTAAATTTACTTTGAAGCAAAGTTCAATACATAAAAAAAATAATGAAACTTATTTATTATTGAAACAAATTTTGTTGTAAATGTTACCGGCAAAGTATGAAATGCCGGCCTTCTGTAGAATGCCTAGGCATTGTATATAATGCTGGATGTTTTAAGGCAAAGTATGAAATAGAAGAAGTATTACATACTTTCCCTAGGCATTGTATGAAATACCTTGGCATTCTATAAAATGACAAATGCTATTTAGGCAAAGTATGAAAAAAACGTCCTGATGAGATTATTATGCAAATGATATGCATGTTACTGTGAATGACCGAAATCGGTGGTTGTTGACTTTCACCGGTGAATGTTGACAATCACATAGTCGCTTTCGTGAATGTCCGGAATATTTATTACATCCGATTTGATATTAATTTATTCGTGGGTATAATTACATTTATTCGATATTTTGATAATTACTGACGATAGATAAGAAGAAACATCAGTGTTTGGAGTATCGGGCAAATATATACCAGGATATGGCACTTGACCTTAAAAAAAGATCAGTGTAGGGTATACCGGGCAGTGGCAGTGAACCTTAAAAAAACATCAGTGTAGGATATACCGGGCAAATGTATACCGGGCAGTGGCACTTAACTAGACCTAGTATGACTAGACTTTTGGTAAATGTCCAAAATATATACTAAGTCTAGTTAAGTGCCACTGCCCGGTATACATTTTATATCCTACACAGATGTTTTTTTAAGGTTCAGTGCCAATGCTCAGTATACATTTATTCAAAATGTGTGAAGAAAAATAAAAAGTTGTGCAAAACATAATTTATGCCTTTCTTATTAAGGGAAACAAAATTTTCAAATGACGTTTTGAATTTGTCATTTTTGAATGACATTTTGACGAATCGGAGATGTATTTTATACTTTGCCGGTTTCTCATTAGGCATTCTATTGAATGCCTAGAAAATGTGTGAAATATAAATCGTTTCATACTTTGCCGGCTAGTTTAAGGCATTATATACAATGTCTAGGCATTCTATCGAATGCCTGATTTCAAACTTTGCCAGTAGCATATATATATCAGATTTTCTTTCAATAATAAATAATTTTTATTATATTATTATATATATATATATAAACTTATTTACATTTAAAACAAATAAACGTAGAATTTTCGCTTAAATTGCATTTAAAATAATTTTGGCACATTTCTTCGCAAAATAAACAAAGAAATTACGACAGGTAAAATTTCCATTTTTTCTGGAAAAGAAGGGGTCTTAAAGTGAATACTTGCAATACTAACCCTGCAACAATGAGCTGAAACTGAGCGGCAATATTTGATGCTGCGGGCTATTTTCTCATTGGTATGGAAAGAAGTCGAATTATTATTTATTTGTTGTATTTTTTAGCATCAAAGCAAGCAACTTTAAGTTCGAAAAAGGAGAGATTAATATACAAAGGTCTAGTCGTGCTAATAAAGGCTATGAATGTCCCCGCATTTCTTCATAAATCCTAGTTGTGTGTAATAAGTATTAATCAGAAATTTTTCCTTACTCTGGCAACCGTTCTATTTTAGAATAAAACCAAAGTGAGATGACTTAATGGAAAACGTTCATTGTTTGGGGTCAGGTTGTACCGGGAAAACTGCTTTCCATTACTTCGAAGTTTTCATTTGACATTACTTTAGTCCCAAGTCGCAATTTACAATACAATTATTTTGACTAGTTGGTGTGAGGATGAATTATCACCACGAAAAAAAAAATCAAGTTTGATTGAGATTGTTAGATACGTCCGTCATTGTGATGTTACTGATGCGCTTATTGTTTTGATAAACATAAATCATTTATTTATTTTATTACATTAACGTCATAATTAACATAATTCATCTTGGATGTCACTTTCAGAATATTGTTCGTTAAATTTTCTTGTTACATGGAACCGAAGTGTCAACAAAAAGATATTTTGTAATAAACCTACTATTGTTTTAATACATTTTAAAGCTGATTTAATAAGTTTTTTATATTTTTTTTTAATTCATGTTTCATTATCTGAGTATTCTCAGATAGATCTTCCTAATTAGCAACTATTGCGAAAAAAAAAAAGTGTATACCCCGTTTTAAACTAAAAATAATTTGAATTCAGTTTCACCAGATGTTTATTTCCGGGGGAAAAACACTTCTACCTTTAAAATATTCATTCTCTTTCCTCATTCGTTTTCTCTTGTAAACTGGCTAAATTACTTTCAATTTTTATTAAAAATTATTTAACAAACATTTCAAAATTCAGAATGATAACTGATGAATGATATTTAATTTAAATGTTATAAAAAATTCCAACTTGATATTTAAATCGTCGGGTTGGATCTTGAGTATTTTTGTTATTGCTCACTTATCGTTGAGCATGAAAAGTATAACTAACCAAAATATCGATTCATTGCTTACTTATCAATATACATTTTATTTAGATAGAAAAAGTAAACAAAACTTCAATTTCTTAATTACTTTTCATATATGCATTTCATTTAGACAGAAAAAACCTATCTAACTAAAAGAATATATCTAAGTGCTATAAATTTCTTAGGATTGAAAATTTTTTTCATAAATCCTTTCAAAAATTTTTTAGTTATATCTGGACTATGCCAAACCTAAACATTTGCACCCTATTATATATTTCCTAGTATAATTCTAATTCTGA
Organism: Parasteatoda lunata; assembly: GCA_949128135.1. Taxonomy (NCBI): domain Eukaryota; kingdom Metazoa; phylum Arthropoda; class Arachnida; order Araneae; family Theridiidae; genus Parasteatoda; species Parasteatoda lunata. The sequence goes on along the minus strand of OX421970.1, from coordinate 84,225,101 downwards.
AGTAAAATACCATACCTAAATAAAAGAACATAACTACTGCGTGACATGTTGAATTAAGTTTTCTTATATATTAAAATGAATAATTCTTTCAAAAAAAATATAAAATAACACAGTTAAAATTGCGAAAGAAAGAAATTAACTTGAATACACATTGCAAATTCGATATGCGCCTTTAAGCATAAGTGGTAAAATATGATACTTCAGTGCTCCTCGAAACCATAGACAAATTTTTTTTTTTTTTTTTCTGGTCTTTTTAGGTCAAATATGTAAATTAAAGATGTCTTTTATTTATTGTTTGAAGAAGGAAGCGAAGATAATTATTTTGTATTTAAATTGATTTAAAATTTATATTTAAAATGTAAATAAGTGTGAAATGCACTATCAGGAAACTATGAAACTAACCGTTATTTTTTATATTACATTTAACTAATAAATAATTTTTTGAGCATTTAATCTATGTTTGGTGATTTACTGTTATTGGGGAAGTGTTTATTAGTGAATAAAAAAGCAATTTTGCAGGTATTAAATTTTAGAATAATAATTAACTTATAATCTAAGGAACCATAAAGACGCGAGAAAGAATAAGACGTGAAAAAGAACTTAAGAACTCTGAATGAAAGCTAGAGTTTTTCACTAGTGGTAAATAATTCATTTTTGAAATTACAACGAAATTTTTGGTACCATATGCAACCAAATATTTCCGAACTCACAATTGAAGTTAGCATTGGGAAGCATTAAAATGGCTCTTATGTTCAAAAGGAAATATATTGGAAAAAAAATGTACTTGAAAACAAATTTTAATTGGATCATACGTCATTGGTGACTATAAAAACTGGAAAAAAAGTATACTATTAGTCTTTACAATACCAAGAAAAAAACTTCAAACTGAACATTGAGTAAATTTTCTTTGCGTAGTAGTTTTTGTTTCAATAAAAATGTGTTATACTTTTTGACGTTCAATATTGCTGATTACAGCAATTGTGGCCCATATTGGCCAAGACAAATATCATGTAAAAGAATATATATAAGGGTTTTGAATGCTTTTTAAAAAAATGAAGAGAACTTTGCATCTCATTTATAACCTTTTCAGTAGTTTAAAAAAAAAAAAAAAAAAAAAAACTAGAAAGCTGCCTGTTACTTTTTTAGACGTATCAAAACTTTGGGCATTGAATTAATTGCATTTTAGTTGATCGAGTGTTTTGTTTTAATCCTCACTAAAAATCTAATTAAAAAACATCCTTAAAGAAATAAACTAAAACTTTTTTAATCAATTGTACGTCAGTTGGTGTTTTTGTTCCAGTATGGTTAAAATAATTATTCGTTGTGATCTTTGTGATTCACTTTGCATATTTTTAAAACTTATTTGAAATGCAGTTTAAATTGAAAGTATTTCATATTAAAAAAGAATTTTTGTAATTAAAGTGTTAAGAATAATGGTAGAAAAAGACGTAAATTTTGAAAATATCTGGAGCTTTTAACCTTGTCAAAAATTACTTTTCGTAAGATTTATACTTTCTGAAATTACAAATAAATAAATTTATCAAATGTAAAACTTTATTTTCCAGACAAAAATTTCTATTTCTTTATTTATTATTTAATTTTTTAAATCTTTTTTTATAAAATATAATTAATTGTGAAACGATTATTGTTGTTTCTACAGCATTGTACTATAATTTAAAATTCTAAATCAGTAAAAAGGATTATTTTACTTATTTCAAATTAAAGGAGATTTGAATGAGGCTATAATTTGGCTGATCACCATATGATCGAAATAAGATTTCCAAAATTATCATCTTGTTTATTATCGATAATTTCCGATGATTTAATTAAATATAATTTTTTTATTAGACTTAGCAAATTAATAAGTTTTAATTATAAAAACTCGATTATTCTCCTTAAGAATATATTACTAAAACTTTTATTTCTACCAATTACTTTTTTGATGTTGGTGTCAAATAATTGAATTTTCAAAAACAACTCCGCAACGATTCGTTCTTGAATAACTTCTTAACTTTAAAAATTTTCATTATAAATTTTCTAATACACATATGAAAATTTATATAGCTTTTGAAATCTTTTTCTAAATGTGACTATAATGGCCTTGGTGATTATTTCCTTGGTGGTGGGTGTGGAATTGTATGCAGATCTATATGATTAGTGTTTATACTATTGCATAAGTTCAACTTATAGGGAAGTAAACGCGGAAGATGAAGCAATGGGAGTCACCATGGATTACACTGCATTTGTTTACTTCTAAAATTGTGAATAAAGTCTTAGTAAATTTCCTGTAAATATAGTCTATGTCTTTTAAAAATGTTTTCGTGTAGAAAAATAGGGGAAATGCTTTAATTTAGGTTTTTTAGGATTATTCTTTTTCGAAACCGAAGCCTTTTTGGAAAATAATATTTCTGTGTTAGTAAAAAAAAGATAAGTGATTTAAGGTAATATGTAAAAGCTCTTTTTAAAATAAAATAAAAGTTTAAAATGCTTGTATTCATGGATATAATTTTTTTATGTTTATATATATCATAAAAACCAAAAGAATTTTTTCAATTAAAGATAGCGCTTAGAACTTTCACAATAACTATGATATAATTAATAAATGTGTTTGTTGAAAGAGCATTATGACAATAATTAAAATTTTTACAATATGTTGCAGCTTATAACTGTACTGTAATTAATACTTTTTAAAATTATTCTTTGGTTTTGCATATTCTTATGATTTTCACTGAAAGTTGATCGTGATTATTATTCTTAATTAATTTTTCTTAGGATTTTCACTGAAAATCTTCAAATTGATGCATAAACAAATGAATGCACTGATTTCTCTCAGTGATTCTTGTCATTATTAAACTTGGAAAAAAAACTATGCAAATCTAAAAAAATGTTAAAAAACATTTAAAATTCTTCTGAAATTTTTAAATTTGAAAAATGAACAACATAACTGCGAATATTATTTTGTTGCATTAAGTTCATTTATATAGTATAGTAAACAAGTTGACTCACCGAATTCTGCAGAAAACTCAAGCATGATGACGCAGAATAGGGCTTTATATATATATATATATATATATATATATATATATAATAAATATTTTTACAGTCACATTTTACCACAAATACGTTGTTTAGTAAAATAATAAAATTAATACTGATTAGAATTATAAGAAAGTTAGATTTAAATCATTTCTCACTCATATACTCGTCTCGTACAACCTTGTGATGTTTAGCTTTTTTATGAACAGGAGAAAATTTTTTAAAATGTTTAAAAAATTCTTCATATTCAATCAAACAAAATCGAGAAAAAAATTCTCATCAAGACTGTACATTAACACATAACCAATAGTTCATCATCAATTGTCATCGCTATTTTTCAACAAAATGATTATTGAAATATTTTTCTATTCCAATCTATACTTGATACGCTTCTAAACTATTAGAAGACAGATAAATCTATTTGAATAATCAGCAAATAATTAGCTCAAAATTTTATTCCACAAATATATATATATATTTTATTTATTTCAAGAAAGTCTCTATAGATATTCATATTTCTATTTCTAAAACAAATACAAATTAAAAAGTTTTAAAAAATAGAATAACTTTTAAATTTTTTATAATCATCATTTCTAAAGATATTCTCATTTTAATCTTTATTATTTTATTGAAAGATCGAATTAAAACTAAATAAAATATCAAGAATTGTCTTCCAATTAAAAGAAAAGTATGAAGAAAGTGCATTAAAATGAAAGTTAAACAAATAAAATTTTTAAACAGAAAAAAAATCAGAAATAAAAAAAAAACGTATTCCACTATGCAATTCAAACTTGAGGTTGCTTGAGGAAAAAGTATGAAGAAAGTGCATTAAAATGAAAGTTAAACAAATACAATTTTTAAACAGAAAAAAAATCAGAAATAAAAAAAAACGTATTCCACTATGCAATTCAAACTTGAGGTTGCTTGAGGAAAACTTGAGGAAAAAGTATGAAGAAAGTGCATTAAAATGAAAGTTAAACAAATACAATTTTTAAACAGAAAAAAAATCAGAAATAAAAAAGAAACGTATTCCACTATGCAATTCAAACTTGTGGTTGCTTGAGGAAAACTGAAGAAAGTGCATTAAAATGTGCAAGTGCATTAAAATGAAAGTTAAACAAATACAATTTTTAAACAGAAAAAAAATCAGAAATAAAAAAAAACGTATTCCACTATGCAATTCAAACTTGAGGTTGCTTGAGGAAAACTTGAGGAAAAAGTATGAAGAAAGTGCATTAAAATGAAAGTTAAACAAATACAATTTTTAAACAGAAAAAAAATCAGAAATAAAAAAGAAACGTATTCCACTATGCAATTCAAACTTGAGGTTGCTTGAGGAAAACTGAAGAAAGTGCATTAAAATGTGCAAGTGCATTAAAATGAAAGTTAAACAAATACAATTTTTAAACAGAAAAAAAATCAGAAATAAAAAAAAACGTATTCCACTATGCAATTCAAACTTGAGGTTGCTTGAGGAAAACTTGAGGAAAAAGTATGAAGAAAGTGCATTAAAATGAAAGTTAAACAAATACAATTTTTAAACAGAAAAAAAATCAGAAATAAAAAAGAAACGTATTCCACTATGCAATTCAAACTTGAGGTTGCTTGAGGAAAACTGAAGAAAGTGCATTAAAATGTGCAAGTGCATTAAAATGAAAGTTAAACAAATACAATTTTTAAACAGAAAAAAAATCAGAAATAAAAAAAAAACGTATTCCACTATGCAATTCAAACTTGAGGTTGCACTGGGACACTTACAGAGTGAAAACCGAATTAGTACTTCAAATAAGCTGAAATTTTCAAAGCGTTTTCCTGATGCTGGCTGGATAGCATAATTTACTATATTAAGGGATAAACTTCCTTTTAGATATTCTACTAATATAACAAGTTTCATTCCAAAGTGAATTTCCCAAGTCATACCCACTAGACATGAGCCGGATTCAGCATAAGCCTGGGCCTGACGCGGGCTCAGGCTCACATACTGTGAAAAGATTTCGAGCTCAAGCTAGTGATAAAATTTCCACAAACTTTTTTACTACTTTGCAATATAAGATTGATACAGTGGTTAAGCATAAAAATTCAAAGTTTATGAGTTAATTGTGATAAGAAGGTTTTAATGACTAATTTCTTTGTTAAAGCATCAAAAAGTGAGTGGAAAGATCGCAAAATTTGGCCTTCATTCGGCGTATATCTCGGGCTCGGGTTGACTTAAGCTCAAAGTACACTGTAAAAAATTGCGGACCAAATTACGGTATAAAATACCGGCACTTTGGGTGCATTATCCTTAAAATCCATTTTATCTAAAAACCATTTTAACCTTTAAATATTATGCTGTAATTTTCAGAGTAGTATTTATTCAATTAGAATTGATTTAGTGATTTTACAGTAATTTTAACCTTGAAAATTACGGTATATCAGATATATTTTGTTCCGTAACATGTATTGGAATATAATAGAAATAGATTTTTAGTTGAAATGGAGCAAAAAATTTATTTTTAGGTAAAAAGTATCGGCACCCTGGTTGCTGGTACTTTTTATCATAATTTGATCTGGTATTTTTTACAATGTAATCATATGTATCTTGGGCTTGAGTTCCATGGACTCGGATTAAAATTCTTGTGGATCAAGTGGGATCGGTCCTACAAACGTGACCCCGAACTCGTCTCTAGTGTCCATCTCTAGAGTCAGTCTCTCGAGGTGAGATCTCGTGTGTATCTTTAATAAGCAGATAATAAAGATCTTTAATAAGCAACTGGATAAGTAAATGGACTTAATAAAAATCTGGCATTCATTTTACTCCCATCTGAATACAAAATTTCTCCGAGACAAAATCTGCCGTGAGCAAAATAACAACAATAAATACTAAAATATATTCTTATGATAATTTATTCACATGATTATCTTTTTACTTGAGTTATTAAACACGTAAAATTTTATCCCCTCGTGATTTAAACTAGATTCTAATATTATACAGCGAATCCTTTATATCGGGCCGATTGTTTCATGATTAAAACAAAACTGATCAGTTAGCTTCAATTATGCTTTCATCAAAACAAATCCTTACGACTCAAAAAGTTAAAGAAAACAATGATGTTACTATTAAAAAGATTTTTAGTAGCGTTTACTGTTTTAATAAAATAAATTTTCAAGTACCAATTAAATCACTAACATTAATAAGATATAACTAAAATATGGAATATTGTTTCCAGCTTTCAAATTATATGTTTCACTGATTTTAATCGTATCTAGTGATTCTTGATTTGATTTCCCTGAATCAAACTGAAAAAAAAAAGAACTTTAATAAGCAACTGGATAAATAAACTTTAAAGTAAATGAACTTATAAAATAAAAAATTTAAATGTTTGAAAATACGTCAACGTTGAGTTACTCTGTATTTTGCATACCTCTAAAACCAAATACACAAAGTTAAATTACCAGTTTACGAACCTCGAATCATCATAAGACATCCTGCTATTGTTTTGGCGCCATGTTATGTCAACCGCGAAAGGTACACCTTTTACTAAATTGAAGACCAATTTTATGCTTGTTCTTAAAGAGATGTTTCTGGAAACGGTCTGTTGATTTCTTAATGATTATTTTCCAAGTATTTTTTTTTTCTCTCCTAATTTCTTGAAAGTTTGTTTGCCAAATCCAACTGAAAGGATTTTGTTTTAACTCAGTCCAGTCGAGTAGTTTGTTATTTTTTCTCTCTCTCTCTCTCAGTTTTCGTTCTTGTAAATAGTTACCAAGAAAGAAAGGATTCATCAATAGTGGTTAAATTTTTGCGGTGCATGATTAAGAAACGAGTTTTACAAAAAAAAAAAGAAGATAAATAACACTCCAACAACAACCAGTTGCTAGCCAAATGGCTCAAGGGTTATCAGGACTACAACACACTGTGAAAATTTCAAATCAAGTTACGGTAAAAATTATCGGCATTACAAGTGGATTACCCGTAAAATTCATTTTGACCGTAAAATATTAAACATATAATTTTTACAGCGATACTTATTTAATTAAGAGTGATTCAGTGATTTTGCCTTAATTGTTACTGTTAAAATTACGGCACATCAGGTTTTTTGTTCCTTAACATGTACTAGTGAAAATGGATTTCACCGTCAAAAGTACCGGCACTCGGTACTTTTCACCGTAATTTGATCCGGGGTTTTTTAAAGTGCAGGGGAGAAACCCTCCATGGAAAATTTCAATCAGTAATATAAGTAATTTAAAAGTGAACAACTTAAATAATTTAAAAGTAAGGAAGAGTTCAGGTAATCCTGAAGTAAATCATGAAGTTTCAAATCATGAAAAAACAATTTCCAAATATCAAAATGCAAACAAATTATGACAGGACTGCGTAGTGAGCAAAGCCTTTATTTTTAAAATGCAAACAATCATTTGTTTGCATTTTGATATTTTGAAAGCATTTTCACAACATTTAAAATTTCAAGGTATACTTTAGTTTCTATTGGCTCCAAATTAGAACTAATTTGCATGAAATTTGAGAAATAAAAATTCAGTAATTTAAATCGAATATGTTGAAAAATATTCTGTACAAACGAACAGTTGTTTTGTTTTGTGTAACTGATGATGGGATATTAACAGGTTTTTTTATTCAATTTATTGTCTATTTTGTAATAATACTGCGCCCAAAAAATAGTAACAACCGTATTATTATTTCCGTGTCCAGTTACACTATTTTGTAAATGATAAATCAAATTATTTGTATAAAAATGAATTATTCGATAATGAATTGAAAGTACAACTACTTTGGAGATATTCTTCGGAAATAACTGGATTCGATGTTAAATCATTCACACAACTTTTAAATTTTTTCAACACCGAATTTAAATAGGTTTTGGACCACGGTTTTTATTAAAGTGTTGTAGTTTTAGAAAAAAAAAAGGCAATCATAGTTCAGAAAAATTCCGATTATCCGATTTATTCCAAGTAATTCCGAACAATGTACTTCAGCTATTTATTCGATTAATTTTGAAGCACATTCATTTTAATTACCCAATAGCGTCATCGTTTTATCCTCGTAACGTTAAGGATGTTTCTAAAAAGCATCGTAATTTCACATAAATTATTTTTCGACTTAATTTTTTTTTATAAATTATTTATTTCAGCCGAGAATTTAAAAAAAGTTTTTTTCATTTGATTTCACGGTATTTAATTATAATACACAAAATATTATTGTAAATTTGAGTTTGGGTATAGAGTATCAGTCCGTTAACGTCCATGTTTGTTGCTTCTTTAAGTTAAATATATTGCGATTTTAACCTAAAAAAATATTTTATTGGTTACATTAAATAATAAAAATCCAGAAATAAACAAGATAAAATTTTGCTTATACAAAACACAAAATGAAAAAAGGAACAACCTGAATATCTTTTGATCTAATTTTCACGTACTAGGATTGAATCTTAATAGTTCAAAGGGATCATCTTAAATATGATAATTAACTAGTGCAGACGAAATTTAAAGCACACAAAATGTACTTTCTCTGAATATACATACCGTTTTTTTCGACTGATAAGGACTTGTGACACTCAAATTTTTTGGGGTCTAATATCAAAATATTAGGGGTCAAAATATTCCAGATCCGATAATTGGATCAAAAGTTATTCAGGGTGTTCACTTTATCATTTTGTGCCCTATTTATCGAAATAATTGTTAAAACTTTCATCGTCTTTGTTTTCTTTAACAAGGATAATTTTTTTTTATTTCTAACCATTTTTGGTGCATTAAATAGCACACCATTTAATAATAACCCAATAACTTCATTAACAATGTTTTAATACGCATTACGCTGTTATATATACATAGTTTCATTTATTATTATTTTTTACTAAAACTCCCTCAACCACTCATTTTAACAATGGAAAAAACATGTTTTAAATTATACGATTAAAGAAAGATAGAAAATAATTATTTTGATAACATTTAATAACATGCATGAGCAAGCTCAAAAATAATAAAATTAAGCATCTTATTTATATAACTGAGGATATAAGAACAAAATACACAGAAAACTGCTATTTATTTTTCCAGTTGATTTCACAGGTTTTAAAACTGACTTGACAAAAAAGAATTAAATTTCTCGACTTACGATCTCGACTTGTTTCTCGAAAGTGCGATGATACTATTTTCATTACTGATGTAATGGCTTTTTAAATTATAGCTCTGGTAATATTTTGTATAATGAACCTATTCTTTTCACTGTTTTTGTTTATGAGACCATTACGAATTTTTCTTAAGGATTCTAAGAAGAGTACTATGCATATTCTACGCAAATTCTGGGAAAAAGAATTTTATGTCAATTCTCTTAAATACGCCTATAAAAAATAATGCGCTTTCGAAACTATGTCCATTTTACTAAACACGTATTTTGTGCAATATTCATTTTCTTAAACTCTTATTTTGTTCTGCATCTATTTTATTACTTACGTATTTTGAGCTATGCTTATTTTCTATACTACCTATTTTGAGCTAAGTCTTATTTTCTTAAATACGCATTTAAAGCTATGTTCTTTTTCTGAAACACGTATTTTTTGCTATATTCATTTTCTTAAACACATATTTTGGGCGATTTCTATTTCTATAAACATTTATTTTGTGCTTTATCCATTTTCTTAAGCATGTATTTTAAGCAATATCCATTTTCTTAAATATTTCGGGTTATGTCTTTTTTCTTAAGCAAGCATTTTGAACTATGTTCATTTTCTTAAACACGTATTTTGAACTATATCCATTTCCTTAAATACGCATTTCGGGGTATATATATATTTTCATAAACACGTATTTTGAGTTATGTCTATTTTCTTAAATGCGCAGTTAGATGTATATCCAAAATAAGAAGCTCAGCATATACATATATGTTAGACAAACGTTGCTCATTTACGTTTAAAATTCAACCTTCTGAAAAGCAAATTGTTTCTTACACCTAGAACACATACTTTACATGTTACTCCGACTGAAAGGGTTAACTTCAAAATACTATTCAAGAAATATAGGTCATCTTGTGTCGGTAGTTATTTTAAAAAAGCAATGTCTCTTCTTTTCAAATTCATTCTTTTATTGCCCTTTGTGATCGAAACTTAGTTGAAATTCAAGTAAAGAGCAAAGTTATCTAATCTTCTTTTGGGTCAAAGGTTCTTCAACTCTTTCCTCTGGACCGGGTCAGGGACACGAAGTCTATCTCGGAAGTGTTGAGACTCAGTTCGTAGGTACTCTTCGAAAGATTAATAACTCGAAACCACGCATTTAACCGTCTCGAGTTACTAAAAAAAAATGACAAGGACAATGAACGAATTTAAATTTGTCGCAAATAGCAAATATTAGTTTCAAGCTATTTCTCAAAAAATAGCTCAATATGCTATAAAATAGTTGTAATTTTCAGCAATTTTAAGGAAATAATAAATAGTTGAAAAAGACCCTAATTAAAATCCAGCAATATCTCAGTTAAATGCTTTTTATGTAAAAATCATTTTTTTTTTTTTAAAGTAAATTTCACAGCGAGTGACACAACAAAAAGTTACGCAAAAGCCACTTAATTTTGAATTAAAAACTATTGTCATTTTTTGCCCTCTTAACCATTTGACCCAAAATTTTTATAAACGTATTTTTCACACTTATTTCATTATTTTGTGTTAATTTAGTTTAAAATAAGTGAAAAATATTATATTCGGAATTTTAATAATTTATGGTTATGAAATACATCTTCAAGCACCGATGTCTTTTTCTGCAGTAAACGTAACATTTTCCAAACACGGCACATTCCAAATAATAGTTTTTCAAATTTGCACTTAATTGAAGTTATTTAGATCTACGATAAATAGTTATTCATGAATGAAATTTCTTTAATTTATAAAAGTAATTATTGAGAAATTTTGAAAATGAATAAACAAAAATTTTAAACTACATTTTTTTTAAATTTTAATCCAACAGATATTTTTTTACTATCTATTTTACTGTTTTTCTTAATTAAAAAATACCAAAAAATGTTTTTGCTTATAATTAGAGTGTCAGAAATTTTTTTTTATAAGCAAGGTACACCAGTGACCCACCTGCGTCCAAGGGTAAACTACTTATTTTACTTTTTAATAATAATTAAATAAAAAATAGCTTAATTAAAAAAATTTCAGCACAGTGTCAATCGTTATCTATGTTTTGGGGGATATTTTAAGAAATTTGGAAATAAAATAGCAAATAAAGTCCCTAGATATTTTTTCTAAAATGTCGCAAAATAATATAAAATTGAGATTTTCAGCTGTTTTATAGAAAAATAGTTGAACGATGTTAAAGTCAGAGTAATATCTATGTTTAGTATCTTCATTTTTAGAAATAAATTTAAATTTTATAAATTCAAATCAAAATAAATAATAATAAAATTTTAAAATTAAAAATATTGTTAGCATTTTTAAGTGTCCTCTAAACTATGCTATACTTTAGCTTTTAATAAATATATATTTTTTTTAATGAAACATTTTTCAAAACAGTGTCATTTCATCAATCATACAGTCAAAAAGAATATTAAATAACGCGTTATATAAACATAAAAAAATAATCTTTACATTTCATGTCATGAAAATGATCTTGATTTTTTAAAATTTCTTTTTAAGCAAATTATTTCAATACAAGTTATACGTATTAAAAATAAATTTATATTTTTAAAATGATACTTTAATCTTTTTAAAAAAATTCTTAAATTTTAAAAGAGGGACTTACTACTCTATGTGTAATGTTTTATTGTTAAATAAACATAGTTTATAATTATAGTTTTATTACTTCACGTACAACAACGCAATTTATAGTTACTGTTTGTATCCATTGACTTAATGTATGTTTAATTTACAATTTCTGGTTCATCAAAGTTATAATAGACGATTTTTATGGGTTTTTTTCTATAAAAATGATGATCTCAGAAAAAAGAAACCTGTATTCTTAAAACGCAATTTTTCTCGATAACTTTTAATCAAAATATCATGTGAAATTGAGGCAAAAGTTTTAATAAGGAGCTAAATTGAAGCTTGTTTCCATTGAAATTGAACCATAATAATTATGTATGCATAGATTTAAGTTTGATATGAATTATCTCCCATGATATGTTCCTTACTTACGAGTTTTATATTTAAATTTTTACATTTGTACATATCGTGATCAAAAACAAACTCATGTTCTTTATGCATAAAAGTTTAAACTTTTGACGAAGGAAAAAAATTTTTTTTTTTTAAATTACAGTAAAGACCAATTTTTTTTTTGTATTGAATGAGATTTTTTAATGATTTTGGATATTATCACGTCTCTGATTTCAAATATGCGATCGGGTTCTCTCCCTAAGTTACAGTTTTTTTTTCATGACTTTATTATCCTATTTTTTAATTGAAATGTACATGTTTTAAAAACGTTATGTACAACAGAGGCGGTCTCATAAATATGATTAAAAACTTCTAGGAGAGCGTGCACATCATTGTGCATTAAAACTGCATAATTACCCATACCCAAAAATGTCGTCATACGCCACTACGAGCACTTCCCTCTAATGAGCCGTTTCCTTGTGTGTGACTCTGAATATGTCATAACAGCCGCGTACGATGGCATTTTCGTGCATGAGTTTTTATGCAAATTTAATCCTGTTGATTTGCTTTAACTCGCCTATAAATTTGTCTCAACATTTACGCGACCCCTGGTTATATATAACGCTTTTAAACTTCTACATTACTACAAAAAATAGACTAAAAATGTTATTTAAAAAAACCTATAACTTTTGGAGCAAAGTTAATTTCAGATTTGAAATCCCCACACTCAAATTAGCCAAGATAAAATATTGTACAAATGCAACAAAATATTTGTTCCTCCCGTTGTTATATATGTATATATATTTACTATTATACATATTTTTTACTATTATATTTATGAAAAAATTATCAAATGTTTTGTTTCTAATCTGTATCTGTTTATTTTTAACTTTTATTAGTAGTACGAATACTTTTTTTATACAAACAAAAAAAAAATCATTTAAAATAATTTAAATAAGTTATAGCTTATAGCAATTAACTATTCTGTTTAATCTGATACAAAAATGATTTATCTAGTAAAAGTTTTAAAGTTGTACACATTGACCTTACCAGTAAAATGCATTAGTTTCGTCGTAAGCAAATTAGGATAATTTACCAAAATATACTAAATCTGTAAAGAATAGAAACTCGTGGGAAAGCAAGTAAGATATGAGAAATAGTCACGGTTGTGGTCAAGACAAGATAATAAGGTTTTATTTTCCAAAATGTCTCTAAGAAGATTTCAAAGACTCCCGAAAATTACTGACCTTGAGTTTAACCTACTATTAAATAAGAAATATTAGAAGTAACATGACTAAAAGACAAAAATTTCAAGATATGCTGATAAGATTAAACATTTCGTTTACTATAAGAATTGTCCTTAGTCGGAGGCCTTGAGAGTCTCTTGAGTTGACGCTTGTTTAGATGTTAAATAATTTAGTTTTTTTTTTTTTAATTAACTATTTAGTTTTTTTAAAAGCAAGTTATATAAAATTACGATTATATTTTACCAGTTTTGAACAAACTTTTGATAATAGGATATAATTCAACGGTATAAAATGTAGGAGATTCTCACCAATCATCCGAAAAGTGCGTTACGAAGCTTTACGCTGTTAAATTGGAAAAAATATCGACAGATTTTTTTTTCCTCAAAATTTTAAAGCACTGTGTATATAGTAATTTATAATAGTTCACTTTATATGTCTGTCTGCTTTTAGTAGTTTTTTAAATATTTTTACTTGTATTTTCTTCAAAACTGATTGTAAATTACTCAAAAAAGTTTTTTCCAACTCTAAAAGCAAATAAAAATAAAAAGCTAAATTATCTTTCGGATGCTGCTGATTTTTTAGGTATAAGTTAATCTAATAAAAATCCATTAAAACTCTGAAATAACGTCCACTATGCCCTTCAAATTTTGTTTGGACAGCGATCTTATATATTTTACCAATTAACATGCCCAACATGTTCAGGACCCGCGCTAAGGATTTCAAATTATTAGCCAGTTAATTAGCAAAATATCAAAAATATTCGCCTATTTTCGAAAGTCTTCGCCAAATTCAAATCTTAACAATTTTTTCCCATAGAAAACTATTTCACGGTAGTTTGTTTCAGACTTATATTATTTGGACACAATTCTAACGCATAACCAATATGCGACATATCTACCGAAAAATACTATAATCGAATAAAAAATACTTATTTTTAAAAAACTCAGTTTGACGTAAGTTTGAGGATCGAGTTAAACTCAGCACAGATCAATTTAGGAAAGCGACGTAACGAACATAAACTGCGCAGTGGAGTTAAAATAAAAAAGATGTCCCTACGTTCAGGCTACTTAGCTGCGCAGTGAAGGCAAATACGAAAGATGTCATTACTTTTGAACTACTAAAAAATCGAATTTCTTGTTTACGGTAACTCGTGCAGCGGCCTTCTACCTTCGCTAAATATATTTTTTCATTCCAGCGGAAAAATCATTCGCCAAATTTACGATTTTATCGCATATGGAGAGGTGGCGAATGCTTAGCGCGAGCCCTGCATGTTTCATAAAAGCCTAGTAGAGCAAATATTCTCTATTATTATGTATTTTTTTTTTTTTTAGAAAATTAAATAAAGATTATTTTAAGTATATTTAACAGTGTTCTTTTCCAGCCACGCTCTTTAGACCAACGTTTAATGATTTTTTATTTTTTTCTAGTTTCCCCACAACTAGTTTATGTTTCATTAAACATTGTATTAAATCTATTGAGGTAAATTTGCATTGTAGTGAATACGATAGGGATAAATTTGTAAGGATTAAGTATGACTATAAAAGCTAAGGCTCACTTAAAAAGGTCTAAGTCTGACCGAGCATGTAGACTTTTAATCTGAGTCCGAGTTTTAATATATCGGCAGATAAAGAGACAAAAGGTCAAAATTTTGCGAAGATGTAAGGTCAGTTCATTAAGATAAGAAATACGTTTTAATAAGATTACTACCTCTTTTCGAATCAAGACATTATTGAAATGTTTACTACCTAATTGAACATTACAATTTTGATACACTTGTTTAGTTTATAGTGAAAAAAGTTAGTTAAAGAGCGGAAGTAAAGAAAGAAATAAAGTAAAGAGATGAGACTGAGTCCATCCCATTTATAATGACCACAAAATAAAATAAAATTTCTGTGCTGGAAGAAATTCACAAGTGTCAGGATAAACATGGAAAATATTGTGGTATTTTACTCTTGAAAAAGGCACTATTTCCCAAAAATAAAGTCAAGATGCTTATTTTTTTTTAGTTAATCTGAAATTGAGCATAAATAATGAAAATTAAAAAAAAAATTTTTTTAACATTTTGACGTTAAATTAAAACATTACCATTTCGAGGAAAAATGTTAACATTGACATTTCGGAAGTCCCATCTAATTGCATTTTAAAACGTAACATACTTTTCCCTGTCCGAAATTATCACCGAAATTTTCATATTTTCATTTTGTTTACTGCTAAGCTCTATTAAAAAGCATTTGGATACATTATATGCTAAATTTCAACAAAATCTTATAACTAAACTCCAGACAAAAACAAAAATTTATTCCAGACAAAAACAAAATTGTTCTACATTTACAACATAATTTTTTACTAAGCATCTTTTATTACAAAAAAGGAACATTGTATCTTAAAAAAAAAATCAAACATAGTTTAATCTAAATAACAACAATGTTTCAATTTAGGCGTTGTTGTATGCATGCATTTTAAAAAATGGGACATCGGATAATGATCGGATCATCAAGTTTCATAAAATTCTTTTATTTTGATAAAATAGTGACGCTCTTCCCGTGTATCTTTTTCATCTGTAAATTATTGTGTTCCATAGAATAAAGGTGAACACGTTTTTCTTCAAATAAAAGTTTTATCCTTGTATTTTTTTCTCTCTCCCTCGTCCTTTCTCAATTTCTAGTCAGGCCAGAGCAATCGACGATGCGTAGCGGTTGATAAAATACATCAGTACATCCCCCCCTCCCCCCAAAAAAAGAAACATTATCAATAAATAAATAAAAGAAATAAGTAGAATAAGAGAATTTGCTTTAAAAAGAAATAAGAAAACTTGCGTTAAAAATAACAATTGGATATCATTAAGAATAATACATGCATTTAACACTAGATTGACTAAAGAAGTCATTTTGACTGCTTTTAAATTCAATTAGAAAAACAATGATGCATATAATGATGCAATTTCTTAGAATTTTGTACAACATATAATTTTTTTATTGTTAATATTTACTAATAACTTGTTATATAACTGTAAATAATATAAAAAATATTAAAAATTAATTTTAAACAAATTTATTTACAGATTATTTATTCTTTTACAATCCAGCCATTTTGACTGCTTTTGGGCAATATGGGTATATACTAAGTTTCAGTCTTTCTAGTGTTAATATTCAGAGTAAAGCATTCTCGCAACAGCTTGTTGTCGGCCATGGAAGTTCCGGAGCTTAACTGGGGTCTGTAATTTTCAATACAACAGTATTATGGTAGAAATGTGGTCAATATTGCGCATCTGCTTCTTTTACTTTCCAGTGCTTATCTGAAGCTGAGTGGCTTTATCTCTGATTTGATCTTACCAAACTGCCGACAAGGAAAGCGCAATCTAGTACGCTTGTTTGCACGGTAATTACATGATTATAGTTTGGCTTGAACTCATGAACTTTAAGTTTACTTCTGATATGCTGTTATCAAAATGCTGAATAGGAAAAAATCGTCGAATGCGATAACTCTTAAACTCTTAAACTTACACCCCTTAGTTTAACTCATATCTTGATAATTCCTAATTCATTACTATTCACAAAAAAGTAAAACTTTGAATTAACAGATAATTTATATGGAAATATTATTTTGCTAAAAGTAGATTTTTAAACTCGCTAGCCCTAACTTGAAACTGAAAAAATTAAAAACGGTCTCCTCTTAGTTAAAGAAATTAGTTAGTTAAGACACTTTTGACAAATTTTTAATTTTTACATAGGAATTTAAAACTTGATTAAAGTAATCATTGATGTAAGATCATTGATGTTTTTGGATAAACATAATTTTAAAAAAAACTGAATAACTAAAAATAGTATTCATTTTTAAGTTCTTTAACTTGTGCTTCCGTTCTTACATTTTCTTTTCCAAATTTCTTAATCTTCATAACCATAACGTCCTTGAAGTAAAGCCAAAAATACAAAAAAAAAAAAAAAAAAAAACGTGATTGCTTGAAAAACTATTCCATGAATCATAATACAATGAATGAAAGAAAAAGTAAAATAATAAACGTAGATATGCTGTTATGCTGCTTAAACAACCGAATATCAGCAGAGCGTAGCTAAAGGTAATTCCAAAAGTGATTTTCTAGTTAGTCGGTTGAACATTCTGAATGGATTCTATTCCCTTTCTTTTGGCCAATTATGTTCTAAAACCGGGTAAGGATAAAGCTAAGAAATTCCAAATGCAGCTTAAAAAGCGTTTTTTTAGGAAAAAGAGAAATCACGAAAAAAGTTATTTTTCTCGGTAATATTTGATCTTTTATTCTGTTCTTTGTTTATTTTTTAGAGTACAGATATTTGTAAAATTTCTTTCAATGAGTTTTACAATCTGTGAATAATAAAACTTTATCCTTCTGACAAGCGCAGTCCTTAAGGCGTCGTCGCCTCCTGGAAAACCGGGGGTTCTGAATTCGATGCTCAAAACAACCGCCATGTATACGCAGCACTGTGCACATTAAATTTTTTCATAGCTGATTAATCTTCTCGCCATTTTCGCGTGGAAGTTTGGAGCGAGAGAGAAGTACCAGCTGAGGCGCTGTCTATGTCGTTTAATTGGGGAACAAAATTACATGGCATTACCGAAATGCTCTCTCAAGACAATGCAGCTTGCCAACTACATCCAAAGTTGAACAAAGGTCTAACGGGCCCCATCCCCAAAGCACAAAAAGCCTTGTTTTCATATTTTCTAAAAATATTTAAGATAAAATTTTACTTCTTATAAAGATATTTAAAAAAATCTCTGCCATTTTCTTTTGAAAAAAAACGTTAATAAGCGCTAAATTTTTTACAAAGAGTTTTAATCGGGCCTTCAGCCGCCCCGAGTCTTGGAACAACTGTCCCTCACTTTCCCCTTCCCCCTCTTGAGTACGACCTTGACTAGATCACATGTAAATTACCATCGTAATTTTCTTAAATTTACATAGAAAATATAAATATCTCCTACTTTTTAACTGAAATTCTAGTATATCTAAGTTTTCCGAAGATCTGACATTTGCACCCGGTTTCACCCCACTAGAGAAGTAAAACCAGGAAGTGTGACTTCACTTATTTTTATAGAAAAAGATCATTTATAAAAAAAGTTATACGTGTATGACTTTTCGAGAATGTTCTATTGTATACAACTAAACAATGAACATCTCATAATCAGACAACGAAATATCGGTGGAAGATCAGGTCGAATAGTTTAGCTCCAACAGGCCTTTGAACCTTAGGTACACGGTAAGACCTTCCCCTATAAGAATTTTTTAACATTAACTCCATCTATATAATTAACTATAAAATGCATGGGGTACCCCTTTGCAGGTAGCTTATTGAATAACTTTTAAAGCTCTGATCTGCAATACAATTTTTCTTTGGTTTCTTAACCATATGATATAAACTTTGTCCATCAAGCAGTATGTTCTATTTTATCACCGTCAAAGAACATACAATAGGTGTAATATATATGAGGTAATAACGATTCAATTCTGCATCATTTACAGAACTCAGAACACAAGAGAACTCACGGGAAAAAAATCAGAGTAAATTGAACTTGCACTAGTGTAACATGGGAGAAATATAACGAAAAGTTTTCATGGCTAATGCATAAGCAATTGACCCTAAAGACAATTCCATATAAAAAAATGTATATGGGACTATAATTTAATGTATTGGGAACTCTAGCCTACGATTCGTCTGTTACTAACAGAGATGGGACTAACTTATCCCAATTTTACCCTATTTTCAAACTAAACTAATACTCAAAATCTCGTTTGGTTTAGTTATCAAACAAAACATATTTATAAAAATTATTAGCTTAAAAAAAAGAAATAACTATATCTATTGATCTGTAAATAAATAATATCTATAATATATTTTATTTAGCCCTTTTTTTTAAATTTTTGGGCTCTATCTATTAAAATGTCGGACTCTGAGTATGGTGTGTTTAGGCCTAAGAATAATCATATTGATCTCGGTCTTGAACTTAAAAAATATGCCAAATTTCGAGCTCGCGGTAATTTTTATGGTATGGGTAATTTTACAATTACGGGTACTTTTTATGAACACTTTTTTCTACACTGTAAAAATTTCTGGATTAAATTACGGTTAAATGTATAGTCATCCAGAATGTCCTTAATTTTTACCGTAAAATATTACGGGACTAAAACTCGGATATGCCCTAATTTTTACAGTAATAGTTATTGCGAAATCACTGTAGTTCAATAATTATTAGTGTAAAATCTATAGTAATAATATTTTACGGAGAAAAAAATTTTACGAATGATGCATCCAGGGTGGTGCCGGTACTTTTTAACATAATTTGATCGGGATTTTTTTCTTTCTTACAGTGTACCCACCTCACGAAACTGTCTACAAAAGCATCAGTCCGAAACGTTGTTTGATCGCAGGCGTAAAAAAATGTAAGCCCACCAGGAAAGACAATACTGTTTTAAGTTTTCCAATACTGAAGCACTTTATTTACTTTATAAAATTTGGATCTCAAAATTCAAACATAAAGGAAATCGACAAACTATTTAATATCTGTTGAATCTGAACGCTTGAAGATATTTCAGTAGTAAATTAAAGGATAAGAAAGCGTCTATCTAAATTATCATTTAATTCATAGTAATTAACATACACTTAACACGCATTGCATTTAAGCATTATCTATCATTTCATCAAGGATAAATCAGAAACTCACTTTACAAATGCAATATCTAATCATAACTACTGTAATAATGAATAGACAGCCACTATTTCCATCGTATCAACGCCTTCTTAACGAATTCTATTCACCGTATATTCTTCACAGAATATCTCTCTCATTGATGGAATGATATTTGTTCTAATTGATCTCTTTTCACAGTCGACTGATACAGTGTTTTCCTCATTCGGTCCGTGAATAGGCTCTTAACAAAGCTCAATGGTGTTTCCCAATGGAGAATGGGTGGAAACATAAAACTGGAGCTACACAATGACCCGCCGTCTGACCCCATATGCACGATCGTATTTCTTTCCTGGTTCGACCTTTCGGTTATAGTTTCAAGTTATACGGCTTCCTTTTATTTTATGAAAGATTGGTATATGGGAAGGTAATTGTCTGTAAATCATATAAGATGATTTCAGTGACGCGTCTTTTGAATGCATTTCTACTGAAGAAGGAACTATTTTTTTTTTATCTGCTATTTCATTTCGAATTGTTTGATGGAGTTATTTTTATCCACTTATCTTTATGTTTTATTATAAACCATGAAACTTTATTGTTATTATCCATAAAGGTAAATTAATTAAAATCAAGCCATTTGAAAGCATAAATTCTTTCGTTTTGATTGTTTGAAAATCATGAGTTTCACCTTACGAAGAAAAAGTGCAATTTACCCCATGAAATGGTCAATTTTCAAACGAAGAATAAATTATTTGTCCATCGTTGACCAGAAAACTTATTTTATATATAAATACATTCGGCATAGAACTTCTTGAAGTAAAAGAATACATTCGGCATAGAACTTCTTGAAGTAAAAGAATTTTCATTTAGCACATTTATGAACGTATTGCTTCCTGGTTCGAGACTACGGTTGTTTTCAAGTTTTATAGCTTTCTTTTACAAAAAATTGGTATATGGGGAAGTAATTGTCTGTAAATCTTATAACACGTTTTTAGTGACGTGTCTTTTGAATGCAAACCAAATGAAGAAGGAACTATTTTTTTATTTGCTATTTAATTTGAGAGTCATTTGAGGGAGATTTTTTTTTCACATATATTTATATATTTTCATCAACCATGACACGTTATTGTTATTATCTAGAAGTTAAAATTAGTTGAAATCAAGTTTTTTGAAAGTTGGAAATTCTTTTGTTTTGATTCCTCGAAAGTCATAAGTTTCCACTTCCGCAAAGTGCAATTTTTCCCATGAAACGGATAATTTTTAAACGAAGAAAAAAAATTTTGTTCATCGTTAAGAAAAAAACAACTTATTTTATAAATAAATACATTCGGCATAGAATGTTAAAAAGTAAAAGAATTATCATTTAACTAATACGTGGTCGCATTTCTACCTGGTTCGACCCTTCGTCCGTTTTTAAATCATACATATTTCTTTTATTTTATTAAAACTCGGTATATGGAAAGATAATTAATTGCTTGTTTATCATATAACGTGTTATGAAGTGACGCGTGTTTTGAAAGCATAGTGAAGAAATGTTTTTTATTTGCCATTTTTTTCGAATTGTTTGATGGAGTTACTTTTATTCACTTATTTTTATATTTTATCATAAACCATAAATCGTTATACCGATATTATTTATAAGTTGAAATTAATTTAAATCAAATTATTATTATGGATTAAAACTTATGGATTCCTTGATTTTGATTACTCTGACATTCCGAATTTCAACTAACATCCATGGTTGGCCAGATGATTCATCTATGGTTGTTCCAACAATTTATTCTAAAAATGAGACAGAATATTCAGAAGTAAAAGAATTTTCATTTAGCATATACACGATACCGTCTCTTCCTGGTTCAATCGTCTGTTTCATTCCAAGTAAAAATTTCCTTTTATTTTAGGTTAGATCGATGCGTGAAAGGTAGTTGTCAGAAAATCATAAAACACTTTTTTAATAACGTGCGTTTTAAATGCATTCCAATTGAAGAAGAAACTGTATTTTTCATTTTCTGCTTTGTTTCGAAATATGTGATGGTGCCATTCCATATGTATTTATGTTTTAATATCAACCATAAAACGTTTATATATTATCTGAAATGAATATTTGAATAAAATAAAATCTGAAATGGAATTTTGTCATAATTGCTTTTGATGACAGATATATTTAAGGATTGATGACGCAAAACAACCATGCTGTTAATTTTTGGCAATATGTTTTGTGATAGGTTAAAAAGTTCCTAGAAATTAAATAAGCGAGAACTTTCAAACAACTTAAGTGGGAATTATCAGTAAATTTATTTCCTCGAGCTATTGCCATTACAATAAAGTAATAAAATTGATCAAAGCATCTAACATTCATACATGGCAGTTGGATTTAATTCTTATAAATACAAAGTACTTATTGCAAATAAACTTATTATTTAGAAATTCACAAAGTACTTACTGAAATAATTTTATTTTAATTAATTTATTTCTCATTTATTTTTGGTTATTTAATTTTTTTTTCCTAATTTATTATTTTATTTTTATTTATTTCTATTTACCCTTCTTATTTATTATTGTTAATTTTTATTCATTTATTTATATTTACTCTTTTTTTCTGTTTTGAATTTTTCTTAATGCATTGTTCCCTCCATTTAAAAAATTTGATAATAGCTGTGCTTGAATTGATTCTAAGAGGTATAAAATTTTTACTATTTGGTTTTAAGACATGTCTTTGGTGCTCTTGCTCATTTACCGATAAGTCATTTACTATTCCAGCATATATAGTAAGGATATATTATGATCCAATTGAAGTTTTATATATAAGATGCACAATAGATTTGAAATCTAAAAAAACGTATTTTTTAAAAAGTACCTGCACCACCCTGGATGCATCATTCGTAAAATTTCTGTCTCCGTAAAATATTATTACTATAGATTTTACACTAATAATTATTGAACTACAGTGATTTCACAATAACTATTACCGTAAAAATTAGGGTATATCCGAGTTTTAGTCCCGTAATATTTTACGGTAAAAATTAAGGACATTCATAAAAAATTCCTTGTTTATCTAACATAACATAATCATCAGAACATAATTTCCTTGTCTATCGGCTTAATAAAAACACATAGTGTGTCACAATTCTAAAATTCTAGTCTGCATGAAACTCGTTTTCTTGACAAAAATAAAAAATTTTTTTTTCCTTAACTGTTTTCTTCTTCAAGCTGATAATTCCATATTTAGTGGTATTAGTGTTTTCTAGCTTACTGTTACTTGATATATAGCTACAAAGTAAAAAGTAAGACTAGTATCATCTTATCTAGATCAATATAGAGTAGAAACGGGAAAATAAGATAACCCTTCTCTGAAAAATGTATTCTTAAATTTGAAACTCTTTTTATTTATTTTTGTTTTCTTTTTTTTTTCTATTTGCTAAAATTAGCCTCCAGAATTTACATAACAGACAAGCTATTAATGCACGCCAAATTAATACTCAACAACAAAATACAGCTCATAATAATTGAAAAAGAAAATTTAAACATTTTAAATTATGAAATGATTTCCAATATTTGCCAGTGCGAATTATACACGGGGCGATTATATACGCGAATTATATTTTAAACGAATTATACTCGGATTTTTTTCACCGTAAAATATTTTTTTAGTGTATAAAGCAGCAAAAAAATATTATAGTTAAGATTACGCAGCAGATGTTATTTACATGTTACTTTACTAAAAAACAATTTATGGTTGCACAACTGGCAAGCTATTTATGCACGTCAAATTATTATTCAACAACAAATTAAAGCTTACGTTAATTTAAGAACAAAATTTTAAAATTTAATATTACGAAACGATTTTTAGAACTAGTTACCGCCTGTTTAAAATAGTTATATTCTTTTTTTTAATGTAAAATATTTTTTAATGTTTCAGACAGCAAATTTTTTTTTTTTAGATAAGAGATATGCTATCGAAGTAATTTACAAGTTACTAAAAAAAAATTCCTAGTTGCACAACAGTCAAGCATTAATGCACACCAAATTATTACTATTTAACCAATTACAATTCATGAAAAACAAAATTTTAAAATTTAAAATTATGAAACGAATTTCAAAATTTGCAATTCCCTGTTTAAAAGAATTGCATCCTTTTTTTACGTATAAGACAGCAAAAGTTTTTTACGTGTTATGATACAGAAATAGTTAACAGTTTATTTTACAAAAAATAGTTTATTTAGCAAATCAATAATTTTACAAAATTTATGAATTGCACTATGATGACTAAGTAAGAAATTCAATAGATGTAAAGAACATCAATGATTAAACCAATCTTTTGTTTAATTTATAAATCATAACATTACAAATTATAAAGCACACTTTTAAATATTATTAATTCTAGTACACTCCATAAGAATTAAACCATAACTCGTCATATTCTATGATTTTTTTCATATTCTATGCTGCTTACATCCCCTTATCATATTTCATTTCTCAAATTATTACTTTAGTTGAATTCATTTTACAGATCAAAAAAAGTACAGTAAAAAGTATGAAAATTAATTTATTTTAGAACTGTCACAATTTCTGTCAGAAAATGTGAAAGTAGAATTATTCTTTCCTCCACTTTATTATCAGAGGAAAGCAACCTCAACAGAAAAAAGAAAAGAAAAAAAGAAAACTCAGCTGTAGCGCAAACCCAAAATGTTGTTGTTGATGAGATAAGTTAGCTCGTCCTTTTCCCAGAAAGAAAACAATCAAAATAGTGAGTCAGAAAGACAAAAAATTTGCGGTAAATGAATAATAGACGAAGCTCAAATGACGAAAGTATTTAAATAAAAATAATTATAAAGCTTCAAAACTACGTAAATATGCGTAAATATATTGTTGATCATTGAATATATCTTTTTAATCTTTCTCCTATTATACTATACGGGCTCCGACCGTGTGATGACTGAACAATTCCCTATCATTTTTTTTTTTTCTGTAACTCTTAATAAGGCCTTTTTTTCAAGTATTTTACATTAAAATATTTTTGGTATTGAGATTGATTTATAAGACGAAATTCATTAAGAAAGAAATTCTACCTAAAATTGATTTGATTTTTACGACCATTTTTTTCTTGGCGAGGTGGGTGGAATTTTCAAAATTTTATTTAGTGTAAAGAATTAGCCGTAAAACACTTGAACATTTGATCTTATAAATAAATGAATTTATAAATTCTGTGTTTAACTTAGAATATACTCAGGGAGAAATGATTAAATGAACAAATTCATAATGCACAAGCAAAAATAGCTTCCTGTGTTGGCTTCTCTTTTTGACCCCACGTGACTTTTACTGTTATCCACATTTATGAAAAGAATACCATTTATTGATATTTTTCTTCTTCTATTTTCTGAAGTAATCCGCAGATATTCGTACAGTATCATAGGTGAGAAAATAGCTTATCAATAACATTTAAAAATTAATGAAGTTGGTGATCTTATAAAGGGTTAAACAGATTGTTATATCAGAAGTAAAAATTATTCAATGAAAAGATCCACTATTTCTTTTTCTTCTGAATAGATTTAGTTTTCAATTCTACTTGGATAAAATTAAATATAATCATTTCACTCAAAATTGCAACGTAATTTACTATTTTGTTTTTAAAATTCTTGTATTGTGTAAAAAATTGTTAAATATTTTTCACTTTAAAAAAAAGTACGTAAAATTTATTAATAATAAAATGGCACAGTTTTGTATTTGTTATTTTGATTTCATATCTTCATAGAGCATAATTTTACTTACAATCTATTTTAAAAATAAATACAAAAGAAGTATAATTTATTTCGTGTATAATAAAAAATGCAACAAAAATGACTGAAGGTAGTGAAAAAATTAGTCAAATATAAACAGTATAATCGTTTAAATAATTATGGATAGTAACTTAAACAAATTTATTCTAAATATTTATATAATCAAAATGAACCAGAATCGAAACTACCGTTAAATAAGAGATAAAAAAAAATATTTTAAGATTAACACTTAAATATTTTAACCTCACCAATTCACATTTTTTATACATTTTATACGTTTTTAAAAAAAATCTTTAAGCTATTTTATTTTTTAAAATAATGACAATTATTTTCAGAAAGATAGTTCAAGTAGCTATATATCAGAATTTAAGTTTTGTTTCTGGTCTAAGAAACCTAAATTTTGGCTTTTCTCAGTGAACGAATTTACAAATACATAACTTAATAAATTATAATAAAAAAACAATTAAGCAATAATTGGAATTAAAATTATAATTATTTCCTTAAAACAATAAAGCCTTTTTTGCGGTATTAAAATTATTTAACTGGATTTCGGTATGCCCAATTAAATGATTAATTGATGTCTTTAAATAATTGAAGTTTAAACTTGGCATTTGAACTGTTTTTAAAAATAAAATTGATTGATTCGATGAAACACTTGAGAAATTAATTGATGTAAATAGTGTATGGTAATTGTTACAGACTAAGAATTCCAATCTTTTGCAATAATTTACTGTAATAACGAATATATTTTATCTTTTTTTTTTTTTTAACACGAAGTCGCAAAATATAATATTTAACTGCCATTCTAAAAATTTCATTTTTCCATACAATAAAATATGCTATGAAATGTTCAATCTAGTTTAATATAAATCGAGTTTTGGAATAAAAAATAATGGATATAAATGTGTAATGGAGTTTAGCATAAAAAATAAGCTTGTTTATGTGCAGGGAAAATGAAGAGTTTGTATCCAGTTTGAAACAATGCTACTTAAAATAAAATAAAGTGATGGTACACAAAATTTAAAATTAAAAAAAAATAAAAAAAATAATAAAAACTACGTATCAAAAATAAAGGGCCATAAAATTCAGGAAAAATTTATTTTATCACAGTTTACAAAAGCTTCTCATTATTCTGTATTTGGAACTGAAATAAGTAATAAATTGCATTCCTATAACTGCAAAACTTATAACTATTTTGTAAATAAAATAATAATGCACCAGCACTTATAGTACACGAATATAAACAAGAGTTAGTTTTCTTATATATAATAAGCATTACTTATAAAATAAAACATTTCCACAATCAAGTTTGCTCTAAGAACTATTATAACGTTAGTCATTGACTTATGATTGTTATCACAATTAAAACAAAATTTAGTAAATTTATTAATTAACTTAGTAAATTTAGTAGTTCAATTGTGGAAAAGGAAATTATAGTTTTATAACTATATAAATTACAATTCCTTAAAATCCATAGCTTAGTATACTAAACTTGAGTCTACTTGAGAAACTTGACTTCTACTTCTAAAATATCACTCAAAATATAATTTGTACCAGTTTCATATTAGATCTAAGTTTTTAACCGTCTTCTTTGTATTTAATTTCTTATACAACACAAATATTCCTCAAACTTAAACTCAAAGCTTTAATCTCACTTGAAGTTCAATTGGAAGAAAAACATAATTAAAACTGATTTCGCATTGCAATTCAGAAACTATATATTTTTCTTTTACTATTTTAAAGGAATCCAATATTATTACTTAAATAATAAAAATCAACAAAAGTAAGATAATCTTTGTAGATTTTTTTTCCTTTTATAGTACACGATTTATAAAAGTAAAAATAAAATTTATTCAATAAATTACTTAAAGCTTTTTTTCTTGTTTTATAAAAAAAAAAAAAATTTTTATTTTTTTATTTCCAATGAGTTGCACAATCAGTGTTCCCGATGAGCAGACCTAGTGTGTTCTCAAGAAGTGGTATCTACTCTTTCAGTGGCCATCACAATGGGTGAGATACCGTTGGCCATGTTAATTTGGACGTCTAGTTTCTGCCACACTAGATGGCAGCACCGAGGCTCTATTTGGATGCTAAAGTGCACTAGGAATTTAATTATGCCGGAAATGCCAAGAGCCAATAAGGCACTCCAGGGATCTTTTACATGCCGCATAATCATACGACATGGCCGCTGAGGATTTTCTGCATCCCGAAAATCCGGTGTCTGGGCCGGGGATCGAACCCGCAGACTTGGGCTCAGAAGGCCGACGACAATCCAACTGTTTTATAAAATACCCTGAATAAATTTCAACTGCCTTATACATTGAAAACAAATCTATTTCCTAAACTACCAGAATATGGTAAAATATACCATGTTTCTGTTTCTATGGGAACACCCAAAAAAAAAAAATCTAAGTTTTACTGAAGCGCTTAATGATGATTCTGTGAAAATAACATTAAAATATGGTTTTATAATATGTAAATTTGATAAATGTGGTAAAAGTTGGTAATTTTATCATGATACTTAAGAGCATGGCATAAAAACAATTTATTCAGTCAAATTTACTTTTCTAACTAACTAACTAACTCCCTGGCATTACAGTCCATGTTGGACCATGGCCTCACTAACAATTTTTCTCCAAAGTCACCTGTCTCTAGCTCTTTGTTTCCAGTTTCGGACTTTTAGAGTCTTGGGGTCTTTTTCGACAAATTTACTTTTCAGTTACATATTTTTTTGTAATGTGTGAAGAACCATAATTTTAAAAATATAGAATTTATAGGAAAATTATATTATAGAATTTATAAGATAAAATTAACAAATTAATGATTTAAATACCTTATAATTTGGTTTATATTGCCAGAAATGCTCTTTTTTTCAAGCAAAATTTCATTACCATACAGTACGGTAGTTTTATCACAATTTTTTTCCTCCGTGTACAACGCATAAACCATTGAATTGTTACTAATACTAAAAGTACAAGCCTACCGGCAAAAATATTAGTTTGAAAAGAAAGAAAAAATCAAACATTGCGTAAAAACTATGGTCATAATTCAACGCATATGTAGAATAGAAAACGTAGTAGAAAAACAAAAACCATTCAATGAAAATACATATTTATTTTAATGATACGCTCCATGAAATGTTCTGGTTCGTGGAGCGATAAAACATACAACAATAGAATTCATATACGATAGAAAGCAAATACAGAATTTCGTAATATGGAGCACAAGCAATGTATCAGAGCATGCTGAACAAATGTATCCAACTAAAATTATGCTGCTGATAAAAAAGTACACTTCGCTCTTAAAGGAATTATTCAAAATGTGACCTATATCTGAATAACATCATCAAAGCTGGAGGTGACATTAGACGAAATATAGCGCTTTTCCACCCTTCTCTTTGCTAATTGTTCCATTTACGCGCTATCCTTTTAGTAGCGTTTTTATGATTCATGCTGTATTCAAAAAAGATAAATAAAATTTTTGTTCTGAGTCTATGGTGGTTATGTCCATTAAAACATTTTAATGCTTGCTCAGTTCCGAAATTGTCTAAGTTTTGGATTTTCTTCTTTTTTTCTTTTAGCTTAAATATTGTTCGAATTAGAAATATTACTTTTCTTTCGTACTTTTAAACCCGAAACGTAAGTAAACAGAGATTTTAAATGATTAAAGAAGGGCACCACACGGAAAAAAAATCTCGTGAAATTACCGTGCTGTATGGTTATAACATTTTTAGTAAAAATATAACCATAATTCCAGTAATAAAAATCCAACCATGGGGCATTTAAGTCATTTAGTTCGTAATTTTTCCGGGCATATGGTAACGGTTTACCGGAAATTCTGGTTTTCAGAATTATAGTTCTTATTACCAATCATTTAGTTAAAAAATATAAAACTGAAAAGTAAATTTAAGCGAATTAATTTTTTTCCATGTCTAAGGTATCATGATAAAATTTCAAAATTTCATCGCATATTTAAAAACAATATTTTATTGTCAATTTTACCAAAATAATTACCAAAATTCTTCGGTAAAAATTACTGAACTTTCGGCATTTCCATAGAATTTGAAAAACGGTAAATTTTACCATATTCTGGTAGTTTTGATAATATTTTTTTTCTCAGTGTATGATGATTATCTGAGTTAGAAAAATTATTCCTCGCTAAAAATTTTAAAACTTCAACGTAAATAATGGATAACGCAATTTCTCACAAATAGGGGAGTGTCGGGTACCCCCACTGTATAGAATATTTTTTCAATTCAATGGGCCATCGGACATTAATTGTTATATTAAAAAAAGATTATTTTCAAAGTTTCAAGTATTTATGCAGCTGGTAACGTGGTAAACAATAGTTTTGAAAATATGTTGAATACAGTAGTCAAATTTTTTAAATTTCTATTTTTTTAAGTTAAACTATTCTTTTTTTGTTTTATTCTTTTTGCATTATTTAATTAGATGATAAAACAATAGAAACATACAAAAATATTGATCATTGCTCAATATTATACAGAAATATAAGCAATACTCCTTAAGTGGGCGGGGCTACCCGACTCTGCCCTACATAGAAATAAGCTGGAGTAATTTTAACAAATTTGTGTTGCAAAGATTGTCCAAATTGGAAAAATTATTCCTTGCTAATGATTTCAAGCTCAAGCGTAATAAGATATAATAAGGAAACTCAAACGTAAATAAGGTATAATGCAATTTTTGTTTTCAAAAAAACATAGAAATTATCGGGAGTTAGCTATAAATTTTTACTGCAAAGATTGTTCGAGTTAGAAAAATTGTTGTTCGTAAAAACGTAAATACTAAATAGATAATGCAATTTTTCAGAAAAATATGTATATATATATAGAAATTAGTAAGATTTTAATCTACAAATTATTTCTACTTCTGGACTTCAATGGTGTTTCTTCTTTTTTTTTTTTTTCCTGGCGTTCTTATTTCGCGTCAGACATATTTTATAACACTGTTTCATCAGTTTCCCTTAAATAACGAAATACCACTTAAGTTCTGTTCGAAATAGCCGATTGCGATAATTGTGCATTCAATTCGATGTTAACTCAACTGATATAAACTGTAAACATGACCAGTGCTCGTGTTAAAGTGGCTGTTTCCGAGGCATTAATTTTGACTACTGAGCACTTTGTAATCAGGGGTGTCCTAGAAATCGTTTAAATTCTCCCAAATGTTTAATTCCCGAATGACCTCATTGCAGAGCTGTGATTCTATTATCATTTTTTTCAAAATTCTATAATTACTCGTATACTTTGTTTTTTCTTTTATCTGAGCGTTTCACGGTTTAAATCAAATGTTACAAACTCAATTATCTGTTAAAAACATTTTTTTGCGAAGTAAGAATGTTAAGTTATAATGATCAAAAATGACTTTTAAGGACAAATTAGATTAATCGGACCATTCATTTCATTTTCTTTTGATAATTATTTTAGGTGTGATAGTTGTTAAGGGACACTTTAATATTTCTATGTACATTAACTTGTTCCTTTTTCTCAAGGATTAAAGTTTCAGCGTGCACTAAATGTTTCATTTTGTCATTATTTATTATTTTTTGTTGTTTATCTTGCTTTATTATAATTTTCAATAAAGCATTCTAATCAGTCATAGTCTATTGGGAGATTTTAAATACCTGTAGAAAACTTCACTGAATTATGAAAAATTATTTTATCGGGAATTGGAAAGGATTTGCACGAAGTAAAAAGCCGTGTAAAATGGATAGTATTGACAAAGTGAGCTAATTCATTTTTTTCCTTTTCGTCACCTCTCTATAATTGACAATAGACACTCTACAGTGTTATGAGAAAATAATTTTCTTAGACCGATTCAAAGCTTACATATCACAGAAAATTCTGGTTCAAGACGGAAAAAAAATCAAAGTATTGTACCAAACTCTTTTCTGCTGTAGAGCAACGATGAAAAATTTTGATAATTTCCCTTAATAACTCTAGGTCCACCAAAAAGAAAATATTTATCATCAAAACGACCGGCATTTGAAAGAGAGGGTGGCTCAAACTTAGGTGATTAAACTGCCTCAACTCAGTAACTGCGTGGAAAGACAAAACTAAAGATAGGGTCACGTGGTATCGAATTTTAAAAAAGGCTAAAGCCCATCTTGATCTGTCATAATTGAGGGAGTAAAGAAGGAACTTCGAAATACATCTTAATTCAATAATACTGCGTAATTCAATAAAAAAAAACACGAGGAAGTGCTGGAAATATATAAGCTAAAGGCACATTTTTATATTTTTTCTTCTAGGCAATATTTGTTAATTTTTAGATTAGTTTATCTAATTATGATGCATTTTTACACCATATCGGTAAGTTTGCTTTTCGTTTTTCTTCTTTCATCTTAATTTCATTTGCATTTGCATTTTTTTTTAAAAAATTTTTAGTGACATAGACGCATTAGAAAAAATAACTTTTTTCTTAGGATAATTATTCTTTATTTTGAAATGTCGCTATTTGTCATGTAAAGGAATGCGTC
The DNA here is from genome assembly GCA_949128135.1 of Parasteatoda lunata. Lineage (NCBI taxonomy): Eukaryota > Metazoa > Arthropoda > Arachnida > Araneae > Theridiidae > Parasteatoda > Parasteatoda lunata. The sequence goes on along the minus strand of OX421970.1, from coordinate 84,192,809 downwards.
CTGATGAGAACCTTTACGTTTTTCCATTAAAAAAATTTATTTTTTATTTTCTAATTCTATTATATATATATATATATATATATATATATATATATATATATATATATGTAGAGGTTTGTGCAGCATAAGGGTAAAATAACGACGATGATATAACATATAAACTTAACATTTAATAGAAATAAAAGGAAATAGATATTTAACACTGAGTGACATGATACGGGAGGGCTGCCTTCACGCAGTGGTCTCCGAATCGCATGTGAATAAGATATTAAAATGTTCTATGGATTAAGTTCAGAGAGATTCGGGAGTTTCCCATCGGGACTTCCCCGTCAGGTCTCGCTGGCGCCTCTCAATGACAAAAAGGATGATGCAATGTTCTCAGCTATTGCACTATGGTATTGAAACAACAGCTCTACATAATTCGGCCATCCTGCAGTAAAATGTCCGCATTTTTCAACAGCTTTCAGACACAGTTACCTGAAAAAAAAGAAAAAGAACGAGAAAGCAAAGTATAAAAATATAAAACATTTTTTTTAATTTACTGACCACGGTTTCATGTGGTCAGCTGAAGATGAAGTGTTTATTGGTCCATCATGATTCCCCACTTTTAGCACATCGTATCGGTCATTCTTCTTCACTCTTGTGATTTTGTATGGACCGAAGAACTTTGGTCTTAATTTGAGACCAGATCCAAACTGAGTTCTTTGGATTGCAACTAAGTCTCCTTCTCGATATTCGTTGGCTTTCTTTCTTCGTTTATTGTATTGCCTGCGGTTCTCTTCTTGGATTTTCAAAATATTCTTTTTAGCTTCTTCTCGAATGTTCTCTCTATCTTGGATAAATGATTCTATGTGCTCTTCCTCCAACATTTGCAGAATTTGTGAGTCCTCTTTTGTTTTCATTTTCACTCCGGTTAAAAGTTGAAAGGGTGTCTTCTGAGTGCTTCGAGAAACTGTAGAATTAATAGTACGCTGTACTGCTGGAACAAATTTGTACCACTTAGTAGGATCTTCTATCGCAAGTTTTGCTAGTATCGGTATAAGGATCTTATGCATTATTTCCACTTGTCCGTTACCACGAGGAATGCCTGTTGTTATTTTCACATGTTCGATACCTTCATCTTGGCAATAAGTCTCAAAATCTGTTGAAGTAAACGCTGTACCTCTGTCAGTAATTATTCGTGAAGGATTCCCAAAAGTTATTTGTTGAGTTTTTAACCTATCAATTGCATCTTGACTTGACGTTGATTTAGTTGGGTAGAACCAAACAAACTTGGTAAACGCATCTACTACGGTGAAAATATGTTTATAATTCTTATTAGTTGAAGGCATAGGACCAATGAAATCGATGTGGTAAGTATCTAAGGGAATATTATTTTTAGGAATCGGGTTCAAAAACCCTTCTTTTTTTCCTGCCTTCCTATTAACTAATATACACTCAACACAATTATTTATAACATTTTCAACACACTTCTTCATATCTGGAAAATAATAGTTTTGTTTAAGTACATCAAGAGTTTTACCTATACCAAAATGACCATTAGCATGTGTAGATTTGATAATGTCAGTTTGCATTTGTTGTGGGACCACTAGTAAATAATTATCATTCTCAAGTTTATATAAAACATTATTTTTTAACACAAAATCGTCAATTGATTTATTTTCCAAAAGTTGTTTAATAGAGTTAATGTATTCATCATTTACCTGGTTAGTAACAATTTTAGAGGTTAGTTCGTCATAAGTAATATGGATAATAGGATATCTACTTAAACAATCAACATGTTTCATTTGTTTACCTGGGCGATGTACAATTTCATAGTCAAAGTCTTCCAAAAATAAAGCCCACCTAGCAATTTTAGGAGTTAATTGTTTTTTACTCATTGTCTTTTGGAAAGCTGAACAGTCTGTTACAAGTTTAAATTTATTTCCCACCAAATAATTTCGAAATTTTTTCAAAGCCTCAATTATAGCCAATACTTCAAGTTCATAACTTGAATAATTCTCCTCTTGAGGAGTCGTTTTTTTACTCATATAGTGTATTGGGTGTAATTTGTTATCATCAGATTGTTGAAAAAGAATAGCACCATACCCAAATTTACTTGCATCGGTATGCAATTCAAGCTTTGCTCCTTGTTTAAAAATGTGTAGCACTGGATTTTCAGAAAGTTTTTGTTTTAAAGTTTGAAATGCTGTTTTTTGTTCTGGGCCAAAATAAAATACACTGTTATCCCGAAGTAAATCACTTAATGGTTTAGCAATAAAAGCATAGTTAAGAATAAACTTCTTAAAATATCCGGTTAATCCAAGAAAGCTCTGCACCTGTTTAGTAGACTTAGGTACAGGAAAATTTTGAACAGCTAATGTTTTTTTGGAAGAGGGTTTAATGGTACCGTTCTCAATAATGTAACCCAAAAAGTTAATTTTAGACATCAAAAATTGGCATTTCTTTAAATTAAGTTCTAGTCCATATTCGGATGCAGTTTGTAACACTCTCGTTAACCTGTTCAGTGCGTCTATTTCACTTTCTGCGGGTATAAAAATATCATCCATGAAGATGACAACAACACCTTCTCTAAGAAGATCACGGAACACATAATTTATGTACCTCTGGAATGTACTAGGGCTATTACACAACCCAAATGGCACTTTATTAAACTCATACTGCCCATCAGGTGTCACAAATGAGGTGTACTTTTTACTATCCTCGTCTACGTCTATATGGAAAAACCCATTTCGGAGATCAATTTTGCTACAAATTTTAGAACCCTGTAATTGATCTAACACATCTTCAATTAGAGGTAAGGGGTATCTATCTTTAATTGTTTTGGAATTTAGCTTTCGGTAATCTATGCATAATCTTAGGCTATTATCTTTCTTTTAGCAAAGAACTATTGGGGAACAATAATCAGAACAACTCTCTCTAATTATGTCTGTTTTTAACCATTCTGATATCTGATCATTTACTTTTTGTTTCTCAGAAAAAGATAAACGTCTAGCTCTTTGACATACTGGTATTTCATCTTTTAAAATAATTTTCATGTTTAGCTTAGTGTCTTTAATTTTGTTTGGTTTGTAATTATCAATCAACACTGACAGTTCGTTTCTGATACAAGAGTCATTAACATGTGATAAATCAAGTTCATCATTACTATACACATTGTTGATATTGAATAAAAAACATTCACAGGAGGAAAAGTCATTAATATTCAAACAAGAACACTTATAAAAATCTTCACTCTTAGAAACTACGATTTGAGAATTTCCACTCGAAGAAAGCTGACCTAGTTTTATTAATTGCTCGTAAATCGTTGGGTTTAGAATCGCTTCTACTTCAAGATTATCGGTAACAGCGGCGCTGACCTTCAACCCTGACTCATTAGGATTTAAAGACATTTGGATCTCTACAAGTTTTGCTTTTTGTTTATCCCCAAAACATGACGTCAGTATTATATTAGAAAATGGCAGATTTCTTATTTTTATTTTATTTGAATTAATTACCGATATTTGAGCTCCAGAATCTATAACGGCATTCAACGGGTGATGATTTCCATTCACATAAATCTGAGCATACTTCAATTCGTGTTTAAAATTATTCTCTCCAGATGGTTTGCAGGAATTTACACTAAAGTTTTTATTCTTTAGGTTTTCACTGGGAGAGGTATTTTTTCTTTCTGATTTATCGCTTCTGGAATCATATGTTTTATTCGATCTTTTTGGACAGTGGCGCGCAAAATGATTAATTTCTCCGCATACATAACAATGTCTCTCCTCGCTATTTTGTTTATCTATCGCTTGAGAAAAACGATCCGGGTGATTTTTTCTGAAATTTCTGTTTTCATTTCGAAAAAAAGTGTTCTGGCTTCGAAAAAAAAAGTTTGCCTCATTTTTATGTGCTTCTCTCTGTGGTATATTTTTTGATGTTATGTAAATGTCTAACTCTCGTGCTAACTCTACGGGACTAAACCAATTTTCTCCCTGGCGGATTAGGATATGACTCGCCATCTCTTTATTTAATGTCTCAATTATTTTATCGGATATAATTAAGTTGCATAATGATTTAAATGTTTCGACTTTACGTAATTTGCAATAATACTCGAAATGTGAATTTAAGCGAGTAGCAAATTGAATATATGTTTCTTCTTTAAATTTTGAGGCACTTTTAAAGTTATTCAAACATTCTTGGGGAGTTTGTTGAAAATCGCGCAATATTAAAGCTTTTAATTTTTCATAGTTTTTTAAATCATTATCTTCAATATATAACAAGACACTGTTTGCTTTTTCACCTAGTATATTGATTAAGATTTCGGCTTTAATCCCCTCATTTACGTTTTTCGTAGCAAAAGCTCTTTCCAACGATGAAAAAAATTGATTAAAATTTTCTGGTTTCGATGGAACTGGAAGAGACAGAGTTTTAATACTATGAATTAGATTCTCAATGTTTGTTTCGGGCGTATCATTTATTGTTTTGGGAGGGTTAATTTCAAATGCTTTGTTTTTCGCCTCTAATAAGAGCATTTCTTTCTCGAGTCTTTCTAATTTTAATTATTCTAACTCTACTTGAATTTCGCTTTGTTTAAGTTCCCTGTCCGCTGTTTGTACTCTTTCTTCCACGGTGTTAGTTATTAAATTTTTGACAAATTCTGAATCATTTTTAAATATTTCGGTACATTCAATTTTTTCTTTTAATTTAACGATATTATCGCTGCTGTCTGCGATGCCTCCTATTTCCTCTAATACTTTTACTAGGTCTTCTTTCTTTGAATTTTTATACATTTTTAAAATTGAAAATTTCCTACCTTGAAGAAACTCCGTGTCCAATGGTAATCCAAAGTTTCGTTGATTCAAACCAGATTCGTATCCCTTTCGTATCCAATGATTTCACAACTGCACTTCTCCGCTCTTGATCACTTCTGCCCTTCTGATTTGCAGAGAATAATCCAATTATTTCGGTGATGTATCCAGGTGATTCAGATTTCAGAAAGTTTCAGGATCTTTCAGGATGATTCGAAAGTTTCAGGAAAGTTTTCTCGCACTTCACGGAAAAGTTGACTGCCCTTCTCGACAGGTTCAGTTTTTGGTGATTTCGGAATGTTCACAGGTTTCTGCTGCTGTTTCTCCATTCGCTGATATTTCGCTGCACTTTTCGGAAAATGTATGGATTCTAACTGCCCTATTCGGCAGATTCAAGACGGAATTTAAAACGAAATTCGAGTGAATGTTAATTTCAGTTTCTGCTCCTTCACGAGCGTAGAATTTGGGTGATTCCCCTTCTCGGGATATAAAACAGGAACAAAATCTACGGTTCCTACACGAGCGTAGAATTTCACTTTTTTTTTTTTTTTTTAGCTGCACAATTCGATGATTATCCCCTTCGCGGGATTTCAAAAGTTATTTAGATCATAAGTTTATCCCCTACTCGGGATTTCAAAGTTCAGTTCAGAAATTTTTTCCACATCCCCTACTCGGGATTTCAAAGTTCAAAAATTTATGGCTCGATATTCAAATCTCGGACGAAAGCCCCCAATATTTGTAGAGGTTTGTGCAGCATAAGGGTAAAATAACGACGATGATATAACATATAAACTTAACATTTAATAGAAATAAAAGGAAATAGATATTTAACACTGAGTGACATGATACGGGAGGGCTGCCTTCACGCAGTGGTCTCCGAATCGCATGTGAATAAGATATTAAAATGTTCTATGGATTAAGTTCAGAGAGATTCGGGAGTTTCCCATCGGGACTTCCCCGTCAGGTCTCGCTGGCGCCTCTCAATGACAAAAAGGATGATGCAATGTTCTCAGCTATTGCACTATGGTATTGAAACAACAGCTCTACATATATATATTTCTTTTTTCTTCAAGTGCTTTGATTAATCATATGTTTTAATTTTTAATGGTTCTTCTTTTCTTCTTGCAGCTCAGATGAAGGTAATGGAAGTGGAGTTAGTAAGGCAGAGAACAATAGTAAAGACTAAAGAAATACAAAAAGACAAACGCAGTAACACCATCTGGCAGAGAGAAAAAACTAAAGTAATCCTTACTTTATGGTATTCTTCAATTCAAAAAATAAAATATTTAGAAATAATTTTATTTTGTGAAAAAAAATTATTTTTTTAAGTAATTCGATAAAATGCATTTATTAAGTTAATTTTGACTTAATTATTTATTCATTTTTCAACTCTTTTACAAAGCTTAGGCCAACTTTAAAATAGCTGTACCTTAAATTTATTTCAGTTCAAAGCGAAATTCTAACTTTTTATATTGATAAATAAATTGTGGTTATTAATAAAGTGAAATATTTTTTCTTGTTCATAAAAAAATATTTCATTACTTTTCTAATTTTCTAAATTATCATTTTTTTTAAAGTGCGATGGCAATAGTTTTGAAACAAGACTCTTAAGCTCCCTCATGAGGAAAAGAGAAATAAAAATAATACAATTGGTTTACATTATGGATTAAATATTATGGATTCTACAATTTTCTTTCTATTCAGTTAAAGCATTTATTCAAGATAAAAATTAATGGAAAATTCAAATTGTCAGCTATTTAAACAAATCTCAATTCAAATTTACTTTTTTCTTATGTTTAAACTAACATTTTTCTCCTATTTGATGAAAATATCTTTTTTTATTTATTTATATATTTTATTACAAATATTATTAAAAATTAAAATGCATGTTGAAATTATAAAAGCAATACAAAAATGAATAAAAGCAAAGCAAAAACTCATATTTATTATATTCCCCCATATTTTTATTTAATTTTATTATATTTGTAAGATAGTAATGAATGCAAAGTTTAAATGATGATATATTTAAAAATAATTTTTTAAAAAATGGGTTTTTATTTATATTTAAATTTTTACATATTTTTTCATTTGATAAAGATACATCATGTTCTTCTTATTTTTCCTTGTATCAATTGCTATATGTATAGCCTTAAATAACTAGGAGGCTCTGCCACCAGTTCGCTTCGTTCACCACTTCGTGATTGCTTCTCATTCAATATTGAAGATCAAGGGGGAAGAACAATTTATGTCCATTTCTACAAAAATAACGATTAGATTGCCACCTGTTGTATTTTTTGTCAAATATATGTCAAATTTATATGTATATTTCAAATTTTGGCAAATCAAAAAGATGGTCATGCTGAAATATGCATAACATATTTCTTAACATTTAAAAAACAAATTATTTTCTTATTTAATCCTTTTTCAATATGTATACTCATTAATATAATCTATAACCTTTTTATACAACAACCTTGAGTTGAGTGCAAAATAAAATCTATTTTTAGCGATTACCTGTTCATCTTGCCTAACACATTGGCATAGAATTCGAAAACCGTTATATGGTTGCTAATGTTTTGGATTCATTAAAATTCTCTATTATTTCTCTCACTTTCTATAAAATATGCAAAAATTTAAAATATGTGCGGCTTACGTCCAGAAGACGGACGACTCCGCCCACCAACAAATCAAAAATGCGAGTGTAATTATATACGTAAGCACAATTTTCGCCAAGAAAAGTAAAGGAGTCCATGTATTGGCCATTAATTGGTTAAATTTAATGCCGAGGCTCTTTTTCTCAGCCTAACGCATTCTTAGCCTTACGTGTCGGCGAATAAGAAAGTGTGAGAAATAATAGAGAATTTTAATGAATCCAGAACATTAACAACCATAAACGGTTTTCGAACTCTTTGCTGATGTGTTAGTCAAGATGAAGAGGGAATCTCTAAAAATAGATTTTATTCTGCACTTAAGGTTGTGGTATAAAATGATTACAGATTATATTAATGATTTTTATATATTGAAAATGTATTAGTAAAGAAAATAATTTGGTTTTTAAATGTTAGGAAATATGTTATGCATATTTCAGCATGACACCGCATCTCTTCCTTGACAGTTATTACTCAGCGATTGCGGACCGTGCTGTGGGAAAACAGTTTCTATTCCTGCGTAAATCAGTTTTTTCGTCAGATATTATATGTTATTTAATAGAGAGATAGTGTTTAAGAGTTAAAAACTTAAAATATCTTACTGTCATACAAAATAGGATTTTAAACTTTAATGCGAAAGACTGTACGCTATGAGGCATTAACTAATTACGTATTAATTTATTATTGCTATGTATGTTTCATTGTTCACTATGTAACATTTATGAAATATCTTTTTTATACCGTAAAAGCGTTAACATCTGTCCACGTTATTTTTGGAAACATTTGCAAAAAAAAAAAAAAAAAAAAAAAAAAAAAACTGTTTTCTTTACAAATTATAGTAATGAACAAAATTCCTTCGCATTCATACCTCATAAATTTTTATTTATTTATTTTGTTCTCAATTACTTTTGAATAAAAAACTGAAGTACTTAATTAAAAAATTGATATGAAAATTCACTCAGTTCACCATTGGTTTGAATTCTGTGGATTACATCCAATTGTGAAGCAATTCCTTATTATCATGTCCACCCTCTGTCATCATTCTTCTTCGCGTGTTGAATTTTACGCCCATGAATTCGGAACATGTTTGCTTTATTTTTTTTATTCTTTTAATTGTGACCCTCAGACAATGGTTTCATTAAAATTCCCACAGCACTCAAAATTTATCGTTGTGAAACGTGCTTATTTATGTCACATAACCTTTTTATAATCTTAATTGGTATACCAATCTAATTTTTTTTATATGTTTTACTTTTTATTAATTTATTTTTTGCAATAGTTTTTTTTTATCTTTACTTTTTTTAGTTAAGAATCTTCTATTTCCCTTTAATTTCTGCATTCAGCGTTAGATTTTGTTAAGTTATATTTTTATAGAGAATGATTAAATTATCTAAAACTTATCTGGTTTAAGTAAACAGATTTTTGGACTAACTAAAAATCAGTTTTTTTTTATATCATATTAATTTGCTTTAATGTAATAAACTAGTCGACGAATAATCTTTCCCCGGCCCACTTGTTTGGTAATGCTTTCCTTTTTAAGTTTGCTCAAGATTATGGTTTATTATGTTGTACTCGAGCTAAAATAGGATACCTGCAAGTGCCGTCATCATAGGTAAATCATGCCATTTGTATATTCAGAAACTAATCAGGTTCGACACACAAGCATGACGTCACTTACAAGTATCCAATTAAATCAGATTTAAATCACATAGTTAGGCATAATCACTTTTCTCTTCTCGAGCTGCAAGTACTTAATTGTAAGCCTTTATAAAGGTTTGTGTTTTTGAAACGGAACTAAGATTCAGTGTATTACTAAATTATATAATTTCTGTTGGAAAGATAAATAACATGGAAGATATTTTTTTTTATTTGATTCTAATTACAAATAAAAAATTTTTAAACTTGGAACTTTGTTATTTACTTGAGCATAATATTGAATCTACGCTACATAAGCTACGCTATCCCAGCCATCTTCTAAGTATGTATGTATAAGGTTTAACCCTTTTATAATTATTTATAATATTTAATACTGTTATTCATTCGGTTAATTATGTAATGTTTATTGGCTGAAAAAATTAACTATTAATAGAGAATCATAGTGTTTGAAAATAGAATTGGTGTTTCAAGGTTACGCGATTACCCGGCGTTTCCTCTTTCTGTTACCATGGTATCCACAGATATTGCTTTTCCCCCACTCCTGTACGTTATTATAAAAATATTATAATAACATACAGTTAAAAGTTATAGATACTCCTTAATTGCCGTGTGAATAAACAGAATAGGGTTGCTGCCTGTCACATCGTTACCAAGCGGCGAAAGTAGAAAATGTGACCTTGAGACGCCAATTTAAATTGCAGGGAGTATAGATGCAAGAGTGCGTGAACTGCTATTCATAGTTGAATTGTTACAACGTAATAAATTATTATCTAATGCTTATGTTTGCAGTATTAAAATTACAGGCATTAAAAAATTTAACAATGGAAATTTACCTCCGTTTCTCTGCAAATGAAAAGAAAAAACCGAATAGATTCATAAAAAATTTATTTACATTTAAAAGGTCCAGCTTTCCTTTATTTTTTTAAGTGGTCACCAAGTGCGTTCAAGCACTCACCAGTAGCCGTTTTAAAAACTTACCAATCCCTTCTCTCTGAACTCTGCCGTCTGCTGTTTAAAGCCACTTCATAGCTGAATCAGAAGGAGCCTGCTGGTTAAACACGTCAAAATTGAATTGGTCCAAAAGATAAAACTTCAGATGCTCGAAGTCCCCGACGTTTGTTCTGCATGTTTTTTTTTTTTTTTTTTTTTTTTTTTTTTTTCGTTTTTGCTAAGTGTTACAATAAATTCTATATGCGTCTAATTTGGCGAGAATTTTAATTTCGCACATTTTATGACGCTCTAACCAGAAGATGCACCAACTTTTCCTAGGATGCCTGGAAGCTTACAGAATCACAGATTTCTTGATATAACAATGGTCGCGCTCCGACCTCTTTTTCAAGAGCCATGCAGAGATTAAGTTCTAAATTACGCTCATAAGAATATTGTTTTAAAATCTAGCACATAAGAAATTATACAATTCTAAATAGAAATGTTATTGTGAACAAAGAGTTTGAATACTTTTTTACCAAAACGTTTGTTTATAAAGAGCTTCCCGACATGTAGGCAAAATTTTAATTTTGTGCCATTTCAGCTATTTTCTGTTTATACTATTTACGCCATTCATTTATGTTATTTCCGTCATTTTGCTAACAAAAAAGGCAGAATTGCAGTCGAAACTTCAGGGTTAATATTAGACATTGAGTGCAATACGAAAAAACAACGCATTTTAATTGTTGAAAAATAGTTTAATAATCGTCATGCCGTCTTCTGGTCCAGTTTTGGTGGCAGAATATCCATTCCCATTATGCGATTTAGCTCATTTGGACTTATTATTTTGTGATTTTTTGAAAGTCTATCACCTACGCCTGGGTTACTCAAGTGCCTTATCAACGAAATTCATCGACATTTGTGCGAAATGGTCATTGAAAATTTTAGCTTAAAAAACTGTATTGTCTACCAAAAATGTTTGCGCAAGTTTTGGGACACTCTGTATACAATATATTTCTGATAACTTCGTATTTCATTTTCAATGCCATATAACTTTATCCTTAATTAATATATACTTTAACTGATACTGATATTATTTATTCTAGGTAATTCTAAACACTTGAGAACATTCCAAACCACAAAATTGTTTTTGTTAGTTTCATGTATTCAAGATTCTCCAGGCTGTTTTTGTTATATATAAAATTGTTTTTTTGAAGAAGAATAGCATTGCACAATGATTGATTTATACCATTTTCTTCCAGGTCTCCACTCAGTATGCACGAGATAAACTCAAGGTGCCAATCCTAAAGCCTCAGAAACAAAAGCAAATAACAGTTACAAAAAATGAAAAAGTGCAAACACATAAAACACAAATTCAAAAGAACAATAAACTGAAAGAGAAGACAAAATACTCGAAGGAAAAATCATTGGTATTTCAATCTTTCACACCTTACATTATTTGTTTTGACATTGTGCAACTATATCCCTTGTTTATATCGTAACTTTCTTTCCCTGTCACAAGAAATAAAAAATAAAAAAATAGTACTAACTCTCAAATAAACAGATAGAGCGTGATTCAGTTTAGTACGCCAACTTGCAGGGTAGGTTGGGGACATCATAAGGATTGAGAACTGCAATGCAATCTACGACCGGAACTGTAGTCGTACATCGGTAAAGGCGCTTTTTTATTCCAGACTAACGCTTACATGCATATTTGAACTGGTATTTTTATTTATTTAAATTATCTCAATTTAAGTTAAATTTATGTTTTCTAGTAATTGTATCCAAATAGGTTTAAAAAGAAACTGAAGTATCGTAATTTACTGATTTGACACACAGATTGGCGAGCAATGCAAGTTAGTCTCCAAATCAATAAAATATGATATAACCGATCAACCGATATGAATACTTAACCGTCTGTCTTAAAATTTTATTAAACACATTTTTCCTTATTTTGTATTAATTTAGATTAAAATAAATGAAAAATATTCTATTTAGCATTTTAATAATTGATAGATATGAAATACATCATGAAATTTTCAAATAGAGCTCAATTCAAAACAATTTTTTTGTTCAAATTAACTCTCATTTGCAGTTATTTAGATCTAACAGAAACAGATATTCATCATTGAAATTTTTTTAATTTAGAAAATCAATTTCAGAATATGAATAAAAAAAATTTAAACTACTTTTCTTGAAGTTTATACCCTAATACAAATGTAATTCCGATAATCTAACAGATTGTTTTAGTAAAAACTAGACTGTTTTTTATAATTAAAAAATATCGAAATATGTTTTTACTTGTAATTAAAGCATCAGAAAAAAAAATATGTAAAAGGTATGCAGGTGTCCCATCTGCGTCAAAGGATTAAAACAATAGTTATTGAAAAAAATAAAACTAGTTAAAAATTAGGATAATTTAGATAAACAAAAATACCGGTTAAATTGTGGACGAACATAAATACATAACTTTAATAGGCATGCGCCCCTAACGGCGTGGGATGATACTTCCAATTATGGGTTGTTTTGAAATTCTCAATCTTTATGATATGGACTAGTACATCTTGAAGTTTGTCACGCAAATACGGAATTTCTTTTTCTGTTGTACCAACGTCATTTTTAATTTTAAATGTTTGATGCGAAAACATGACCACTAAACCAGGCGGTGCAATGTTGCAGAAGCATTTGCAATGTTGTAGATGTGCTTGAGAAATTTTTGAAACTCATCAGAATCGCTTAAAATCACAGTAAGTCGACTTAATGTCTGTTGAACCACAAAGAACAAGAGCAACTGGACGAAGAATATATTTATCTCACCATTTTACATCTAAACTTGGCTCTCTTGCCAAAGTTTCAATGGAAGATCATGGACTTGAAAATCTTATGACTACTGCCTGTTCCGTAATTTGGGGGATCATTCAGAGTTTTAACGTGGCAAGAATGAGGTTGGGACATGAAGACAAGCTGGTATGATACCGGCATGCAAAAACTGCGACAACGTCTACAAAAATACATGGAACGAAACCGTGATCACGCAGGTCAATAGATAATATAATGTAAACATTTTGTGCCTTCTTATATTACATGAAAATCTGTAAAAGTTATAAAAAAAATTAAGAAGAAAAGCAGAATAGATATTTTTTATATATTTAAGCAATGTGCAATCATAATTTTAAATTTATATCAGAAAAACGATACTTTCAAAATATGTCTAACGTAAGATAAAATACTTAACAGACAGAACAATGTCTCTCTTAAATCACTTGAAATTTCCAAAATTGAATTTTGAGTATCGTATACCATTCCTTGCAAAAAAAAACAAATAAAATGGTTAAATCAATTGAAAAACACAACCTATAGTGTCAGTTTTAGCACTCATTAATCCAAAACATTCGTATATTGGTATATAAATAACGTAAAAACGTCATACTTGTTCCTTACAAAATTATTACCTTTTGGCAATTTTGTTATTTTAAGTTCTAAGCATACATTAAATAAAACGTAATTGCTATATGCTTAACATACGTATATACACCTAATTTTAATTCCATACTTTATAAGAAATGACTTATTTTTGCTGCAATTATTATTTCTTTCTATATTTTTTTTAATGCTAAAAAGATTTAATGCAAAGATTTGTAAATGCTTAAAAAGTAAAATCTTTTATGAAATTTATTGCAGGGCAATCTTTATCGCAATGTGACTGAGCTACAAAATATTATTCGACAATCATCCAAGGAAAGATTGCATCTGGAGCGTCATTTAGCTAGAGCAACCGAAGTAAGGATGACTATATATAGAGTTATTCATTTTTATAAAATTATACCACGACGTTATATATTTTTTATAGTGATACACTTTTTTAGTTTCATTTAAGGGCTGGGATAGCCTGGTTGGTAGGGTGCTGGGCTCATGTCCAAGAGGTCTTGGGTTCGATCCCTACCGGCTGAAGACTCCCCGCGAAGTAAAAAGTGACTTGTGCATGTTAACTCTGTCGGGTCACAAAGCCCTCCATGTTCCCATTAAAAATCATACCTCTAGGGTTACTGAAATGGAAATTGGTCGTTCTGTAATTCAGGTTAAAATTACGATCTGTGAATGGATGTATGAATGGTTCCTTCCTATAAACGGGTAGTGAGGCGTGTATGGCTGAAGTGGTATTCTTGGCGACAGATGGCGCCAATGAAAAACAAAAAACTCACCATTTGCCTTAAATTCGCTTGGTTTCAACAAGTAAGTTGCTGATATTGGCAATTAGCATTAGAAGCAACAGCAACAGTTTCATTTGATGACCATGTGCAGTTTTATAGTAAAAAAAAAAAAAAAAATTCATACTTTTTTACAATGACGCTTTTCAATTATCAATCCTTTTTATAAATTTATAACATGACGTTCTATAGTTTTTTTCTACTCAATGATGTTTATTAACGTTAGTTTTTACACAATGACGTTAAATCATATCATGGTGTGATAATTTAATACAGTCACGTCAGATAGTTTTTCAACTGTAATTTATTTTTAAAAATTTTTTATTCATTTTTAAAATTTTATATTTAAAATTTCATTCAATGATGTTTCATAATATTATATAGTATTACTCGATGTTATTATCTAGTTTTATAGTTACATTTGCAGTTGCTAAGGGTGATTGTTAGGTGTTTCTTGAAGGAACCTGTTGATCAATTAGCAGAAAAAATAGGATAATAAAGTTTTATCCTACTCGAATTTACATATTTATTAAGACAACTTTATTTTATCACATTGGTAGGACATCTGGCTCGTGTTCGTGAAAACGGTAGTTTGAATCCCACCGGCCGAAGAATAATGATGACTATTGCACGTTAAATATGTCAGGCTCACAAAGTCCTCCAAGTTCTCATAAAAAAAACAATAAATTAAATACCTGCGATTATAATATGTGCGATTGAAGTCGTATTCTTGCTCATAGATGGAGCCACTAAATAAACAAGAAACGCACTCTCTGCCCTAAAAATTCACTTGATTTCAAGCAGGCTTAAGGATTGGGAAGTCGCATAAGTAGCAACAATATAACAACATATCCCAAGATAAAAACTTCCCATCTCAAGTTCTATTTTCCTCCATAACTAATTTGAAATTTAAAGATAGAAAAAGTGAGTTCAGGCGAACCTAGAGTAAGCCATGAAATTTCAAATGCTCAAAAAAAATTTGAAACTATCAAAATGCAAACTAATTCCTCGAACTAACTCTTCCCCATCACGTATTCCTAAGTTATCTTCTCATAATCTATCTTTATTTTGACATTGTGAAATTACTCTAGGTTACTCTAGGTACTTACTCTAGGTTTGACTGAACTCACTTATTCTAACTATAAATTTTAAATTACTTATGGAGGTGAAAGAGATTTTACGATGAAAAGTTTCCTCTGTGGTATTAGCGTCCTCTTAATAAGATAAATTTGGTAAGGTGTATAATGTTTGTTTTTTTTCCTAAAATATATTCTATGAATAATAAACAAAAGTCACAATATTTTAAGTTACAAAAAATTAATAATTAGAGATGTACTAAATTAATAAAAATTCTATACTGTATGATAAATAAAAAGAATTATAAAATATGTGCTAAGGATGCGTAAAAATGCGACAAACCGCACTTACACTACAACTGAAACTTTAATGAATAATAATAAATCGCAATCGGAAATAAATCGCCAATAAGCGGGAAATTCTTCACCAGACAAAAACGGAGAGTTATTATTCATAAAACATTTAATTATATTTTTTACCTTAAATAGTTTGATCTTTTATAAAAATTAAAATTATATTAAACTTTTGGTGCTGTGATTAGACAAATAGTGATTACTTTCGGAACCCTTCTCAAATTTCAGGAAATGTGTTCCGTGGAACCCAGGCTGAAGGCCTCTAAATTACTCAGATAAAATGAAATTGTAAGAAATAAATAAGTGTACAAAAACAGCGATTAATATTTTTAACGCGTTCACCAACGCAATGTTTCATGCTTAAACACAAAATTATTTAAGCAGTTCTCGAGCGACAAGATTTAAAGGAAACGTTAAAAAATAATGATAGAATGGAGTCGTAAAAATATCTATAAAATATCTAGCTTACACGAGATTTTTGTTGAGAATAGCTTTTGTTCTTATATTAGGTTTATACTATTAACCCATTATGGATATTTCAATTTATTTTTGCAAGGTTTATACTAAACCGGTACGGGAATTTCAATCTAATTTTGCTCGTTGATATGTAATTGATGTAACAAATAAATGTTTTTTTATTTATTTTATTTTATTTATTTATGAAAATTTGTCGATTTAGTATAGCTTGATTCGTTACAGTAGTTATAGAAGATCATGATTTAATATTGTTATATTCTGAAAATTACTCCATCAATTTATTTCAAATTATTTTTCCATCATCAAAATTCCCATTAATAAGCGTATTCAAACTTTAAAAAAAAAAAAAGAAAAAAAAAAGAAAGAAACTTACCCGTTTTAGACATTTTATTTTTTACCTTTTTTTATAATAACCGTCCTTGACTCTTAAGATCCTATGTACTTCAGAGAGCACAGGGAGTTTGGGTTGGTACCCTAGTTATGCTAATTTTTTTTATTAAAAAATAAATTTTCTATTTAGTGTTAATAATAGTTTCTACAGTTTATTCATAATTTTTTTTTAAAAATTGCACAAATATTTTTCTCGATAAAAGAGAAGTGCAGATCAGACACTCTTGAGCAGGAAGGTATCTCTACTGACATAGCATTGATAGTAAGATCCTATAAAATTTTATCCCAACTTTTATATCCTGGTAATCCATGCAAATTGGTAGCATTTTTCCCAATTGAATTTTTCAATCTCCCGGACAAAATTTTTAAATTTCTTTAATGAAATCTTCATTATCCTCCCAAAATGAATAAAGATTATTTTCTTTTGTAAAACAACTAGCTTTGCGACATTAAAAAACAACTAAATAAAGACAAACTTTAAAGAAAATTACCATATTAGAACAAGTATATATTTTAGAATATCTAAGTTTTAACAATCGAACTAAGATTTTTTAACTTTATTATGATGCAGTGCTGCCATCTAGAAAGTGCGAAAATAAATACTAACTTAATTGAAATCACTAACTCATTAGCTCAGTGTTGTAGTCCCTCCCTACCCGGGAATATATTGTTAATCAAAATTATACTTTGTATTATGTCTAAGCGGTTAAGTGTATTTTGTTTCATGATATTTCATAGTAAATAATTAATAACTATCAGTAATCATAGTATATAATTAATAACTAACATAGTAAATAATGATAACTATCTTATTAATTTCTTTATAGTACAAGTAGTATAAACAAACTTTTAAATAAAATGTTCAACGTCGTATTTTTAAAATTTTAATTTAATCAAAATTATTCATTAAATATATCTGAATGATCCACATCACTTGTTATTTTCTTGTTTTTAAAATTTTCTTTTGATGTGTTTTCAAACTTTAATAAAAATTTAAAATGAGGTGTGTATCAGTTTTTTTTTAAATTCAGATTTTTAATAAAACAAATTCTACTGTTGTTATACCATTTCAAAAAAATTTTTTATGGTAGCTTAAGATTTTCTCGAATTTTATTCTATATATTAAATTTTTATTATAAAGATGTTTAAATCTAACTTAAAAGTTTCGTTACAAATTTTTTTTAAGAGATTTTAAAGTGAAAACATATTAATAAAACACTGTTAATTTCTAATTATAAATACAAGTTTTTGCAAAAAAAAAAAAAAGCTTTTTGTAAAGGTTGCTACATTTAAAAAAACAATAATTAATCTCTCTAATAATATCTAATAATAATTAATAAAATTTATCAAACCAAAAAAACATTAATTATTTTTATTTTAAAAAAAATTACCTAAAAATAAATAAATTTAAACATTCCGAAAATAGATTATTTATTATAATATTTTTTCACTACACAAATAGATTCATAACAGGTGTATAATTTTCCATTTTTTACTAAAAGCCATCAAATTACTAATTTGAAGGACTACAGCCCAATCTGTCCAAGTAATTTTACATCCTTGCATAAACTCATTTCTCATAAAAACTTCATCTCTCACATTTCCATGTTTTTACGTGTGAATTTGAAATTATAATCGAAAGTAAACTATGGAATAACTAATCGCCTACTTGCTAAGATCCCAATAAATTAATTGTCTTAACAGTTCGCTTAATAGTTAACCTGGTCATTTCGCAGTCTATTCTCTGATTACAAATTATTAATAATACTCAATGAATTATAAAATTTAAGTAACCTATCAAGTTTAAAAAAATAAATGCAATATTATCACCAAAATCAGGTATATATGACAGTAATAACATAATCTATAAAACCATGGCTCTTCGGCAAATTATAAGAACTTGTTTTTAAATGAAAGTTTCTTAAACTGCTTATATTGTTGTGTGTTTATGCCTGTTAAATACCTTTTGATTTAAAAACTATTATCAATATTTTTTTTTTATTGCAGATAACTTTTTGATTTTGAAACCAGAATGTACAATATATTTTTAGCAAAATAGTTCTTTAATTTTTATATTCGATTAAAACTATTTCATTTAACCCAAATTTTAAAATTTCAAACAAATACTGATGAATATTTAAAATAAATTATTTTTTTAGAGTGAGATAAACTAATTGTTAATTAAACTGGACAGAATTTGTTTTACACAGTGAAAATAACTTTTTATCTCTAGACTATATGAAATTTAAATATGTAAGACTTTCTTCATTTTAATTTTTGAAATTGAATTTTCAACGGTCGTGACTGAAAGGCTGAGGCATTTATCCATATACCACGTTTGTTAGAGGGATTATACAATCATCGTGCGTGGTTTTGAAAATGCCTAAAACAAAAGAGGAAAAATGATATTTTAATTTTATAGAGTACTCGCGAAACGTGAATTATAATAATATAGAATAATTTTAAATTATATATATTTAAAATACATATTTATATTTAATATATGTATAAATATTAAATATTTATATTTAAAATGAGTATAGTGCACCATAAAAAATCACCCTGAGTGACTTTACGTTTTCGAACTCATTCTGAATGGTTCAAAGGGGTGACCTCAAATATGCTAATTAATGCAGACAATTAGGCCGAGATAGCCTGGTTGGTAGGGCACAGGGGCCCATGTCCTAGTGTTCGTGCACTCGATTCCAGCCGGCCGAAAACTCTCCGTGTAGTAAATGGTGACTGATGCACTTTAAATCTGTCGAGTCGCTAAGTCCTCCATGTTCCCATAACAAATCAGTACCTCTGGGGGGTACTGATCCAGGAGTTTCCTTTCCTTCTGGATTGGTTCCAAAATTACAAGGCTACGGAGTTGAACATTAGTTGTCGTAAACCCAAAATTGGGTCGGCTGTTCAACGACGGATATAAAATAAAAATAAAAGTAGTGCAGACGGAGCCATGATGGCTCAGGGGATAGAGCTTTCCAATGAGGTGAACCGGTTTGAATCTCCGTGATAACTGGTCGATACGAATTCCGCATCCGGCTTGCATGGACGACAGTGTTGACGTAATATATCCTCAGAGGTAGATGGATCATGGGTTAGAGTCCCCTTGTCGTCAGGCTAACCGTGGAAGGTTTTCGTGGTTATCCTCTCCATATAACGCAAATGCGGGTTAGTTCCATCAAAAAATCCTCCACGAACATTAATAGTGGTAAACCTAAAAAATTGGGACGGCTGCTGAACGATGGTTATAAAATAAAATTAGTGCAGACAATGTTTTACGTTACGAAATCTGACACAAAAACTTACTTTCTCTGAATAAACATACCTTTTTTTCGATGGATATGGATTTTGGATTATAGGGGGTAGCCGCAATCTGGGAGATATGATCCCAATAGTTTCGTCAGGAGAGCGCTCGAAAAACTGGTTTCCTAAAATTTTACTTTTTGCGCATTTCGCTATATCTCAAAAACTTTCTAAGCAAATCGAACTTTTTTTTTTGCGCGCAATATGACTAACGTTGATATACATTTTTCTCATCTCTGCTTATTCTACTTGAATATTGTGACAGCGGAAAATGTTAAGAACCCCTTGATGCAGATGGGACACCGATGTCCCTTTTATATATATATTTTTCCTGATGCTCTAATTAGAAACAGAAATATATTTCATTATTTTTAATTATATGAAAGCAATCTAACAATTACTAAAAAAAAATTGATACCTTATCGGAATTAAATTTGTATTAAAATACAAAATCTCAAAAAAATTAGTTTAAAATCTTTTTTCATTCATATTCAAAAGTTCATTAAAAATTGATTTTGTAAATTAAAAAATAATTTAAATGATGAATAACTGTTTCTCTTAAATCTATATAAACACAAATAATTAAATAAAAAAGAATTAAAAATTATTGTTCGGAAAGGAGCCGTGTTTGGAAGATTTTACCTTTAACGCAAAAAAAGGACGTTGGTGTTTCATGCTGCAATTCTTAACCATAAGTTATTAAAATGTAAAATATAACATTTTTCACTTCTTTTGACCTAAATTAATACGAAAAATGGAAAAGTATGAAAAATATGTTTAATAACAATCATGCGCCAAAAGAATAAGGAAAGGTTTTATCATAACTTCATTATTTTTGTAAAAAATTTTCATCGAACTTTTCCATATTTGTTAAAAAAAACGATTCATTTTTCCATCATTTATTTCATTATTAAGCTATATATTTCAGAAATATTGCATCTTTTATTAAAATTTAAAAAAAAAACTCTAAGTAAGCATACGAAAAATGATTCATATTGTCCCAAAATGTCCTTTTTTTAAAAATCTTAATTTTTACACAAATTTGGGTGAATATGGAAAATAGATGTATAAAGGAAATTTTAAATATTTGTGAAAGCTAATGTGTTATCAAAAACAAGACTATTTTCATTGAAATATGTGTCACTTTCTTGGTAATTCTAAAGATTTTATATAGTTATTCATTCTTTTGATTGAACTTATTTATTTATTTTTCAATTTTACATCGTTCAAAATCTTTCATTAATTTCAATTGGTCTTTTGTAATAAATGATTCAATAAATGATAATAATAGTTTTAACGTGAATAAACCATTTTTTTTCCGTTTGTTTACCATATACTTAACATTACAAATATTGCACCAAAAAATAAAAATAAAAATCTCTAAAACTCAAAATGCAGTGCAAAGCAATTTGCATTTTCCATTACGGATCTTTCAAAAATCGCCTCTTTATTTTTTGAAATAAAATACGACTTCTATGCATAAATATTTTTCTCAGTTATTAAAAATGAAAGTTGTAGAAGTGTAAAAATGTGAGTTTTATCTTCATCTCAAAAAGTGACATAAAGTAGCGAGGAAAGTGTGATAACGCTTGAGTGCTTTTCAAGTCGTCACTTTGCTACTAAAAGTAGTTTGAAGTATGTTCAATAATATCGAAATCTAAAAATGGTAATTTTTTTTTCCAGGGGTCTGT
The DNA here is from genome assembly GCA_949128135.1 of Parasteatoda lunata. Lineage (NCBI taxonomy): Eukaryota > Metazoa > Arthropoda > Arachnida > Araneae > Theridiidae > Parasteatoda > Parasteatoda lunata. The sequence continues at coordinate 84,171,283 of OX421970.1, read as the reverse complement.
CATTATGAAAAGCTATGAGCTTTTGCGAAACTATAATAATATTTTTACAAGTGAACTTGAGGCTGAATTCTAAAAACTATGAATGACAAAAATATCAAAAAGTGGAAAGCAGAAATAAATAAATAAATAAATAAAATCGAAAACTTCTAGCTATAGTCATGCAATCAACGAAATCTATGTGTGTCATTTATGTAATTTTAAGTCACATAAAAGGTACTTTTTTGTCTGAGGATAATTACCGGGCGGTCTCAATAAATACAGACGATTTGCAAAAATGTACAACTCTCGGCATTCTGCTTAGGAAACCAGTTATTTGTTCCTATCAAGTTTCCAGTATTTTATAAAGTTTGTCAACTGTAAAAATATCTGTAAATGGATATTTTATACTTCATTTCAGACGATTCTAACTAAAAGTAAAATGTTAGAATGGTGTTTGTTTTATCCTCAGACTACGTCAAGTTATCATTGTCAGTAGCGTCAATTCTTGATGAATTTAGTAAACAATTTTATAACCCGGTAAGAATTAATTCTGTTGCTTCCTAAAGAGAGTGCATCCGTAGTTTTTGATCCCTTTCCTTTATTTTTCCTTTGATTGATTTTTCAAAATTTTATTTCATTTCTGGGACGCCCGGCATTACATAACATTGACAGTTTTTCATAACTTCATTTATTTTCCTTAGAGTAATTTTAATTAAAGCAGTTGCTAGCAACAAAAAAAATTTAATGATACCAAATTCGATTTCACCATCTCAACCCTTCAAAGTATTTTAAAAAACGAATTTTTATAGTAAATTTCTATTTTCCAGAAAATAATACCCCAGTTTGACGCACTGGTTGTTGCACTTGGGTTTATTAGTGACTCCGAAATTGATAAATGAATCTGATGCACTTCATAACGGATATGACGTTTGCAATTTTCTCGCTTTTAAGTTTTAACATTAATTAAAAACATTTGTCCTGAAAAGGAATAAAAATTACTCAATTAGTTAATTAATTTTACCGTATTTGAACTTAAATTAGTGATGTTCAACTGTAGTCAGAATTAACTTCACTGTCAAACTTCAAATGTAACATGGCAGAAATAAGTCTGAATCAATCGAAAAATTCACCAATTACGTTAATACGATGAATATATCTGTTCTCTCGATGAAAATATCTATTGTATCTAAATTCTCGTTTTTAAATTTAAACATTAGTTGCCAAAATTTCTTTTGAAAAGGAAGGAAAATTTCTCAATTAATTTTACAGTATTTGAACTTATAGTATTACTGTTCAATGGTGTCAGAATTTACATCATGAAAATTTTTAATTGTAGCATGACAGAAATAAAATTATGGATTTACTTGATAATATAAAAATTTCTATTTCTATTGTATTCTCTTGATATTATGTAAATTTTTCTATTAATTACCAATATATTTGTTTGTAATAAATGTAAAATAGTAATAAAATATCTCTTGGTAATATACTCAAATAGTTTATAATTTTTACCGTATTTGAATATTTAAAAAATAAATATTTAGCTGTTTTAATTTTCTTTAGATAAACTTAAATTGAAACACGTACTAGTAGAAATTATAATCTGAATTATTAATAAAAAAATCGGTGTTGATGTTAATATGTGCAATATTAATCACTGATAGTAAATAAATTTGCATATAAGAAAGAGATATTAAAAATTATTATTTTAATTGGTTTTTTATTAATGATATATGTCACGTAAAAAAATTTATAGCTTAGCTTGAAGCTCTGATAATCCTCCATGTCGTGCTGTCTCCATTCCATTGGTTGGCGAAGAATAATAATACAAGTCGTATTTAAATAACGCGAAACTCAGTAGGATTTTCATTTGGAAATAATTATTTAGAGCACGCCAATGCTTGACTCTTTGAAACCCAAAATATTTCCGGCTCACTAGGTGGTAATGCTCGGGAAAATGTGCTCAGAAATTCATTTTTTACTTAACAATAGCATTTTTCTGAAGTAGGGTTATTGATTTTGAATAAAAATGCATTTTTATTCCCTAAATAACAGTCATACGTATTTTAAGCTGTCTTTTTGTCCTTTGTTATTTTTCCAAAAGATAAAAAACATTTTATTTTGTTTAGTAGAAAAGGATGTTTTTTTTCCGAGTGCGCTGCATGACAGAAACAGAAGTTTGTTCTGACATTATTTTTGTTACTTTTATAACATGGATTATAAAAAATAAAATAGAAATTTGGAGAAAGTATATTTTTTAAAAGAAAATTTTGAAGCTCACCCATTGATGATAAAATAATTTCCTAACTGAACTTTTGTACTATTATTTTGATCTGATAATTTGATATTTCTTTTCTGGATTAAATTTTATTGATAATTTGACTCACATATCAACATATGGCAAAAAGTTTTATAACATTATAAAACTTTAGACAGAGAAGGAATTTTACTTCCACCATCTTAACTTAGAGAGAATAATATGGCTGAAATTAATATTTTTGCATTTTTTTTTCCAAATTATTTGTTAATACGTGATACATTAAACATACTTCGCTAACCTTAAATTTTAAATTTTTTTAAAAATTTAAGGGTGTTTTAAAATTTATTTTCCGCTAACCATAAATTTTAAAATGTTTTTTTTTTTTAAATTTTAAAAATATTATCAAATTCAAAGTTGATAATTTGACAATTAAGTGAATTTTTATAAAAACATTTCAATGAATTAAATGAAAAAAAAATATTAAAAAATATTGTTTATCTATTTAATAATTAAAAAAATTCCGGAAATTTAATTCTCTGTATGTCAACATGGAGAAAGTAAAATACCTTTTCCGTTTGAAGCGGTGTATTCAACTGAACTTCCTTCAACTGTATATTTGCAGTTGTTTGAAAATATATAATTTTAAAAGTATATAATTTGTGGTTATCTAGGATTTTTATTTGGAAATAATAATTCGATGACAGTTAATGCTTACTTCATTAAAAACAAAATATTAACTGCTCATTAGGTGGTATGGATCGTGAAAATGTGACCCATAATCATTTTTAACTTAACAATAGTATTTTATTTTATTTTATTTTGACTCTGAGCTTATGACTAACTTCGTAGCCTTTGGATTTTTAACCCAATTCAGAAGATAAGTGAACTCATTTATTGGGACAAACTATCTTTCGTAGAGGACTCTTTGATGCATTTGTGTTACATGAAGAGGAGAACCACGAAAACCTACCACTGCTTACCCGAGGACAAGGAAATTCTAAAGCAAGATCCGTCTACCACTGCGGATATTTTATGTCAACTCGGTGATCGGTGCAAGCAGAGAGCAGAATTCGTATCAACCAGTCAGCGCTGGGATTCAAACCTGGGTCACCGCATTTGGAGGCAAGAGCTCTATCCTCTGAGCCACTACGGCTCTAACAATATAGATATTTTTAACAATTACGGTTAATGATTTCGTATTCAGATGAGTTTTTATTCTCTTCTAGTGGGTTAAACCCCTATTCACTGCCTTTCAGCTTGACCGATGATAGCTTTGCAATAATTGTTGCTTCTTCAATATAAGAAATTCCGTATAAAATTAAGGCAATAAGTAATGGCCCCATGAATGCAGCATCCAAAAAATTCATTTTACTATTAAATGATAAAGGTACCATTTTGTACCATAGCTTTCACGGTAATATTTATTTAACCACATTGATTCAGTAATTTTACTATAAATCTTACTGTAAAAATTACGCTATTTCAGATTTTTTGTTCCGTGAAATTTTCCGTGCCAGTACTTTCTACCATAAATTTATCGAGAAATCTTTACAGCATTGGCATGGAAGTTTCTTCGACGAAAGTTGAAATTATTAACTCATATATGTCTTAAAAAAATTGTGTTTACTTAAGCTTCCCACGTCCAAACATATCCCTTAAGTCATGGTAGCTCAGGGGATCTAGCGTTTGCCCTCCAAAGAGATGAACCGGGTTCGAATACCAGCAATCACTGGTAGATTCGAATTCCGTACTGTTTGTCTACGATAGGTACTCTGACAGACATTCGTCTGGAGGTGCCACACCAGTATATGACGGTGTGGACGGTATAGGAGGTGACTATGGTGACGAGGTATGATTATTTCAAGTATGGGTGCGGGTCCCTCTTTAAGACTGGTTTTGGCGAGAGAAAATGAGACCTCTTTCTTCAGTCTATTGTGTTAGCTCTAGAGTGAAGAGAAATAAGTATTCGCGCCTGAAATATCGTTCGATTTTCTCTTTTTTAAAAGAGTCAAAATTTTAATAGCGGTAGCACCCAAAATTTGATATCATAATTTTTAAATTTTTTGTTTTGTTTTGTTTTTTAAAAAGTATATATTATACAAAACAATAGCCCAAAACGATTTTTTTTTTTATTTAATTTATTTTACAAGATGTTAACAATTAAATTTTAAAGCTCTTTTTAATTAAAAAATAAATATCTAAGGACAGAATTAATGGATTTGAAAAAAAATGTATCTCATTTTACCCGGAAATAATTTTTTTAATTAAGTTTTTGATGAAATAATTATAATAAAACAAATGTTTAAAACATTTAATTTTTATTGCAAAATTAAGTTGTAAAATGAAAAATAAAAATGTTGCTAATGTCGTACAAAGTTCAAACAAAACCCATTATAAAGTAAATTTTATTCTGAACAGAATGGCTTTTAAAAAAAAATGGATCGCAATCGCAATTCCATGAAAAGTTATAGCTTTTATTGCGAAACGCTGCACCGCGGCGCGCTCTGCCACTCCACTCCGCTGATCGCTCAATCGCGCTGTATCAGTTGATTTGGAGGGAATTTAAAAACCTCAACTAAAGTTTCACAAAATAATAAGCATTATATTAAATAATAAATGTATAATTTTAGGTGAATAATATTATGAATAATTAGTTATTTATAATTTATTTGCGTAATTTTTTGAGTTCAAACTTGGAACTAGAAGAATATATTTTATTTATAACTATTTTATCAAAAACTTCAATTACCCGCGTAAAATGAGATACAATCTTTTAAAATCCATTTATTCTATCCTTAGATATTTATTTTTTTAATTAAAAAGAGCTTTAAAATTTAATTATTAACATCTTGTAAAATAAATTAAATAAAAAAAATCGTTTTGGGCTATTGTTTTGTATAATATATACTTTTCAAAAAACAACAAAAAATATTTAAATTATGATATCAAATTTTGGGTGTAACCGCTATTAAAATCTTGACTCAATGACAAATTAAAATTAATATTTCTATGTAATGATTGATAAAAAAGGATATGTATGGAAATTGTATAAAATTGTTTAAAGCAAGCTCAATGTTTTATTAATAAATAACTCATCTATAAATTTATCATATATAGTAAATTGATTATTAAGAAAAAAATAAATTTGCTAATAAAAAACTGTTAGAATTATTTTTTTTAATAAATAGTGGGAAAAACTATACAGGTTATATTAAAATACGAGTAAGAAAACGTAATTTAAGCAACAACAAAAAAACTTAAATAATTTCAGATGGTTTGATGGGTGCTGATAAAAATCATCGTTGATAGTTTTAGATTTCATCCTATTTGAAGTAACTTGCTTTCAGTTTTAAAAAAAAAGTAAAAAATAAATAATAAAAACAAAGATATTTAATATTTTTTCGGTACAGATAACGTGAACTATTTCTATTTTCAGCAAAAGTTTTATCTCCTTTTAAAATCAGAGTTAATAAGTTTAAGCACTTCACTTTTTCCAGAAAACTCAAATAATAAAAGAAATTAACTGCTTTAAAAAATGTGCAAGTTTAGAAATTAAACCATCTAACAATCAATGAACATTCATAATAAATAACGTAAAATTAAAATGTAACATTAAAAAAACCTGCTCTACCCTTAATGTCAGAATTTGTTCAATTTTTTTTCTTTTCTTTTTTCCCATTGTATGTAAAAAATAGCAACCGATTGAGTAAAGAGAATCATTTTAAGTAAGAAAGAAATATCCATGCAAACCTTTAAAAAAGTTATTGAATCAGATTAAATAAGTCTCCTACTGGTGGCTAAGTCAGCCAATCTGGTATACTTCCCATACAAGCTATCATCGAAGCTACCCTCCCTAAAATGCCCTCTTCTTGTTTCCATAGCACCAGACTGTCGCAGACTTTGTGGCGGTCAGAGTACCTATCGTAGACAAACAATACACGACTCGTACCGCCCACAATAATTACGTAAAATATCCTCAGTGGTAGACGGATCATGGGTTAAAGTCACCTTGCCATCAGGCTTACTGTGGAAGGTTTTCGGGAATTTCTTCTCCATGTAACGCAAATGCGGGTTGGTTTCATCAAAAAGTCCTCTAAACAAAACTCAGTGGCACGACAGCCCATAGAGGGCCAAGGCCTACTGTGCCCATCTCAGTTTTCTTGATCTTGGACTCTGGGGTGCAGGAGCAGATGTTCTGGTCAGGTGGTCAGCCGAACGCTGAACCCCCAGTCAAAAAATCCTCTACGAAGACAAATTCTTTTCAATACTTGATTCAGGAGTTCCCTTGTCTTCTGAATTGGGTTTAAAATTACGATGCTATGGAGTTAAACATTGGTAGTTGTAAAATCAAAATCAGGTCTGCTATTCAACGACGGTAATAAAAGCATTTCCTTTATAATTATATTAAGATATATTAGTGATGATAAATAATTTTGCATAATACCCATTTTTTAAAATTTTATTAAAAACTAAGTTTTATAGTTATAACAAACTTGGTGAGCTTACATCTGTAATTTAATATTTTCGCTTACCAATATTTTATCTTGATATATTATAAACAATTTGTGCATGCATCATATTGTGCATAAAGCTGATATCTTAATTATTTAAAAAATATCTTTAATTGTAAGTTGTAATAGTATATTATAGTAATTTGTACCAAAAAATAATAATTGTAAAACGGTTGATAAGTTAAGACACCGGTTTATATAAGCTTATACTAAAATGTAGAGTAATTAGCATGTAATTGCGTTATAATAAACTATTCTTTTAGTTTTAAACTCTAAATTTAGAAAAGAATCAAAATCAAAAACATAATAAGAAAAATTACATCATACCATGTGATTTTCCGGTCAATAAAAATGCACCGACAACAAAGCAAAACTGTGTCAGACTATTTAATTAAATTTATTGATCACGTGATAAGGCTGTCTGATTACAATATGTGGCAACTGCATTTTTATTACGTAGAGAGAAATAACATTCATGCGTATTTTCTAAATGATCTCCTTTGTTCATTCTTACTTTTAAAAAAGTTTTTATAACAAATGTTTTATTTCGGTTTGAAGAAACTGAAAGATTTTTTCAAAACATGTTTTTTGACAGAAACATAAGAGTGTTTTGACATTTCTTCTGATACCGTAGATTTTAGGAATTGAAAATTTCTGAAGAAAATTTTTACTATTTACCATTGAATTGTTTCTTATTTAAAGTTTTGTTTCTTGATGGTTTGAAACGGAACGACTTGACAGAAAACACTTATACATATTTTAAAATTGTCTCATTTTAAACTGTAAGATTTAGAGTTATTTGAAAATATATTATTTATATTTAGATGAAATAGAAGAAGTAATAATCTGATTCGTTATTTTAGTGTGCGCCAATGCTTGACGCTTAGAAGCAAAAATATTCAAATGTGCAATTAAAGTGTTTGGAAAATATGTAGTTTATATGCTTGCACTGACCATAGTGCTAAAGTGAAGTATCCTCAGTGGTAGACGGATCATGGGATAGAGTCCCGTCAGGCTAACCGTGAGAGGTTCTCGTGGTCTTCCTCTTTATGTAACGCAAATGCGGGTAAGTTCCATCAAAAAAAGTCCTCGATTAAGGCAATAATTTCTCCCAATATTTGATCTGGGAGTTCCCTTGTCTTCTGGATTGGGTTCAAAATCACAAGGCTACGGAGTTGAACATTTGTAGTCGTAAACCCAACAATTGGGTCGACTGTTTCAACGACGGTTATATATAATATATATATATATATATATATATATATATATATATATATATATATATATATATATATATATATATATATATATATAACATAAAATCATAATGGTCTGATACCGTTATCCATTGCTGTCGGCGCATTTTTATCGGCCGAAAAATCACGTGGTAGGATCCAGTTTTCCCTCATTCATTTCTAATTGTTTTGGTTGTCATCAGCATAAAATTAACAAAAGTCGTAAAGGTATTCGCGATCGCAGCGAACTATAGGGGGCGTTGTTGTATGAGGCGAATACCTGCGATTTCTATATGATCAGTCATTCAGTTACTCTGGAGACGTCTTTAATGTAGCTTGTAGCCTTGTTGTAACGTTCCATCTTTATTGTGGCTGAATAATTTTAAAAAGACAATTGTTTTATACTCTTTCTTATGCAAATGAAAACAAAATGGTATCTCTTTTTTTTAGAGAAGGAACATCCAAAACACATCGGAAAAATATTTGTAAATAAAGAAAAAAAAATAGATATATTCTTATAAGAATAAAAACCTAATGCCTGAGAGAACCCTAATGCCTGAGAGAACCCTAATGCCTTATAGTTAATCGCATAATGTTTGTTTGATTTAAGTCATATAAGATAATATTGACATTTTACCTCGTGTAAGTGTAACGTTTTTATAAGTAACATTGTGTTTCTCCAGCTTAAATGAAAACTTCAAAGGTCTGTTCCCTCATTTTAATATGTCATGCCAACCAAAACTACATTAATCATTAAAAGGTACCAATACGAAATCATTTTCAGTGTATTCCTTTAAACCAGGATCTTTTTTCGTTATTTCATTCCACTATTAATAACTTCATTTTTCTTTGCTGTCCACGAAAGTTGAAACTTAATGCCCAACGTCATCGTAAGTGTTTAAATTATAACCACCTCGACATCTGAAACTGGTTGTCGCGGTGTGTCTGTTTGGAATGTTTTATTTCGAGCAAACGACGTGACCGCACTAATGAAGATATATTTGGATTTCAGACTAAACTAATTTGTTGCAACAGGGAATCCGGTATTAGATTGCGCCTTTTCTTTCCTTCAGAGGTGAAATATAACATCTGGAGGAGTAGTCATGGCAATGAATGGCTGCATTGCAGGTCTGTCATTTTTAAAACGTCTTCGAACACACACATTTCATTTGTGTTTGTTTCATGAAAAAAAAATTTTTTTTTTTAGAGTTGTTGTTTAGAAATAAAAATTATGTTTCCTTAAAGAAAAATTATGTTTCCATAAAGAGAATGTTTGATTATCTGAGTTGAGTATTCTGGATTATAAGCCACGGAAAACAAAAACTACAATGAAACAGTTTCAGATTAAAGTCTTGTGACAATCATATAGCAAAATGTCGTGCTAACAGAATTACATGTGGAAAAAATGAATGGATGAAAAATCCCAAGTGCAAAATATATGTCGCGATAGTTGAGTCATGAAACTGTGAAGTATTCTTAGTGGCAGTTTGAAGTCTATTTATTATGTAAGTAGCAATAGCATAGTGTTTGAGTTATGAAACTGTGAAGTATTCTTAGTGGCAATTTGAAGCCAGTTTATTAAATAAATCAATATTACTTTGATTGAGCATGGAGCTGGGAAGTATTCCTAGTGGCCGCTTGAAGCCTAGGCTGCTTCAGATCGATGAACACCAGCTTGCCTAAAAGTGAAGGTGGCCGGTGCACAAGGATGACCACATTGCTACAGACACTTTCGTAATTTTGGAGATACATTCGCCAACAGCTGACTATTTTAAGAAAGCGTTAGTTTTTTTAACATATTGTGTAAATGAAAATTCACAAGAAAGCTTTTGTATTCAAAAGAAAGTAGAAGCAACAAGTAAATAGCTATAACTGAATATCTTGAACTCAAAATATTGTGTACAGAACAACTGTCACGGAAATAAAATGAACAAAATGTACTGCTGATAAAGAAGACATGATTTGAGTGTATTACAACTCTCCCCAATAATAAGTCTCTCAACAGTAATTGATTGAATAGATTTTGAGAGGAAAATAAATTAAACTAGCTGAATACCCATTATTCGTATGGATTAAAAAAGTAAATCCTCAACATATTGGTATTGATCCATATTACGAAATCAGGCACGGTACTGAGAGTCATATACTGACCCAATAAACAACGATAAAATAGTTCCCATTCTTTTATTTATTAATATCTGATGCCCTGCCCGTAGCTTTATGTTATTAGCTCAAGGGAAAAAAAAACGTTTTTAGAATTTCATCCCATCGAAATAGAAATTAAGAAATTTTCAGTATCTTCTGGTATGTTGTTGATGTTGTTACTTATTCCAGTTGGTTCAGAACAAGGCTAGACCAAAACCAGAAGACCGTTCACCGACAGAAAATCAAATGCCATCGCCGGATCCTACAAAATAAAATTTCTCACCAGTCCCATACAGCAGTGTTCAGCGGACCGGTACTGGTTCGTGGATCAAATGGTTCCGGGCCGCCCATTTAATTGAAACTGAATTAAATTCCTAGGTTTATTACCCAAATTAAAAATATCTGTGTTCCATTAAAAAAAGGATCCCGAAGGTAGTGGTGTAAATTTTTAATGTTTTAAAAACTAAAAAGAGAAAAAGAAAACCACAGCAACTATTTTCTCTTTCAAATAGTTTTAATAAAAAAAAAATCAATCATCATAACTGTAAATATCATAAATAAAACACGAAAGCGCTGCGCGAAATTTACATTGGAACTAATGAAGAACTTCGTATTCTCTCTCAATCGTGACTCATTGATTTAACGTTCTAGTAAGTCAAAATGTTAAATCACTTTATATATTTTTTTGGGTGTAACTGTATTTCATTTTGAAGGTATGTATAAATACAATTAAATTAATATTTATAAATCAAAATAATGTAAAATATAAACAATCAACGTCCCTTCCCCCACCGGGCCGCGGTATAATTATCAAACATTGGCAGGTCCACGGTGATATAAAGGTTGGGGAACACTGCCATACAGGACAGCATATGATCAGGTGTAGCCTGGTGTACATTTTAGGCATACAGGGAAAATCTTTTGACCCTGAACAAATGTTAGTCCGCGGATATGACCACTGATTAGTCTTGTGATAGCTATCTGTAGTTTTCTATGGTGCTCTTGATCGAGGCTAACTTATGATACTCAAACATGCCCCGAGTTTTTGCAGTTTTTTGTCAGATTTCGACAGTTTCTGACACATTACTATAGATTTTTGACGCGTCATGTTAAAAACTCTATCCTTGACGACAAAACTCTATCCTTGCACCCATCTCTACTGAGGATTCGGAGACGATATTGACGCATATAGTATGCATTTACATTACCACAATTTAGATAGGAGAACACATAGGGGTAGTGAGTGATAACAGAAAACGACACTGTGCTTTCAAACTGTGCCAATACTTTATCTGACCTAAAATTGCCGGAAACAGACCGGAGTCCAAACCAATAGGTCACGATCAGGGAAAGTGCAATTTGATTTAACAACCAGTGTTTAAAGCGGGAAAGTCCCGCAGTGGACTGATCGTTAAGACACGGTTCCCAGCAGATCACCGAAGTCAAGCATCACTGGCTGCGGTCAGTGTGCGGGTGGGTGACCACTTGGATCAGTCTGCGTAGGGACCGAGGGTGTGCGGTATTGGTCCTCGTTAAACTGTTCTACCGTAAAGTGCTCGACTTCGCGTGCAGGTCGTTGGGCTACCGAAGCAGGGGTGCCATCCCCTCTGCAGAGGATCAAAATTGTGATGGCATGTCTTCGGATCATCCTCAGGGATGTTTCCCAGACCGTCGCCAATAGCCCATTGTGCAGCTCTAGTGCGACGTAAATGAACTACATCTACATCTACATCTTAAAGCGGGAAATCGAACCCTGACCCAAATTGTTGTAGCTAAAATTTTATCCACCTCACCGACAGAGCGGGCAAGTTTGAGAAGTGCGATAAGCTAGTTCAAATTCCATATTAAGGCTGCAAGTCAATTGAAATGGTATTATGATTTAACATGCGTAAATTTTTAGCAGAGACATTTGTACATGAAGAATTCCAAAAATTGAACCCATCTTTTTTACAGATTTTTATTTTTGTATTGTTTATTATTTTTACTACAATGGTTAATCGATAATAGTTTTAATTTATAGGTACAAAACAACGGGCTCTCATAAAGCATATCCAAATGCCCGTAAGATATAAAAGTATACTCTCTGATCAAGGTAATTTGAAATTGCTTTAAACATAAAGAATAATAATTTTTCTATTTTAATTTGATTAAATCTTTTCTTTTAAGAAAAAATTAAAATAAAATTTTCTAAAACTTACTTGTAATTATTAAAATATATATTTGTGTAAAAATTATTAGATAAATATATATAAGTTATAATACTACAGATTAATGCAGTAAATTTATAATTAAATTTTTAGTTATGTTTGAAAATAATTCTTCAAATTGATAAACTATATCAAAATATATTTAAATAAAATCATTTAATTCACCAAGAACTCACACAAATAGTTTTTTTACGAAAATATAAAGCTGTAATTAGATTTGTTATATTTTATGTGTGGTAAAAGAGGTTTTTCGTGTTTTTGAATTTGTTAAAGAAGGAAATTTAATTAATCGCATTATTTCCACTTTTTTTCCTTCTCTTCATAGACCATTTAATCACATTTTATTTTTGTATTACATTATTTATTAACCAAATCAAGTATTTCTAGAATATCAAGAATTTCCTTATGTTCGATGTATGCATAAATATGAAAAGAACCCTTTTGTTTTCAAATATGTTTAAAAAAAGCTTTCATTGATCTAATTATATTACTGTCTTAACAAACATTTATTCTTATCTAAGTCTAGGAAATAATAACTTGTTATAACTATTTTAAGAACTATCGAAAATTTTTAATATAGATATCAATTTAGCCAAGACTAGTATTTGGCTCAAGAAAAATTTTACCTCATTTGCATTTTTTTAATAATATTTCAAAATTTTTTTAAAAGCTATATTCTTATCACTTGCTTTCAACAACTGATCAATAATAGATTTGCAACTATATAACTGTTTAATTACGTAGCGTGGAACCCAACACAGAAGACAAGCAACTCTTAGTTTACGTATTGTGATAAACTTTCTTTCGTGGAGGGCTTTTGGAGGGAAACTAACCCACTTTTACGTTAAGGTAACGGGAAAATAACAAAAAAAAAAATTATATTTTTTTAAGGAAATTTCATTATATTCTGTGTCACAATGAACTAGCCGCAAAGATATGATTCCCATTTGATCACCGAAATCAAGCATCCACTGATGGTCAGTAAGCGGGTGGGTGACAACTGTGATCAGTCAGGATAGAGACCGAAGTTGTGCGGTATCAGTCTTCGTTAAACAGTTCTACCGCACCCGACTAGCACTGACTACAGTGCTGACGAAAAATACCCTCAGTTTAAGACGGATTAAGGGTTAGGGTATCCTTGTCGTCGGGTTAATCCTGGGAGATTTTTGATTTGACCAGCTGTTCAACGGTCATTATAAGATAAAATTAAATAGCCCATTCTGCAGCTCTGCAGTGGGCCCATTCTGCAGCCCACTCTGCAGTGCGACGTAAATAAAATGCCTATCTACCTTTGATCGTATTACACAAACAGTTTGGGTTTTAACCATCTAAAATATAGCGTCTAATATATAAGATGATATTTGGTACATTTTTATCACAAAAGAAATTAAATTAAAAAAGCTTTTTCTGTCCTCACTGGTTCATAAAGCAATTGTCTACGTTAAAACGTAATTGGATTTATATACTATTAGAGAATAGTTTTAAAATTGTCGTAAGAACGGTAAGAAATTCAGTTCAAATGGCTCTTTGTCTGAACAGTTCTCTAAAATATAAATATATATATTATTATATGAGTCAAGTGAATTATATTTCATGACCAAACTGTGAAAAAATATATCATTATAATTATCTTTGGTGTGAAAGCCCCGGGTGGGGTAGGCCAAAGCATTATCGATGATTCTCTTCCAACCTGACCTCTTCTCAGCAATGGTTCTCTACTATACACTCTAAAAATACACTAAAAAAGCACTACAAATGCATTATAAAATATTCGACTATGGGAAAAATTCTTACAATTGAAATGTAGCGTTTCTTTATATGTAATATTCAAAAATATATAATTAATTAATTAAGTTTAATTAATCGAGTTTTTTTCTAAAAATATATATATAATATCATATTTATGAGTTTACTCTTTTCTAAGCTGCATATTTCTCAGAAGAAAAAAAATCGTATTTTTTGCACTTATATAAAAGTTGAGTCTCAGGAGGTTGATGTGGAATGAATTTCAACAGAAAGTTATTCTTTTCATTTAAAAAAAATGGTCTTTTACGAATGGAAATTTCTTCTTCAGTATTTTGGAACAAAAAATCGAGAAATAGTCTGAAGAAGTAGTTTTGTCAAATCTCAAGTTGATACTTAATCTAGACATCATTTCTTGTCTCATGCATTACCATCGTTAAAAAAGAACATCATAAAGAAGACAAACGCAAAAGTTATAAATCTTCGCTTAGCAGCAATTTTAGAGAAAAACGACCATAATTATGCATAATTGCGCTGATCATTTTCCGCTTTAAAAGATTTTTCTTTTAACTTTCAGCCTATATTTTGTGGCGTCAGCCAATGATATCCCTCCAACTTTTAAAAGCATTCAGGGTAAAGAATTAAGGCTTTTCCTTTTACATTTATTTTTAACAAACATTTTTTTTTATGTTAAACAGTGTTTCGTGACTTAAGTTGTATAATCATTTTTACCGTGAGTAAATATTTCTGATTCAGCGTTTGGGAAACGAAATAAGCATTATAATTTCAAATATAAGTTTTAATATTAAAAAATGATTTACCAGAAAAGTATATACATTTTATTTTAAGTATCCTCATACAAAACTTTTTATTAATTAAGTATTGATGATATAAAAACTGTTTTATTTTAACATTTTGTATTACAGTTGGAAAAGATTTTAGATTGCATTTGAATATCAGATTGCATTTTTAGATTGCATTTTAAATAAAAGTCAATTTTATGTATTGTTTTGATGAGTTAACGGAGGAAAAAGAGTAATCAATATACACTAATAACAACAAATGGATATACACTGCAAACAATTTCGGATCAAATTACCATATAAAATACTGGCACTCTGGGTGCATCATAAGTAAAATCCATTTTACTGTAAAATTCATTTTTGCCATAAAATATTAAATTGTAATTTATACTGCAATATTTATTTAATTAGAGTGTATTTATTTAAGTATCAGCACTTAGGCAACCGGTATTTTTTTACCGTAATTTAATCAGAATTTTTTTTACAGTGTACCATAAACCGTTCATTTTCTTCACTAAATAATACACCAATTTTAATATACTTTATGTATCTATTATCAGGAAAAATTTAATTAAAATTTAGTTTATAAATAATGTTTTGTTGCATGTAAAAAAAAACGTTTAACGTATTTTCTAATTAGAAAAATTTTTTTTAGATAGTTTATAATATTTTGAACATTTATTTTGATTTGCACAAGTCTCTTTAAAATAGCTCTTTATATTAAAATATTTCCAAAGAATGATACAAATATTGTATGACATTGTTTGCTTACTTATACTCTGGCTTCATTGTACTCTCAGCCATAAAGTACTCTCAACTCTAAACTAAAACCACCTCCACCTTTATTTTTTCTTCAAATATTTCTTTAAAATTTTGATGCTTCTCAACCCATCAAAAATCAGCTTTAAAAAATGCACACAAATGACTAAAATTTATCTGCTACCTTTTAATACTAACACTAGTTTATTATATTATACAGTCAAAATGAGAAATTATTAAAAATTATCATGCCTTTTGAATTAATGTTACCTTCAATCCACACTCATTTTTTTAACAAAATAAAAACTACAACACCCCAGCTCTAAAAACAAGCGTTAAATTTCAGTTTTTTTTTAAATTGTAAATCTTATCTATTAATTTTTAAACTTTTTTTTAAAAAGCAACTTTTTATGTACAAAGCATGAAAGTTTAAAAAAAAAAGGTTTTTCAAAATTTCCATTCTCACAAATTATCTGAATGATTCTTTTTAAATTTACATTTTGTCATTTAAAATTATATAATTTAAATTCATGTAAAGTTAGTGTATCTGTCAACTATAAGAATGTTTCAAATGTAATTTAGTTTTAAAAAAAAGTAATAAAAGTAAGTGTTCATCATAAAAATGTAGTTTTAAGTAGGGATATTTGGGATATTTTAACTATCCCAAATCAGCCCAGGTTTAAGGTAGTTGCTCTCTTTAGACTTGTAACGGGCCATGACTGTCTGGTCAAACATCTTTTTAGTATAAACATTTTTGACTGTCCTCTGTTGCCTTGGGGAAGACATGGACCTGCCCCTATTTCCGTCTGCCCTGCGCTCATCTCCACTACTGTGTGTGGGCGCTACTGGAAGGCTAGGGCCCGTATGGGCTAAGCATGACACTATGCATTCTATTCTATTTACCTCTTTTTGCCTTGTTTTTCTTGTTATTTTATTCTTTTTGTTCTTTTAAATTTGCCTGCCATTAGAAATTTAAAAAAAAAAGTTTTAAGTAGGAGCTATTTTTGGATGAACAAATTTTATAGTGGTGTACAAAACTTTTTCGATTTATTTAAGAAATTTCCTTCAAACAAATTTTGCAAAAATTTTATTTCAGAAATACAAACTTTGTTCCTATTTCTCACCAACTTAAAGGATAATATTTTTAAGATTAAAACTAGTTCAGATTTTTTTTTTTTTTTTGTGAAGATGAAAAATTAGTTCCGAGAAGGAAAAATCAGAAAATATTTATTTAGCATATAAATAATTTTATTTGAACGCTAATAAGGTAGGTATAATTAATTGGTTGGATATTTTAAGTAAATAACTTATGAGTCACAGTTTATATTTGCTAATATTATCTTAATTTTGATTTTTTCTTAGCAAATATGGATTTACATAAAAGGAAAGAAAAAAGAAACGGCAAGTTAAACTTTTTGTGCGTGTAATTATTACACACAAACAGTGTTGTTATTGCCTTTTTTTTTTTAATTTTATTTCAAAGTTTTTCATCTTCCTATCATGTCTTGTAACTGAAGTAGCTTTTTTGCAATTTTTTCTATTCTTAATAAATCATAGAGTAAATTTTAATAAGTCATAAAACTTTTAGCCTGGTTTAGTCCTTATAATGGTCCTATGCACCAATATTATATGGTGCTATAAAGGTTCTAAGAAACGATATTGCATGGTTCTACATATGGTTCGCGTACCGATATTATGTGGTGGTACCTTAAAACTTATTATAAACCATATAAAAAAAACTATTTTCGTACCCCATATATATAATATATATATATATATATATATATATATATATATATATATATATATATATATATATATATATATATATATATATTACAATTCATTAATGGTAAATATATAACTAATAATTTACTGAAACACTACAGAATAATTGCAAATTTTGTACATTATATGAATAAGCTAAGATAAAATACTTCGATTTCTTGGTTTAATGATACTATATTTGAAGTTGAACAAAAACAGGGTTCAGTATAAAATCATATTAAAGATTTTAGCACAGTTTCACCTTATATTGGTCCTAAGCATCAATGTTATGGTTCAAAATTGAACCTCTTTTTTTCTGAGAGTATTCAAATAAATCTTAACTCCTATTTTTTTATATTTATAAAACAGTTGCATCATTTTTTAAAAATAACCTCTTTAAATAAAATTTTTAAATTATTATTATTATCAAAACATTTTTTGATAGTTCTAATAACTAATAATAAATTAATAACATAATAATTTTTAAACATATTATTAAAATCTTTAACTGTGCAGCTTAAATTTATAATGAGATATAAAATTTATATATAATTTTGTAATTTAAAGAACGGAACAAGCGCTAATTTTTCACAGTGTTACAGATTAGTTTTTAAAAAAAATCAAAATTTTTCATTGCTTTCCAAATTGGTGTTCTTTTCGAAACCACATTCACTTTCTTCACTAAATGATACCCCGCCCTCAGATGCTACAATCATTCCCACTCCCTCTCATCCCCTGTGTCATTTGCCTATCATCTCTTGTGAGCACTTTTCGCACAAAAACCCTCACTAGCTACCTGTCACCCCCTACAGAGCAATGGAATGGTTCTCTTTCTCTCTATCTCTCTTTTAACTCCGGTACCATTGATCAGAGAATGCTAACTGTAACTGGGACACTGTGATACACATTTGGAATACTTTTCCAGAGGATAGAACAAAAATTCCTCAAATAAGATTGTTCTTATCGAAAGTAAGTGAGTTATGTTACTTTTCTCTATCATATTCTTACGTAGCTAAAAAGGAATAATCGAATTTCTTCTGAGGTTAGAGAGTAGGCTTAACGGCCGGTGCTTTCACTGCAATAACATGAACCATGCGGAGAAGCGACTAGTTCT
Source organism: Parasteatoda lunata (assembly GCA_949128135.1). Taxonomy (NCBI): domain Eukaryota; kingdom Metazoa; phylum Arthropoda; class Arachnida; order Araneae; family Theridiidae; genus Parasteatoda; species Parasteatoda lunata. The sequence continues at coordinate 84,152,760 of OX421970.1, read as the reverse complement.
GGGTGCAGGCCTGCGGGCATCTTCCCGTACTAATTCGCTTAAAAAATAGAAAAATATTTTAACTCTTTAAATATTTTATTTAAAATTAAAGAAAAATTCTCAAAATATTAGTTGAATATTAATTTCTTACGTTTTGTAGCATTGTTTGAATGAAATGAAATTTGAAATTTTTATGCTTACCCAAAATGATTGCCTTTTATATGCTAAAAAATCTTTTAATATCTGTAAATGAACATATTTTGATAATTTTATATATTAAATTATGGAATTTTTGTAGCCTATATATTATAGAAATTTAACTAAAACGTTAAGGAAATGAGAATGCTTGTATTATCAATGCAAAAGTAAAGATTTTTAAAATATTTTTTTTCATGGATATATTATATGACCTTAATTCAAACTGCAACTTTTATCCATGTCATTATTTATAATGTGATATTTTATTTAAAATTCTGGAAATAAATAAAATAATGAATTATTGATAAAAAAAGAACTTAATTTTACTAGACAGTGTTAAACTATTTAGCTAATATTCTAGCGTTTAGCTAATGAATCTCTTTTCAAATGTTATAGTTTTAATTATTTTAATTAAGTTTAATGTTTAAAGCAAACAATAAGTTTACACTTATGGTCTGAAAATAAAGTTTAAAAAAATATTTTTTCCTGGATAATTTTTGCTGTCATTTTCTTTATTCAGTTTTCGCTTAAAGTTTAAGTATGAAAAAAATATACATTGCATTTTATGTCAAAAAAAGTTTCAAATTTTTCAGAACGTACAAGCTATTTATGTGACAATAATTTTAAGTTATTTGATTATATCAATAGTTGTAAATTTGGTGAAATTCAAAAACTGACTATTCAAAAATGACAAATTAAAAAAAAATATAATTCTATTTAAGAATAATATTTCTTTAATTATGAATATTTGCATTTTACTTCTTTTTGAATATCACTTTATCAAACTTTTATACAATTATACAAATATTTATTTATTTTTACTTTCAATACGAAAACAATCAATTTAAAGAGTGTATCAAAAATTATTTGGAAGACATTGATCAAGTCATTGGGTAAAAATTTTACCCATATTCAAGTATTGTTTATTATTTTTAAGATGCATGAAAATCTCTGAAAATAAACAAATAAATTTAATATTTTATTCTTTTAATTAAATTTATTTTAGCTAAGTTATTCTAACAACATTCCGAGTTTCTTAATATTTTGATATTTTTACTCCTGCTCCGTAATAAGGAATCATTAAAAAAATACTTTCAAGCTTGTCATTAGATAACAATTCTTTTATAATAATAAATCATATATCTATTGTAAAGTACTCAATAAGGAATAGAATACCCTGAATAATTTTTTAACTAATGATTAGATTTTTACGTACTTGGACTAAATCTTGATACTTTAAGGGAATGACCTCAAATATGCTAATTAATTAGTGAATACGATGTTTAAAGTTATGAAATCAGACACAATGTACTTTCTCTGAATTAACGTACCTTTTTTACACGAATTATAATTTCTGATCTTCAAAATATAGAGGGGCGCTCTTAGAAGCATGGTTCAGGATAATGGACAAAAGTTTGAACCCCTTAATGTTAATATGACTATAAAATAACTGATTATGAGCATATGACTAAAATGACTGATTATGACTACAAAAAACACTTTTAAGGTACCCGAATACCTTTGGAGGCAAAATTTTGGAAATTTTTAATTTTGAAATTTTTTATTTAAATTTACTCCAGAATATCGCACGAATATAAAAACAAATCTGGGAAAAATTGTTTTTAAAAACTATGGATGGAAAGCTGATCTAAAAAGACTAAAAATCAACCTTCAAAATCACCTAGGTTTGTTAAAAAAGTATTATTCTTGATTTATTCATAACAATTCTATTTCGAAAAAAAAGACCACTCATCTATACATTATGTTAATATTTGGATGATTTACAACAGATATCAAAACTCATTTAGCAGAAAAAGCCAAAAATTGTAATTAGTTATTCAGCTGTAAAATATTATATAATGGTTTAATCAACTAATCCGTGGTTAATTCTCTAATCGTCTACGTAGAAAATATTCATATTAAATTTCAAATAATTTGAACTAAAATATTTTGAGATAATACATAATGCATTTTAATGAAGGAAAATAACCTAAAAATTAATTTTGATGGAAAAGGGAAAAAAAGCATAATTATCGACGTAATACGGAAAATATATTTTTTTAAATTCATCATAACTTCTGTTCGATTTTATGTTGAAACATAAAATTGAATTTTTTTTATATTGAAACGAAAAGTTCATAGTTTTATATCATATAAAAAAGTAGAAAAATGATATTTTATTCAAAGTTGGTTTAAAAAAGGTAGTCAAGTACTTAAAAAAGTACTCAAATTTAACTATGTAGTGGTGTCAATCCTATTTAGCATCCTTATTATTTTTATCCGGATTCTTAGTCGATAATCATATCTATAAAATGTACTTATTAGTGATATCAAATTAGTATTTTATGTAAGAAAAAGGTATAATGAAACATTATCAAAACCTACAAAATTACAATCAAATTCAAAATAATATAAATTCAGTTTGATTGTCACTATCTGATGGGAACAAAAGGTGACCTAAAATGGTTGTTAAGAATATCATTTAGTTTCATCTGGTGCACAAACAGATCGTGATGCTTGATTATTTTCCTAACTTGAATATTATTTCACGACTCTTAAAGATTGTATCGTTTTTTTTGTTCGGGTAATAACGTCTTGATTAACGTTTAGAAATAATATATTTTGAAGATGGTAGTTATGGAACATTCAGTATTCTTTAAATGTGATTTTTATCAAGAAAAGCTTTAATTGATTCAGATTAATCCTTTCCCACCTTTTTAGATGAAAAAATAAATTTTCTTTTATCCTTTTCTTTCGTAAGCGATATAAAATTAATTTCTGCCTAAATAGTACAAAATTTCCATTTATAAGCAAAAACCAACAAACATTTATTTAAGTTTAATGCATAGCAATTTGCAAGTAAATGCAAGTAAAAAATGTAAATAGAAATGAACGTGTATCAATTTCAATTTTTTAATTTCTTAGAAAAAAAAATATCGATTTAAATAACTTAGTAATTTTGTTGGAAATACATTTTAAGCTCCTTAATTAGTATTATTTTTGTAAACGAATTTGGTCATACACTTCAGGAAAAAAAATGTAAAGTCAAGAACATTGGTTTAAAGCATAGCATGGTGCTACACCTTGAACCACCATATTTTAAATCTTGGACGATTCATTGTTACTTCTTGGAAAACACTAATTTTTAGTTCAATTCTTTTTAGCTTCTCTGTTAATAGAATTTGAGTATTCATGCCATTAAAACTTATTTTTTGAAGAGCTTGAACAAGCTCTGAAAAACCAAATTAATAATAAACACAATACTGAATAAACAAATTTAAAAATTTTTTTTTACTTTAATTAAAAAAATTTTAAAAATAAAATTTTTTCAATTTAGCGGAATATTTAAAAAAATTTTACCTGTCAAGAACATACCTGTCAGAAGTCTTTTTACATGTTGTAAGTGGCAAAGTCTACAGAGAAATGAGTTTGCTTTAACTGGACCTGCTGCACGCGGGAAAAACTGAGAATGCCCAGCATACAACATGCATCATTCTTTGATTTTTTTAGTTCTAATTTTGATTACATTAGTTCTAATTTTTGTTTTATTAGTTCTAACTTTGATTTTATTAGTTTTAGTTAATTTCATTAGTTCTTTTTTTAGATTTTATTAGTTTTTTTTAGTTATAAATTAATTTCCTTCAAAAATTTGTATTTCATCTTAAAAATGACATTTTTAATGTATCTATTTTATTTCGGTTTTTTAATTTATGTTCTATTTTATAATCAAATTGATTGAAAATAATACACAATAGCTAAAAAAAATTTTTTAAAAAGTTCTTTAACACTTGCATAAAAAACCAAAATGGTTACCAACTCAGCAGATAATGCCTATTTTTAACGGTATCAACAAAATATTATTAATGCTAAATTACACCGGTGGGTGGCGCAAATGTTTACACGGATCTAAAATACTTGTGGGCCAGGCTACAAATATTCAGTATTTTTATTTTATTTTATTTATTTATTTTTTAATAATTTATTTTTTTTATGTTTTAAATTTAGGTCATTTGTTTGAAATTTTTATTTTTAACGCAAGAACTGTTTTAAATTTTACTAGTAAATTAAAAAAAAGAAAGTAAATGTTTATATTTACTCAAAAGGATTTTTGATTATACATTTCATGTTTTTTTGTAAAATTTATCTTACGAATTGTTGTTGTATTTAAATTGAAAACCCTAACTGCCAAACATCATTTTACTATTTCAACTCATTTACTTGTGAATGTTTTTAATAGCTGTCACAATTTTATGCAAGACACCTCCCTATTATTTTTTTTTATAAATTCTATAAATTCAGAAATACAAAGCGTTCTTTGACTTAAGCCATTTCGAGGTTTTTCCTATAAATTGATTTTCGCTTCACGTTTTCTTTTCATACAAAAAGTTTTTCAAGTTGGAAAACATTTTTTGGGGAATTTACAGAACTGTTAGAAAAATTTTATTTTGAAAAACTTCAATAATAGAACTTGAATTGTTTTGAATATTTTAACTGTTAACGTCTCTTTGATAAAATCTGGATGTATTTGAAGATGTACAGATTTTCCCAAATTTTAAAATTTAAACATCAAATTACGTTAAAATTTTGAAATTACAATTCTTAAAATTTTGTGAAGAAATGTCAAATTTCGCATTTTCTAGAAAATATTGCTACGAGCTGCATGTTACGTTTTAAAAAGATTTCTAAAAAAGATAAAATTTTAAAATTTATTCCAGAAAGGAGTGGAGTATAAAATTTTTTGTGTAAATAAAGCTGATGTATATAAAATAAAAATAAAATTGTTGTATATAAAATTAAGAAATATTTTTGTTTACCATTGAATTAGTGCTCCACAGCCACTTATATCTCCAAAATAATCTGTATGTAGAACATTAAATGTCTTTAAAAAAAATTATCAAAATTGCACAAATAATTTTTTCCTTTAGTATTATTTTAATAATTAAATGCATTTCAAATTACTTTTGGAGTAACGAATTATGTTGGAGTAGTATTTGTTGAATTGTGTAAAATTTTGAGTATTATTTTAGCATGTTTTAGATTTGTTTAGAAATTAACTAAGAAATCATGTTTACAAAGTTTTCTTACATTTTAAATTTATTATTAAGAAAAACTTACTTTTTTTGCAACAAAATAAAGTATTTTTAGCAGCAGCCTTGAACTTTCATTTTACAATCAGGCTTTGCTTTATATGAAATTTATTCATTATATGTTTGAGACTTACGTGGTTTTATTATTATTAGAAAGTATCGAATTATTTTAAGTATTCATTTATTTAATAATTGAGCTATTTAATTAGTAATAGATTGATTTGAATTATATCTCATTTAATTGCCTTTGCAAAAGAAATTAACACCGAGGTTTATATTTTAAATTACTAAATTATATTAAATATAATTTTTTTAAACTTAAATAGAAATTAAATGTGTATTTAATTGATCTCAAATGTTTTTACTGTCTCTTACAAATAATTGTTTTTATCATTTACATGAAATCATTTACATATTTAATGCCCTAAAGAAGGAAAAATATTGTTTTTATACTATTTGTATTAAAAATATATTGTTTAAATTGAATTTAAAGAAATGGAATGCAAGCACTTTCATATTTTTTAATCAGTGCATCACCGTCAATTTTTTTTTATTTAATATTTTATCTTCCCTTAGATGTATTAATATTTTTCACATAAAATTTTACTCAAATTAGTTTTCCCAAACCTTTCCATTTAAAACCAATTAAAGAATATACTGAGTGCAAATATTTTATAACTTCCTTTGAAATAGGTTTTATTTAAAAATCCTCGTATCAGCATTATTGTTTTAATTTGAATTATATTGATTTTTGTTTTCATAACTTAAAATTAGCTAAAAAATAAAAGGATAAAAGATTTATAAAATAAAAAAAAATTAAACGTTAGTTTTGTATCATTTCATAAAATAAAATATTATTTTAAAATTGAGAGAACACTTTATATCCATCACAATTTTAATAGTAGGTACAAGAAACAAAAAGTGTAATTTCAATTTTTTAATGCTAAAATTAAAAATCAAAAATATCTCGTACATAACTTTTTTATAATTGTTTTGGAAAAGCTAAACTTTAAGCTTATCTCAGTCTGGTCCAAAAGAAGAAACATGTCTGCAAAACTTGCAAACCATTCTAAAGGTTTGTAACTTATCAATTTTGTGTTAGCGATATTTTTATTAAAATACGGAGTGAGAGTGTACAAAAATTAGATTTTATTCTTTAAAACTTTTAGAAAAACTTAATCATTTTTATATTTCAATTGTTTTCTCTATGCTAATATATTGAGCTTTAATGCTTGATATTTCATTTGCTTCGACAAAAAAAAAATTGAAAAACTCACCAGGAAGGGTGGAAAAAAAAACAGATTTCAAAAATAAAAACGCAAAGTTTCTACAAAATATATATATATACAATTGGGATAGAAAATAAAGTTTAAAAAACGCGGTAACGAGTAAAAAATCAAGGCAAGATGCATTTCCAAGCACTATTATGAGTCATTACGAACTCAAGTCCTTAACCAGGTAATCGGTTTTCATATGAATCAAACAAGATTCCAGGCTATCAAGATGAGCTGATGTAACAAATGGGGAAAGAATTTAATTGTATTAAGAAGTAAAAATTTAAAAGCGAATGCGTAAAATGTGAAAATTTGTTTGTAATAATAAATTTGTTTTAAACAAAATTCCGTTAAAAATCTTAAGGTTTTCTTGTTTTTCGTTAAAAATATCTTTGAAAGCATAGTTAAAACATAGTTTTTGCTTTTCACTATTTTTTTCGTTGATTTAAATAATTTTCCAAAGTAGTAATGGTTTAAACTATTTTTTAAATTATTGAAATTACTATTGCACTGATATGAAATTTTAGAATTAATGTTTTTAAAGACATAGGAAATCCATCTATTTTTATTTCAAATTTTTCCATCAATAAAAATAAAACATATTTTCTTTTTAAATTACATCTTGAGTAAGCTTATTTAAATAATTATTTAATTTTTTAGCTTATGAAAACTTGATTTTTATTGTTGCTCGTTAAAATCCTCTTAAAGCTTTGAAAAATAAGTCAAAAGTTTTAATACTAAAAGAATACAATTAATATCTAAGCAAAATGGACAAAACTGCTTTTAAAAAAATGCGCTAAAAAGCAGCAGAATTTTCAAAAAAAGAGAGAATAAAAATAGAAATAAAAGTAGCAAAGGAAATAAAACAAAATTAAAAATATGACCACTGAAGGCGACGTCTTCAGGGGGTACCGGCCCCAGTGGCCAAAAAACAAAACTATTGAGGAAGATGGCAAAAGCCTAAAAACCTTCCTCAGTACCCCGAAGGTTTTGTTTAAAAGTCCAAGAGAAAAAAAACATGCAAGACATAAAACTAATACAGAAAAGAAACTCATACAAATTCATCAGAAAATAATTTGATACGATTTGATTTGAAAATAAAATAAAATATTTTATTTTCTGATGAATTTGTATGAGTTTCTTTTCTGTATTAGTTTTATGTCTTGCATGTTTTTTTTCTCCTGGACTTTTAAACAAAACCTTCGGGGTACTGAGGAAGGTTTTTAGGCTTTTGCCATCTTCCTCAATAGAAAAGGTTTTGTTTTTTGGCCACTGGGGCCGGTACCCCCTGAAGACGTCGGCTTCAGTGGTCATATTTTTAATTTTGTTTTATTTCCTTTGCTACTTTTATTTCTATTTTTATTCAAAAGTTTTAAGTTTCAGTTAGATATATATTTTTATAACTATGTAATAAAGGTTTTTTTTTTCAGAAGTGATCGAAAATGTGTCAAAAAATCTCCGAAACAAATAATAGTCGAATTTGAAAATCCCACGTATTCGAAATTGAAGCAGCATATGCTCAATTTTGAGCAAAATTTAAGGTGTTGGAGAAATGTATTAGAGAGATGTTCATTAGCTGCTCGCAGGATTCGAAAAAAATCTCAGGGTTCGTTGTAAATTGATCTAACTACGATAGTTGTACAACTCAGTCCAGAGAGAATTAAGTAGCTTTATATAGGGGCCGTCGCAATGACGTATCAAAATATTCAATTTCCAATTTAAATGCTACAAAGGGTAGCAATTTTGAAATTATGGTACTGAAAGCTTAGTCAGGAGATCGATAAATTTAATTTAACTTATTTTTCTATATCTTAAAAGCTTTTAAGCTAAAGGAATTTATGTCATGATGTGGGATTGCGCACTATGTAATACTTCCTATTTTTCCCTGAACTGGGTTGTAATGGTAATTAGAGCAACCTACTACCAACCAGAGGTAAATGGTTCGAATCCTGCCAACAGCAACATCATCCAACATCTGCCAACAGCAACATATTTTTCCCTTCACATCTCTTTTAAAACTAAAAATTTTGGTTCCAAGTAGATGATATGCTGTTTCAGTTCTGAATACATAGGGTTCTCAAATTCAACTATTATTTTTTTCGGAACTATTTTTAAACATTTAAGCTCAATTTTGATAACCCTTTTCACAGTGTACTTTTAATTGGTTAAAACAAATGTTAGAAAGTTTCTTTTCAATGATTTTAAAAAGACATCATCTTATTGAAATCTCTTGTTACAATTATCTAATTTAAATTCATAATACATTGGTTATACATGGAGGTACATTTTAAAGACAGTAAAAAAGAAAAAAATTTTGATTATTCATTAAAATTAGAAGAAAAATTTTTACTAAAACGTAATGTTAAAAGTGTATTTTTATCTTTTATTACCTTCAAATAAAAAGAGAAATTTTACCTTCAGTTACCTCAATTACGATTAAAAGTAAAAAAATTTAATATTAACTTGTAGTAATTTCATCAAAAGTATGGTGAAGTTATTATTTGAACTTCGAATCCCTAAAACTATTTTTTAATCACTAAGCAGAGTTTTATTTATGTCTTTTTTAATTATACCTTTTTGTTTTAATTATACCTTCTTGTTTTGAACTTAAAAAATTTGAAACTTAAAAAAACTGATAATATGAACAAAATATAAATTTTATAAAATTCTTATACCTACAAATTGCTTACTTATTTATCATTTTTCTTTAAAAAAAGAATTCTTACTATAAATGCATTTAATTAAAGTCACTCTTTTAAGACTCTCTTTATAAAAGCCGAGTATTTTTGGTTTAATTACTTTCAGCTAAGAGAAAATAATGATGCATAAATTGTAAGATTATTTTAGAACACCGAAAAGTGCATTTTTTCTGGATAAATTTAGTATGTTTGCATTTTTTCTTTCCTTATTTTTTTAGTATGGATAAGAAAGTGTGCAATCTTCTCGATTTAATTAAAGTTTAAAATAATTTTTTGGTCAAACTAAAAATACTTTATGCGTTTTCGATACGATTATCTTTTCCAACTCTTTCACAAAAATTAAAACAATAATAATAAATTCAGAAACTGGTCATTAACATATCTTCCTAAAAATACAACCACTTTCACTTATTATTATGTACAAAAGCGAGTAAAACTATTTCATTTCTCGCATACACCACATTTATTGTTTTCTGCGAATTTGACTTTTCATGTAGAGTTTAAAAAAAACAAAGAGATAAAGTTAAGGACGTGAATATATTTGTTGCCTTAAATGCATTTCTACAAATAAATGCATATTTTCACGCTCTGGAAACAGAACTTCTCCGCGAGAAAAAAGATTCCGGAACAATAGAACTTTTCAAAAGGATTTTATGAAGTTCTTTAAGTAGAGGGGGAAATTGAAATCCTCAAAATTGCAGAATGGTTAAGCATCTGGAGAGCCTCCAGAATATTTTACCTTATTTTATTTCTTTATCTCTGGAATAACATTCTTAATAACAGAATTTATAGCAATATATTTCTATTAAATAAAAATATAGAAGGAGAATATTTAATTAAACATTGATTATTGAAGAAATTTGTTATATATTTGCTCGAAAAAATTCAAGTATTTTTTTTTCTTGTTTGTTGAAGCAAGTTTTCGATCAGCCCTGCTCTTGTAAACTTTGCGCGTTAATTTAATAAAGCATAGAGTTCAAAATCTATTTTTAAATACTTTTATAAAATAAAAAAATCTATAGTAACTATTAATTTGAAGGTAGGAAGCGAAAATTATTTCAAAATCTTATAAAATATATTTGTAATATGTTTATTTTTGTAAGTTCAAGTACACAGTTATAATTTTCATTCAAAAATTATGATAAAATAACCAGCAGCAGTCTGTCCATCCAGTTATCCATAAAGTTTACGGTAAAGAATATTTTCTACTTTTACGATTTTCAAACCGTTCACAACTAGTATGGTTAAAAAAAAACATGAATGTAAAACTATTTGGTTTTTAAACCATTTGCAACTAGCATTTTTTTCAAACCGTTAAATAAGAAATTTAACTGGACATTGTAACAAATTTTTTAGTAAGGTAATGGGCATTAGAGTTACGAGTGCAGAACATCGGAAACTCTTCATGTGTTGAAGGCAATAGAGGAATCAACGCTGGGTCTCGAACCTCAGTTCTTTCGCCTTTGAGATTGATAGATTAGGCCACTCGGCTATAATATGCACCCAGCTGCAAAGAACTAAGTGGATTCATAAGGTGGGCCTAGTTTGTGCGATAAAATTCAGATTTTTTTAACCTTGAGCAGGTAATAAACGGTTTTTCCAGAGTTATCAGTTTGAATACCATCTTAGTTACGGTTATTTGACTGTTTTCTTTGAATATAGTAAAATAACATTTAAATAAATGGTTATTTAACCATTTATTCTGAGAAATTTCTAACAGTGTATTTTGTTTACACTGTTCATATTCAGTGAAGAAAATTTTTGTTTAGCCTTGTTCTTCTATATTTTTCACATTAATTTTAAAATCACTTAAATCTTTTTACGTACTAAATTTTGTTTGATACATTTGATGATTAAAATGTCTATTGATAATGAAAGATGTATATCACAGGATTAATATTTCGGAGGTTTTAAACTGGTTTTGAGTTGGTCACATGGAATTTGCAGTACATAATCTATATTTCTGAAAATAAATAGAAAACTTAACGTTCGAAGGGAATCACTATACACTTGTTTCTCATTTATAAAAACTTTATGCTCATATTTTGATTAGGATGTTTATATTTTAATATTAAATTGGTATTACGTAAAATTATTTTGTAATTTTGAAATTATATAGATTTAAATGTATATTAAAATATATTTTATAAACTTTAAAAACTTAACTTAAAGCTCATGATATTTTTAAATGATTGGCACAAAAGTATATATTTCTTACACTTTTAATGTAATTCAGAGATTTGATATGCAAGTAAAAATTTCAGTTTAATAATTTATTTATTTTCCTAACCTATAATGTTAGTTATTATTTTGTAGCTAATTTCTTTATTTTTAGAAGTATACACATAAAATTATTATACAACAATCAGTTTTAGAAGTTCAGTCAGTCAGTCTTTCTAATATTAGTGCCTATATCAATCATAATATGGTTCAAACCTACAACAAATTCACTAAGGCCATCAGAAATAGTTAGCTTGAACAATATTTCCTTTCAAATTAAACCATAATATCGCGCATTCAAGTTTTAAAAGCACGATAATGCGGGTCTTATTAGCATTATATTAATGCGTTGCTTCAATTTTAAACGATGTTACTGTCAAACAAGCTCTAAAATTTCTAAAAGGTAAATGCTATTTTCATTGATGTATTTGTATTCATTCATTTCATTACATTGTTGGAAATTTCTCAGAAAAAGATTAAATAACAATTAATTTAATAGTTATTTTACCACATTCAAACAAAGCAGTCAAAGAGCCTTAAATAAGATGGTATTGTAGCACCGTGATACGTATTATAGCCGAGAAGGCTACTCTGTAAATCTCAACGGGTTGTCAGACAAAACGGGGGTTCAAGTTACAACGTTGACACCACAATATTTCCTCCATTACCTTTAACGCGTGAAGAGTTTCCAGTGTTCTGCACTCCCCAATTTGGGATCATGGACTATTAGAGCACGATACTTCCATTCACACATAGATGAGAGCACCATACAGAACTTCCTTTTTACAGCTTCAAAACTATGCTAGTGGTTAATGATTTCAAAACCGTATAGTTTAGTATTTAAAGTTTTTTTACCAAACTTGTTGTAAACGGTTTCAAAACCTTAAAGGAAAAAAATCTTCGTTACCATAAACTTTACGATTAATATGATGGACAGTAATTTATCGTAATTTTATAATGAAAATTCTAACAATGTAAAGAGCAGTCATTTTTACACTCTCTCTCTATCTCTCTATCTATATCTATCTCTACACCTGTTTCTCTCTCTCTCTCTCTCTCTCTCTATATATATATATATATATATATATATATATATATATATATATATATATATATATATATATATATATATATATATATATATATATATATATATATATATATATATATATATATATATATATATATATATATATATATATATATATATATATATATATATATATATATATATATATATAATCATATGTAATATTTATTTTTAATTTCCAGTGAAAAAATAATAATTTAGAATGAACAATATATAGAAAGTAATTTAGATAAAAATAAAAAAAACCTAGATTTAAAAGAAGAGTTTCCTAAATATCACTGATGATACACTTTTTGATAGACAACTCAGTTTCACATTTGCAGATGACCGAAATTAATTTGACATAACACATGGAATATGATAAAACATGAAATATTCTCTATTTGTTCTAAATATGTAACTACATTTTTGGAAAATATTAATTTCATACAAGATTTTTCTATAATTTTCATAACTCATGCATTTTGTTTGAATCTTTCGAGTTTTTAATGAATGATATGATTGAAATTTAAAACATTTTTCACTGTATACAGCTATAAGTACGCCGAAATGATTTCAAAGAATTTTTGAGATGACAAATAATAAGAGATGTGTGATATAAAATGAGGTGTATACAGTACTATACAGCTTATACAGTAAACTATACAAGAGAAATTAGTCAATATTTATTTCCTCTAATCTGCTATGACGTCACGACCATTTAATTACTTTTTTAATCATCCACACTGCATGAAAGGATGGCCTTATTACACAGGTTCTCCGGGTTTGAATCCCAGAAATGACTGAGAGGTCCTATTTTCATATATTTTCTAAATTTCATACAAGTAATTTTTTACAGCGAATTTTCAAATCTGCTGTAAGCAATACGAGTATCCTAAATACAGGTACGTTTTGTCGTTAATTTTCAGGAGTATTTTTTTAATCTTTATAACTAAAATAAAAAAGTTATTTAAATTATTATATGTTCATATTTGAATTATCTACACTATTCAAAATTCCGGATCAAATTACGATGAAAAGTGCCGGCTTTCATGGTGGGCCGGTACTTTTTACCGTAAAATTCAATTTTACTGGAACATCTTACGGAACAAAATATCGGATACATCACAAATTTTGTTCTAGTAATTACCGTAAAATCAGTGAATCACTCTAATTAAATAAATACTTTAAAAAAAATCCAGTTTATTATTTTTACGGCAAAAATGGATTTTATGCTAAAATGGATTTTACGGGTTATGCAAACAAAGTGACTGTACTTTATACCGGAATTTGATCCGAAATTTTTTACAGTGTACTTAATATTTTAAAGTTCAAAAATCTATTAAAATACATATTTCAAAAACAATTAAATACTTCACATTTGCATGCAGTATGTGTAATGTATACTTAATAAACACTTAAACACTACAATAAACACTTGAATAAATATTTTTAATAACAAGAACAAGTTGTCAAAATAAATCTAAGCTCAAATCTTCCAAACTCTCATCAATAAATGTCAAGAATTTATTTTGCATTTTTTGAGTTCAATATACTCGCGTCAATATATAAAATAAGAATGGCTTATTTACAATAGCTGTAATGAGATCATAGTTCTTTGGATATCTATTTTGAAATTCAAATGCAATCATTCACAAAAAGTATACAAATAAGCACAATGGGTATCTAAATATGAAATTCATGTTGATGGAAATTCTTGAAATAGACTTGATTGAAATTAGTTTTACTCTTTTGTGCTAGAATATATTCAATCACTTTTATTCTAAATTTATTTTACAGGCACATTAAACTTACAAATATTTATTCAACAATTTACTAAATTAAAGTATAAAAAAATATTATTCTTGCTTAGAAAATAATGATTTTTAAATTCATAAAACTAGTTAGAATAGTTATTAACCAAATTTTTTCATTTTTATCAGGTTTTTTTAAATAAGATGGATAGTTAAGTATGTTTTTTTTAATAATAACAGATTTATCGATAGTGTTTTGTTACTCATAGAAAATTACTAAAAACACAGATGAGGCATATTTAATAGAAATATTTTAAAAGCAAACCAGTATAGTATTCCGATATAAAATTTATGTATTTTGATCAAAATTATAACGATTTTATTGTATTTAAATATAAAGTGTTTATTTCATATCCTCGATAATAAGAACAAAAAATTTTATGTTTGTTTAAAGAATATTAAGATCCATGATTTTATTAAATAGTTTTTATTGTAGTTTTCATTAAAATAAAACAAACCTATTTAATTCTAATTTGTTATTTATTTAATCCCTTTTTTTTTTGGTTTTCAAAATTGCAGTTCTTATTACCACGCATTTAATAAAAAAATGCAAAACTGAAAATTAAATTTGACTAAATAAATGGCTTTTATGTCGCATTTTCTGGTATCATGATAAAATTACCAAATCACATGTTATAAAACCATATTTTATTGTCCGGTAAGTTTAGTAGAGCATACTTTTTTTATCATTCATTTTAATCTCCAAAATCTATTAATTTAAGTGACCAGTATTATTGAATACTGTAAGATCAATATGATTCTTTTCTGCGGTAGTTGAGATCAGGCCTTCCACCGAAACTATACAAAAACTGTGAAGGCAAAATTTATGCATAACCGAAAAGATAATTTGTCTATACTTTGGAATAATATCCTAACAAGAAACAAAATGGCATGGTCTCTAAGCTAGTGATAAAAGTTTCAACAGCTTTGGGGTGTTATTTTAAAAAAAAGGTTCAAAGAATAAATATACATTGATCACTGTATTATTGATTTTATTTTGATTTGATCACTGTGTTATTGATTTTATCTAATTCCCTATTTTGATTATATTTTCATATCCTATTATGATTGTATTTTGATACCCTATTATGGTTATATTTTGATACACCGAGAAAACAAATACAATGAATACTACCAAAACATGGTAAAATTCGTTGTATTTCTGGCATAAGAACACCCAAAAGTTCAATAATTTTTACAGAAACGCTATGGTAATGACTTTGTTAAAATTTACAATAAAGTATGGTTTTAGAATATTTGATAAAACTCGTAAAATTTTTAATAATCTGAATCCGGCTCGCACTGCTTACAGTGCTGACGTAAAATATCCTCAGTGGTACACGGATCATGAGTTAGATTCAATTTACAGTCAGGCTAACAGTGGCAGATTTTCGTGGTTTTCCTCTTTACATAACCCAAATCCATCATCCCCATGTTCCATCAAAAATTCCTCAACTCATTGGTAGTCGTAAGCTTAAAATTAGATCAGCTGTTCAATGATGGTTATAAAATAAAATTAAGAAAATATAGTTAAAAATTTGACCTTTACCATTATGAAAATTTTTCTTTTTCTATTATATTTCAAAATAAGATGTGACTTAAATTTTTCCTATCATTTTTTCTTAATTAGAAATGTCTCTAGCAGTTATTTTCTTAGTCTCGCATTTCTAACACTTGGAAGAAAATAAGAAGAAATAAAAAAAAAAAAACTTATTCAAGCAAATCTATATTGCTTTTGGTATTACATCTTTTTTTTCCATTGCTGTAAGATGATATAAACATGATGTTCATCGAAGAAATCTTTTGTTTCCTTACCGTATATAAAAGTCATCCGGCTCTTCCCGATAAACCATTCATTTCTTTTTCGGTTGCCTAGGTAACAATATCTGTAAAATGTCTTTATGTTCTTGAATATCAGAAGAGTAAGTTCGATATAAGTCTCTTTTTATTGGTTCCAACGGAGTGAAATTTTGATTAAGTTTTTCGAGAGGTGAACAAGTGGCATTCGGCACAGTTCTCTGCCAGCTGTTGAATCCTGTCGAATCAAGGACAGCAAGATGTCTTCGATTTTTTGGACAATATTAAAAACGAAATGATACTCTCTTGATACCTGTTAATCGTTTCGATGTATAAATATTCTTGGCTATGATACTTTTTTGATTGAATTTTTTTTTTGTACTTCATTTAAAAAATAATCTAAAACTTTTGCGAAGTATCAAAATGTCTGAATTTTCATATTTTTAATGTATATAAAAAATTTTTTAATTAGTGTATTATAAAACTTAATTTATAAGACACTAACTATGTGTATTATAAATTAAGTTATAACTTAATTTATAATGCGTTAATTTATAAAATTATTTATAATGCATTCAATAATTTATAATATTTGTTATTGCACTTAAATGTCAAAGTCTATCTCAGTGAAAGTATAATACTCTGTTTATTACAATAATTACCTATTGCTTTTTTTAAAAAAATAATTATGAGCAAAATTTAAAAACACCATTTTTTTCGAAGCAATAAAAATTTAAGTACTCTAATAATATGCTGTTAATATGTATTGACTCCTTCTGCAAACGAACACAAAATTTAATCTGTAAAAATGTCCACGATTAAACATTTAAACTTTCAGTGTTTTAATATGTATTGTATTTATAAATTGAATAATTTCTCAGTTAATGTTCATAAATTTTTTACTTTTTTGGTTATTTGATATTATAATGAACTATTCTATTTAGTATTATAAATTTATGCTAGTGTTTTATTAAAATACTTGATAGAAACTTTATTTGTTAGGAACTCTAAATAATATACTATAAGATGTATTTACTCCCTTTGCAATTGAACACAAAAATTAATAGATGTAAATATCTATGGTTAAGTATTTAAACATTTAGGGTTTTAATATAAACTTTATTTATACATTGTATGAGTTTGCAACTTAATGTTTGTTACTTTCGGCTGTGTCAAGTTTTCATTAGCAATAGAAAAATGGGTGGGGCCAATTTGGCACCTCTTCTTTTTGTTGCTGTGTAATTTGGAAAAATAATTTATAAAAGAGTTGAGTATTTCCGATTTTTTATGATTGAAACTTAATTGTTTATTTAATCATTCATGCGTTAACCTTACAGAAACGTTTATATAGAATTTAACACCTAGAATAACAAATGGGGCCAAAGTGGTCACTTTGGTATTTTGGTAGGTATACCATAACTTATTGTAGTTTTAGGACTAATGTATTCTTTGGTATGTAAAGTGTACCCCAATTTCATTAAAAAAACAAGAGTATTTCAACATATCCATTATATTATTTATAGTAAAAATGAAACTCAACTATATAAAAAACTAATGTTTACGTATAATTAAAAAGCCAGTAAGTGGTCGATTCAATTAAATATTTTTTTAGCCAAATCGAATAAAATACCATAGAATTTCAAAGATATCTATAATACTTTTTTTAAAAATTAATAACGATTATATTTTAAGATTTTGGATGTCTAATTGATCTGCATACAAACAATCTGGGAAGGGCAATATTCACCCCTTCAGTCTTTCTAAGTATACAGCAATATTTAGTCATAAGTATACAGCAATATTCAGCATTTATAAGTATACAGCCATGTTCGGTATTTCTATGTGCAAAGCGATGTTCAGTATTCCTAAGTATACAGAAATGTTCAGTCTTTCTAAGTATGTAGCAATATTCAGTCTTTTTAAGTATACAGCAATGTTCAGTCTTTTTAAGTATACAGCAATATTCAGTCTTTTTAAGTATACAGCAATGCTCAGTCTTTTCAGCATTAAACTATCTATATATATATACATTTCTCTTACACGGCACCAAAAAAAAACCTCATTACAACTTCCCAAATGGCAACGTTAGAAAAATCGACCAATGATTGCATCTAAAAATGTCACATGCCAAATCTAGCTGAGGTGGCTCAACATGTAGCGCTTTTAAAAACGGAAACAATAACCAGAGTGAGCATTATCAGGTTGTTCAATTCAACTGCGGCAAAAATAAAAATAAACAACTTAAAAAATAAAAATGCTGTTGCCAGCCATAGAATTTTTTGAAAGTTAACTTAGCAACATAAATCAAAATTATGATACCTGAGCGCTTGACGTAACAAATCCTTCAATTCTATAAGTGTTGTATCGCCAAATGCCCAAATTAACAATTGCAATTTCAAATTAATATTGAAATGTACAGGTTTAGAATTTTCTACAGTGAAAAGTTTTCGGAACTTCAGTATTCAAAAAAGTATACAGAAGCTAGACGTTAAGAACGTATCCAATGAGCGAGCAAAGCGAGCATTGGATTACGAAGCAATTCGAAATGAACTGCGAAAGCAGTTCCGGGGGTTGGTGAGCGCCAGCGAGCAGGGGGTCCTAGTTTTAGTATATTACTTCAATAGTTAAGAACTCTAATAGACTCGTAATATTAACTGAAAGAACACTCCAAATCAATAAAAGTAAATATCCATAATTCAATGTCTAAATTTTCATTATAGTAACATAAATTAAGTTTATACATTGTATAGTTTCTCAATCTTGCGTTCTTCACTTTCTATTTATTTTTACATTAATTTTGGTTAATTTTTCAGTAAAATACATCACTTCAATAATTAGGGAAGTCCAAAATTTAATATCTGAACGTGGCACTTTTCCTGCGTTGCCAGATATAATCAAAAGTTATTTCTCGCTATCTTTCAATCCGTTTTATCGTCATTCACCGGAGTATTCCGGTCTTTTCCGTTGAATCCTAATAACGGCAGCCTCTTCAATTTACTCGCTACGCAGCTTTGCTTATCGATTGATTTACATACGTGACTGACTTGAGGTTGACTGCAAATCTCGTAATAGTGGCTGAACGGGGAAAAAAAAACTTTTAATCTCTCCGACCACTTCTGGTTAAAAATAGTTCCGAATTCTTTGGATGAAATGTCGTAAATTGCACTGTCAGTTATAGTAGTTAGGAATTTATAGTTTAAAACAACTATGATAAGTAATTAAATAACTTATATATTATGTGGATTAGTTTTGTTTACGGAAATTTATGATTCCGCATTTATTATTCGTCTATTTTTTGGATTTAGTGATTACTACTGTCATATTTTGATATTTATTATTTCTGAAGAATATCATTTAATTTCACTTTATTACCGCTCATTATCCAATCTTTTTATTTATATACTAGCCGCTTAAGGCGGCCAGCTGTCCGCCACGCTAAAGGTTTACACAAATAAAGTTTTTTAAAACATAGCAGGAAATCTGAAGATTAGTGGACAATTAAAGTATTCCTGTCCTGCAATTTTGTCTTCATATCCAGTTGTGCTGCAGATGTGTTATAGCTCTTGAGGATGTTTGAAGATGTAACTTTGCTATGGTAACCTAAGGCCTATGGTAACCTAACCTATAATATAACTATCAGGTGGAGACTTGTTTTTTTTTTAAAAAAGGCCCTCAGAAATTGTAAAAGCATACAAAAGTTGCTTTCGAAATCATCATTGGCCAATAGCTGAAAATTAAAACGCAGTTAATAACATATTTAAGAAACAGCAATAAAATAAAACTTGTGTCAGTCAGCATACAGATAGTATATAATTCTTCCCATAGTCGAACAGGAAACTGAAGTCGTTTAAACTGAAACGGATTGTCTGAAGATATGATGGGAATGCGAGGAATAAGCACACTGTTTCTATATCGCTACAAAAATTATCGTCTTCGCTTAAGAAAAAAAAAATAGAGCGTGGAAAGAAGAAGAAAAACTTATTATAACAATTATGAACAGCGACAAATATATCAAAGCAAAGCGTTCTATTTACGTATCGAATATGTTACCACATTTTTAATACAAAAGTTAAACTTTTCTCCACTTTGATAAATGTAAACTAATGCGAACCTTACAATTAAATTATTAATTCCTTCGTATATTATTGGTTTAAGTTGTCGAAAATTAATATTTCAATTGTAAGGTTCGCATTAGCATACATTTATAAGAGTGGAGGAAAGTATATGCATTTTTTAATAGTTTTTTGAATATGGCTCTTTGAAGACGAAAAAGCATAGATTTTCTTACAAAATGACTGATAACTAAAAAACTAATCCAAATTTTTGAAAAAGAAAAAAAAATACTTCTTCATTATGTCAAAACACAATTATGTGCGGAGTTTCATACCTGGGTGAGACTTCTGGGGCGATATATTGTGATTACAGACAGACACACACACAGCCACGTTTATTATTATGTATAGATATGTTATGGTTAAAGTAATAAATCCGGTTATTGTTAATACTAACTGGTCAATATTAGTAATAACCGCTTCTGTTGGTCAAAGTGAGAAATATCGCAAATTATTCACTTTAACCGGTTATTGTTAATAATAACCAAAAAGGTTTGGTCAATGTGATTAAACGTAGCATTTGGAAATAGGTGTGCTTCTTTGTATATCTGTTACGATTGAAGTGATAAATCCGGTTTTTATTAATACTAACAGTTCGAAATTAATATTAACCTCTTCTTTCGGTCAAAATGAGAAATAAAAAGAGAAGATTTCCGAATCGTGATCTGTTGCAGAATAATTGCAAAGTCTTGGGACACTTCCGGTCCGTGGCTCGCTAGAAACTCACAGAAAAGGATCAGCTTAAAGGGCTGGCTGAAGGGCTAAAAAAAAACATGTGGGACTCGTAGCCACCACATATTTTATTTTTCTTAATTTTTCCAGTTTAAAATAAATTTGGCGCTTTGGCGATTGTAGTTTGCGTGTCAGATTTATACGGAAATATCCCCACTAAAATCGCGAAAGAATGACATTGACCAAACTTCGCTTGGTTATTAATAATAACCGGTTAATGAGCTAAATTCGCTTAAATTATTCACTTTAATGGGCTTCTTTGGTTATTATTAATATTGACCTGTTAGTATTAATAATAACCGACTATTCATGCTGACCGTAACACATATACTCCCATTTAATCTGTCAAAAATATCCCCATACATTTATTTTAATTTCAGTTTTATTCTTTAATTTTGCTTTTTTTTTAATTTTCCCAACTTTTAAAATATGATTAGTAGTAATCCAAGTTTAACCTTATTCAAAAATAACTTAATTCCAAAATTGAAAATATAATCTTCCCTTACAAAACTACAGGAATCACATTTTGAAAAAACAATGTCGTCATTTGTTTTCTTTTTCTTCATTTTTCAACCCTGACGGAATCCATTATATAATTTTTAACATTCATAAGAGATGAGATTCTATCGTCTTTTTTTCCCTGCTTTTGGTGTTCTTAATGACAACTATTATTGATGATAATTGCTATTACTAATTTTTACATAAACAATTTTACAAAAATTTTAATTTAAAATACTATTACTTGCCGCCCCATAGCACTTATTAAATAGAAAGCGGTTTGCGTTACAAAAATTATAAAAATTATTTTTTTTTTATATTTTATTTCTCCGTGCTAAATTTGACATAATAATGATAGCATCTATTGCAATCAAATTTAGTTAAATAGGAATTACTTTTACTGTTTTTTATTAGCTTACGAAGTAGAATCATTTTTATATTTTCTGTTCCTTACAGATAAGGTTTTTCTCATAAAGAGTTAAAGCTGTTTAAAACAAAAGTTTTCTGTGTTTTAGATTAAAGAAAAAGGCACTGCATATGTAAGAAAACGTCATTTAAATTTATAAATCAGCATAAATCTAATATTGTATCTACTAATGGTATTGATACTAAAACTGAGGTAAATGAGGTGATATTAAAACTGAAATATCGAAACTGTATAGTTAACATAAAAAATAGTTTAACTTTTTTTATTTCATTTATTACAATGAGGTTACTAAAACGTAAGAAATGTAATTATTTTTGGAACTTATCCGTTAACTGGGTAACCAGACAACATCTGCCGAAATTCGTCTAACTTTGCTATCCGC
This sequence comes from Parasteatoda lunata, assembly GCA_949128135.1. Taxonomy (NCBI): domain Eukaryota; kingdom Metazoa; phylum Arthropoda; class Arachnida; order Araneae; family Theridiidae; genus Parasteatoda; species Parasteatoda lunata. The sequence goes on along the minus strand of OX421970.1, from coordinate 84,130,472 downwards.
TTCGCCATCTGGAATGAAAGCTTGTCTCTTCATCTTTAGACTATAGTTCAATTGCGTAGTCCCTTTTAACATTTAAATAAACATGTAGTTTTTTCTTAACTATGACTAAAACGTTTAAGATTAACTGAGTTGAAAAGTAATTAATTTATTAATTTTTAATATTTTATGACCATTTTAACGCATATAGGTTCATTTTTCTTATATCCCTGTTTTTTTTATGGTCTTTCTACATCATATTATTCAATTTATACTACAATCTTAGAAAAATTAAAAGTATATTTTCAAAACATTTTTAAGATTATACTTGATATTTTTTTAAACAAATAGAAAGTATTCTTGAAAAATTTAAGCATGTTGTTATCATTTTTTTAATGGATTAATGTACACTGATAATATAAAAAAATATGTTTTAAAGGCACCCATCATTTCATATACAGAGAAAAATATTCTTGTAAAATCACCGCACTCTAATTAAATTTGTGGTTAAAAAAAACTGTAATTCTGGTAATAAAAACCAAACTATATGGTATTTAAACCATTAATTTGGTAATTTTACCGTTCATATAGTATCTGCTTACAAGAAATTCTGTTTCTCAAAATTATAGTTCTTATTACTACACTTTTAGTAAAACTGAAAGGTACATTTAATAGAATAAATGGTTTTTATGCCATTCTCTAAAGTATCATGGTAAACTTACCAAATTTTACCACATATTAAAAAACTATATTTATATTTAATTTTACCAAATCCATGTCCGAAGCACTTTGGAAAAAGTTACCGAGATTTCCATAGAGCCAGAAACACTGTAAATTTTACCATATTCTGGTAATTTGAACGATAATTTTTTTCATCAGTGTGAAATTTGTAATGAATCGTGTTTCTATTCTAAACTTCTTATTTATCTTTTAAAGCGCAGATTTAACATTAGTTTTGATAAAGTAATAGTGAGTTGAAAATTTAAAAAAAAAAATATTTCCCTGAACTTGTATTATAACTTTCTTACAAATCGTAGTAAAGTGTTGAAGTGTAAAAAAATGCATCGATTTAATTATTATTCTTTATATATTTTGTTAATTTAAACAGTTTTTAACATTTGACTTTTACATCTAAATATTCGACAAAACATCTCATCTATTTATGAATTACAAACGCTTCTCAAATCCATTATCTAGGTGAGATAAATGGATTTATGTTTGATTCATTGTTTGCATTGACACAGAATTTCCATCAGATGATTTAGGTGAATGACCTTAGAAAGTTTTGATTAATGTTATTTTGCAATCTAGGTTTAATTTTGAAAGTGCTTTACTTTCTCTTTTATATCATAAAACTGAAATATATATGAAAGGAAATTAATGATCTGACTTAAATGTTTTAGAAAACTTTTATTTACTCTTTTTTTTGGTTAACACTGATTTACTTTAGTCAAGAATCATGAAATGAGATCAAATCATTCACAAAATAATTATTCATATAAATGGAATTATTTAAAATTTTTAATTCAAAACTTTAGTTTGCATATTAAAATTTTTCATATCAACTGATCTATATTTTGTAAAATAAATTAGAATCTAAAAGTAAAACTTAAAAATCTCAAATAAAATCATTGTTAATTTTTTGAAAATCAGTTTTGTCAAAATATTTTATGCTGATAAATTTTTAACATCTAAATTTTTTTTTTTTTTTTTTTTTTTTTTGAAAATTTGGAATTTTATACTTTATTTAATATCTTCAAATCATTCATAATTTATAAAATAATTTTGAATAAAACCAGTGATATAAAATTTATTTTATAAATTATTAATGATTTTAATTTTCAAAAATTTGAAATCAAATTGTTGTCAAATATTTTGAAATTGTTAGTGTCAAAATTTTTAACGCTAAATCATTAATAATTCACAAAATAAATTTACATATAAATTGAATTGTTGGAAACTCGGAATATAAAACTTTATTTATATTTTAAAACTTTCAGTCTTGAATCATTTATAGTTATTTATCACATATGAAATTTTTGAATCAAATTGCTATTACTTTAAAATTGCAAGTGTCAATAGTCTTAGTGTCTTATAATTTATTATTCACAAAATAGATTAACATTTTAATTAAAATATTTGAAAATTTGAATCAAAATCGTTCTTAATTATTTTAAAATTGTTAGTATCAAAACATTTACTATTGACACTATGAATTCATATTGAAATTAGTTTAAAAAAATAAACTCAAATAACTCTAAGAAATTTCCAAATTATAATTGTCAATTTCTTTAAAGAGAAATGTTTTAGCAACAAATAAAAAATACAAGATATTAAAAAATAAATTAATAAAAATAAATTAATAAAAATAAATCAGTAAAATTTTAATTTCAATTTGTGATAGAAAACAGTTTTACAGTGATTATATATCTATTCAACTTTTGCTGTGATTGTATTCAGTTTTCGTATATTAGTCAGTACAAAACAAACTGCATAATAAACTTATTTAAAAAACAATTTATTTATTATTTATTTATTTATTGCTCAGATTTGTTGCAAACTTTTCTTCTCGAATCAGTGTTTCGTTCACCCTACAAGTTTACTTTACCTTACTAAATATTTCATGCTGGGAAAAAGTTTAACAGATGCTTTTGCATCGGTTGATTAGAAAACCGCCTCAAATGTGAAAAAGTGATAACTTCTATTTTAGTAAATTATTTCCATTTATTTATTTATATATTTCATTTTTACATGAAAGCAGATTTGTAGAAAATTACTTATCTGTTCGAAATATTTGTACAGTATATAAACTTTAAAGTTAATTTCTCTTATCAGAAACAATTGTGCCATGAAACAATCTTAAAAATCCTTCTGCATTTGCTATATTTAATTTTCGTTTTTTTCTTTTTTTTGGGGGGGGGGGGAAGTGATAACTTCTATTTTAGTAAACTATAACTAAATTTTTTTCATTTATTTATTTTTCTTTTTCATTTTTACATGAAAGCAGATTTGTAGAAAATTACTTATCTGTTCGAAATATTTGTACAGTATATAAACTTTAAAGTTAATTTCTCTTATCAGAAACAATTGTGCCATGAAACAATCTTAAAAATCCTTCTGCATTTGCTATATTTAATTTTCGTTTTTTTCTTTTTTTTTGGGGGGGGGGAAGTGATAACTTCTATTTTAGTAAACTATAACTAAATTTTTTTCATTTATTTATTTTTCTTTTTCATTTTTACATGAAAGCAGATTTGTAGAAAATTACTTATCTGTTCGAAATATTTGTACAGTATATAAACTTTAAAGTTAATTTCTCTTATCAGAAACAATTGTGCCATGAAACAATCTTAAAAATCCTTCTGCATTTGCTATATTTAATTTTCGTTTTTTTCTTTTTTTTGGGGGGGGGGAAGTGATAACTTCTATTTTAGTAAACTATAACTAAATTTTTTTCATTTATTTATTTTTCTTTTTCATTTTTACATGAAAGCAGATTTGTAGAAAATTACTTATCTGTTCGAAATATTTGTACAGTATATAAACTTTAAAGTTAATTTCTCTTATCAGAAACAATTGTGCCATGAAACAATCTTACAAATCTATCTGCATTTGCTATATTTAATTTTCGTTTTTTTCTTTTTTTGGGGGGGGGGGAAGTGATAACTTCTATTTTAGTAAACTATAACTAAATTTTTTTCATTTATTTATTTTTCTTTTTCATTTTTACATGAAAGCAGATTTGTAGAAAATTACTTATCTGTCTGTTCGAAATATTTGTACAGTATATAAACTTTAAAGTTAATTTCTCTTATCAGAAACAATTGTGCCATGAAACAATCTTAAAAATCCTTCTGCATTTGCTATATTTAGTTTTTAATGGGGGTTTTTTTACACCAAAAAATTTACTCCAGCAACAATTTATTTGTTTATTTAAAAAAAATTTAATTATTAATCATTAATGCAAAATTTAATTATATATATTTAATTACTAATACAAAAAATTCTGAAATGTTGAAAAAGAATTCTTTTCGAATCAGTGTTTTGCAAACCCTAAAGGTATACTCTACATCACTACGCAATATCCTGTCAAGGAAAAGTTTTATTTATCATTCTCAAAAATAAAACGGAATATTACAAACAGCAATTTTAATAAATTATTTTTTAATTTCTTTCTCTTTTTTTATTTTAGCTTCTTAGTTTTATATTTTTAAACAAAATCAGACTTGTATATGACTTATTTGATTAAAAAAGAAGTTACGCTTCTTTAACCTTAGGAAAAACATACGTGCCAGAAATCCGTTTAACAGGCGCTTTTGTATAATCTGTTGATTAATTTTCAACCAAAATTCTAATTAGATTTTTAAGTATAGGTAATAAATGATAAGTTTAAGGAAATAAAAAGTTTAAAAATAATAAATAAGAAGTAATAACTAGAAAAGAAGTATAAAAATATCATCGCATTAGTAATTATTTTTATTATTTTTTATTTTGCATAAACACAAAATTGCAATAAACTTCTTTTCTACTCAAATCGAAAGCTCTATTATTAATGAAAAGATATTTTATTTACTGCGAAGAATTTCTATAAATGTTTTTGCACCTCTTCTTATTTGTACTTATACGAAAATTCTAATTTGGTTTCGTCCAATCTGTCAAGTTACTTTTTGCTTTAAAAAAACAAAATAATTAAAAAAGACGTGGAATTTGTGAAAACTACTTTTTTTGTTCAAATCACGACTGAAAGTTTACTTAAGATTAAACTTACCGGGTAGCGGCTATACGAACTCATTTGCACCATTTGTTATAATTATTATTCAGTTTTCGGCAAAAACAAATTTCCTTTATTGTTTGCTTAAATGTCAAGATATTATCACGACATTTCTTTTTTTACGAAAATTGAGCCAACCACTGTTCTGCACGGATCGAGGTCCCATGCAACTGAAAGTTTATTTTCCCTTACTAAGAGAAAGCTTGCAGGGAAACAGTTTTACATGTGCACTTAGAATAATTTGTTCTTCAGTTTTCGACGGAAATAAAACGGCGGAAAGTTTTAGTTGAGTTTTTACGCCAGCGAGATAAGAAACTCTAAAAGAAAAACATTATAGAGACTGCAATTTTGAATAAAGTTTTTAAAAAATTTATTTATTTCAGCATAATATATCACTACTCTTTTTGCTTTTCTATGAAGTATTACATACAATCTTTTTAACTAAAATGTATTGTGCGGGGAAAAAGTTAAGTTTTATAATTACTTTTGCAATATTATTTTTTTTTTGTGATGTAACAAGTCAATTGTGATAATATAAATATAATTTTAGATCGTCTTTGACAGAAAATTTGACTTACACTTTTATTATTCCTGAATTTTGGCCCTTCATAGCTCACCTGAATATCCTGAATTAAGAATTCTTAATCGTTGTTATTCCTTAATATTTCAGAATTTCATATTTTTGGTTTGGCTTATCGCTTTTTCTTGAGGTACAAACATTTTTAAGTTTTTAACAATGCATCCAAATTGAATTATTTTCAATTGTAAATAGTCATTGATATTTAGCAATTTTCTAAAAATTAATATTTTGCTGAAATTTAGCTAAATTTTTAACTACTAAATACTTTCTATTCAGCTATTCTATTTTAGTCTTTTAACAAAGTCTGGTTCAATTTATATACATTCTACTTTAAAATATAATTAAAAATATGAAGCGCATCAATTATTTTTATAAATAATTATTCTAAATCAACATTTTTTTACACTCAATAAAATTTAAAAACTAACTTTCCCGTGATAAGTTTCTGGTTTCTCTATAACACTAAGAATACAGAGTTTTTCTATTCCTAAATACTATTTTTTTGTCGTCACATATTTGTGACAAGGAAAAGCCTTTGTGATCCAATTTTCAATATCGTAAAAGTTACCCGAACAATAAAAAAAAATTCCATAGTCCTTAAAAATTTAACAATTAATTCATTAACAATTAATAAGTTATTAAAACATTGCTTTTTTTAAAAAAAAAAGTAATTAACGAAAAGCTTAGTATTTTTCTTAATTACAATAATAACATGAAAAATAATGATTGTGATAATGTGATAAATAATGAAAAGACTAAAAGATTAGATATTTGTGGAATGAACCACTTCCCACAAAAATTGCTTTGTCCAAGTGCTGAAATTATTATGAAGGGCAGTAGGGCCATACACTCCGCCAAGACTATTTGGAGCCACGTGTTTCCCCTGTCCACCACGTTTGCGTGTTCCGCCAAAGTGTGAGGGTCGTTTCATTCTACCCTCATCCCCCATAAGTTCCCGGGCAAGCAGCAGTCTACTCTTGCTGGGGTGGGTTGTGGATGTGGGTGGCAAGTGATCCCAGCCAATGACCTTGCATCAGGCAGTTGAGAGTCTACCTGCATATAGACACTTAGCCACACTGCATCGATTTCGTCCACCCTCCCGTCGAACATTTTTCGAACCTTTTTCTCCTCCTTTTTTGATGAACCAACGTCACGCGCAAAGGGTAACTTATGTGCATTGCCATTCCTTTCATTGTTATTTCAAACATTTTTTTATCCTACTTTTCCAGCAAATGTTCTTTTTATATATATTAGGCTTAGGAAACGTAAGAAGAAACTGGGGATAAGACGTATAGCAAAAATGTGTGAGGAGAAGTTTAATCAGAGTAGGATTACATGGAGTATGTGAGCACAATTGAGGACGATATCCTGGCGGGATGTTTAATATAAAACTCTTTTGTAACAATCTTTCATCTCCTTAATCTACGGAAGCTCTCTTCGTACCAAAAAAGAAATCAGGATTTTTTTCGCCTAGTTAAAATCATGTCACAATCTTTAACAAAGTATCTTGATTCCATGTGGTACTTTATTGTAGCAAAAAACAATCTTTAAACATTTAACTCATTTTTGTCACTTTTAATAATTTTATTTGAATGCACGAGTATTATCATTATACGCAGAAATTATAAAAATTTTATATTTTTACGGTAATAATGGTAAAAATTAAAATTGTAATTGACCTCTTTAATATAAATCTTTATTTGCTAATTTTCAGTTCTCCTATAAAAGTGACTTTCAAATTCCTTTTTAAAGCCCTATAAATATTGTTACCAAATTTTATCCATGAAATTAGCAAAAATTCATTATTAGTTTGGAAAGGTTTTTTTTTAATTCATAAAGTTTAAGCTTATTTCAGATTTGAAAAATTTGGTTTTATGAACTTTGCATTATAAAAATAAGTTTTATTAGGGTGACCAGAAAGTTATGCCATTTTTTTAATTGAATTCATGCGGATACATTTCTAACAAGTTTTAATTTTTAATCACCCTTCTCAGTCCCGCATTATCAACAGTTTTTTTTACGATCCAGCCTGGAATTTCTCGTCGTCGGATCCATAAAATAAATAATTTAAATTGGCATCATCCATAAAAATTAGAAAATTGCATTTTTGGTATTATTCAATTTTTTGTCACTTAAGAAATGTTACAATGATTAGAATAAATGGAAATCCAAATGGCGTCATATTGGGCTAGTATGTTGGGTGAGGCAATATCTCCCACCTCCCTAATTTGCTCCTTTTCTAGAATAAATATTCTTGATCAATATGACTTGTAAAGGTAAAATTTCCAAATTTGCACCTGGAAAACTCCTTTTGGCTTCTGCTATGTATTACTGCAATTTCTTAGTACCTGCTAATGCGTTACTGCCATTGTAAAACTCAAAGATATACTGAATGTGAACCTCCACTGTTATTTGTCTAGCCATAAACTGCAAAAAAATAATAATATTTAATTATGAACAAGTAAACAAGTCGCTCTAGTCTTAAAGTGTCTGGGGCAAAACTATAATTATCTATGGTAAATGACTAACGAAGATCGATATGCGCTAAAACGACAATACTACCTGGTTCCCTTTATATATTCTATTGTTAAATACAGACGTATTAAGTTATTCTTTTCAGTGAATATTATAGTTTTATTCTGATGAGAATTATTTTTACACTCAAAAATTGGTTGTTAACTAAATAATTTAATATAGTCTAACGTGACTTTTAAGATGTCAACCTATTCAAAATTTCTTGAAGTTTAATTATGTAGTTTAATTCACATTACGGAAGGCTTTAAGAAACCTCGAAAAGTCAAAAATTTCGATAATTTCGCAGATAAGAGTTTTGATATGAAAAATTAAGATTGTCAGTCTTTTTGTTTTGAGTTGAGACACACTACTGATTAATAGTTTTAATTTACTACTTGCTTTTTTTTTTATCTTATAAAATGTAAAAAGTAAGAAACCCTCACGTAAAATTGCTAAACCTTTAAAATAAGAGGTATTTCTACTCTTTTTGATGGCCACTGTTTGATGCAGAAATTAATATGATAGAAGCTATACTGAAATCAAAAGAATGATACATTGAAGTGGACATTTTCCATGTTTTGGTAGAAAATTAAAAATTTGGAAGTTTAATGAAATTGATGAGTGGCAATGCAGTTTTTTAAAAAAAAACTAATTTTATTTTTAAAAAATAATATTTTATCAAAAAAAGAGAAAAAAATTAAGTTTGGTCGACATTCTCAAAAATTTTATTTTTCATATATTAAACAAAACTAAAAATAATTTTAAAATTCAAAAAACATTTTAGAAATAATTTTACTTAAAAACTACTTTGAAATTTAACTGAAAATTGTTTTAAAAAAATCAAAGTGGAAGCTTTTTTGAAAAGAATCGCTGCATAGCTGTAAAAACCAAGAGGCATTTATTAAATTAAATCACAATATTTAGAATTTTTGAACTTTTAACTCATTTTATTACAATTATTACTGTAATTGGAAATTTAAATTTAAATAATTTTTTTTAGTTATTTATTGTAATTCTTTTTTATGTATAAAATTATTTAGTTATTAATATAATAGATAAAGTACTTTTCATCATTATTGTTATATAATTGTTATATATTGTAAATTATATAAAAATATAAGTATACTTCTATTCTTATATTTTCCCTTCATTATCTTAAAAACAAATTAATTAAATTTTACAAGTAATTGTTTTTGTTCATAAAAGACATTTTTTATCAAAACAGAAATATACTTTTTATCATTAATTTGCACAAACTAATTTGTGACAATTCCTTATTACGCATAATATTTATTCATTATTGTGCATAATATTCAATAATAATATATCATTTAAATTTGTTGACGAGAACCTTTTTAAATGGTTCTCCTCTAAACAGAACTAATTTATAACAATGATGCTTAATAATCAGATCCCATAAAAAGATTTCATTCCTACTTATTTGAAAAGAATCTCTCAATATATTTTTATTTTAGCATTTGCTCTTTGTTAGTTAAACTCTTAACACATAATAATTTATAACAATGATATTTAATATTCATATTTTGTAAGAATATATCATTCCTACTTAAAAAATATTTTTATTTGTAGCCCTATAATTTGACATTACTTCATTGTTAAAATCATAATGCAAACAAATTAATAAAAATGATACATAATATTCATATCAATACTACCCCTTTCTTACTTAATTTGAGCTTTTTTTTGTGTGTGTATACACTTAAAAAGGGATTTCTGAAAATTAAGCATGAATGTGTCAAAATAGCTCCGAAATAAAATGCAGTCGAATGTAAAAATTTCAGGTATCAAAATGATTAATCTCAAAAATGTTGTGGGGAAAGAAATATGTGAAAGAGAGGCTCTTTGCTGGCAGAATTCGAACCAAGGACCTCCGAAAATTCATAACGGGATGCTCTAACCACCATAGTTGTACACCCTAATCCAGGAAGAGTCGGGAAGGATTTTATAAGGACCGCCGCAGTGGCACGTCATGATATAAATTCCATTCGCTCAAAGGTTTTTAAAATGTAGCAAAAAAAGCAAAATAATGAAATAAAAATTATCAATCTCCTGACTAAGCTATTAGGACTATACTAACCAATTTTTAACCCTGGAAATTGGAAATTAGTATGTCAGGATGGGTCATTGAGACGGTCAGTATATAAAACTTCCTAACTCCCCCTAAACGGTCATGTACAACTATAGTGGTTAGGTCATCCTACTACGATCTCGAAGATCTTTGGTTCGAATCCTGCCAGCAACCAATAAACATCTCTATCACACTATCTAATGAAAGATTCATTCCATATCAATTTTGAGACTGTGCGTTTTGCTCAAAACTGAGTCTACTCTGTTCCAATAATGAATGCGTGGGGTTTTCAAATTCGATTATATTTTGTTTAAGAGCTATTTAAACACATTTTTGATAAATTTTTAGAAACCCTTTTTTAATCTCTTAATGAAGATACGTATTATTGTTGTTTTATTCTGACCCTAAATAGTTTGTAATGATTCTTTATGATACATAACAGTCATATCCTTTAACAATATTTTATTCTTACTTAACGGAAAATAATCTTTATAAATGTATACCATATAATTTGACATTCGTCCATTGTTAAATTCTGACACAAACCTGATTTATTACAATTCTTAACTATACATAATAATCATATCCTATAACAATGTCTTATTCCTACTTATTTAAAGAGAGGTCCACTGTATGTTGATCATATAATTTGCTTTAATCCGCTCTTAAATTCTAACCCAAACTAATTTGCAACACTTATATATGATACATAATAATCAAATCCTATAACAAAATTTCATCACTACTTAACTGAAGAGAATCTTTCTAAATGTATATCATTATAATTATATTTGACAAAATATTTGGCAAATTAATATTTGACATTCCTTCATTGTTAAATACGGATCCAAAACTGATTCATAACAATTCTTAATGATACATAATAATCATATCCTATATCTATATCTGATTCCAGCCCAATCAAAATGAGAATCCTTCTATATGTATAGTTCATAAAATTTGACATTAGTTCAAATAATCAAATAGTAAAAATTCTTAATGATACATAATCCATTAACAATATCTCATTCCTCCTTAGTTAAAGAGTGGTCAACATTATGTTAAATGTTATTAAGTCAATGTTAAATTCTATACCAAGCTAATTTGTAAAACTTTTATATGATGCATAATATTCTATAACAGTATTCCAACTTAACTGAATAGAATCTTTCTAAATGTAGACCATGTAATTTGACATTCGTTCATTGTTAAATTCTAACCCAAAACTGATTTATAACGATTCTTAATGATACATAATAATCGTATCCTATAACAATATCTTATTCCAACCTAATTGAAAAAGAGAATTTCTCTATACGTAAGTCCATGTAATTTGACATTAGTTCAGACAACCAATTAGTAAAAAATAAACTTCTCATTTATGTATTCAAATAAAACGAGTCTGCTCCTTTTTTTCTGTTCTATAACATCAAAAAGAATGGAAATCCTTTACATTTTTCTCTCTGTACGACAAATGTAGAAAGGTGAGTAATTGATTGCCGTCCCAAGGGAAAAACCATCTTACTTTTTCACGTGACTCACGTAACATTTTCTACCTTATTTCGGAAAAAAAATTCCATTTCCTGCATGTTCACTTATACTCATAAAGATTAGATTGCTTTTAAGTACTTAAAATGTGTCCTTTGTGGAAAATATCTTCTTACAATGAATCATTTTTTTAATTCTATTTTTGTAATCATATATTAAAAATATTTTTTTTAAATATTTTTTTTTAATTTTTAGCTAATATGAGCACTCAAGATAATAAAAATGTTTTGTGGTTTAAAGCTGCATTTTGCATTTATTGTTAATTTGTTATGCGCATGTTTCTACATGTTCTTATGCATGTGCTTCTATATCTCTACATGCATTAAAATTATTCATTAAGTTATATCCTTGAATTAAATTATGGTATTGCATTAAGATATTAAAACATGATTAAGATATAAAAACATCATTAAATAGTATTACTACACTTGAACTGCATTATATTACAATAAGATGTTGAATTTATTTAATACGATATTGCACGAAATTGCATTACGATATTAAAACGGCATTAAGTACAATACAATATTAGGTTGTATTTAATTACATTATGAAATTGAAACTGCATTATATAACAATAAGATATTCAATTAGTTTATTATAGTTATATATAGTTTATATAGTTTATTATAGTTATCATGTTATCATAGTTATTATATAGTTTATTATAGTTATATTAGTTTATTATTAGTTATATTGCATTAATATACCAATATTGTTAAATTGAATTAGGATATTGAAACAACATTAAATTGAAATACTATATTAAATTAATTCTTTTCAATATTACATTAAATTATATTACAATAATGAAACAATGTTATATTAAAATAAGAAGTTAAATTATTTCTGTATTGACATCATAAATTACTCACGTAACATTTTCTACCTTATTTTAAAAAAATTATCTTTACTGCATGTTCACTTATACTCATAAATATTGATTGCTTTTAAGTTCATAAAATGTGTCCTTTATAAAATTATCTTCTCACATTGAATGATTTTTTTAATTCCATTTCTGTACTCGTATACTAAAACCATTTTTTAAATGTGCCTTAATTTGTAGTTAATTTAATTTGTCAAGGTGATAAAAATGTATTAAGGTACAAATTTGTATTTTAATTTTTTTTTTTTTTTTTAGTTTTTTAATGCATATGTTACTACATGAACGATATACATTAAAAACTATTCATTTTGATGTTCCCTGCAATTGAGTTACTCTATTGCATTAAGTTGCATTAGGGTACTGAAACATCATTTAATGTTATTACGACACTGAAACGACATTGTATTACAATAAGATGTTGATTTTATTCATTACAATATTACACGAAATTACATTACGATACTAAAACGGCATTAAATTACAATACAATATTAAGTTGACTTCAACGATGTGGAATTTAATTACATTACGAAATTTAACCGGCGTTATATAACGTATTCAATTAGTTCATTACAATATTGCATTGATTTAAATTAGGATATTGAAATAAAATTGAACTGCAATACGATATTAAATCAATTAATTTCGATCTTGAATTATCTTAAGGGCTTATATCACGGTAATTAAGCGGCATTATATTAAAATAAGATATTAAATTAATTCTGCATGGATTTTTATTAATTATTTCGTTATTAAACTGATTGTTGTAGAAATACTGAAATTCTTTGACAAATAGTCTACAAATTTACCAGCTCAGACTATTTTTTATTAATTAGATTTACTATCAAAAATATCATGCTTTTAAAACAAGAAAATAGTTATAGCAGATTCTAACTGCAAATAAATTATTCTATTTATCTCTAATTCATAATATTCATATCCCGTAAAAAATATCTCATTCCTATGTTATTCATATCCCATAAAAATTTCTCTTTTCTCCTTAATTGCGGAGAATCTTTTTGTGAATAGTCATTATAATATGACATCAATTCAAACAGTTAATGAGCAAACGCTATAATCTGCTGGTTTATTTAATAAAATTATTCAACTATATTTTTTTTTCTTTTTTCTCTATCATAAAATACCATTAAAAACTCTATAATTTTATTTTATGCGACAAATCTAGAAACATGAGTAGTAATCGATTATCAACCCTGGGGAAAACCCTTCTTGTTTTTTGGGTGACTCATATAACATTTACCTTATTTCATGAAAACTTCGTTATCAACGTATCACTTATATTCATTCAAATCAGATTTTCATTATCTAATAAAAATTAGTCTTCAATTTAAGATATATTTTCAAAATAGAATCTTTTTTAATGTACACTACTTTAAAAAAAATTGAGTTAAACTTTGAATTCTAAATCTAAAATTAAACTAAAAATTAAACGTTACCTTATTTCAGGAAAACTTCGTTATCAACGTCGTATCACTTATATTCATTCAAATCAGATTTTCATTATCTAATAAAAATTAGTCTTCAATTTAAGATATATTTTCAAAATGGAATCTTTTTAATGTACACTACTTTAAAAAAAAATTGAGTTAAACTTTGAAAATTCAAAATCTAAAATTAAACTAACAATTAAAAATACTTTTTAAATATTTTCAGGTAAGAAATTTTCTTAAAAAAATTATTCTATTTAATTATTTTATTACAAATATATTTCATATTTTGAGAAAAACAAATAAAAATTTAAAAATGTGTACTAAGTTTCATATGAATGTTATTATTAAACTTTGACTTTGATATCATAAATCTTCAAAAAGAGCTTTTGAAAACTTATTTTTAAGTAAATTTTCTTCTCTCGTCTTTAGTCTCGACTTTCTCTCAAGTTTTATTCTCCACAGCGTATAAAAAAACTTTTTTTTTTCCTTGCAAGTCTTATGCCCCTTTCTACTTGTCTAAAAGTTGTCTAAAAAAGATTCAATATTCATCGGTACCACCGTGTATTCTTAGTTATTATCATTATTATATATTATTATTATTATTATATATTATATATATATATATATATATATATATATATATATTAATAAGTATTATTATTAATTATTATTTTTAGTAGGTTATGACTTACATTTTGTTTTCTGATTTTATGCTTTAATATATTAAATTGAGTGCTGCGCAACATTAAAAAATTTTTTTCACGGAAAAACACTCATTTGTATTTTTTTATAGGAAATAAGTTTCATTTTCACTTTTTGTTTAAGAAAACAACATAAATAGGAAATATTATGTATATATAATACATATAATACCGTTTATAGTAGTGGAGAGACAAAAACTCCCTATTTTAACCAATATTTTTATATAACCAAAACATCAGATAACTATCTATTTTGGATCAAATCCTACTTAACCTAAAAGTATATTTTCAAAAATCATGTATTTTATTTGCTTTTTTTAACAGTAATTCAACTACTCAACAACTCACAATAAAATGTATAGATGAAGGGATTTTTAGGTTAAAATTTCTAAAATTGATTCAGCTATTTTTCAAATAGTTCCTGCAGCAAAATGAAAGCTGTTTAAAAGTTACAAAATGAAAGGATTTAAAAGCTTTTTTTTTACCGATGCGAACAGCTATTAAGCATTACAATCTGTGGTTTCTTGTCATAAATTTCTCGTTTGGCAAATGAGCGCCTCTTGAATTATTTCGTTCTGATGTAACGACCCAATTAATTAGTTCAGTAACAAATGACTATTATCTTGGGTACTTGCCAAAGTATCTGAAAGTAAATTGCTTTTCACAGATTTTCTCCTTGAATTTAAGCTTAGAACCGATGTTCTTCATAAATATTATTAAGAGCGCGATACGATTATCATTCTCACATTTTAAGTTTTACAAACGCTGCTTGTGTAATATTAAAAATGATGCATCCACGTTGTTAAGAAATTATTTTCATTTTAATTCCATTTATTATCATAAAAAGATAATTATTATATTATCATTTCGTAAATTCTCATTTGACAGAGAATTCACGAGATTAGACAGAGGAATCGCGTGATATAGTTGTTAATAAACAAAGAGCTAGAAATCCTTGGCAGTCATCAACATAAAATTAACTGTATATTATTATGTTTTTGATTTTCAATATTATTTCATAATATTATTCCGTAGTAGCATGATATTGTAGCATGATAATTTATAGTAAAAATATTTAGCTGTGGTTTTAAAATGATTAAAAAGTAAATAAGTAATATTTTATTTACTTTTATAATATATTTTAAGACTTTTGGCAAAAACTCTATGGCAACAAACAATAACTATAATACATTTTATAACAATAATAAATTTTATTATTATGTGGCGTAACTACCACTGCGGTTATTAAGCATCAATTCACTAGTATATAAGACATGCTAACGTGATTCAGTCTTGAGGTACCTTTTGATAGATGAAGGTGTCTAATGATTTTCCCCACATTGTCTAATGATTTTCCCCACATTGGTGACTTGCGGACGTGATATGATCACGCCTACTTCGATGATTGGTCCACATTGAACAATTGTCTTGCTACTCGTGACTGTGCCATCGTCCTCCTCACGCTGTTGCTTCTCAGTCTCATTTACACACAACTGGTTTCTGCACACACTCGACTAATAGCAACACAGGACTGCTAATAGCAACCCAAGACAGGAGTGATCATACACACAACCAAGATCTTTATACAGCTCTCATGAGTAAAGTTCAAAAAAAACCCGGTGACCTTAATCCAGCTGTCCCGGTATTTCACAAATACAACAACTAGTGGTATTCGTTCATCGAATTCTATAATTTTGGTGGTAAATAAAAATAAAAAATAAAAAATTCCGTATAGTAAATAAAAAAAGTTCCGATTAAATTCTGGTGGGGAGCATTGTGACGTAACTACCACTACGGTTATTAAACATCAATTCACTATAACAAGTATATAAGACATAATGTATATAAGACATATGTATATAAGACATATGTATATAAGACAGGATAATTTGACTCAATCTTGAGGTACCTTTTGATAGATGAAGGTTGGCATTGTCTTATGATCTTCCCCACAACTATAAACTTCAGTAATTTTATAAATTATTTCGCAAAAAATATTTTATTAATTTTTAAAGTAACCTAAAATTAAATTAAAAGTAAGCCTGTGTTTACTTTTAAAATTTTAATTGGTATAAAAAAAAATTTCCAATGAATTCAAAAATTAAATCTGTGTTAATACGATGTAAATTTTTGGAATATGTCTTTTACTGGAATAATTTTTGATTTTTCATGTAACAGTCCATGAACACTAAGAAGCAAAAATGGTTGTGAGGCAATCGTGTTAACTGTTCAGCGTGGCAAGCAGAAGGAAGAGTCCTCTAGTTATATATAATATTACAAGTTATAAAAATCTTCTTTTTTTACTTTACTAATGCTGAAAAATAGAATGAAGTGGGTTATTGCTTGTAAAAAGTATTTTGATAATGTTTTATATCACGAACAGACTATATATCAATAGTGCCAAAAGAGATGTTATACAATATATTAGAAATTATACTTTAATTTCCATCATAATACATTAATTAGTACTGAAATTTTAAGGCAATTTTATAGCAGCTAAATGAAATAATTCCTATATCCTTATATCAAAATTCACTATCCTTACTATTTATTAAGTTGATAAAGATTTTGTGTTTTATAAACCCCCACCCCCACCCTCTTTATCATAATTCGCTAATTCTGCTTAAAAACAAACTTTCTATACTTTACAGGTCTTAAAATACAGCGTTAACATACTTGTGTCTTCTCGAAGCAAAGTTACGTTTCGTGGAAAATTATTAATATAAAATTAAAATTTAACTTAAAATTGAATAAAATTAAACATGACTAAAGTTAAAAAGACTCAACTGAAAAGAAAATTATAAATATGTAAAATTATTAAAAAAGAAAATACTAAAAATAATTTCAATTAAGAAGACAAAGCTAATAATAATTAAGAAATTAAAAATTATTTAAATGAAAAAATATTATTAAAAAATTGAAAATAATTTAAATTGCAAACAAAACTAAAAATTGTTAAAATTAAAAATATTTAAAATAAAAAATAATAATAAATTAAAGGTATTTTTTTAATAATCTTTATTTAAAAAAAACTTTTTTCGTACAAAAACCGTAATAAAAACATTAAACAACAATGCAGCCAACGACTCTAAGCCAATCATCAAGATAATTAATTGTTACCTATAACTTCCTTAACATACTTGTATCTTCTCGAAGCAAATTTTAGTTTTATGAAAAATTATTAACGTAATATTATTAAAGTAAAGTTAAAATTTAACTTAAACAAAATTTAAGTTAAGTTAAATTTAACTTAAACAAAATAAACTGTTCTACCGTAAAGTGCTCGACTTCGCGTGCAGGTCGTCGGGCTACCGAAGCAGGGGTGCCATCCCCTCTGCAGAGGATCAAAATTGTGATGGCATGTCTTCGGATCATCCCCAGGGATGTTTCCTAGACCGTCGCCAATAGCCCATTGTGCAGCTCTAGTGCGAAGTAAATTAACTACATCTACATCTACCAACTTAAACAAAACTAAAGTTAAAAAAATTCAACTAAAAAGAAATAAAATTATATGTACGCAAAGTTATAAAAAAAGAAAGCTATAAATAATTTAAATTGAAAAGATAAAATTAATAATAATTATGAAATTAAAAATTATTTAAATTAAAAAATAGTACTAAAAATTTAAAAAAAAATTTAAATATAAAAAAACTAAAAATGTTTAAAAGGAAAAATATTTAAAATTTAAAAAGATTCGAAATTGAAAAATAATTATAAATTAAAGCTTAATAATTTTATTTATAAAAACTTTTTTTTTAACAAAAGCATTAAATAACTATACAATCAACAATACTAAGCCTATTATCGTGATAATTAATTGTAACCTATATATTTTTCTATCTTCGTGGTATGGAGCTTAAATAACTGATATCACAACTCCCATTTATATATTTTACTTTTTAAAAATACAATAACTTACATTTTATTACCTTTAAAAGTATATTAATATTTATAGCCTGAACAAAATTATCTAAACATCCTAATAAGTTCCCAGTTCTGACTGAACTAAAATAACTATTTTTTAATTGCACACGTCTTTGATCACAAATTGAAATATTTAATATAAAATCTTAAAATATTAATAAATATATTTACAATTAAAAAAAGATTTAATAAAATATAGAAATATTAAATATATTTAAAATTTAAAAAAAATTTATTTAATAAGATATTGAAATATTAAATATATATTTAAAACTGAAAAATAATTTTGATTTGATGACAATTTTTTCAATAATCTTTAGTTATAAAAACTTTTTTCTTAGTAGATACGTTAAATACTAATAAAACCAACGACTCTTAAAAAAATAATCATGATATTATATGATTAATTATCATGATAATTTATTGTATCGTAGATATTTTTCGATCGTTCTTGAATCTTAAATAACCGATATCCTAACTTCACTTTCATTTATATTATTTTGCTATAAAACACTATCTTACACATTATTACCATTTAAAGAATATATTAATATTAGTATTAATAACTTTCATTATTAAAACTCGACTAATTAAGAATTCATAGAGAATAATATACCACATGAGACCCATGAACATAATAAATAGCGAAACACTCAGAGTTTAAAATTTATGTGGCATATTATTCTATTTTCTTGAAACAAAAGCGACATTTAATGCAAAAATATAGGTTTATTTTTCCGAGACAATAAATAAAGATACCCTTAAGCCAAAAATTCATTTTCCGATGTTCATGCTTCTACCGTTATTTTTATAAATTACTATCTTTATTTATCCATTTAATTTTTCACCATCAAAATAGCTCTACAGTGGTTATCTCCGTCATTTTATCCCCATTAAGGAAAACAAAGATCCTCTTGTCACGCAAAGGAACAAAAATAACTCCGCCGTTGATATCTAGACTTGATGCCCTTAAGACTGCGTCAAGATGTTGTTTGACTTAACAGAAGCTTTTATTTCCGAGGAAAATGAATAATCAACATTGTTGAACAAACTTGTTTTCATTGCTTAAGCCGAAAGGTGCATGATGCACCTCATTGCATGCTCCAAACTTTTAACTTGCAGAAAGATATTACATTACAGCTGGAGTTAAACTATTTTTAACACATCAACAGGCATGCTTCAGGAAAAGACCAAGATGTGCAAACTATACTTAGATTATTTTTTCCGAACATCCACTGATAGATAATTTGAAGTGAGTTTAACCGGAATATCATAAAAATTTGATACAGCTTTAATATGGTGCTAATTTGAAACATGCAATCGTTCTTCTTAAATTTAACTACACAGTGCTATGGTTCCATTTAGACGGAAACATGAATTAATTAAACACCTTAACACGGTTGTTGTAAATTTAAAGCATTTTATGGTTTAATTTACAATATAAGTGTTCAAAATTGAACTTAATTTCCTAAGAGTGTTGTGATAGTGATAGTTCATGTTGCCTTCTAAGTTAATCTTCGGGTGATCAATATTTAAATCGTTAATGTTAATGTCGGGTAATCAATATTTTTAAACTTATGCTAACTCTGTGAAGAATTTGAGTTACTGATTCGAATGTCTCAGAAATTTTTAGACTAATTTTAATGTGATTTTTTTTATATATCTTACCTTCTTATGCATAATTTAATTATTTACAAAGGCTGAATAAACCGCTGCTGGTTTTGCGATTTCATAATAAACAAAACCATTTCTGAATACTAAATTTCTTCGTTATAAGATTTCTTCGTTATAAGATTTCGTGATAAAAAAAAATCTATGCATGGGAGAGAAAAAAAACAAGAAAAAACTTTCGTGCGCAATAATTATAAGTGCACTAAATTTAACCTTTCCTTCTATCTTTTTTCTTTACACATGCAATCATTATTTTTAAGATTAGTTATTTTAAACGTTAGCATTTTATAACCGTCATTGAACGGCCGACCCAATTTTGGGATTACGACTACTAACGTTCAAATCCGTAGCCTTGTAATTTTGAATCCATTACAGAAGACAAGGGTACTCCTGGATTAAGTTTTAGGGGAAATTTGTCTTCGTTGAGGACTTTTTAATGTAACTAACCAGCATTTGCGTTACATAGCGGGAAAAACCGCGAAATCTCCCACAGTTATCCCGATGGCCAGGGGACTCTAACCATGATCCGGCTATGACAGAAGATATTTTTACGTCAGCACTGTGGCCAGTGCGAGCCGGGTGCGGAATTCCTATCGACCAGCCATCGCTGAGATTTGAACCAGGTTCACCCCATTGGAAGACGAACGCTCTATCTCCTGAGCCACCATGGCTCAACAGTTGATAATAATGTCGGTAGCCTAGTCCCACATGGGTGGCTCGCAAATGAGATTTGGCCATGCCTGCTTCGACTGAAGCACCCACTTTAATTTAAACGCACCTAGTTCTATGGACTATTCACAATAAACAGTTAACTTACTATTTGTAACTGCGACATTGTCCTCCTCACGCTGTTGCTAATCAGTCTCAATCACACACAACGGGGACCTGTACGCACTTGGCTGTTAATTAAAACACAGGACCAACCACTCTCACAACCGTGATCCTAATACAACTCTTCGGCCACTCGTAAAACAGTAATGAATCAACTTGCGGTATACATTTATCAAATTCTATCAAAGATAAAATTCTGTCGGGAGAGTAATGTAACGTAACTACCACTACAACTATTAAATTCCAATTCACTTGTATATAACACATGTTAACCGGATTCTTTTAAATTAGATTTTTTAACAGATCTTAGATACTTTCGTATAGCTGATTTCAATATTGCCTTTGATTTCTCTCTCCAAGCTACAGTTTTTTTGCTTTTTTTTCAAAAAGATAAAATTTTTAGTCTATTTTTGTAATACAAAATGTACAAGTTTATATAAGTTATATATAACAGAGAGTCACATAAATGTTTCGACGAACTTCTAGGGAAGTTAGGGCACATCATCTGGATTAAAATCGCATGAAAGCCCATGCCCTGCAATGTCATCATACGCTGCAAAAAGCGCTTCTCTATAATGAACTGTTTCTTTATGTGTTTCGGAGCAATTCATCTGTGAATTTTTTTTTTTTTTAAATTGTAGAATTAGGAGCAAATATAATTTCAGATTTGAAATCCCCACTCCCGAATTAAACACTATCTAGTATTTATATAAATACAACAAAAATTTGTTCCCCAGAGTTTAATTCGTTTATTTGCCTAAATTTATGATTAAGAATAAATAATATAATTCATTCCTGGTATGAATGCTCTAAAATAATTTTTTTACGCTATCTTTAAAATTTGTTTTTAAATAGGTTTTTTTTAAAAAAATTTCTCAAAACTGTTTAGTTAAATACATGTTTAACGTTAAATATAACTTTTAAATTTAACGAAATTTAATGAAAAATTTGTAGAATAAAATTAATTCAATGAAATGGCATGAAAACTATAAATAATTAACTGCAGCATTCATGTAGAAATGTAAAATAATATTGCATAGGCTTAATAATATCGTATTATCTAAACATCATATCGTTTTTCATTCTAAAATTATGCTGTTGTATCCCTACGATAAACTTATGCTTGTAAAATTTCGAATGACGAAATTATACACAGCATTTCAATCTAAAAATTTTTATTCTACATAATCCAGACTACTTATGAATGCAAATTACACGCCACTTCAGAATACATCAACAAAACAATGTAAAAAGTAACCATTTTTCGCTTATATCTTCCACACCGGAAAATTATTCTTGTAAATGCATTTGGCAACTGCACCAAACATCACAAGTAGTAAAGTGCCAATGGGGAAAAAACAAGTTGTTTTTTCAACACTCCCAGCATCAAAAAAGAGAATGCTTTATTTGCAGCCTATTGCTCAGTTGTTATATAAGAGTAGCAGCGGCATGTCTGTCACTGCGAATTTTTCGTCTGCCGCTTCAATCCGCCTAGCCTGCTAGGCGTCTTTCTTGACTCTCTTTTTACTTTTCTTGGTGTTTTCTATCTTTATTGACTCTGTGAAAGAGGAGCGGAGAAGCTCTAGCAATTTTCATGGCACTCTGCCAGGTCTGGATCACTGCGTTCAGCGATCCCCTTTCTTCACTTAAATGTTCGAGAAATCGAGTTTGTTTGCTTTTAGGTTTATATAAACTGGTATTTTGTTTTATCAATAAATGCGGCGCGTTGCCTCTCAAACTTATTCCTTTCCTTGTTTTTCGAAATGAATTTTTTTTTTCCCCGATCTAATTCTATTTTTTTTTTTTTTTCGGGTGAAAACATAATTAAACGAGTCGTCGTAAAAAGATACCATCAATCGTATTTTAGCTTTGTTAGACATTTCTAGAGTTATTGTTTCCGTAAAACAATGTAAGTTCGTTTTAATTTTCTAAGAAAATTTGGCTCATCTGATCAACTAACGAACATTAAATAAAATAATTAAAACTAACTTTTCATTTATTTTTTTTAATTAATTTCGATTTAAAAATTTGTTTAGTTTTTAAAAGTACAAGCAGAACAAATAAAGACTGGTAAAATACGTGTCATGATCTTTAGTTATAAATCCTTTACCTACAATAAACATTTCTGGCCCATTCATTGTTTGTCATCCAAATAAATATGCTGACAGTATAACCATTAATTAACTAAAATCATTCATAAATTTTTCGAATAACATATTTATTATTTTTCTCTTCATTTTATAGGAATTTTTTATAGAATTTTTTGTTGCTAGAAAGATAAGATGATTAACTTTTTTCAAATCACAAGTTGATTAGCTTTCTCAAAACACAAAAATTCGGTATATACTGTGTTTATACAACAATTTGAGAGTTCATCCAGTAATTTTTTAAAAAGAAAAAGTTTACACCAGACAATAACCTTAGCTAGAAAATAATTTGAAATATAAGTCTTTCAACCACAATTAAAATACTGACCCTTTTTAAAACATAATATGGTATGTCACCTAGAATAGTGTTTTTTTTTTCTGATCGAGTTTTTTTTTTTTTTTTTTTTTTTCAGAACTATTTTTACGCCACCCTATATCTTTATTCACTGAGAAAAAAAATTATGGTCAAAACTACCAGAATAAGATAAAATTTACTGTTTTTCTAGTTCTATATCAACCCCAAAAAGCACTCTAATTTTTACCGGCTATCTTTGGCAGTGACTTTTGTAAAATTACAGTAATATATTACTTTATAATATGTGTCCGAAATTCGGTAAATCTGGTCGGAATTTTATATTTTTATTACGGTTTTTTTTAGCGGATAACATGAAAATCATTTATTCCTTTTAAATTTACTTTTCAGTTTTGTATTTTTGCTAAATGCGAGGCAATAAGAACTACAATTTTGAAAATCATATAAATGGAACAAATAACAAATGAATGGTTTAAATACTGTATACATCGGTTTTAATATCAAAAATATGAATTTTTTTATCAGAAATGTCTTTATCATATAGTGCGGTAATTCTGCAGAAATTTTTTCCTTCATGTAAGTTGTAATTAGTAAAAATGGAGAAGAGCAACCTAAACGCAAAACCTGCAAAGTACTTGAATAAAACGTGAAAAATACCTATGCTAGCATATAATATAATATAAATAACTATATGATATAAAAATATGTTACAAGAGCACATAATAGAGCCTACTGATGGAATTTATTTTTTATAAATTTATAATAATAAACTGCTAGAAGCTGAGAAAAAAGATATTTTTTTTACTGAAGCAAATCTAATCTCTGGTCCAACGACGTCTTTTACTTTAAAAAGAAAAAAACAGTTGTCAGTAGGTTTAGAATCGTAATAATACTACTTATATTTATTGATAAATAATAAGGTCTTGCGTTTATTTGAAAGATAATAAAGTGTTTGCTTGACATTAAAGCTTGTTTTTTAAATAATATTATGTATTTATCAAGTTTGAATATTAAAAAAAGCATTTCTTCCATGCGAAACATTTATTGAAGAAAAAGAGAAAAAGCTACTTTTTTCGACGGATTAAAAAACGTCTTTTGGTATCCTAAAGTAGAAAGCTAAATATACTGTTATTTCGTATTAAAAAAACAAGTTTTTATTTCATGTTTTTAATTTAAATGACAATAATTTAAATTGACAATAAGTAGGAAAAGAAAAAAAAATCTAAAGCTCAATCTAATAGTCAGAAAGCAATATTCTGAAATATGATAAATTTTCAAATTGAAAGTTTAAAAATAAATACAGTGTAAAAACAGAACGATAAAAAATAAGAGAGCTGATGTTATTTCAATATTAACAACATTTAGTACTTGAAAAGTCTTAGCCCGAGAAAATATGTATGGTCAGAATCACCAGAATATGTAAAATTGGCGCTAATAAGCCAAAAATTTCGGTAATTTTTATCGGAGCTCTTTGATATTGATTTTGGTAAAATTAGCAATAAAATATGGTTTTATAATATATGATAATATATGGAAGATGTGGAAATATTTAGTAATTTTATCACAATATGTTAGAACATGGCATAAAAACCATTTCTTTGGTCACATCTACTTATGCATGCATGTTATGTATTTTTTACTTAATATGATGTTCTGCGAACTATAATTTTGAAAACCAGAATTTCTGAAAAACCGTTACCATATGAACGAAAAATTACCGAATGAAGATTTAAATACCGTATATTTTTGATTTATTAAACAGAATTACGAGGGTTTTTTTACCAGAAATTTCATTATTATAGAGTGCAGTAATTTTATTGATTTTTTTTTTTTCTCCATCATTCTATTGATTTAGTTTTTAAAAAGCTATTGGCTATATAACTAGCTTCAAAGCCATAACTGTAGCATAAGAACATTTATATTTGTTTTAAAACCATTTAAATATTTTGTTTTATAATTTGCTATATGCTGTTATAATTGATTTGTTATTTTAATTGCTATATTTTGTTATAATTTAAAACCACGAGTTAGAAAAATATAACAGCAGCATTCCCAAATAGAACGCAACGAATAGCGCGAGCAAAAAACAATAACATTTTCTTTTAAATAATAATGGCACGACTACTATGTCATTAAACATTTAATGGAATTCAAAAATTATAGTGTTTCTAATAATAATGGCGTAATAGAAACTGATTTTTTAAGTTTCCTCAAAGATTAATAATTCCGTTATGAAGACATTTTGTTGCATTACAAAAATGGCAAATTAACATATGTCATCCTTAAAACTTAAATTTTTTAAAACCTTTCATAAGCTATAAAATATTTAAATTTATCATTAAAAATCTCTTTCCAAAGAAAACTTGGACGGAGATTGTCTCTTGCATTGTTTGATATTGATAAATTATCAAAATTTGGGAAGAGGCGAAGATTATATCCCCGTTTTTTTTTTACTGTAATAGCTCATGAATAGAAAAATCTGGCTCCATTCCCGGCTTTTTTGGCAGCTGTCGTTCTCAAACTATTGATCTCTAAGTAATACAATAGTAGCTGTTCTTTGATCAATCGATTATATTGTTATACCCCATCTCTGAAAGCGTTTAAAGTCAATTGATTCTACAGATACATAGAAAATTTTCAAAATTTTAGAAAAGCACCTTTTAAAAAAAAAACATAAGTGTTAAAAATTTTCTCTATTTAAAAATAATATTAAAACAAATTCTGCATTTTTTTTTATCATTTATCATATTATACTTAAACCATTGGCGGTTTTGCACATAAAAAGTCTTATTTTAAACTGCAGTCTTTTCCACATGGCAAAAACGGGTTTTCCGTGTCATTAGATTGGGAAAAAGTGAATAGGGGAGAAACATTTTCCCAATTTTGCTCATTTGCTAAACCATGCACCAGTGGTTTAACTTTAATTTCTAAATAAAAATTTTATTTATTTGGCGTTCAGAGATAATATATATTTTTGTTCCTTTTAAATTTTTGTTACGATTATGTTTTTTTTTTAAGTATTATTTAAAATAAGTTAATAAAAATGTTAAAAGTTTTTAAAAATTGTTCATCACTTATAATAATTCAACTTTTTGAATGAAAATCATTTGGAACAGTTTTTAAAAGTATGTATCGTCTAACTAAAAAAACTTCACGAGACTCAGATTATCAATTTTTTCAATACTAATTGCTAAGAACACTTTTGAAAATAAAATGCGTAGTAAATTTTTGCAATAAAAGCTGTGGAAAAATAAAATCTAATTTAAGCAGTTTTTAAAAATTAAGCTTCATCTAATATAACTTCTCAAGTACGCGTTTTATTCAAAAAAAAAAAACAATCTAGCAATGACCATTTTTTTCATAAAGAATCGGCACTTTTACCGCAAATTTTACCGTAAAATATTATGCTACAGAAATTACGTTGTTTTATTTTTGTTCCGTGAGATGTTTCAGTAAAATTGGATTTTACCGTAATTTGATCGGGAGTTTTTTTACAGTGTAGAACTAAAAAATATTACATCTACAAATCAAAATTATTTGCAAACAAAATCAGAGAAAAGTTCAAGTTAAAACCTGATAATGCAATTGTACCATCACTCGTTAAACCACTTTTCAAGATCAATTTAATAAAAAGAAAATAGTGATACTTTCTTTTAATTTCTTGAAACAAATTAAATGCTTTAATAATTTTAATATTTACAGTTATAGTAACGTTTGATTCTTCAAATTGAATAATGTTGTTCTTTTTGATTTGAGAAACGTTGCACTGAAGTATCTTAAAAAACGTAAAGCCATTATTAATTTATCATAATTTAGCTTATTTTCTGTTTTATTGCCCTCTAACTAGTAAAAAGAGTTTAGGTTTTCTTTTATATACTTAAAAATTTTCACAGTTCATCTTGAATATGTGAAAAATAATTTAAAATGAACGGAATTGTGATGAAGTATTTGTTACATAATTGTTACATCCCGTTAAATTTGAAAAAAATAGTATTAAAATGTATGAAGAAGCACTATTTCCATTATTTCATTTCTACCTTAAAAATCCACTACTAATTATCAAATAAATAGCACTCTTTGTAATTCAGGAAGAGACGACTAAATATTTTATCAAAAATTTGTTTTTAAGTTGAAATAATCAAAACTTACGAAACATACTGTTTTCATGCTTATTAATTTTTCTATTTTATTAAAAAATAAAGGATATTTCAAGAAATTTATTCATATTGTTTTTACCTAAAAAGACTTAAAAATCATTCGATTAAAGATTTAAAATGTTTCTATCTATTTGTATCTTAATTCATTTTCGACGATCTCATAAGTAAATGTCTTCATCATTTCATATTTAGTTTTTTATTAAAATATATTAAATGTAATGAATCTTCGAGAAATTTTTCTTCTAATGTATTATTATATCTACTGTTATGAACGAAAACAAAAAATTTTAAACTTCATTGAATTATAAGACTTTCATATTTTTGATTTATTTATTTCTACATTAAAAAAAACTTAAAAGTGGCATAAAATTTAATTTAATAATTTATACTTTTCAGACTGCTCGAAGAACTTCCGTTATAGACATTGCTCAGTATGAAGCTCTGAAAAAAAATAATGAAACACTGAGACAAAAGTTAGAAGAGCTATTGAGGACTTCAAATGACTTGCAAGATGCAGTAAGTAGATTGTAATGTTCAATGCATAACAACTGAAGTGGAAATCTAATTTATGAGAATCCATGATTAATGTGAAGTTTGAATTTTAATATAAATATACAGTTTAGTGAAGAAGTTTAGTATAAATGCCAGATAATTCTTAAATTTAGTCTGATACAAAGTCTATTCAGTTAGTTTAGTATAAAAGTTTAGTTTAAATGCCAGATAGTTCTTAAACTATTCCAGTCGGGTCAAAGTATGTACTTACTCAAAGTATGTACTTAGTGTACCAGTCTGGTCAAAGTAAGTTTTTTTTTTTTACTTAT
Organism: Parasteatoda lunata; assembly: GCA_949128135.1. Lineage (NCBI taxonomy): Eukaryota > Metazoa > Arthropoda > Arachnida > Araneae > Theridiidae > Parasteatoda > Parasteatoda lunata. Next base: position 84,102,092 of record OX421970.1, on the reverse strand, counting down.
TTCTCTTTTATCATTAAAATATACTCTTTAGACATAAACTGAATAAATATTATTTTATCAGACCAATGATTTGAAATATTGTAAATCTGTTTGGCTTTGTTTCAATACCGAGGTCATTTCTTTTTTCCTTTTTATGTTTTTAAAAACATACAAAAACAAGACAAGACTTTTACATCATTATTTCGTAAAAATATTTTTCATTAACCACTTGTAAATGGTTAAAATTCTGTATAGTTTTGTATTCATGGTTTTTAACCATACTAGATTTAAATAAATGTTTTCAAAACCATAAAGGTAAAAAATTTTCTCTGTATATATATATATATATATATATATATAATTTTAATTAAAATTTTTTACCTTTATGGTTTTGAAAACATTTATTTAAATCTAGTATGGTTAAAAACCATGAATACAAAACTATACAGAATTTTAACCATTTACAAGTGGCATGGCCAATTTAAGTAGGCATTTTAACTAGGCTTTTTCATCGGTAAAAAGCATTAGAGATAGGTTGTGGTTAAGTGCGTTTTATCAAATCAGTTATGGAATGTGGTTTAATTAGTTTATCTGGTTATTTCATCTACCGTAAGAGTTTGGAAATATTATACTTTTTTGTGTTAACTATCTTTATGGTCCTGCATTTTGAGCGTGAATGAAAGTATCGTATTCTAATAATCCAGGGTCACAAATTGGATATTGCAGGACACTGGAAACTCCTTACATGTTGAAGGGAAGGGAGGAAATATTGTGGTTTCAACGTTCGGACTTGAACTCCCGTTCTGTCGGTTATGAGATAAATAGATTAGCCCTCTCGGCTATAATGTGTAACCAATTGCAAGGAACTAAGTGGTTTCCGTATGAGGCGAAACCAGTTAATCTACTGTTTTTCTCGCAGTTAACAGTTAGAATACAATCTTATTTATGGTTACTTGAAAGATTTGTTTGAATATGGTAAAATAGCAATTAAATAAATTGTTAGTTAACTTTTTTTTCGAGACATTTCTAATAGTATAGGAAATTAAATTTTTTATAGTCAATACTTAGTTAGTAAAATATCTATATCTTCTTCACTCAGGAAATTCGTTTACAAAGAAAAGATTTCGAAGTTCAACAGCTGAAACAGGAACTGAATAACAAGCAGCACCTGTGCGCCAATCTGGTAAGATTAATATACATCAAATAATTATTCAAAAACAAGTCTTTATTCAAATAGAATTTTAATCTATCTTTTCTTAGCAGATTTTATAATATCAAAACCGTTTAAATGTGCATTTTCTATATTTATTTTCAGGAGCACAGGTTGCTTGTTTTGTTTAATACTCAGGACAAAAATCAAACTTGTAATTCTGAACAGTTTTTACATTTTGATAACGTAAGTCATTACCTGCTATTTTTTAACAAAAAAAATGGCAACTTAAATACTATTTTTAGTAGGTTATTGCGATAAAATTACGTGTGTCTTTATTTTGTAAAATTTTATAAATAAGAATAAAAAATACAAGACAAATAATCTAACATATCTACACTGAGAAATAAGGGGGGAAAATATGGTCAAAACTACAAAAATATGGTGAAATAAATGTACCGTGTTGCTACCAAATGGGAACTCTACAAAAAGCTCTGTGGAAACACTAAGAAACTCAGTAATTTTATCCAAAGCACTTTGTTAATGATTTCGATGAAATTGACAATAAAATATGGTTTTATAATATGAAATTTGGTAAAAATTGCAAACTGTGGTTAATTTATCATGATAACTTAGAGGATGGCATAAAAAACATTTATATGGCAAAATAAACTTTTTAGTTATGTATTTTTTCTTAAATGTGTAATAATAAGAACTGTAACTTTGAAGATTTTTCCAGTTAATCGTTGAAATGTAAACAGATAAATTACCAAATGAATGGCTTAAATACCGTGTATTTTGGTTTTATTTTCCCCGAATTATGTTTTCTTCTTCAGAAATATCACTACATTATAGTACGGTAGTTATAGCAAAAATTTTTCTCTGTATACTACTCAATAGGTTTATAGGAAAAAGTTAACTTTTATTTCAAAAAATGCTTAGTGAAAAATAAATATCTTTAATAAAAGTCTTTGTGTGATTCAATACAAATGTTTGGATTGGGTAAAAATTTAAATTCTGTTTATATATCTTTTCGTTGTCATCTCTTTTCCTTCCCTATGACGAATAAGGTTTTTTAATCTGGTTTTCCATCATTTTCTGTCTTCCTAAATCCTTCTCGTCTCCCCAATGTTATAACACACTTTATTTTCTTATACATTCCTTACGTTAAAGAGCAATAATATTTTTTTTTCATATTTATTGTTCTGTTTTACTAAACATATCAAACTCCAAAACGTTTTTCAAAGCATAACAATTTCACCAATAAGTCTAACTAATTAATAGTCTAACTAAGAAGCTTTTAAAGTTCTCAGATAATTCAATTTTTCCTTTTATTTTTTGAGCGATTACTAACAAAACAGCATTTTATTCAAGCCTTTCTATAAGCAACAGAAATGTTTCAATAATTACAAATGGTTGCATTATATTTATTTTCCTGAGACATTTCTATAAACTAATAAAAATATTTTTAAAAATTGACTCTTTTAAAGTCATAATCTGAAGTTCTAACTTACAGTTTTGCCATCTTTTCCTAAGTTAAGAACTTTTACTCTATTGTTTTTAATATTAGATTTTAAATTCTTTTCACATTCTAAACAACTTTTAAATTTGTTTTTCTTTGATAGAAAAACGAAGAATGTTTAGAGATTTTGAATAGCGTTGAATCCATTGAAAGTCAGTCCACCCTGGCTAAATCTGAAGCAGAAAGCCAACAAGGCAAATCCAACAATCTGGAGGCTCTTATAAAGGTACCAATGAAATAATAGCATTCTTTTTATTTTAATAATAACAATAAATATGAGCTCATTGTAATTATGTTACTAAAACACTAATACTTTTATAGAAATACTTACATTTAACACAAGTATGTTTAAGTATAAAAACCAAAGTTTTGAGTTCAAGAAAACAAATATTCCATCAATAAATAAAAATTTCAAATTTCTAAACATATAATTTTATACGCTATATAATACTCTATAAAAAATTCTGGATAAAATTATAATAAACAGTAATATCACCCAGTGTGCAGCTTCTAAAAAATTTACTTATATCGCAATTTTTATATTAGTATTTATTTAATTACAAAGATTCAGTAAATATTACTGTATAAATTTCGGTATATCAGATTTTTTTACTCTGTGAAATTAAACGGAAAAATGGGTTTTACGGAAAAAATAACCGGCACTCAGGATGCCAATACTTTTATCTGTAATTTTATCCGAAATTTTTTATGGTGTATGAGCTAATAAAAGCATACCAATTTAAATTTGCATTTAGTTGTATAGATTTTTTCAAAAAAAAACTGAGATTAAATCAAATTTCTTAGCTTTAAAATTTAAAATATATACTACATTTATTCACTAATTTATATAATTTACGTAATTTTTAAAAACATTTATAAAATAATAATTAAAAAAATAGCCTAATCAAAGGAACACTGACTTGCATTTCGGTACCCAGCTTGGCAAAAAACAATCTATCAAGCTAATGAATATAGTATACATTTACTGGTCATAGTAATGAACTCAATGTTTATACACTGTCAAACATTCTGGATCAAATTACGGTAGAAAGTACCGGAACTCGGAGTGTCTGTACTTTTTACCGTTAAATCCATTTTTAACAGAACGGAGTAAAACGGAATATTTAACGGAGTAAAAAATCTGATGTAGCGTAATTTTTACAATAATTTTTTTACCATTTTTGAACAGAGTAGAAAATCTGATATAGCGTAATTTTTACAATAATTTTTGTACCATTTTTGAACGGAGTAGAAAATCTGATATAGCGTAATTTTTACAATAATTTTTGTAACATTACTGAATCATTCTAATTAAATAAATATTACTGTAATAATTACGGTGAAATATTTTACGGTAAGAATGGATTTTACGGATGATTCACCCAAAGCTCCGAAACTTTATACCACAATTTGTTTCGGAATTTTTTGCCAATGCATACGTGTATTCATTTATATTTTTCTGCATATCTTTTTAATGCTTCATATACCAGGCTAACGAAATCATTCTTATCAAGAATTGATCCGTATATTGTAATTTTTAAACTTGTCAAAATTAACTTTTTTAAATAAAGGCAAAATTATTTCTATTTGTCAAGTCTGAAATTGAAGTAAAGTAACAGATTCATAAATGCACACAATTAAGTGACATATATTACTTACTTAATATGTTAATTAATATGTATACTAATTATATTCGAAATTTACGTATATTCGCGATTTTACGACATGATTTTGTCAAGTTATATACTTATTATTTTCATCTTATATTTTATACATTAAAGTTAATCTCAAAGTTGGTCTGCCTTTTAGCTGTAAATTGATCAGAGCTTAGCCTTAAACTGTGTATTACTTTTTTTCTAGCATATGCAAGAGACCGCTGACAGGCGGAAAGAGCTTGAAAAACAATATGCAGATGCTGTCGCAGAGTTACATAGAAAACAAGACGAAATCCGTCACCATCACTACATCAGTAAAACCGAGAAACAGAATGCCCAAGAAACAATACAATCTCTTGAGGTAAATACATTCATTTATTTTAAAAAATACAGAACTTCCGTGTCCTTATCATCTCCTTTAGAAAAATTGTTTTCGTAAGTAAACTTATACACTTAAATTATTAAGTAATAAAAGTTAACTTTTAAATGTTTTTAAGGAAATTAAATGTCCTACTAATAATTCCGAAATAAAAAAATAATAAATTAATTTAAATTCATATGGATAAAGAAAAGATTACAGTTAAATCTAAACACATAAATATAATCATACGTTATTACAGCATATCTAAAAAAAGCCTTTGTATCCTTGCGTTAAAACCTACATTCCACATTTTATCCAAATGCCTTTTTTTTTTAAACATAAATCGCAAATACACTATTGATATTTTCAGTTCATTTATCATACTAGTTAAATTTATTAAAAACGAAATGTTTATTTGAAAAATATTCGAACATATTTGAGAAGAAAAAAACTTTGTATGAAAAATTTCACCATTTTAGGAGATTGCACTGGGATGCAATACTTTTTCTGTTGCATTAGATTTATCAACATATCTCAGATAATTTTGTACAGCTAATTACAATTCTGCAATTGTTTTCTCAGCCTCCAAGCTCTAATTTCTTTTTTAATTATATTTTTAGTCTGTTTTTTCCCAAATGTAGTTTAAAAACGTCAAATATTACAGAACGTCGTATAAAAGATGCGACAAGCTTCTTGGAGAATTAGGGCACATAATCAGGATAAAAACTGCAGAAAAGCCTTAGCCTGTAAATGATATTATACGCCGCTAGGAGCACTTCCCCATAATGAAATGTCTCTCAGTCTGCTTTTGGCCAAATCATAATAGGTAAGCACCCCTAGCTGCGTATGATGACGTTTTCGGACATAAGTTTCAATGCAATTTTAATCCTGATGACGTGTCCCAACTACCTTAGAAGTTCGTCGCATCATTTACTTTATCCGCTCTTATACATAGCTTTTTTTAAAAATGTATTATTTTTATTTTATTTAATAACCGTCGTTGAACAGCCCACTCCATGTTAGGTTTTCGACTACATATTAGGTTAAACTCCGCGGACTTGTAATTTTGAAATAATCCAGAAGACAGGGAAACTCCCGGATCAGTGCCCCTAAGGTATGATTTGTTATGGGAACATGGAAGACTTTGTGACTCGACAGATTTAACGTGCATCAGTCAACATTTACAAGACGGGGAGCCTTCGGCAGCATGGAATCGAACACACGACCTCTTGACATGGGCTCAGTGCCCTACCAACCAGGTTATCGCTGCCCAACTTATATGTTTTGGCAAAAACTAGACTCAAAATTTCATTTTTTACAAATTAAAAAAAAACTGTAGTTTTAAGAAAAAAACTAATTTCATATTTGAAATCCCCATGGCCGAATTAGATAGGATCAAGTATTTGCATAAATGCAACAAAAAAATTGTTTCCCAGTTTAATCATATGTTACAAAAGCAATTCTAATCAAAACCTTTGTATCATTGGGTTTGAACCTATATATGACATTTTATTAATGTGCTCTACTTTAAAAAGCAAATACACTGCTGAGATTTTTCAGTTCATTTATTATGCCAATTAAATGTAGGAAAAATAAAATGTTCTATCTGAAAATAATCTAATATATTTGAGAAGAAAAAAAACTTTTGATTTAAATTTCTTTATTTTAGATGGTTATTATTTTGATAAAAAGTTATTATAGCTGTAATTTAGAGAGAATAATTGTTCTTTTAATTATATTAGGGAATGCGTATACATCTGTTTCATTATTCATCTGTATATATATGGCTAAATTATTTAGCTAATAGTAAAAATATAGTGATCATTCTGATTAATAAGAGCATAAAAAATGTCTGTAACTTGTAAATTGCATCAATTGCATTGCAAAAAATCATAGCATAATAAGATAAAATCTAAAATATGGATTAAAACCTTGCTATTAGATTAAAAAAAAGTAATAAAGAGGGCTTGTTAATTTTGCTAATAATTATTATGATAATAATGAATCAAATATGTTTGATGAATCTGTAAGATGTTAGTAGGTCAATTCTACCATTTACGAATGCCATATTTAAGGCGTATATTTTAAGGCATATATCGCAATAAAAAAAAAGTCATTCAAATAATTGCGTTAAAATAATTCGTAGCGTCATTTACATTTAATCCAATTTTTAGAAACTTTTATTTTAAAAGTTTTAATTCTAAACATGTTTTTTTTTTTTTTTTTTTTTTTTTTTTTTTAATTAAAAATATGATGTTACGGAAGTTGATGAATCTGCAAGATGTTAGTAGGTAATTTCCACCATTTACGAATGCCATATTTTTTAAGGCTTATATTTTAAGGCATATATCTCAGTCAAAAAAATCAAATCGTTTAAATAATTATATTAAAATAATTCTTGTCGTACATTTACTCCAACTTTTAATAACTTTTATATTAAAAGTTTTTAGCCTAAATGTCTTTAAAAAAATTAAAAACCTGATGTTACGGAGGTAACACAATATTTATATTAGAGACAGTTTTAAATTTTAAAAAAAATTTAAATTTCTAAAAGCTACAAAAAAAAATAGAGTGCATTGAAATAAAAACCAAGAGTTATTTTTACAAAAGTTATTAAAACTGCTCTATTTTTTACTGAGTCCTATGCATTTAAAATCTGCAAATATGACATTTGTAAAAGATAAAATCGCTCTATAGTAGATCCAGCATATGTATGATATCATTTTTTTCTCTTTAGTCTAAGGTTCGGGAACTTCAAAAGAAATGTGAACTGCAAAATGTTCTACATGAGGAAATTGCTCTTGAAATGGCGACTTTACGGCGCTCTCAGGTCAAACATGCTTGGCGATCAAATAGATCTCATTCAGCGGATGTAAGTTTAACCATTTTTTTTTTTCAAAAATATGCTATTGTTTTGAAACATTTAAAAAAATGAATTAATAACTGGAAGACAATAAAAAGAAAAACTGTTTATAAAATTTGTTGACTTTAAAAATATATATATATATTCACCTGAAACCGAAAACACGTTGTTCATCACTTCTGAAAAACACAAGAGAATTCTAAACGGTGATAGAAACTTATTGCAAGAGTGATTTATCCACGATTTTTGCTTGAAATTTGAATAAAATAGATTTGATACACTGCAAAAAAAAATCTCTTAAAATTTTTTATTCTAAACTGGAAGCTGAATTGGTCGTGAAAAATCGTAAAACTTACTGAAAAAATTCGTAGTCTCAACGTTTTTTTTTTTTTTTTTTTTTTCATATAATAATTATTTTCGTTAAAAGTTGCAAAATAGTAGATCGTAGTCACTTTTATTTATTTATTTCATTTTATTTATTTTATTTTTTTACAATTCAAGATCACATAATCTGTGTTCACTACTATACTTTAACAAGAGTATAGTAAATCTGTAATAATAAGTAAATCTGTAGTCAATACAGATTTTTACTATATGAAAACAAATTCTTACTGTGACAGTCATTTTAGTGATCATGTGATAGGATTCGAATCTAGGTCACCTCATTGGAAGACGAGCTCTCTGTTTTCTAAGCAATCACAGCTCTATTGTTTAATTTTTATTTTATAACCGTCATTGAACAGCCGACCCAAATTTGGGTTTACGACAACTAATGTTCAACTCCGTAAACTTTCAATTTTGAACCAATCCAGAAGACAAGGAAACTCCCGGATCAGTACCCCCAAAGGTATGATTTGTTATGGGAACATGGAGGACTTTGTGACTCGACAGATTTAACGTGCGTCAGTCACCATTTACTACACGGGGAGACAAGGGAACTCCTGGATCAAGTATTGGGAGAAATTTGCCTACGTGGAGGAATTTTTTTCATGGAACTAACCCGCATTTGCTTTACATGGAGAGAAAAACTTCGAAAACCTCCCACAGTTAGGCTGAACATGAGGGGACTCTAACCCATGATCCGTCTACCATTAAAGATAGCTCACGTCTGCACTGTCGTCGGTGCAAGCCGGATACAGAATTCATATTGAACAGCCATTGCTGGGATTCGAACCCGGTTAGGCTTATTGGAAGGCGAGAGCTCTATCACCTGAGCCATCGCGGCTCTAGTGTTTAATTTGAAGAAAAAGTCTTGAACTACCTTTACCGTAAAAGTCTTACATAATAAAATCGTATTTAAGTTTAAAAGCGTCTAAAACAAAAACGGTCCGCAATTATAAAAATGTCTGTCAACTTAACGAAAAAATTTATCTACAGAATGATAATAATCGGTTAAAGTATCAATCTGACAATAAAGTCGAATCTCAGCTTTATTTATACGATATTCCAAATTATAAAATAATTGCTGAAATATATGAGAAAACATAGACAATAATTGTATAGTTTTTAGGAAAAGGTTAAATTTATCGTACGGTAAACAAAACTGCGTGGCAAAAACATGAACTAATGTTTTTAATACTTTTACGATAGGGATAAAAACCATTTTGTCAGCAAAGCAGCTTTAAACTATCAAATATGCTGCAAAATTCTGTGGAAAAAACGCGTATTTTTTATAGTGTATTTATTCCTCATTCGTTAAAATTAAATAGAAAAAACCTAGATTTTATTATAGAAATGAAAATTATTTGTACTCAATTTATTGCTATTTTTTTCCGACTCTAGCATTTAAATTTCTTTGTTTTAAATTTTATTTCTGCTGTGATAGCATTGCGATGAAAATTTTAAATAGAGTTCATTTTTTTCTGAAATCCATAGAAATGGTGCAAAATAAGGACAAGTAGTTTCAGATTAATGCATACCAACCTTCGAGGCATTTCTGATGCTCTTTGATTATTTCAAATTTTAAATTATTTATGAAATTCAAAGGACTAATGCTATATAATAATCTCTTCTTTTTCCATTACTTTTTAAATAAAACAATGGTAATGAAAATTGGGAAATATTGTTTCCTTTGAAGGGGCCGTTTGAATATTGCGTAACCACCTAAAGAAAGAACGGAGTTTCTGATTTGCTAGCTTTGCTGGAAAGGGGTAAAGAGGTAGGAGAGCAACGTTTAACTAAGACTCTGAAATACTAAAAAAATTACTAATAAAAAAGGAAAAAACATTACAAAAATTTGAAAAACTATTGCATTTAGAAATATTTTAAAATCAAAATAAATGATAAATTTGTGAAAAACATTTGAAAAGTATTTTTCCGAATCTTAAAAATAAATTAAAACAGAATTTTTTTCCTGCAAAGTTAGAATTGAATTTAATTCAAAAACTTTTAAGATTTGATCACGACACTAAAGTGAAAGTTCGAGTATTAAAGGGGTGTTGTGACTTTCTTATACAGGGGGTAAAAAAAATTTGGAAATGGTCAAATATATCGAGAAATAATACAGCGGATCAAAAAGATTGAAATAGTCACGTTCAATATTTTTCAAAAGCTATCCAATGGTATCAAATTGAACTTTCACCTCCAAATCTTGCGGGTGGAGAGGCACTTTAAAATCTTATATGCGAACCCTTATTTCTATTGCAGATTTGGATTCTCCAGTAAAAAAAATTACCTTTTAATTACCTTGTAATTAATTAGGTAAAAAGTTTTAAATTTAAGCATTTCGTATGTAACACAGAAAAAATTATATACAAACTAAATATTAATATATAGATTTCAAACTGTTTAAAATAGATTACAAACTGTTTAAAATGGTGGTATTTCGAGTTCATGCTGCTTTCTATGTTTCTATACCCTGCATAAACAGGGAAAGAGCTTTCGTAATTTGCTTATTATTTTTGGGAGGGGACGTTTAAAGGTTCCAAACTTACACACTTTACAGAAATTATTTATTTAACATTGGTTAAATGATAAGTAAAAAAAATAAAACTTAAAATCATATCATTTTAAAATAAAAAAAAATTTGGAGAGAAAAAATTTTAAAAGTCAGTGGAAAAGATTATTTGTAACTTGAATTTTTATATGTAATTTTACGCATTTCTATGCTAAGTTTTTCTCGTTTCTAGGTACCTAATGAAACTTCCAAGTTAGATCAAGAAATGGACCTTTATTTAGTTGGCAGTGACACAATCTTCAGTTCAAATCGGCCCCATTCATCATCTTCCTCCACATCTCATTCCACAGTATTAGAAAACTCAGTTTCTAGGAATCTTCATGTCCCTCTTGTAAATTATAATTCTATTTCAAACACTAGTTCAGGTGAGTTAATTGAAATTAAGAAAACTAACTGTTTCCATCCTACTTTATTTTGTATTGATGCTCTATTTTGTTTTCATATTTAAACAAAATTGATCAAAAAATATTATCAAAACCGTAGTAAAACTATCCAATGATTTAACAAAAAGAAAACAAATAGATTTAAAAAATATTTCAATTTCTATGTTCTGCTTAGAAAATTGGAAAAATTTTTCTCACTCAATTTCAAAATTAGTTACAATGAAAAAAAAACGAACCACCCTGACTAACTTTTGATTTAATGATCAGATTTTCACGTTCTGGGACTTGATCTTAATGGCTCGATGGGGTAACCTCAAATATTAATAAGTGCAGACGATGTTTTAACTTACGAAACCAGACACAAAAACATACTTTCTCCGAATAAATATACCTTTTTTGTCGACGGATTCGGATTTCTGACACCCAAAATATAGAGGGTAAAAATTAGCTGCAATCTGGGAAATATGGTCCCAGTAGTTTGGTCAAGAGAACGCTCCAATGTATTGACACCTTAATATTAATTTTACATTTTGCGTATTTCGCTATATCTCTAGAGTTTTTTAAGCGAATTGAAAAATTTTTATACACAATTATAAAATTCATTTATCCAAAGATAACTCCATGAAAAAAATATCTTTTAGTTAATATTCATTATTTTTTATTATTTTATTTCAGAATAATCAAAAAAAATTTGAATTGTAAGGTTTACAATTCAAAATTAATATTAAGGGGTCCAAACTTTATAGCGCTTTCCTGATCAAACAATTGGAACCATATTTCCCGGATTGAGGCTACCCTCTATATTTTAGGGGTCAGACATCCAAATGCGTCGAAAGTAGCTATGCTTATTCAGAGAAAGTGCGTTTTTGTGTCTGAATTCGTAACTTAAAATATCGTCTTCTGTAATTAATTAGCATATTTGAGGTCAGCCTTTCGAACCATTAAGATTGAGCCCGAGAACGTAAAAAATCCAATAATTAGATCAAAAGCTATTTAGGGTGGTCCATATTTTTTTTTTCTCACCGTGTATTAACAGATGGTGCTACTGACTGAAAAAACTATAAAACGTTGTTTTCTATTTTATTGTCAATAAACGTTGTTTTATTGACATGGGAATATAGAAAACGTTGTTTTCTATATTCGCATGTCAGACCCTTCTAAGCTGTACATTTGCACAAACATCTATTAATTACATCTTCTGACTGCGGTAGTTTTTAAAAAATTGTTTTGTAGTTTCGATAGAAATGTATTTTGTTGTACTTTGTAATTACATTGGTGTCCAAAAGTTAAGCGCAATTCGTAAAATGGAGAAGAACGTGAGTAAATATTAGATGGATAATAACACCCCTAGTCACAATAGGACCTGGTCAGATCTTCCATGGAATTCAAAATAGCCAGCGCATAAAGTGGTCTGCTCTGTCTCCTGACGTTAATTCGATTAAACATGAGATATGCACGAGATATGAGTAGCAGCTCTTCCAAACTCAAATAAACTCTCTTTCCGAACCCAAAAACATTTATACCAGGATTAAAAAGAGTTCACCATGATGCTTGAATCTTTTTGAAGCCACTCCACTTCCTCTCTTACATCACACGCTAGGGCAATCATTGTGTAGATGAGTGGCTACCAGGGGTGACCATAAACCTAATTTATTAAATTTTAAATTTCTTGTTCTTAATTTTTTCACCAAAGATTAATAAATTTGGGCTATTTTCTCTTTTAAATTAATTCTTTTGTTAATAAAAGAAATTAATATCTTCTTTTTGCATTCTTTTCTTGAGATATAATGAGATATTATCTTCACATATAACGCTTTCCATCTTTCAGACTTGTATTTTCTTATTTATTTAAATAAACATCAATTATGCTTAAGTTTTGGACACCAATGTAATATCGAAACTTCATGAGAATAACTAACTAATGTTCCGGGCGAAACACAGAAAAACTTACATTCCTATTTCTTACCGTTTTTTTTTTTTTTTTTCTTTCTTTCTTTCTTTTTCTGTAAATTATTTTTTAAGTCGCAGCTTTTACTTTAAATGTATTTAAAAAATGCTGAGAAAACATGCAACCTTAAATTATGACTATAAATACTAGTCTTATTTATAATTTTTTTTTAAATATATATACATATATATAAATATTTAAATTGATAGCTTTCTTTTTTATTGTTTTACAATACCTCCTCAATATTTTTCTTCGATTTAAATTAAACAAGTAGATTTTTTACAACTAATAACGTAGAATTTCAAAGTTTTCTTTCAAAAACATATAATTGTAGCAAATAATCTCTAATTAAATAAGTTAGGTGTATAGAATTCTCTTACACCCTGCACATTTTTTGACAGTATCATATTGTGTGAATATGTCCATTAATACATATAACTTTTAATACAAATTTAAACATGATTGTTAAAGTATTGGGAATAACATCAGACTTATCTGTTTTAATATTCCTTAAAACTATTATTGAAAGGTGAGTATTTATCTTGAATTAGACACTGTTGCATTTTTAACAGTAGCATATTGTATGAATAAAATGTTTATTGATACATATAACTTTTAATACAGAGCTTATTTTGATTTTTAATATATTTAAGATAAGTATCATCAGACAAATTTGATGTTTTAATATCCATTTTAAATACTTATTCAAATACGAGTATATATCTTAATTTGAGCGATTTTACACTGTTACCAGTACAATACTGTGTGAATAAAATGTTCATTCACACATATAAACACAAAGTTTATTTTGTGGATATATCAAACAAACCTTGATATCATGATAGCTATAAACCATGGTAGCTATACAAATGTGAACATTTATTTAAACACCATGACACAGTTAAGAATACCGTATTGTGTGAATAAAATGTTTATTTCTCACATACATTGGAGGAAACATTTATGCATATGAGAAAACATTAAGCAAATCTTTATGTTTAAATTGTATTGTAGCTGCCATACAAATATGGGTATTTATCTGAAATTGCATGAAATTTTCCATATTACCCGTATTGTGTGAATAAAATGTTCAGTTACACATATGAACACTAAGTTTACTTTTTTGATCTTTTAAACCAACCTTGATATCATGATAGCTATCATAAAAACGCGAACATTTATTTAAACACCATTGTACAGTTAAGAATACCGTAATGTGTGGATAAAATGTTTATTTCACACATGCATTGAAGGAAACATTCATGCATAGAAGAAAACACTAGATAAATCTTTATGTTTAAATTGTATTGTAGCTATCATACAAATATGGATATTTATCTGAAATCATCGTGTGAATTGACTATATTATCCTATAAGACAAACTTTGATATTTTAATATTCTTGGTAGTTACCGTACAAATATGGCTATTTATTTGAACACCATCACCTATATAACTCTTGTAACAAAATTAATTTAGATTGTTGGTGTATCAAATATCAGAAAAACCCTTGACTTTTTTTGTTCATTGTAGCTATTATCCAAATGCGGTTGTTTACCTTAGATTAGATACATGCTTTGTTCCGTCAACTCGTAGAGTAGTTTATAGGAATGCCCAACATTTGACATAATTATTTTTCTTGTGTGCAGGTACAAATTTTAAATCCCCCGGAACAACGATATCATCTTCATCGCCAATCTCATCATCCAATATTTTCAACTCAGCTGCTTCTGAAATTGATAGAATCTTAGCTCGGATTGAACAAGATAATAAGGTTTTATCAGAATTAGAGAAGTCAAGAGCAACCGTTGGTGTGTATTAAATAAAACTTTAGTTACAAAAAAAAATATGTGTAGGTGGCTGCAAAAAAATGTTGGCAGTTTCAATTCCTTGTAGAGTAAATTAGTAGTAACTAGCCACTTTTTTAAAATGATCATTTTAGAGTCACCCTCAAGAACTGGGCTCCTCGACGTATTGTTTAAATCTTTTGACTTTACTGGAATTGAATTCTTAACTGAAGACAATGATATTTCAGCGAACTCCCGAAAAATGTTAATCATTTAGAAGCACGATCTGAAATTTAAGCTCCTCTACCGAAGCAGGCATGACAAAGCCTAAATTCATAATTTAATTTATTCTTAAGCTTGTGATATTGAAGAGAACCAGCAAGAATTGTAAGTCATTTTGAAGCACTATCTGAAATTTTAAATTTTGATCCAGGAGTTCAATTATCTTCTGAATTGGGTTCAAAATTACAAGGCTGCGGAGTTTAAAATTAGTAGTCGTAAACCCAAAAATTGGGTCGGCTGTTCAATGACGGTTATAAAATAATATTAAAAATAAAAATATAAAATCATTTAGAAGCACTATCAGCAATTTAATCTTCGTTACCGAAGCGAGCAAGAAAAAGCTTTAAATCATACAGAAGTTGAAAAAACAAGGAATCTTGGAAGAATGCTTAACCCTCCAAAAATTCGGTGATAGCAAAAAAAATATATAATTATTTGATTTTTTTAAGAAATTATAATTAAAATAATTAAAGAAAACATAACATCTAGTACGTGACAAATCAAACTACGCAGAAAAGTCACTCTGTTATAAAGTTTAAATATAAATTAAACGATAGAATAAAAACGCACTAAGATAAAAGTATAGTCACAACTAACAGAATATGGTAAAAATTAATGTGTTTCTGGCTCTATTAGAACAACAAAAAGCTCGGTAATTTTTACCGAAGCGCTTTGGTAATGATTTTGGTAAAGCTAACAATAAAATATGGTTTTATGATATGTTATAAATTCTGCAAAATGTGGTAAAATTTTATGAAGTTATCATTAATATCTCAAAGCCTTGCTAAAAACCATTTATTCGGTCAATTTTACTTTTTAGTTTTTTTTTTTTTTTTACGAAATACGGGAGATAAGAATTATAATTTCGAAAACCTGAATTTCTGGTAAAACGTTACCTTATAATCGGGAAAAATAGTAAACGAATGGTTTAAAAACCGTATATTTCGGGGTTTTTTTAACTAGATTTATTGTCTGTTTTTTTTTTTTTTAACAGAAATGTCATTTAAACAGAAAATGTCATTTAAACAGAAATGTCACCATACAAGTACAGTATTTTCCCCAGAATTTTTTTCTCCGTGTGGATGTTTAAGTGAATCTCTTTGATAATTCACAATTTAAGTTTATTTAAGGCTTTGCAAATCTATTCAAATCAATCTTTGTGAATCTAAAACCATTTTATAGTCAATGCTCGGACAAGTTTGTTTTCACCGTATTTTTAACCTACTATTTCGACTTCCAACAAAAATAATTATTAAAATAAATATATATTTTACTAGGAAAAGAACTACAGAAAATTTTTGTTTCAATTTAAAAAAAAAAAATCCAGTGGTTCTGCGTATGTCTGATGTGTTGCCAATCAAAAATTATGTTTCCCCAATGTTGCAATTTCGATTCATTAGATTTGTTGACAATTAAAAAAATACTTTTTTTTTAATTTGCATCCTTTTAAACAAAGTTCAAGAACGTGTAAGAAATTTAACTTTTAGATTGTCTTACTTGCAAAGTTTAATAATTTCCTCAACAATAGAGTGGTTCATAAAAAGGCGTTTGACACAAAATTTCAAAAACTTTGTAACAAGATGCTTGCAATAAATTTAAACACTCATAAAATGCAATTTCTTATATTTGCTTATTTGTTTGAAAATATTTTTATTAATTAACAGTCTGAAAAATATTAAAAACGTAATACTAATAACGTATTATACTAGATTGTGCAAATTAATTGGTACTAGTCAGTTTTTTTTCTTCATATTTTCATTTTCATTTTTTTTATTTTCATTTCATATTTTCATTATTTTCATTTTTCTCAGTTCTAACTCTTCCTTAGTACTAGTTCTTAAAATTTTTATCGCGCTTTTGTTTCGTTTTGTTTTTTCACTTAAATATGAGTTTTTGAATCCCAAATAAATACAATTTTGGATTCGTATTTGAACAAAATTTAAAAAATGCATATTAAGGATGGTCATCATGCACATCATGTACTACATCTTCAAAGTTTTTTGTGATACTGTAGTTGATTAAATACATGGTGTCCTGAAATAGACGAACGGTTTTCAAAAATTTCTCACTAAGAAATAGTTAAGATTTGGAAGAGAAATATTATAACAAATGTATATGGCTAATCATAAAATTTTCCTTTCAAAATTCCTAGTTTTAGTTCAATATTTTCCGGACATCACTGCAAATTCCTCTAATCATTTTTTTCCTTGCATTTTGATGCATGTGTTAGGTTGTATTTAAATAACAACATTTTTTATGACTGTGGGTACGACAACTGATCAAATGTTACCGGGTTCAATTATTTGTGAATCACTACTCTCTTTCTCTGTTTTTTAGTTTGCGGTTGTTGATGGACATTTCGAAAATATTATAATGTTACTTTTATTTATAAAAAGATTTCACAAATTCCGAATTTGTAACCTTCAAAATACTTTTCCACGATTTCGACGTTATCTATCTGCAACGCCATCTGTTGTCAAAAACCTGATATAAAACCAGAAATTCTAGCAAAAAATATTTATACTTTCTTACATGTTTTTTTCGAAAATTATTTTTTTAAACTCAACCGTTTTGTTGATGCTAAACTTTAAAAATTGTCAGTTAAATTTCGAAAATCCCGTTGATAGTATCAGTTAAATTAAGTTAAAGGTACTGATTCCTACTATTATCTTTTCAGATTCTCCATCTTCCATGCATCTCGAAAGACTGAAGGCACAATATGAAGAGGAAAGAGGAACAGAAAACATGAGCCATAGCCACAGACATATGATGAGTAATATGAGTAAGTATGCATATTTTACGTAAATGGCATTCATATGTATATTTAAATAATATTTTTTACACTTATAGATTTTATATGGATATAATACTGTCATATTTTTTGTAAATAATGTGTGATGAGCTTTGAACAATATAACGGTAAGTCACTCTTCCAACTTGTTCAAAAAAATTGTTTCTGGTAAGGAAAATAAATTTATTAATTAATAAAACGTAATTTCGATTAAGGCAATATGATGCTTCTGTATATTAAGGTATTATCTGGTGAAAATTTCGGAATCTTGCAAGCTACTTATCTAGAAACAAGGCTAAGAAGCAATTTGATGTAAAATATCACGTTTAGGAAATATGTGACCAACCACTAAATTTTATCAAACCCTTCATTTATATATATATATTGCCATTTTTCTGCTCCATTCCAGCTATAGTATTTTTTACTAAACCTATGAATTGTAATTATTTTCAAATAATATTAATTGTTAAATTTATTAAATTAATAAATTTGTTATAAAATGGAAGCAAAAGCATACGAAAAAATAAACTTTCTAAAGGCTTATAACTTATTTAACAAGATGTGTTTATTGTCATGTGCAAGTTGAACTACTTTTAACACAGACTGGTTAAATTAAAGCACTAACTATAAACATAGAAGAGTCAAACTAAACTTATTCATATATGTGAGCTCTATTTAAAAAATGACTCATAAACGCTTGTCAAATCGAAGAACAGACAACTGATATCAGATAAAGACAGCACTAAGTCCATGGTTACGACGGGATTCCAACCCGCTACTTCCACGCATCAGAGCACTTGAAACCCATGATCACGGAGGTTCCTCAAATAGCTAAATGCCAATGCCTCAAAACGAAATGTTTTTTTACATTATTCAGTTTATATAATAAAGTAAAATGAAAATCATTTTTGTTGTTTCTGTTCATGAATTATTTGTGGGATTAAGATTAATATAATTAATCCATAACTTTCTATGTACTTCATAATTGTAAATATTTGGACAGAATCCTCTTTATCGTCAACTGCGCTCGATCAATTATTAATTGAGACAGAGAGGAGTAAACATATGTACTGGAAGCTCAACAAGGGCAAATGGAGTAAGTATTTAAAGATACTCTTAGCCACTAGCGGCACTCTTGCTCGCCAGTTTATAGCTAGTGGCAGTAGTGCCTTGCTGATTTTGTTTTCAGCTTTTAATTTATATGATCATTTTATTATACTTTCAATTTGTTTGAAGCATATAAAACACATAAATACACATAAGCATGCATTATTCCTAAGTTTTTTAATGGCAACAAATATTAAAATACAGTGCGGTTATGTATTGCACTACATAAATTATATTAGTAGTTTAAAATGTTTTATTATAGTTGTAGCTATTTGCCTGTTAATAATTTTATTATCTTGTATGAAGAATTATTTTATATACCTATGTTATTTAACTAGAACTGACTTTTACTGAAAATGCACAAATAAGTCTAGCTCAATTTGTATAATTTCTATACAAAAAGTATTAATTGATGTACAAACATATAATTATTTAAAGTGTGAATATACATAAAAACAAATGTATATGTGACGTTTTTAAATGTAATATATATTCTCTTATATTCAAATATTTCCTATTATCAATTTAATATTACTAATAAGGTCACTAAACAAAGCTCAATCAATTCTAGAGAAATTGTGAAAACGTCAAGGCGGATGGTGATCTCATGTTTTGAATGGGATTTTACTTATGTTTTTGTAACACTCGCATTACTTATTACCTCTCGATCGGCCTATGAAAACGCCCGTATTGAATCACATAAAAAAAAATTATGTGTAGAAATATTAGAAAAACGAGTGAAACACCGAAATCGACAACCCTGCAATTTGGTGGATTGGTCCATCAGCGAGTGGTAATGGTTGCTAGTGGCAAAACCTTGTTGAATTCACTTTCTAACCAATTTCAGGCTGTTATTATATCCAGGTGGGATGTTACATGGTTCTAAATTAAGCTTTTCATGATTTCTCTATTAATGTCTAATTTTCTAACTGGTGAGCTTAATTTAGAATATTCATTTGAAGCATAAACTTGTCAAATAAAAACAATTATTATCGTACTCTCAAAATTACTTTAAATGCTATCGTTTTTGTGTCTTTATTTGTTTAGACGGTGTTATAATGTCTTGAAGAAAGACCATTAAATTAAATGTACCTGTTTACTATTGACTAACAGCAAATGTTTCTTAGATTTGAAAATTACATTCAGCATGTTTTTATGGATGATATAATATTCTCTTTCTAGTTGCATAAAATCATGGAGTAGCTCATGCATGGGAAAAAAAGTTTACTAATTCTTGTAAAAGTTTAAAAAATTTTAGTTTTGTAATTAATTAGAATTTTACTTTTGTAAAGTTCTTTATTTTTAAGTTTTTGAGAACTAATAAACTTATTAGATGTTTAAATCATATTTATTGATTAGTTTGCCCAAAATTTTGAATTGCAATGAATCACCTTCCACAGATGAAATTAGCTTGTTATAATTATATCATATAATATTATATAATTATATTATATATTTATATAATATTATATAATTATATTATATATTTATATAATATTATATAATTATATCATATAATATTAAATAATTATATTATATATTTGCATTTTGAACTCTAGGTAGGTCAAATTATATTGTTATCAAATTATCAAATTATACAAATTATATGACTAAGGCTTAATTCAAAAATGAAGGGGAGAAACTTAATCATCGACAGATATATAAAGTACCGTATTTTGATTTTTCTGTGAAAATTTTAAAAAAAAACAGATTTATTAAATTTTATGAGCAATATTTAAAAGACAATTTAAATTGAAAATTTTCAAAATGTTACGAAAAGACAATTTTTTGTTGGAATTTTTTTTTCTGCATTTTTTTAGTTCTGATTTAACTTATTCTCTTATTCTTAATAAGTCTTCATATTATATAATTATAGATACGATCTACGATATACACTGAGTGGCCAAATTATTATGACCACCTCAGAGCTCGCTGTTGGCCTATACCCTATACGGCGCAATGTGCGTCGAACAGTCCGTTCAGAGACGTTCACAGTTGCTCCTTGATTAAGATCACTTGCAATTTGTCGCACTGTTGCTCTCCTGTTGCGCTGCACAACCCTGGCCAGCCTTCTCTCTGATCGAGCATTCAGTACCCTGTGAAGACCACAAGTCTGACGTTCAGACCCGGTTTTTTGCTTGATTGTCCATTCTTTGTACACATTAACAACTGCTGCTCTAGAACACTTCACAAGTGCAGCCGTTTGGCTGATACTCGTTCCGACACATCTCGCATCCACAATCATTCCACGTTGAAATTCAGTTAAATCACTTTTCTTTCCCATATCTGAGCAAGCAACGCAGTATAACTGATGACTCACTTGTCCAGCATTCCCGTGATATAGTTATCTTGCCGTCTAGCGGCAGCGCTGTGACGCAATAACTCATTTGCACAAAACTCTGAGGTGGTCATAATAATTTGGCCACTCAGTGTATACTGTACATACTGTAGTAGTTTATTTTGTATTTTGCTTTATTGCATTTATTTTTATTTTTCAAATCTAATGTTGCTATATTTTAATTATAAATGTATTTTTTTAAAACATTTTTTTTACAGTTTGATTTATGTGAAGTCAATATTACTATATTTTTCAAAAAAAAAAAATTCCTGAGTTATATATCATATTATGTTTTTTTATTACGTAAACTTCATGTTTTTGAAATAAAACACAATAACTAAAAATTTCGCAACTGTCTCCACTAATTTTTTTTCTGAATATTTAAAAATAATTAAAGATATTTTGAAAACGAGAAGCACTTTGAAGAATTTTTTCTTATTTATAGAGTCATCTGTTACAATGAAAGAGCTTGATGTATTAATGCAAAAATTAGAACAAGACAACAAAATTTTAGCAGAGCTAGATAGAAAAAGAGCCACCTTTAGTAAGTAATGCGACTCAAAATTTTACAACCTGATGTTTTATATTATTTTAAGTAAATCCGTTTTCAATTATTTCATAAAAAATTATTTTATCAATACTTGCATGAATATAATAAACTTTTTTTTATATTTATAATATGGACAATTCAATTTTTTTTTTCAAAGAAGATTTATTATATATTTTGAACGAAAAACATCTCATAGGATACTATACCTTAAAAACTTGAAGCACTATCTTTTATATTTATTATTAAAAACACTTATGATGCATGAAATAATATTTAAACAAATTATTTACTCTGAGATGTTAAGTGCGATTGAAAGGAAAATGCTAGTTTTATATTTAAAAAAAAAAGAAGACTGGGTGATGATAGACGTCTTCAGGCGACTTCAGACGACGACTTCAAGAAACGACTTCAAAAAACTACTTTATGAAACGATTTAATGATGAAAAGTTCATTGGACGAAATACATAAAGCGAAATATTTCAAACATATACCAGAACATATTAAAATATATCAAGCATATCAACAAAGATAAAGCAAAATACAATAACGAAGCAATTAAATGGCCTTATCTCAAAATATTTTTTCTTAATCGCTTGCGTATTTTATGATAGATTCGCCAGATAACTTTAATTTACACAATTCAAAATTGAATTTTCTCATTAAAAATAATTACATTTATAATTTTGAACTACTCATTTAAAGTAAGTACAATTGGATACTTGCAAGCACGGACGTAGCTATAGCTTTTACATGGGGGAGGTCGAGAATTTCCATTATATATATATATATATATATGTATATGTATATATATGTATATGTATATATATATATATGTAATATAAGCTACTAATATTTCAGTAATCATACAGGTGTGTAAAATATTTGTTTATTGTAAGGAAAACAATGATCAAAGAGTATAGAAAAATGTTAATTGCTTAAAGTAATAAATTTAATCTTTTGCGCCTTGTTGGTAACTTATTTACAATTCCGTCGGAATCCAATTGCATCGCCAAGTCACGATGCACACTCAGAAGAGCAAGTCCAGTCAGTCTCTCATCTCCCATCTTATTTCTGAGATAGGTTTTTAATCTCTTTAGAGTGGAGAAACTTCTTTCTGGTGTCGCGGTGGAAACCGGAAGTGTTGCCAAGATACCCAGCAACGTTCTTGTCAGAGGGAAAAACTGTTGATCGCACTGATCGAGAGTTTCGAGAACAGTGACCGGTTTTTCGGTTATTGATTCCCAGTGTTTTCGCCATATGTCATATTCACTAAGAAATGTGTTTCCTTCACTTTCGCCTAGAAAGGTTATTGCTACTTCTTTCAGACTTTCTTTTGTTTTGTCATCAGTTTTAGTTTTCTCGGGTAGAAGCAGTTGAATGCCTTCTATAGCGTCTTCATGTGGTTTGAAACGAGCATCTAGTTCGGTTACCACATGGTCTATAAATGGATAAAACACATTTCGCCGGTAGTAAATTTCGGCAGTTTCTCCAGGTGCATTGCTGCGTTGGGACGCTCTTTCGGCCATTCTTGGGACAACTATTTCGTTCGAGCTCATTCTCTTTGCTTCCTCAAAAAGTATGGAGAATTGTGTCTCGTTTCTAATGCTTTCTATGGTTGTTCTGACAGTTTTCGCATAACTACAAGTGGCGATTAAATCAACATTCACCTTCTGCATCACCTTAATCAAATTTACAGTATATGAAAACACTTTTCTGAGTATGACCAAAGATACTATAAATTGGCTATTGTCCACAGCTGTATGCAACTGAAAAGCTTGTGTGGCCACGTCTGAACTACCAGTGCTTTGAAGTGTTTCAAGCGTTGCACGTGCAACGGGTAGCATTTCTGCGAACCTTTCGACAGCCACATGTTTTTCAGTCCATCGTGTTTCACATAGACCGATAAGGGTGGAATGTTCAAAGTTGTTTTCATCGGCAATTTTATTTAATTGACCATCCCGTAGTGGAGATTTTCGGAATAAGTTGATTACGGATTTTATAGTTCCTAGACAGTTCCTTATCATAGGTACTTCGCATGAATAAGTTAATACTAAGTTCAGTACATGAGCCACGCAATGTACGAATTGCGCTTTTGGACTGCTCTGCGATTATTGTTCTCACACCTCGTAATCGACCACTCATCGCTGCAGCGCCATCATATTCTTGCCCTATAAATTTATGCATATCTAAATTATAGGATACAAGATGTGTTATTATGGTCGTTGCTAATGCTTGAGCAGAAACATCTTCTACGGTTATAAATTCAACAAAATCTTCCCGGATAACTGCTTTTCCAGATGAACAGTCTACGTATCGCACACACAAAACTATTTGTTCTCGTCGTGATATATCTTGTGTTTCATCAGCTAGTACAATGGAATAGCCTGCCTTTTTTACCCTTTCTAGAAGTTTATCTTGAATTGTCTTACCGGATAGTTCAGTTATTTCATTTTGAATCTGTGATGAGGTATACATGGCTCGACTGTGTATTGATTGTGTTAGTAAATGCTTCTTAAGTACCTCACGCCAGAGCCAGCACGAAAACGAAGCAGTGCTCTAAAGTTTCCATCATTATGAGCGGGGTCATTTATTCCAATTTCACCAGAGTCACAGCTTCCCCTTAAATCGAGTTCTTGTCTTCCGCAAAAAAGAATCGTTTCTACAATTAATTTTAATCTTTTCCTGTTTTCTTGAGCAATTTTGCTGTTTTCCACATTGATTGATTCGGCAACATCAAGCACTTTGCCTTCCGCTACCTTTACAAATTTTGCTGCCTGCTCGATAGCAAATTTATGATATTTTGTGTTTGCATGATGATTAAAAGCTTCTAAAGCGGACTTCCAGTTTATAAAGGGCTTACTAACAAAGGCTCCAAGTTCTTGACTGCTACGACCACCTTCCTTTTTTTCCAAGAAGAACGCATACTTTGCAAAATGCTCCCTACATGCATATTGAATATGCAAGCCATGAATGTCTAGCAGTCCAATGACGTTGAAAGGAGAGTCTTTTTTTTGCCACTGACACTGACTGGAAACTTGAAAGTATCCGGGGGGATTCAACACTGTTTCAACGCTTTAAGCTTTTCTTCATCATCGTCCGGAGAATTAATGAGATAATTACAAATATCCATGGAAGGAGGATATTTCTTAAAAAATTATTTTTCGAGGCAAGACGTATATTATAAGAAGTTCTATGCGATATTTGGAAATATGGATATTAAAAAAAACTCAAGCTAAGGGGGGTGTCCGGACCCCATGGACACCCCCCTTATATACGTCCGTGCTTGCAAGTGACGTCATCGTTGGTAAATGGTATTTATCGAACTATTCAAAAAGTCAACACTTAGCCAAACATGTTCGACACACACGTGTGACGTCGCTTACAGGTATCCAATTAAATCTGGTTTAAATCACATGGTTAGGAATAATCACTTCATTTCAAGTACCCGCTTCCCTTTTAAACATTTAACTTAATTTTTGCTCTTTTTTTAACCTTTTTTACAGTACTTTAATATGTAAATATTTAAAAACTACAAATATATTTAGAAACTTTCAATATTTAAACACATCGGCAATTAAACATTTAAGTATTAGGAAATGTGTAGAAAAAATTCCAAGTAGAATACTTCCTTATTTTAACTTTGTTAACATTATAATTTTTTGTATATCTAAATATATGATTTTCAAATAATTAAATAAAAAATATTTCTAAGTTAAAAAATTTTGGAAATTAAAACAATTCTAAATAAAGAAAGAAAAAAATAACCCAAAACTTTCATTTAAATTTTTTATGATAACCAATACAATAAATTTTCAATCATATAGAATTTTACTAGCATTGTTCCGCGTTTAAATTAGAACAGCAAAAAGGTGTATGCGAATGTATGTTTCAATTAAATTTGATACGAAATTAAAATTGAATCTGGATCCTTAAACATTTTTTTTACGTTTTGCAGGTAACAGAAGACCTTTTTCAGCAACACCCCCAGGTAGTAGAAGCAGTACTCCATTAACGGGCACTTCTTCTCTATCTGGTATGCATGTAGGCAGTATCGGTCAGTCGGGCACTACTTACAATTCCTCATTACCTGCATTACCAAGCAGTACTCCCTATGCTACAACCCCTGCCGTAACAGCCAAATCAGAAGACATGTACGACGAAATAGATTACATCGATTTACCACATAGAGGTCAGTGTAAAGTCTATATCGCCCGTTACAGTTATGACCCCATCAAGCAGAGTCCGAATGAAAACCCCGAGGCAGAATTGAAACTTACAGCTGGAGATTATGTTCTAATATTTGGCGAGATGGATGAGGTAAGTTAGATTCAATTTTAGGTCGTTTTTGTTTTTGTAAATTAATGTGTGAGATTATAGATTTCATCAACTATATTCATCTATTTGCATCAGCACTGAGGTTGATACAAGTTTTTTTATAGTTAATCAATTCTTGTATCATAATTATTAATCACTCTAATGTTAATAGTGTTAATGTGCTGGCTATGTTGTTATGTATGCCAGCTAATAATATTAATAGTGTTAATGTGCCTACTGGACAGCATAGCTTGTGCTGTGCTGGCCAGTCGGAAAATTGAAGGGCTTGGAAAGAGGTTCGTTTACCCGTGATAATGGTAGGGAATCCTGATAGGATTACCTTTGAGGTTGTAGTCCATTTTAAGGTAATGAATGCCTCTGATGATTTAAGATCCAAAAACGCCATGGGCAGTTGGATGGTCGTAAAATTTAGTAAACTGTGAGATAAAGACTGCTTACTGTCACCATCTGGTTCATTCATCTAAATTTTGGTTCACCAATGCGCCATAATTCTCTTAGAATCATGATTAGGGTCATAAGTCTATTTTTGTAGCTCAATATGATTTTTGTGTCAAAATTGAATCAAAAGTCTATTAACTTAAATTATTTTTTAAACATTAGTGATGAACTGATGATGTCCGATATACAATAGTATATTTAAAACTTTCCTATAAAATTCTAACCTTTACAACATATTTCAGGATGGATTTTTTAATGGAGAACTTATGGATGGTAGAAGAGGATTGGTACCATCAAATTTTGTTGAAAAATTAACCGGTAAGTTCGATCCTAAAGTCAAAATGAAATACAGTTGAAATACCACTGGAATGAAATATTTCATTTATTTAATTTTAGGAGAAGACCTTTATGAATTTCAATCCCAAGTACTGTATGGAACAAGAGATTCAGACGATGGAAGTACTTTAATATTTCGAGACGTTGAAGGAGATCTTGCTGGAGACGATCCACAAATGTTCTGTAGACTAGAATCTAAAATTACAACGGGTACATGCTTTTAATATTTCTAATATGAACATTCAGTTTTTAATTTTTAACCTTTATTGTTATCATGTATTTTGTATGAAAAAAATTTGTGTACAGAAATAGTTATCTCGAACGCCTAAAAATCGACAATAACCTTAAAATAGACTGCGATGTATTTATTTAATTAAAAATTTATGCAGTGTGTTCAGAATACCGTCCGTACTGCATATTTTTAGAACCCTCGAATGTAGGATATTAATTTGGTTCGCTATGTTCAAAAGATGACACCAAGATCAGACATTTCATTATGGAAACAAAAAAAATGAAACAATGAACACAAAATAAAAAAATGAAAGCAATACAGTCCAACTGATCTCGCGCACAAGCCGGAACAACTCTTCGCTTTTTTTTGTATTTGAAGGATGAGTGCGGTATGCCCTCTGGCGGAGTTGACGAACGCTACACCTTGGAACATTCGGGTTCTGTTTTTAATTTTGAACTTACATTTTTTAAATAAAATATGACATTCCGAAATACCTTTGTAGTTGAAAATTCTTAAAAATGTGAAAATTTTGAATAACATTGTTTTATAAAATAAGCAATTTTTTAGTTTTTATTTATTTTACGATTTGGAAATTACCTAACTGCGCTACACTGTCAGAAAAATTAATTCAAATAAGAACCATAGCATGAGCTTGGTATTAAACTAAATGTTAAACCCTGAAATTTCATCCAATTCAGATTCCAAATTTCTCAAAATGATTTAATTCAAAATAAAACACGAGAAAAAACGCATTTTGATCTACTCATCATTTTCCTCATTAACAGAGGATTTCCATCGAATGAACGATTACATTGATTTAGAAGACATTGAGGATTTTGAAGAAGATGAAATAACAACTGATTTAGAAAGAGATGAAGGTCCAGGTAATTCTTTTTACTGTATTATTTCTCTTCATATATTTTGAAACACTTTGTACACTAATTTTCTTTATTTGTTTAATATTAATGTATTTATATTTCAGTTCCACCCCCAACAAGACTAGTCTTAGAAAGGCAATTTAACAAGAGTATCCTAATCGGCTGGTGCCCACCAGATGCCCCGCGAGGAACAGCCGAAGCTTATCATGTTTACGTGGATGGTGTTCCCAAAGCAACAATAAGGGCTATAGAGAAAACACGAACACTAGTGGAAGGAGTTGATTGTAATCAGGTACTATTTCCTCTTATTCAAAAATAATTCATAAAATGAATGCCTCTATGAAAAAAATAGAAATATCACCAGTGTGTTTCAAATTCAATAATGTGATAGAAGTTAATTTAACACATTGAATGTCACTCTAATTTTACATGGCTTGCCCGTCTGACCAAAATGATTTTCTCATTATGTATTACATTAATTTCTTCAAATCATTTTAGTAACGATAATAATACAAAAAAATTAAAAGCACTAAAAATTTACTCGAATTAAGTGTTTATAATAACCTTGGCTTCGTCAGTCACCGGTGACCCCCCATGGCGCTATGAACAAACTCAGTGCCGGTCACCGGTGACCCCCATGGCATTCAACGCGTTAACAAGGTAACCGCCTTTACTGTTCATCTAAAGATCAAAAATGAATTACCAAATATTTTATGACAACGAGATTTCATTTCGTTGTCATGTCAATATGGGATTTCATTGGTTGCTAAAAAAACTAGTTGAAAGAACGATGAATCTTATTTTTAAAAAATAATTATGGATAAAAATTAGATGTTTGAATTAGTTTTTAAATCAGCAGAAGGAAAACGTCTAATTTTCTTATACGATCTCATTTCTAACGATAATTTAATTTTAAATCTACTCCTTTCTAGATATAGTATTCGTATAGATTCTAAATATAGTATTTGTGTAGTAGTAATATTTGCTGTTTCTATTTCTAATAGTTAGGTCCTTAATTATCTAAGTCGCAATCTTTGATACCCTGAACAAGTGAAGGCATGAGAGTGGCATTTTTAGCGTCCCCATTAATCTAATCACTGATGAAATTTCCAATTGATGTTTTTAAAAATATATAAATGACTTCGTTTGGTTATTTTTAAAGAAAACAAATTTCCTGTCTTATAATATATTTTTTTCTGAAGAAAGACAAAAGTAATTCGATTCTTTTAAAAGAAAAAAAAACAGATTAACGCCCAAATTATTTTTAATTAAAATTTAGAAGAAAAAAATCTTAAAATTACGTTTAAAACACTTAAAGGTATAAAGGCATTTATATTCGTATTCTTTAATTTAGAAGCTGAAATAATTTGCTGTCCAATAAATAGGACTCTTGGCGAATGCGTATTCAACCGGCGCGGAAGTTTTTTTTTTTTTTTTGCTTTCTACAAAATGTTTAGTTTTTCTAGAAATATGTATTCCATTCAATTTGTAAGACTAGACCCGTGATAGCTCAGGGGATAGAGCGTTCGCCTTAAAATGAGGTGAACCGGGTTCGAATCCCAGCGAAAGCTGGTCGATACGAATTTCGCATCCAGCTTGCACCGACCACAGTGCTGACGAGAAATATCCTTAGTGGTAGACGGATCATGGGTTAGTGTCCCCTTGACGTCAGGCTAACCCTGGGAGGTTCTCGTGGTCTTCCTTTCTACGTAACGCAAATGCGGGTGAGTTCCATCAAAAAATCCTCCGCGGAGGCAAATTTCTCCCAATACTTGAGTTCCCTTGTCCTCTAGATTTGATTCAAAATTACAAGGCTACGTAGTTGAACATTAGTAGTCGTAAACCCAAAAATTGGGTCAACAGTTCAACGTCCGTAATAAAATCTGTAAGACTAAATAAAATGTTAGATTACCCTATTTAACAATATTTAAAATAAAAATTAAATTTTAAACCGAAATATTTTAATAGAAATATTTTAAATTTAAATTAATAAAATGATATTTGTTTTCTGTAAAAATATTTTTATTTTTCATGACACTTTGAAAAGCAATTTTTACAAAGATTGACATTGTATTTCAAATAAAATGACAGTTCTCTGCTTGTCTCTCTTGGATGTGATGTGGCCTATTCCAAGTCCCGCTAGCGCTCTTCAGTACTTTTAGTTTTGATGATGCGGTTTTAATAGGCCTGCCTACTTTTTTCTTGCTGGTGCACCCAGTTTCAGATACGATATCGCTGTATCACGCCTAACTTCCCTTTATACTTCTGTTGCTAACTAAATTGTATATCTCTCCTCATCTCTTTTGGAAATAACGTGGTCTATTCTGTCAATTGGCACATTTTTCTTTTGGTTTAAATAATGTGGTTGTGATAAATCAACCGATTCCTCCTCTTGCTGATGCGTCCAGTTTAAAATACGATATTTCTATTTCACGTTTAATTTCCCTTTATTCTGTTGCTAACTAAATTGTATATCTCTCCTCATCTCTTTTGGAAATAACGTGGTCTATTCTGTCAAGTGGCACATTTTTCTTTTGGTTTAAATAATGTGGTTGTGATAAATCAACCGACTCCTCCTCTTGCTGATGCGTCCAGTTTAAAATACGATATTTCTATTTCACGTTTAATTTCCCTTTATTCTGTTGCTAACTAAATTGTATATCTCTCCTCATCTCTTTTGGAAATAACGTGGTCTATTCTGTCAAGTGGCACATTTTTCTTTTGGTTTAAATAATGTGGTTGTGGTAAATCAACCGACTCCTCCTCTTGCTGATGCGTCCAGTTTAAAATACGATATTTCTATTTCACGTTTAATTTCCCTTTATTCTGTTGCTAACTAAATTGTATATCTCTCCTCATCTCTTTTGGAAATAACGTGGTCTATTCTGTCAAGTGGCACATTTTTCTTTTGGTTTAAATAATGTGGTTGTGATAAATCAACCGACTCCTCCTCTTGCTGATGCGTCCAGTTTAAAATACGATATTTCTATTTCACGTTTAATTTCCCTTTATTCTGTTGCTAACTAAATTGTATATCTCTCCTCATCTCTTTTGGAAATAACGTGGTCTATTCTGTCAAGTGGCACATTTTTCTTTTGGTTTAAATAATGTGGTTGTGATAAATCAACCGACTCCTTCTCTTGCTGATGCGTCCAGTTTAAAATACGATATTTCTATTTCACGTTTAATTTCCCTTTATTCTGTTGCTAACTAAATTGTATATTTCTCCTGGTCTCTTCAGGAAATAGCGTGGTCTATACCGCCAAGTGGCATATTTTTCTGTTCTCTTGGTTTAAATGTGATTGCGTTAAATCATTAATCTTCCTCTTGATGATGCGCCCAGTTTTAGATACGCTATTGCTATATCACGCCTAACTTCCCTTTATACTTCTGTTGCTAACTAAATTGTATATCTCTCGTCATCTCTTTTGGAAATAACGTGGTCTATTCCCCCAAATCACACGTTTTTCGTAATTTTGTGTTCCGATGATGTAGGATTTGATGATAAGCCTTCTTCTTGACTTCTCTTTTTGCTGATATGCCCAATTTCAAATGCAATATTTGTATTTTGCGTCTGACTATCCTTTATACTTTTGTTTACTTTGGTAATTAAATTGAACGTAATGGATGTGTTTACGTACCATTTCTTCCTTCTGATTTTGATGTTGTGTTTCTCTAAAAGCCACTCGTTCCCATAATTATGTTTTAATTATTTATTAGATTTTTCTGTTCAATTTTACTATTCCAATTTTTATCTTTTTCACGGGCGTGAAAACCGTGATAAGAAGTTCAAAAATTTCTTGGACCAACAAAAGATTTCATTTTCTTCCTACTGGGAGCTGGGGGTTACGATACCAACTTATTAACAGATTTTATATTACTTGTCTTATCAGAATTAAACAATTCATTGGGATTATATATTTAATGTCTGATTCGTTAATCGTTAAAGTACAAAACTCTACTTTTTAAAAAGAAAAACTTTCGAACTATTTGTTCTAGAGATGGTTGATTCCGCGTAACAAAAATTGCAGAAAACATTGCCTCTTTCATCTAAATAGCAATATTAGGCACGTTATAAGTAAAAAATTTTATTGTTTATGCTAAAATTTGATAACTTCTTATCTCTA
Source organism: Parasteatoda lunata (assembly GCA_949128135.1). Taxonomy (NCBI): domain Eukaryota; kingdom Metazoa; phylum Arthropoda; class Arachnida; order Araneae; family Theridiidae; genus Parasteatoda; species Parasteatoda lunata. The sequence goes on along the minus strand of OX421970.1, from coordinate 84,070,075 downwards.
TCTAATTTATTTCGTTCTGTTTGTTTTATCGTTAATAAATACATCGAAAATTAATAATTCTTTTGCCCAGGTAGGATTGTTCCTTCCTAGATAGCATTGTCCCCTCCCCCAACTTTCGGGACGCAGCCCGTGAAGGAACCTAAGAGATTTTTTAGAATAGATTGCCGACATAGCAGAGTGGTGTGTATCATGAAATTTTCAGCCAATTATACATTAGAGGGCAATCAACCCCTTTTTGACCGGAATTTCCAAAACTAATCTTTTGCGAAAATTTTAGTTTCTGTCAATTTGGAACTATAGACAAATAATAATAAATATTTACGTTTTTCTTAGATTGAGATCTGTATATAATGAATTATCTTTGTCCGTATTTATAACCATTCGAATTATAGGTCAAATAGTCAACAAATATGAATTGCTAAAAGGATCAGAAATATGGAATATTGGAATAGAATTCTTTACCATAAAAAAAAATTTATTAAAATCTCAAATCTTGTTAAGTTTCTACAAGAAATATGACCATAGATTCTATAACTAAGAGTATCTGAATGTACAGTGCACAAAAAAAAATTAAACAGACAACCCTAAATAACTTTTAATCTAATGATCGGATCTTCACGTTCCAGGACTCAATCTTAATGGTTCGAGAGGATGACTTCAAATATGCTAATTAATCACTGCAGACTATGTTTTTAAGTACGAAACCAGACACAAAAACGTACTTTCTCTGAAGAAACATACATTTTTTTTTCGACGGATTCGGATTTCTGATTCTCAAAATATAGGGATTAGCCACAATCTGGAAAATATAGTTAGTCCCAATAGTTTAGTCAGGAGAGCAATCCAAGGTTGGGACCCCTTATGAAATTTCACTTCCTATATATTTCCAAAATATCTCTAAAACTTTTTAAGCGAAATGAAACATTTTTGCATACGATCATAAAATTCGTTTATCCAAAGATAATTCCATGCAAAATAATATTCTTATTCTAATAAGTTAATATTAAAACATAATAATATTAATAATAGTCAAAAATATTTTGAATTCTAAGGTATGCACTTTTTTACATCATTTTAAAGAGTGCAAATTTCAATAGAAAAATACAAAATTTGAGCGAAATCGGTTGAATAGTTCCTGAGAAATTGAATTTTAAGAATACGATTTTTTTTCAAAATTTGATTTCTCAGGAGCTATTCGACCAATTTTGCTCGAAATTTGAATTTTGTCATTTAAAATTGTATTCTTTAAAAATGTGTAAAAAATTTTATGAATTACAATTCAAAATATTTTCGACTTTTAAATAAAATAATAAATATTTACTAAAAATTATATTTTGCATGGATATATCTTTGGATGAATGAATTTTATGATTGAGTACAAAAATTATTCAACTAACTAAATAAAAGTTCTCAAGACATGACGGAATACGTGAAAAATTTACGTTAAGGGGTCCGAACTTTACCCTGACCAAACTATTGAGACACTGTTTCCCATATTTCTGCTACCCCTTATGTTTTGGGGGTCAGAAATCCAAATCCGTTGAAAAAAAGGTATGTTTATTTAGAGAAAGTATATTTTTATATCTGGTTTCGTAAATTAAAATATCTTCTATACAAAATAAGTAGTATGTTTAAAGTATATTAAAGTCAAACCATTAAGATTTAGATCCTAGACAGTGAAGATCTCGCACTCAATCTTAATGGAACTCAATCATCAGATCAAAAGAACTCAACCATTAAATCGAAGAAACTCAACCATTATATCAAAAAAGAAACTCAATCATTAGATCAAAAGTTATTCAGTGTGGTCCGTTTTTTCTTTTGCGCACTGTGCAACAATATGGTTCATTTTTGCTTCATATTAAGGAGGCAGCAATTTTAAACGATATTAAGGTTCAACTCGCTCCAAAATGACTAACAGTGTACAATGCATTTACAGCCTCACAGAATAAGCGTTCGATCTGTCAGTTCCACTGGTCGACATTCCAGAGATGCAGCTTGTACAATAGTAATAGGAAAAGGTATTTTTATAAAATTATGTACAATATTGCTTTTTTCGCCTACTACTTGAATGACATAAATAACATTTTATTTCGTAGATATACCATTAGCTCCCGTTTGTGTCAAAGCTCTCAACGTCACATCGACGTCAGCTGTTATTAGCTGGTTGCCCAGCAACAGCAACTTCCAGCACGTCGTTGCCATAAATAGCGTCGAAGTGAAAACTCTGAAACCTAGTGTGTTCCGTCATCCAATCTCAGGTAAATGATTTAAATCTTTCAATTTTACGTTATTTTTATACTTTTCCTAAATTAGAAATAGAAAATTTGAGAATGAAATGAATGTTTTATTTTTAAAATAATATATTATATTCATCTGTCATATATTTATGAATATTATTTGTTTGACTGAATGATTTTATGACTAACATATGGTGCTTACTTAATTTCATACTATGTATCTTTTATAGTATTAACTTAAGGTCTATTTTTATAATACTATTAGTGAAAATATTTATAATAGTTAAATTTACTCTTAAAGAGTTAAATTAAAATACTTTGTACAAGTTATATACATTATTTAAAATTTTTTGTTTATATATTTTTTATAATCTCTGAATTGGAAAATATTGAGTATGAAGTTTTAAGAGTCATGTTTTGAGAAAAAAGTTATTCGTATACAAAAAATATGCATTCGTGATATAGATACTGGGTTTCTAAAAATAAGTGAAAAACGGATATAATAGTTTCTTTAAAGTTAAATTGAAAAATTTCTATGTGATCATATAGTAGAAAAATTACAGTTATGTATAGAACAATACAATAAACAAATATTAGGGGGACCAGAAAGTTTCAACACATTAAATATTTGTTAGTCTTAAAAACAAATCCATTTTTTTATTCATTTAGATTCATTTTCGATCCTGCATTGAAAGATTGTTGCAAACGAGGGTGAAGACATTATTGATTAAATATAAAATCTTGATAACAAATATCAAATAAACCGAAACGACATTATTTTCCCGTCCTCCTTATACATTACTTTTTGAAGCAGTTTTTAAAGTTTCTTATTTTTTCATTTAAAACGAAATGTCATTAAACCCATTACCATTTAAGTGTTTGAAAGATAATACTAAACCCTAGAATACTGATATACAGTCACATTTATGCCAATTCGTGATTAAAAATTTCGTTGATAAAGCTAAATCAATGAACAAAGTGGAATAGAGCATTCATCAAAAAGGCGTTGCTCTATATTTACTATAACTGCAGTCTATCCCCATCGTGATTAAATGAAGAAAAAAAAACTATTTATTTTGGAATTTAAACTCTCAGCTCATGTTATAACGCTTCGTATAAACTGAAATAATTTCTCAAAAACATGTTATGCAATCTTTATTTTATTAGACAAATTTATTGCTTAAAATTTATTAAATACAGTACTTCTAAAGCAAAAGTAATTAAATTTATTACCATTGATTCAACAAGTAAAATAATTAACACAATTTTGACCTAAAGTTAAATATTATATTATTGTTTTTAAATTTTTGTATGCTATCCTGTCAAATAGCTAGAGAAATAAATAGTAAGAAAATACTAATAACGGGTTTTCTGTATAAACTACTTTTACAAATAATGGGTTACCAACTGCTGCAGATTTTCTGTAATTTCTATGAGTTTTAATTTCAAGTACAGAAGGTAAATAATAACTGCGAAAAAAAACATATTCTGAATTTTTATTAACATTGATTTTTTTTTCTTTATGAGTTTTAATTTCAATTACAGAAGCTATGCAAGAACTGCGAAAAAGTCCCGTTTCCAAAAATAGCCAAATTCCAGATATAAGAATGTTAGTGTCATACTGACTCTATTTATCACTGAAATTTGTATCACCACTCAGAGAATCAGCCTATTTATCGTATCATGTGGAATTTTTTGAAATTATTTATTATAATTATTATTTATGGAATTACTTATTATAATAATTAGTAAAACAGTGCCAAGAAAAAATTTTAATTTTAACGCCATAAAATTTCAAAAACGGTGATCGTAAAATTTGAAATTAGTATAATCTACCTGGCACTTTACATAAGGTTTCAAACAATAAAAATCAATTTTAAAACCAACCAAACAATTAAGGTTTGTTTGAAAATGATTTTGAAAGATTTCAAACTAATAGGGGATTTTGAGACTAGCCAAACAACTGAAACATAATTTATTATTTGTTTCCAAAAAAGTGCAATATTCTTTTAATTAGTTAATCAAACTAGTTTTATTAAAGGTATCCGACTGTGTAAAAATCTGCAATTTCAACAAAAAATGAATTTATTTTTTCTTTGACTGTCTATACTTGAACTTTTGTTCATTAGCTTTCTAAATCTTTTTTATATTTTTGTTCTCTGATCTTTAGAATCGAAGTTGTAGTTGTCTTTTCGCTTGCTGACAAACGGAACAGAATAGCAATAGCTTACTTTAAATACACTTTCAAAAAAATTTTGATTTTGAGGACTTCTCTTTACGCTAAAACACATTACAAAAAAAATTAATATAAAATTTTCTGAAACTATGTGCGTACATTTTGTATAATTTTAGCTATGCATTTGTGCTCAATGTTATCCTTATTTTAAAAAAAAAAATTTGAAAAGTTTTAAACATGACTGTAGATTTATAATCTTCGGACCCCTGAGTGCCAAAAATAAAACTAAATCAATTAAAACCAATCGGATGGCTTAACTTTTTAAATAATCAAAACAATGTATTTTCTAGATAAGGAAACTTGAATTCATTTTATCAAAATTTCAACACGCCATGCGTGGGAGAAAAAAATTAACTTTTTAAGTCATTTTATCTTGATTATTTATTTTTCCATATACTAACTTTAATTTATTGGGTCATTTTCAGGCTTAGCACCAAACACTACTTACCGAGTGTCCGTAAGAGCTCGTCCAGCCCGGTTGTTCTTCAACCACGATAATCCGAAAAAGATTGGACTGTTAACATCAGCCATTGAGTTTAAGACTCTTCCCAAAGGTTGTAAAGGTTAATTTTTTTATCTTCTCTTTGTGATTCTTCTGAGTAATCTTCTTCAAGCACTAACAATCCCTGCTTTGCTGAAACTGCACATCTATGGTAATAAAAGAGGTATCACTTCGTGTAGCCATTGCTAACTAATATATTAACTATTACGCACAACTAAAGTAAACTAGTATGGTGATGTTTCTTATGCCGTAGATCTGCAAGCAGCGTTAATGGCTGCCTGTACTACCAACCTACCATGAAGTCATGCTTGCAGATAAGTTTGGCTGTTTTTGTACCCTTTTTTTTATCTTAATTTATATCTTTCAGATTAAATGTTGAATTATTTACGGTGTTGAATTATAAACGGTGTGTAATGGCATTGGTAATTAAATTAAGTTTCTAAAACACTTTGCTTCAGAAATATCCACTTATCGTATAAATTTTAATTTAATTCCTTTATTCTCGGCTTAATACACTATCTACCAATAAGTATTTGGACATATATGCAAATGACTATATCTGCGGTCCTGATATACGTCAAGCCAAACGCCGGTATATATCGTGTCATCGACATTAGTCCCATGCAAGATGCCAACTGCACTATTTTGGATGACAATGTGCTTCCTACGTTGTGGTTGTTTTACGGTGTGGACCCCTGTTACTTCTAGGACGACATTGCCAGCTGCCATGTTACTAAGGTCACCAAGGCTTGGTATGGTGGCAATGGGGTTAATCAAATGGACTGACCTGCCCAGAGCCCAGATCTGAACCATATCGAGAACCTCGGGGACGAGTTGGATCGCCGAATTAAGGAGTGTACAACCCGTCCAAAATCGGAGAAGGAACTTACACGTCGTTTCCAAGCCGAGTGGAAGAAAATACCACTAGCCGTCACACAAGGACTTGTGGAAAGTATGCCCCGGAGGGTTCACGCTGTTGCCTCTCATGGAAGCTCTACTAACTATTGATTATGAATAAAGTTTGTTTTTCTTTTCATCAATATGTGTCCAAATACTTATTGATAGATAGTGTATTTTACTTCAAAAAAAGTGGAAAGATAACGCATTTTATAATAGAATATAGCCCTAATAATTACTCAATGATTTAAGTAAAACTTAAACTTAGTTTTTACTTAAAATGAATAAACGTGGTACATAACAGAAAATAAAAATCGAAACACCTAAGTAACTTTTTATACAATATTCAAATTTCCACACTGTGAAATAAACAGGTCAAAATTATTAGAATATGATAAAATTTATCGTGTTTCTGGTTCTAAAGAAACACCAAAAAGCTCGGTAACTTTTGCCAAAGTGCTTTCGTATTAATTATTAGTTGGATTAACAATTAAATATAGTTTTATAACATATAATAAAATTTGGTGAAAGAAGTCAAATTTTGTAAAAGAGAAGCCAAATTTAATAAAAAGAAGTCAAATTTAGTAATTTTATCATGATATAGGTCTTAGAGCATGGCAAAAAAAAACATTTACTCGGTGAAATTTACTTTTGAGTTTTGTATTTTTTTTACTATTTATATGGTACTAAAAACTATAATTTTCGAACCAGATTTTCTGGTAAACTGTTATCATATGAACCGAAAAATTACCAAATGAATGGTTCAGATACTGTATAGTTTATTTTTATTTATTTATTAAATTTTATTATTATTTATTTATTATTAATTTTTTTTTACCAGAAACTTCACACCTGACATTCAATCAGAGTTTTTTTCTACTTTCATGTACTAAGAGGCAATCTTAATAGTGTGTCGAGTTGATATTAAACATGTTAATTGATTAACATTGACGATATTTTAAGTTACAAAAAGAGATTTATAAATCAGAGAGCTACCCATTTACCCTTCTATCCCTAAGAAGGTTTACCTTTAGAACAACTAATATAGCCTCTTAGTACGTGAAAATTGAATTATTAGTTAAAAAGTTATTTAGAGCGATAAGATTTCAATTTTGTTCACTGTACTTTGTTTAAAAAAACTCTCTCATTTTAGCGGATATCTTAAAAGAAAGCTGATAAACCAATAGCTTTGATCAGAATTTCGTCATTTAAATTCGTCTTTTAATACATGCTTTCAACTGTTTATTCTTTTCAATCGTAAGAGGCATTTTTTTCGTGTTGTACGAAATACCTATACCCCGATGGCTATACTGTGCATTCAGTTGAATATTTTTAAGAGAAAGCTGATACACTAAATTGATTAACAAAGTAATTGATAAAACAATTTTTTCATATTTTATCAAAATACGTTAAACATTAATTTAGATTTAATATTAATGCATTAATCTTTTAATATAAAAACACTACTTAAAAAAAATATATGTTTTTTTTTAAATTTATTCTTAAAAACTCAGAAAGATAATCCTGAAAAAAATGCCGTTAGTCCAGTCTTGATATAATAGAGTTTTACTGCATAGAAATTCATACCGCTACACGTTCGGGCTATATTAATACAGTGTTTTTCATAGCTTGTTAATATTAATACCTATTGATGTATTAATATTAATATACATGTAACTTAAACATATATTTTTCATTGATAAATGTCAGTGTAACAGCTTCATTTGCACTATGCTGAGTCGATGTTTCACCAAAACAGTGAAATTTTGCTTGCGTTTCTCAGTGTATGCATTGATGTGCTTGATTTAATTATTAATTTCAATTACTAAACAGTTACTGTTATTTGCATCAAGTTTAAAAAAGCTTACAACTCTTTATCTGTTTTTAAATGTTTCATCGATGTTTGCATGATATGTTGCTTACAAATATTAACTTTCCATTTGACTGTGACACTACCAAATAAACTTGTGTATATTTTCAGAAACATTATACAGTTTTCTATATCCATGTAATTGTAAATAATATACCAATTTAATAATCCGAGAGTTAGCATTTTATAAGCTTTTGTGCTTTTTTTCGCTTGTGCGTGTTGTGTTTTAGTGTCCGATAATTACGGTTATGGTGTATGTTTTATAGATTTTCGTCAACAGTGAAATTAAAAAAAAAAACATGCACCTTACGAGCCACAAATCAACATTCGAACATTAAAAAAAACATTATCAAAACGTCACAATTCATAAACTAGGAAGACGAGATTAAAAGCATCAAAACCTGTTCTATTAACGGAGGCTAGTAAGTGTAGAACGCCTTCAAGTATCATTAAACAATTAAACTGGCTTTGTTTTTTATCATAACTTCTTCAGTAGTGTTTTTTTTGAGGGGGTTGATTGAGTTTTTTTGCATTTTCCCCGATAAAAAATTAATTTTTTCGCCCCTATTGGGTAATTTTTATTTCTTGTTTAGCTAAAATTCTAAAAATATATGTGAAGTAAAAATAACAACACTTTATATGTAAGCAAAGGGCTTAAACAAAACATTACGTTTTCGATCTAATAGTAGAGCGTTACGCGAAAGTTTTAAATTTATTTTAAAAAGTGGCATATCAAGTGAAAATGCAAGGCAATTAATTAAACTATATTTGTCTTTAATTTTCTTTACTACTCACAATTCAATTAATCACACTCCCTCAATTTCTCAACCTGTGGCTCGAAATATTCTATCATTTTAAGTTAATTATAATTAATAATCTTTCTTTTGCACTTGATTTACAACTTATAAAAATGGGATAAAGTGTTTGTATTTCAAAATTGATTGTTATCACTGCAAAAAATTATTACTCAAAATTTTCAAGATTCCTTCGTTATTGGCGAAACTGTTTCCTAGTTAATGATCCAAACAAACATTTCGAAATTTACTGAAATTATTAACTTCAGTTATAGAGGATATGTTGCATTAAATACAACGTATGCAATATGTTGCATTTAATGCAACACATAAATAAATAAAAAATTTCCAATGCCTAAGTCATACAGGCATCTGAAGGGTAGATTTGTTGGCCACTCTTTCAGAGGCACCATATTAGGTGGGCCAACGTTGCTCCCACAGTAAGGACAGATAATACAGAGAATGAAAGAACATCCATGCCTTCCCCGGGATTCGAACCCAGAATCTTTCTGATGCAAAGCCAGTTCCCTGATCCCTACACAAGCTGGTCGGCTAAATAAACCGAAATGATTAGAAAATATAAATTAAAAGGAACATTAGTTAATGAGTCATAACTATAAAACGAGCTCAAGAAGCATGCGTTCCAAGCGAGTGCACTAACCTCTGTACCATCCCCTTATGCAGCTTAAATGGTGAAAAAAATCAGATTAAAAAAACTATTAAGGATTTTAAAGAAATATTGAGAGGACACACGAGTGAGGAATCAGTTTCGACAAATGTTTCGTTCATGTTTCATTAAAACTCGTTTGATTTCGTGACGAAATTATTACTAAACGTAACAAAATACAACTTGAGGAACGTTGAATTGTGAAAAATTAATGTTTTATTTTTTAGAGTTCTATATTCAGTTCAGTACAGTAAAGGCAATCAACGTGCAAAGCTCGTGAAAAATATTAAAATTGCTGACTTTTTAGTGGTGTTGTGCCCCAGGCTTATGAATATTAATAACAGAAATGTGTCTTTCTTTTTTTTTTGAAATTGCAATACAATTTTTAGGTCTTCCTGAACCTCCTCTTGATGTGCAAGTGGAACCAGGACCACAAGATGGCACACTGCTAGTAACATGGTTACCTGTCACCATAAATAACAGAGGAACATCTAATGGGGCTCCTGTCACAGGATATGCTGTTTATACAGGAGATCGAAAAGTTCAAGAAATTGAAAGTCCTACAGGTATCTATAGCTACACAGATATTCTAGATTAATTAGTCGTAAACTTGATAATTTTATAAATCAATTCATTACAACAGTTTGATTCTCAGCACAAAGTTTATTGATTTATGGATTATTTTTTTAAAAAATGAAATGAAAAGTATTTGTAAATATACGCCACAATATATGAGACTTCATATTTTTTTTTTTTTTTCATTTCTTTCCATTTCCATCTCGATTTTTTTTAAATTAGATATTTCCTCTCATACGTTTGTTTTGTCTCAAACCTCTTCCGTTTTACAAACTTCGTCCGGCATAGTTTTTTTTTTTAATTCAAGAACTTTGAAATAATTTATATTACTTCAAAATTCAAAAACATATTATTATAACTATGCTAAAGCTGAATCACCTTGGCAAAATCATCATTTTTATCATTGTTAAAAGTTTTGAGTTCATCTTACAAGAAAAACAAAACTCAGCAAACAATAATAAGGGTAGTGCAGTTGCATTGTGCAAAAACAGGGTGCTTGAGAAGAAAAAGCATCAATTAACTTGAGCTTCAAAACTAATTTGAAATTAAAGAATAAACCATCATCTTCTTCGTCTTAAACATAAGAGTACATTTTCTTTTTACAGTGAAGCTTATTTTAATTTTTGTTATTAAAAAATTTATTTTACAGCGATAAGTTTTCCTTTGCGTCAAAGAAACTGAAAAACCGTAAAAAGTAGGGGAGAGTGGGGTCAATTGTAACATTTTTTACTTAACTATTTTTAACTAACAAAAAATCCAATATATTATTAGTATTAATTGACAGACGAGTAAAGTAGACTATCCTCAACTAGAAAAAAAATACCTTATTTTAAATGTTATTATATTGGTTTATTAACAATTTTTGACAGTCGTGCACTTGTTACAATTGTCCCCACTTACGGGGTCAATTGTAACAGTTCATAAATTCAACTAAAACATAGTTAATTATACATTTTATCATAGTTATGATATATTTTTTTATTGAGCAAAATAGTAGTGATATTTTAGGAGTAAAAACAATAATGAGCAGAGACCTAAAGGGTTAAACTTTTAACTTTAAGGTGTTAAAAATTTTAATTTATGCTGTGAAAGGTGACAAATAAAATAATACACATGCAACATAATATAAATGATATAGGAAACTATTGGTGGTTCTTAAAGAGTTTAGTAATGGTTTGTAAACATAAGATTATTTATTTTCAGCTGTTACATTCGCCCCTTTACTTATTGTTACAATCGTCCCCAAGACGCCATTTCAGCTTCATTTGTTAAAAACAATGCTAGTTAATTAACAAAACTAATCTTTTTTTTTGAAATGTTAATTAAGGTGTCCACTTACACATTCGGTTAATAATTTTTATTTTTTTAAACAAAATTACATTGTTACAATATCATATTCTAATACCAAAAAAAGTACTTACGTAGCGTGAAAATATCTTTTGTGATGTAACTCTTTCAAAAGTACATAAAAATGGTTGCCAGCAGGGGTGTACATGTAGATTTATTAAATGCGCCTTATGCGCCACCTAGGAACTAAAATCTAGTACCCGACACTCGAAATTTTTGCTCTGTTACAATCGTACCCTGTTACAATTGACCCCACTCTCCCCTACTATTTAATTATTAGTTACATTACATTATTTTTTTCATCGTTAGACATACATGACAGTTAAAACAAAGTATAAAATTCTTGTTGTTGGTTTTTTTCCGTTATGGCTTCCTAATTACTCGATAGATTTTCATAGTATCTTAATTTCTTCTCCGTTTAAATATTAATTTCAGACCTTCAATGTGTAAGCTTTTGCAATCAGTTTTGATATCACACTAAAAATATAAAGAACCATAATTTTAGGGTACAGGTACAGCTAATATATATATATTTTTTTTTTCATTTAAACTTTACTTTTATTTTCAAAATACTAACCCAAACTTTCACATTTTTACAGGAGATCATGCTTTACTGGACATTTTAAATCTAGCTCCTTTAAAGAAACGAGCCGTGACCGTGAGGACGAAATCGGGAGATAATTTATCCATTGATTCTATGCCCTGTCTGATTCCTGTGGAATTATTAAAAGGTGTAGCAGCAACACTGGTATGTATTACATATTCCAAATCTCATAATAAGCACAAAGCATTTATAATCACAAAATAATTTAAGTTAGAACTTCCTTCCTGTAATATTTTTTTTGACAATTTCTTTTTCGTTAAATGTTTTTTAGAATGAACTTTTAATGTAAAAAATTTATTTTAACTGAAAGAAAATAATAATTCATCAAAGCGTAATTTTTAAAAAAAAACTAATATTTAATAAACTATAACTAATTCTCAAACTAACAAAGGGTATATTTTATGCTACATATAATAATAAAGCCAGACTATGTGAATAAAGCACACATAAAGCCACGGAAAAAAAACTGTTTCCTTTTCGGTTTATTCACGTTATCTAACTTTACTTTCATATAATTAATTCATTCACCATTTTTTCTCGAAAAATTACTTTTATAACTTCTTTTTCTCTTTAAGATTAGCCACCAGGCAGATTGATTTAGTTATGGCTAGTTTATTTTCTTCTTATTTAACTTAATTGAATTGATGTGCTGCTAAAAAAAAATAACAAACTCAGTTAATTGAGGTTCCTTAACAATAATGTAATATTTTAATATAATTTGTAAATGCAGAAATTTATTTATTGAAAAATGCATGAAATCTCAATCCCTCAATTGATACACATCATAAAAATACCAGATTCGGGTGGAGTTCAAATGCTTTTATATTTAATTTGGAAGGGGTGATTCTGAATATAGTATAGTCTAATTATGCTAGTTTTGATCTTGCGCTTTGTAGAGTCGTAAAGTGTTGCAAGGAAAGATTGTGTTAGACACGTTGCAGCGATATATGAGTACCGAGAGCGATACAAAAGTTTTCTTTCTTAATTGTGTTCAAATAGATCTGAAGTGCAACGCCCTTTAGAGAGATTCAAGAACTTCGTGCCGTACTCATGATCACGAATGTATGTTCTGAATTTGATCAAGCGTGGTTTGGAGAGCCTGTGGTCATGGACATACACAGTTAGATCACAACATAAGCACGTAAATGTGCGGGATAAAGCTTGGAATCGCGAAATCTCACCATTTATTTCATGATTTGTGTTGCTACTACTAAAATCGTATAGATATAATTCACACAAACCATAAACAATGTGACAGGTAAAACCAATAGGATAGACGAAAAGGGACATAAGTTACATGAAATTTATGGATAGCTCAGTGAGGAAGAAGGTATGGGGAAGGAGACATCCCCAAACCCTTTAACCAACTTCATTGAGAGCCTGGACAACAATGACAAAAAGTTACTATACCGGTCATTATTGGACAGCGGGATGCAAGGTAGATTGATCCACCGTCGTATGATGGTGCATCTGCATGAAGCCCCCTAAAAGTGTACCGTTTATCATTGGTTTCCTAGTTCAGCAATGGATTGAAGACTGTAGCCAAAGATCTCATCACAGAAAGATGTCACCTTCTGCCGCAAATGTATCAGTCACGAGAGGGTTCGATTACGATAAACCAGTACAAAACCTTCAACGAGTTTCTGGAAAAGGCAAATCATGTGAGAGGCTAAAGCATTCAATCTGTCTCTAGGTGGTGTATTGATACCCCCTCTTCCAAAGCTCATGTAGATCTCTCAGCCAAGTAGCAGAAGTAGTTCTTCGCCCGGCTGGATTCTAACTCCTGTTCTCACGAACACGAGTTCAACGCCCTACCAATCAGGCTATCCCGGCACCTTACTCAAGTATTTTTATTTTATTTCATTACCGTTGTTAAACAGCAGATACAAATTTGAGTTTGTCTACTCATGTTCCATAGTCTCCAACTCCATAGTCTTGTAATTTTGAACACAATCCAGAAGACAAGGGAACTCCTGGAAGTATTGAGAGAAATTTGCATTCATGGAGAACTTTTTGATTGAACTAACTCGAATTCGCGTTACATGGAGAGATAAACCATGGGAATCTCCCATGGTTAACCTGGTGGCAAGGGGACTCTAACCCATGGTGCGTCTACCACTGAGGATATTTCACGTCAGCACTGTGGTCAGTGCGAGCCGGGTGCTGAATTCGTATCAATCAGCCATCACTGGGTTTCAAACTCGTTTCACCTCATTGAAAGGCGAACGCTCCATCTCCTGAGCCACCACGGCTCTTGATCAAGTAGTATGCAAACTTGCCACGAAAATAATCTCGTGAAACCATGATACCATCCGCCTGTTTGTTTGAGGCAATGAAACTCATGAACCCATGATCTATCTATTACTACAAATAAATTATATCAACATTGTTGTCAACGCATTTCAGTGTTGTATCCTCAAACTTGCCACTAATCTGTAAAGCTAATGGTCCTAAGTTCTTCATGTTTAATAAACCAGAATACTCATCTTTTGGAACTCTATTCACATATATAGAAGTCCCACTCTGCATGCTTTTCGAAATACCCCTGTTCGCTCATATTCTGCAAATTTATATGTTTAATCTATTTGTGTTCTTTTTTTTTTTTACAGTTCTTATACTCGATATACAAATGTTCATTCATATTATTTACTTTCTTCAGTAGATTAATTTTTAAAAATTAAAATATTTTTAAAACAACTTAGAAATACGAAATTTTTTCAAATCTTATCCTTTAACTTAAATTATTTGTTTCATATAAAGAATTTTTTAAAAAAAATTACAAAATTCGATGCTTTGAAATATGCTTTACTAAAAGATAGATTTGACAAATATTTAATGCCATGTTGGTTTGTAATACATTGCCGTTCAGAGATGACAACATATACTGTTCGAAATAATAAAACTATATAAAATTACAACTAGAAATCTTGTGCATAATAAGTAAAAAATATGAATGGAATTTCAGTATTTACCCAGAATTTTCAATAGTCCTTAGAGTAAAATCCAGTTCTAAATCTCTGTTGCCATCCCTTTAAAGCTCCACCAGACAGAAACGGATGCGGGCCACGTGGAAGATGGCGAAAAGGAACCACAAAGACCACAAAGGAGGAGGTCTACAGGCAGCTCCGATTCCGAATCGGATACAGAGCTAGCCGAACTTCTGAAGCATGTGGCTCGCAGGACGGCTGAGTTCGATCCTGCCGCCGCTGCTACTGAAGGGTCTAATGGGCAACAGGTGAAATTCCAGACAGACGGTTTTATTGGTTGTGGGCTGCTTGCCGTTGTTTAATATTCTTGCTACTACTTCTTGTGCATTAAGAAATCAAAATTTAACCCTCCATTTTATAACAGAAAAAAAAACTTAACATGTTACCATATTAATTACATGCATTCAGTGTTATTACATCACAACTTTTCAATTTTTTTTCGATTATAAGAAAGAGTTTTACTGACAGTATTTTATAGAAGGAACAAAACTTTAAATCCTGGAATATTGATAATTTTTTATAAAAACAACAATATTTATGTTTCACATTACTGTTTTACTTCTGATTATCATTTATGACATACCGGATAGCAAAAATAACCAAAGATTTGAATGGAATGAGACAAAAATGTTGGTTTTTATCGTGTTCTGCTTAGAAAACAAGTGTGGTCACCAAAATTCAAAATTCGTTACAAAGTTCATTAAAAATATAGCTCTGTTAGACTGGAAAAATTATAGAACAATGTGTTTTGCAACACCTTCAGAAGTAATTTTCTTTCATTTAACTTTTTCTAACCTTTATAAGGCAACAAATCGTCTTAAAAGAGATGCACAAGAAGTGATGGCATTTACATCTTGCTGCAGAATGGCTAACCTACCCTAACTCTGCTTCCACTAATCCACCCATTTCCATATTTAAAACCTTTTAGAATGATTTTTCTAAAACACTATATTAAGAGCATTTTGTTGTTTTTGTATTGCAACTTTCATGTGTTATGATAAGCATTTACTACAAGACTAAATGCATTTAAAAACAATTATCTAGAGTATTCGTTTATTTCATAAACTTTTATTAAATCTAGTTGTTTAATTTAAGATCTTCAATTGGTGTTTCTATTTAATATAATTGATGTGGTGTTTATCATTCATTTAACAAAGTTAAGCTCGCTTTTTATTGGTGTTTTTTCTTTTTCTCTAAGAAGATATCTATTTGTTTCATATCCATACCCTCATCTGCACTAATGTTATCACTTCCTTCTTTCTGGTATGTGGGCTCCACTGCTTATGGATGTTGTAACTCTGTCAAGCTTGCAGCTTAAATTTGCCCAGTATCTGATTTTTTGTGTGAATTTTTTAGGGCGCCAGAGTAGAAGACTTGGTAGAAGAAGGAATTAGATCTGAATTATCAGATATTGCTGAAGAACCTGAAGAGGATTTAATGCATTCAGAAGTGAGATGCTTTGTATGATATTAAATATAAGATTTTTATTTGCCATAAAATAAGCAAACAAAAAAATAGAGTTTAATTTAATTATTAAAACTGTTCTAAACAATCACTACTTTAAAGTTACTTATTTATAAAGCTACTTATTGACTTTAAAGGGCCACAATAGTGCAGTGATTAAGGTACTGAGCTGTTGTTGTGAAACATACTGAACATTGGAATTCTATGATGACTTATAACTCACTCAACTTCATCAGATCAGTGGAAACTTTTTTGTTTAGTAGATATGGCTTTTGTGCAATACTAGCCACTTTTCTCCTATCATGTCATTACATAATCACGAAGTTGTATTGATCCATCCCCTGGCCAACAACTAGTTGTTGAGGGAATACTTTTTATTATTATCATTATTATATCACTATGCATAGTCTCTATTTCTTTCAACACTGAATCTAATCTTTAATTTAATGTATATATATTTTTCAAAATAGTAGTAAATAGTTATAAGCATCTAACAAAAAAATCTCTTGTAAGATTCTGTGAAAAATAAAGTTTTAAAATGCAATCGTAATAACTGGTATACTAGCGCCACTTTTTAAGCTATTGCTTTCTTTGCAAACCATTAGAAAGAATTTTATTGATATATTATTTTGTTAGATAAAATAAATGAACAGTTAAGACAGACAAACATATTTAATTTTCAATTCCTCTTTATTAATTTTAGCGTAAGGATAAAAAAGGACAGCAACATTCTAGAGATGGAAAATCAAGGGAAAACAAATCTCCCAGAGATTACGACCGTAGATCCGACAGAAGAGATGACAAGTACGATCGTCGTGGGGATGATCGTTACGACGACCGACATGGTAGAGTAGACGACCGACGAGACAGAGATACAAGAATAGGAGACAGAAGAGACCGAGATTATAAGGATGATAGATACGACGACCGTCTAGATGAAAGGTCCAGAAGAGATGGTAGAACAGACGACAGACGAGACCGTTACAATGTCCGAGACGGTAGAGATTCCGATCTTCCACGCACAACAAAACACTCTCAATCTCATCCCGATTCTCGGTCTCATGATCGACATCATGGGCGGTCATCACCAACTAATGTTCATAGAGACTCTAGAGACAGGCATTACGGTGGCCGAAGTGGTGTAGAGCATCGCCATAACTTAGATGTGGAAAGAAGAAACTCTGCAGGGCAAGTTGTAATTGAGCCTGAAGAGAATCTAAGTGATAAGGAAATATACCCTCAATCCCAACAGGTTATTCCAGCAATAGGTAAGACACATGTTATTCCTATCCCTGCATGTTATTCTAATAATAGGTAAGGAACATTTTATTCCTTTTCCTAACATATTATTCCAGCAATAGGTAAGGAACTCATGCACTTATATTTTGTATTACATCTTAGAAAAGAGATAAGTGCGGGGTGTTGAATCATCATATACTGTGTACTCGATGTATAACTCGTAGTTTCAATTAGCTTCTCTTCACAATACGCAGTATACCCTCCCCCATTTGAAAATTCTGGTTTGTTTTTTTCTTGTGGTAATAAACTGAAGCAGAAATTTTCAAAAAAAAAAAATTGCATTTTCATAACACTTATCTCTGAATTCTCAAGAGCATGACTATTTATTTATTTGACCTTTTATATATCAGTTGAAATTATTTATATTAGGGGGACCGGAAAGTAATGTCGTTTTGGTGCATTTGATATTTGCTATCAAGTTTTTATTTTTAATCAATTATGTATTCACCCTCGCTAGCATCTCCCTTTCAATACTGGATCGAAAATTAATTGAATTGGATCGGAAAAAATGAAATGGTTTTTTAGACTAACGAGTACTTAATGCACCGAAACGACATTACTTTTCGGTCCACCTAATGTGTAGTGGTGGACAAAATTCATTTAATCATAATTATTCAGAACATTTAGACATTACCGTTCTACTACAGTGATAAATATTTTTTTTTTCAAATTAAGTTATTTTCGTAGTAGTTGGAGGATATGACACTGTATTATACAAACACTCAAAAATCGAAAAATTTTCTTCATTTTTTGATGAAACTGTATTTTGGGAAATCTCCAAATGAACATTATGTCTATTTAAGAAAATTATTTACACTTGATTGAGAATATGAATTTTGGAAAAAGCATTAGACTTTGCACTTCGTACTGATTCACCCAATTTATTTAAATTAAAGCATAGAAATAAAAGGAATATGAGTACTGCAAACCCGGAAAACCTGAAAGAAAAGTAAACGCATTAACCCCTGTGCTATCCCGTCATACAGTGCAAGTAGTCTTAAATCATAAAAAATGTTGGAGATATCCCATTATGCATTGAGATGACATTGAAATAAAGTAAACTGTTTCGTTAGATATTTGAGAGTTGCATTTCGTCGAATCGATTTCATGACAAAATGATTGAAATAAAATAACAAAATATAGCTTTAAGATTGCTGAATTATCAAAAACAATAATTCCATTTCTGTGAGTGCAGCAAGATCAATCGTATTTCTCTTTGCGTTAACGAAACCCTCACGTGTAAGTTTTAAAACGAAATATCGAAAATGCTATCAAATGCATAAGGTTTTGAATCTACCTATGATATTTTGATAATCAATTTAATGATCATTTCATTTATTTTTTGTTCTTGATATTTTTCTGAGCTCTTAAATGAACCCTTAAACCATAAAAAAATGATTATTGCAGTCTTATTTGACCTTAGTTCTTTTTCTGCACGATCCCCAATAATTTCATTCTTTCTTAGATTGTCATTTTCGTTTTATTCAGATTTTCATTAGATTTTCAATTTCTTTTCATTTAAAAATGATAATATTATCAAATCAATTTATTGAATCTTCAAATAAAAATTAATTAATATTGTATAAAGTAAATTTTTTACACTATTTCTTACCGAACTAATTTGGCAAAGAAACTTAACTGAATGGCTCCTCCAATAAGATTAATTTATTAATAATTATTTAAAAATCGAACCAAAAGTAGATGAAATTATAATTAGAAATCAAGGTATTTTGGTCATTAAAATTTTTATTGCTTCGGAAAGTGTGCGCATATTTCTCTATGTATTAAAGCTTGTGATGAATTCAAACTTAATATTTCAATGTTTTTTTAGAATATATATTCCTTTGAAATACACAAAAGTTAGAGTTTTTTTTTAGTTTTTGGAGTGTTTTTTTACACTCTTGAGCATTAGAAGATACAATTATTTCTCATATACAGAGTTTTCTGTAAATATCTACCTTTGCATATTTTTATTATCTTTATTGTCGAAAATAAAGAGAAAACGTATGCACGTTGGGGATCACAAACCAATATTTAAGCGAGGAAAAAAAAAAACGAAAAGGGTATCAAAATCTATCGAGTCACTAGTGAGAAAAATAGAACTAAAAACACCAAAATTTATTTGATTGCCAGAGAATCAGAAAATATTTAAATGCAATTATTAGAACATTTCAAAAGGGAATCAACTTGGTATTTGCCTCCAGCCTTCTTCAGTAATGATGCGTCAGATTTTGATAGAGTTATGTTTCTCTCTAGCTTAAATATTCTTTTTAAAACCCCTGTGTTTAACCTTTTGTGTTTAACTTTTTTGGCTTCATTTTTGAAAAAGAGCCTTAAAAAATAAACTAAGAGCAGGCATTATTGAACGTTTTGTATAATAAACAAGGTATCTCATAATAAATGAACAATCCCAAGAAACTAAAGGGGGAAAATATATTTAAAAGCTTCATTTGCTTCAAAAACTTAAGAAGGTGGTGCAAAAATCGAAATGTCTCGACAGCTCAAAAATAGGAGCCTATTCTCAAGACTTGCTAGACGTGAACTTGAGAATGGGCGCCTATTTTTGAGAGCTAAAAACACATGTCGACTTTTTTCATTTAAGTTTTTGAAGCAGATGAAATTTTTTAATTATCAAGCCATTTAATAATTTTTATTGATGTGTATTTCAGAAATTACTCGAGACAGTGAGCTAGCCAATCATGACGACTACATACGCGGTGGTCGCCGTGGCCAGTACTCTGATGCTCATAAAAGCCCATCGTCGCAATACTATCCAGGAGATAGGAATCGCCCCCCTGCCGCATCACCAGCCCCCGTAAACCGATACTCTAGAGGCCAAGAGAATAGTTACTACGACGATAGAGGTCATAGTCGGTCTGCGAGGGATGACTATCACGGAAGGGATGAATATCGTGGCAGAAGTAGTCGCAGGAGCGAGAAATCTCGTATGTTCATGGCTGTCTACGACTACGACCCTCATACCATGTCAACAAATCCAGCCACTGCCAATGAAGAGTTGTCTTTCCACGAAGGACAGCTTATTAAGGTAAACAGAATTATTTCATCAATGCAAAGTAAAGTTGTCTAAGCTGATGTCACAACACTGTGAGTTTCTTTTTGAAAATTCCTAGTTAAACAATGAGTTACCAGTAGCAACCCATTGGAATACGTTTCATTTCGAAGTAAAATAGAGTAAATAACTAGTTACCATTAAAATCTACAATATTGCGATTAATTGAATAGTCAAATGATACAGTTCCAGCTAGCTTGAAGTTCTCTAATGATGTATCGATAAATATTTGTGCACTATACCTACCAATAGAGTAGCCTAGACGCGAAATCTGCTAACTGCATTGTATCAGCATTTAACCTCATTACTACTATCTCCAATACAAGCATTTTATTTTCCTTTTTTTTTACTAATTGTTTCAATTTCATAAAATACGAAGTTCGTGCTGCTTAGGGCATATACCATAGTACTGTTTGTCTAAGATAGTTACTCTGACCGCCACTAAATCTGCGGCAGTCTGGTGCTATGGAAACAAGAAAAGGGCATTTTAGGGATGGTAGCTTCGATGAAGAGGTCTCCTTTTCTCTCGCCGAAACCAGTCCTAAAGAGGGACCCCGCACCCTTACTTGAAATAATCCTACCTCGTTACCATAGTCACCGCCACAGCTCCAGACGAATGTCTGGCAGAGTACCTATCTTAGACAAACAGTATGTACGCGTTGTGTATGTATTCCTGTATCTAATATGATTAAAAAATTACAATAAGCAGCTTCAAACTTGTACAGATTAGGCTTGGGGAAAAAAGAAAATAGTGGTGTCGATTAAAACAAATTTCCCTTCGCTTTTTTATTCCTCCTGAAAATCATTTTAACTATATTGAGCTATGTTTCGTTTTGTTTTACCAAACAAAAGACACTCCAAATTACACCAAAGTTGCATAAATTATGAACAGATTCGACTCTTTAAATATATACTTAGTTCGTCTGCAAAATTTTCTACTAAAATTAATTTCTCAGCGTAAAAACTAATATTTTGTTTTGTTTATCCTATGTTTTGTTATGTTATCCTTTTATTTTGCAGTTAACTATTTATTTTGCATTTAATTACATAAATAACTTAAATAAAAGTGCCAAATGTACCCATCATAGATTTAAAACATAACTACTTCAATATATATAAATTAGATACTTTTTATAGCTAGACGTACTTTTTAAAACAAGAAAAAAGAATACATGCCTACAACTCACGCCGATTGTTTTGATGAAGTCTAGAAAATTCTAAGTACTACAAATATTACAATGGAGGGCTGGGATAGCCAGGGCGGTAGGGCACTGGGCCCATGTCCAAGAGGTCGTGGGTTCGATCCTTGCCGGCCAAAGACTCCCCGTGTAGTAAATGGTGACTGATGCACGTTAAATCTGTCGAGTCTCAAAGTCACCCATGTTCCCATAACAAATCAATACCTCTGGGGGTACTGATCCAAGAGTTTCCTTGTCTTCTGGATTAGTTCAAAATTACAAGGCTACGGAGTTGAACATTAGTAGTCGTAAACTCATGAAATTGGGTCGGCTGTTCAACGACGGTTATAAAATAAAATATAAAATAAAATATTACAATGGTAACTTTGACAGATCAATATATAAGTCTTTAGTCCAAAGGCAGTTTCAGTTTCAAAAAAAAAATATTTACAAATTAATATTTTATCAAAATATGGTGAAATTATCATGCACGGCATAATCTTTTATGCTGCAGTTTTCCTTTTACGTTGTAAATTATAATTTTTTAAAACTAATAAATTATCATTTTAAATTACCGTCATTCATGTTTCTATTCAAAGTTGTTTCTCTGTTTTAATAAAATTGAAAGTTTTAAGGCAATCTGCCAATAAAGCTCACTTTTTTCTAAAAGTAACATTCTTACACTAAACTGTCCCTTAAAATAGTTTTCAAATAGATGCATTACTAGTTTCCGGAATTCACACTAGATAGCAACACAATACGTAAAAACATCTTATTTTCAACCTGAAAATTATCGCATTTTTCCCATTAACTTCTTAAAAAATGTTCTGAACAATTTAAAAAGCTAGGTTATCATTATATTACCTCAAGCTCTTTAATTTAATAGCAAAAAAAATAGTTTTTAAAAATAATAATGTCTCACGGAAAACTACTGTTGAGATACATGATAATATGATTAAAAAAATTGTATGAGATTTACTTTTCATTACGTTACTTCAGTTTTTTATAAGTGTAGGTTTTTAAATTTTTTTTTTAAAGAAAAACATTTTAAACAAAAATATATATATATATATTAACTGATGTTGATCTGATCTTCTTTTTCTTCATATTATTATTTATTATTATATTAATTATTGAATTCTGTATAGTAATAAAATTAGTATAACATTATTTTAAACAACTGTGTATAATACTTTTTTCAGGTATTTGGGGAGAAAGATAGAAATGGTTATTTTTATGCTGAAATAAATGGTCGAGTGGGTTATGTTCCTTATAAGTTTGTCACAGAAGTTCCGTTAGATGAAGAGGAAGCCAATCACCACTTCATGAATGAAACTCTTTCTTCTCGCCATCATACAGGTACGCTTAGAACAAACAGCAAGTAACGTGCAAAGGTGTTCCATAATCACCACCCTTAATGTGCACTTGACCCTTAATCATTGTCAAATTGAAATTAAAAAAGCGTACAGATTAAAGGTCGAAAATTGATTTTTAAGAGACGAGAACAGAAAAACTATCGAAAATATGTCAAATCTTAAGCAGACTGGAGGAAAAAATCATCAAAACC
Source organism: Parasteatoda lunata (assembly GCA_949128135.1). Classification (NCBI taxonomy): domain Eukaryota; kingdom Metazoa; phylum Arthropoda; class Arachnida; order Araneae; family Theridiidae; genus Parasteatoda; species Parasteatoda lunata. The sequence goes on along the minus strand of OX421970.1, from coordinate 84,046,777 downwards.
GGTTTGATTGCCTAATGAAATGGAAAGGCGTTTCTAACGATATCCTTTCTTTTTATTCCAACAACCAAATTGATTTTTATACTTTTAATCTCTGCCTCCACACATGATACATCAAATTTTAATTATTTTTTTTCTCTATTTGCTTTGGTTAAATATTAATTTGCTCGGTTATGTTTTTTTTTTTTTTTTAAATGTATATTAAGAGTGGTAATTTAAGAACACGCTGAATAAATTCTAGATACTTATTTTATATGGGAATTTTGCAGGGGATCCTAGTGATCCATGGTCATCTCTTCCGGTCAAGAAAATGGTTGCTCTCTATGATTATGATCCTCAGGAACTTTCGCCAAATGTAGATGCTGAGGTAAGTAAAACATGCTTTTTAGTCAACACAGATCCTTGAATTAATATGTAATAGCTTTTGTACTTGATTAAAAAATTATTTTTGCTGTTTTATCCTATATTATTAGAAATTCTGTTTAACTGGGTGAAATATAATTGAACATAGGTTGGAATTTACTACACGCAGCACATTGAGATTTCCAATTTAATTTATATAGTTAATAAAACAAATTCAATTTCGATAGTTATGACTAAATAAATTTTAAACACACACATATTTATACCAAATTATTGGAGAAATAGGTAAAAATCATACTTAAAAATTTAGTTTTATTTTCCGCTCCCATTTTGTTACTTACGAAAATGAAGATAAACGCATCGATAGACTAATATAGTATAACTTATCACTCAAAATCATAATGTCGAAACTCCTATTATATTTAATAAATTTTAAACAAAATATATCACTGAATAAATTTTAAAACAACAATATTCATAGCAAATTATTGGAGAAGTAGGTAAAAATCGCACTCAGAAATTGAGTTCATTTTCCACTTTCATTTTGTTACGGATGAAACGCATCAATAGACTAGTATAATAAAAATTCACAAATTAAAAATTATAATCAATGTCGAAATTCCCATATTTAATAAATTTTTAAAAAAACTGCATTTCTAAATATATTTTAAACAACTATATTCATAGTAAATTAATGGAGAAGTAGTTAAAAATCGCACTCAGAAATTTAGTTTAATTTCCACTTCCATTTTGTTTCGTAAGAAAACAAGATCGTTACATCGGTAGACTAATATAGTAAAAATTCACCCTAAAAATCACAATCAACGTCAAAATACCCATTATATTTAATTTAATAATACTATAGTCACGTTCAGATTTCCATGTGAAGACAGTTCATTTTCGAATTTCCATATGAAGATATTCAGGTCCAAATAAATTTTATTGTGAAGATCGTCAATGTCTTATTTTAAACAAATTCCCAATGATCTTTTTCTTCAGAAAATACTCAGAACTAAGAATTAATCCATTGACCTTGAGTTCAAATAAATCTGATCAACAATTTCAAGAAAATATTTCAAAAGCTAAAATCTCATGTTAAGGATACACTTAGAATTCTTTACGTTTAATCATTAACACCAATCTATCCCATGTTGCCATGTGAAAAAACATACAATAATGAATACGTGTTGGTATTATTCACAAAATTACCATTCAGATCATTGATAACAAAAACCTATTGTTCATGTTAATTACATTAAAATTTCAACATGATTCTATAAAAATAGTCTCATAACTCTAAAAAATAAAAACTATTACATTTTAGCATCCCTGTTTCGCAATCTTTTTTTTTTTTTGTTTGAGTTTGTTCTTTTTTATACTTTTTAAAACTAATTCCTACTTTTTACATTTTCATGCGATGCCTTACTTCATAATGGATTATATAAAACTGAACTTTCACATTTACAGCAGGTAAGTTTTCATTAGTATTAAATAAAAATGACTTTCTTCAAAAATCGAAAACTGTTTGTTCTTATTTTGCATACAATTTTTATGTTTCACTAAAATGTTTATTATTACTGATCTATGAAAATTTAAAAAAAAAAAATTAAAACAAGAAGTATTTAAAGAACTTGTTTTTAAGTAATTATTAATTCATCCTTCATGTAGTTTATAACACTACGTTATGGATAATTCTTGATGGAGCTTGATTTACTCAATATTACTTATTTAGTTTATAAACTAATATGTATTTAATATGAAGAAAAAAATAAAATATTGTTTATATTATTTCAGTAAAAAAAAGGGAAGCATATTGAATAATTTCTCATTTACTGTTCAGATATATTCATACTAAATTTCAATATCCATTGCTCTAAGTTGCATCCCTTTTTATGCCTATCATTTACAATAAGTTTTATGTAATTAGTGCAGCGTTATGTGATATTTTTATGAAGTTTTTTTTTTATTAAATATTAATTTTTTGCCCCTAATGATTTTAGTTCTTATTTGAGAAGCATTCTTTAAAATGAGCTGATTATTAAGTGCATCTGCGCAAGTAATTTTTCGATTCAAAAATATTTACACTAGATTTTGAAATGTACTCTGTCCCAAAGATAATTTCCCATAAAAATAAAATTTCTTTACTTTTTTCTGTTTAAATTTAATAACCATGATTTACCAACTATATCAAAATATTTTGCATCATGTGTAACTTATTTATATATAGTCATTATAGCTTGTAAACAATATTATTTTTATATATTATGGAATTATCCTATCTTCAATTCGAATTTTGTATTGTATAGGAAGTGCACATAATCAATACGTTATTAATGTATAAAAAAATATTTAATTCTTTAGATGGAGTTGCCTTTCAGAACAGGTGATATGATCTATGTTTATGGAGATGCTGATGAAGATGGTTTTTATATGGGTGAACTGAGCGGTGAGAGAGGTCTTGTTCCGTCGAACTTTCTTACAGAAGCTCCTCCAGATTTTAGAGACCCACGATTAGCTCAATCTAGCCGTAGCGGAAGTGGTGCATACACAAAAGGTGAGTTTATTCTTTGGAACAATTTTCTGTGAGCAGTAAAATTATAAATTTTTCAGTGACCTCGATAATGTATTATAGTAGTACATCTCAATAGAATCGCGCGCTGTCTGGGAAATATCTTTGAAGATGATCGCCGAAGACTTACCATATCAATTTTGACTCTCTGCAGAAGGGATAGCTCCCCTACTTTGTTAGAGCGATGACTTAGACGCGAAGTGGAACAATTTATTTTTTAATTAGAACTGTCTCAAAAGATCGTTATCTCGCACCCAAAGTCTTTTCACCGGCTGATCAAAGTGGTCATCCACCCTTTCACTGACAGCTGCCAGTGATGCTTGACTTCGGTGTTCTACTGGGAACCGTGTCTTTACAATCAGCTCACTATGAGGCCTGGTGGTTTAGCGTTCGCCTCCCAATTATGGGAACAGGGTTCGAATCCCAGCCATGACTCGTCGATATGAATTTGAATTTCGCACCCGCCTCGCACCGACTACAGTGCTCAATTAAAATATCCTCAGTTGTAGACGGATCATGAATCATGAGTACCCTTGCCGCCAGGCTAACCATGGGAGATTTTCGTAGTTTTTCTCTCCATGTAACGCAAATGCGTGTTAATTTCCACAAAAAGATCTCTACGAAGGCAAATTTCCTCCTGTACTTGATCCGGGAGTTCCCTCGTCTTCGGGATTAGATTCAAAATTACAAGGTACATTAGTAGTCGTGAACCCGAATTTGATTTGACTGTTCAATTACGGTTATAAAATAAAATCTGTCCACTGTGGGGTATGACTTTAATATTATTATCATAACAACAAACGGGACATTTATTTTGCTTTTTCTTTTGAATCTTAATAAAATGTATAAACACTTAAAGAATTTTTGGAACTATTCTGAATTTCTTCTTTATTTTTTAAAGAAGATAGAAAAACATGAAACAGCACTAAATCAGTGGTCCAAGACCTTCGGTCCGCGGGTCAATACCGGTTCGTGAATTAAATGGTACTGGACCTCCCTGGAAATATTAAATTATTTCCATTATATTTTGCTGTGGTGTATTTGTCTCTGTGCAACTTTCTATGAAAGAGAGGTAAACTGGGAGCTGAGATAAAACTAAATATCTGAGATAAGCTTAAAACTAAGATCTGTCACCTAACGTTGTACCCGTACAGCATATATAACTGTATTTATTTTGAAGGTACGCTTAAATACAATTAAATTTAAATTATTAAATCAAAACCATCTAAAATCTAAACAATCAACGTCCGTCCCGCCCCCCTTCCGTGATAAAATTTTCAAACGTTGACCGGTTCGAAACGATTAAAATGTTGGAAAGCACTGCACTAAATGACTAATTTTGTTTATGAACCACAACTTATAGATTTTTATATCATGCTCTTGAATCAAATCAAATAACTTTATTTAATGGAGACATAACCTTTTACATAACATATAAGAAAACCTTATTTGAATTTCAAAAGAGCTTTATTTTAACCTCCCTTTCATGATAATCCAAGTCACTTCTCATTTATTTTAAAACTAGAAACGGGGCTACATCTACAGCTATACGTACATCTACGGCCTATATCTCTTGACAACCAATGTCACTCATTTCTAACTTAGTTTAAAGCTAACTTATTTTAAAACTATTTCTACTGCCAAAAGGCACCACAAATCAGATAAGATAGGAAAAACAATCAGATTCAAAGTTTAAGCAGGCTTTGCTGCTCCTATCCAGCCTATGTTTGCCCAGAGATGTTAGAGTTAGTTTTTGTGATAAAATTCTAAACTTTTTAGTGTCTTTTCTGTCTAGTTTTATTTGTGGTGCCTCCTGTTCGACCGTCGAAATAAGCTGTGGAAGTAAACTAGTTTGGAAAAAGACAGAAATTGCTTGTATGAACAGGAAGGTAGTGCTAACTCCTTTTTTTAAACAAGTAGAGTTGAACCACTATTCAAGCAAGGCCTTCAACTGTTCACTCATGTTTAAAACGTGCTAATTCGTATTGACAAGCAGCGTTGGCTCAGGCTATAGAGCACTCGCCTCACAATGAGGTGATCCAGGCTCGAATCCCAGGGGTGGCTGGTTGATACGAATTCTGTTTCCGGCTCGCGTAGAAATATCCTCATCGCTTGACCGATCCTGGGTTAAAATTCCCTTTTCGTCTGGCTAACTGTTGGAGGTTTTGTGGTTCTCGCTATGTAACGCAAATGCGGGTTAGTTCCATTAAAAAAGTTCTCAGCGAAGGCTAGTTTGTCCCAATGCTTAATCCGGGAGTTTCCTAGTCTTCTAAGTTAGGTTCAAAATTACAGTAGTACGGAGTTGTAAACTTAGAATTGGGTCTGATGTTCAACGCCGGTTTTAAAATAAAATACATACTGACAAATTTTGGAAATCAGGAATTGTAAAATAATAATAATTCATTCAATTTCCATAAAATTATTAACACTCTTTTGGTTTATTTCAGATTACCGAGATAGTTCACAACCCATGCGTGGCAGTGGCAATGCACATTATTCATCAAGAACTTCCAAAGATCACATGCCAACAGATAAGGGAAGATATTCAGATAGGCCTAGTTCAGATCGAACTGGCTACGATCGATCTAGGGAACACACAAGTGAAAGAGACAGTAGGGGACAGTACAATAGCTCAGGACGTTCGAACCAACACTGGTAGCGAATATTTGCTTTAAAAAAATTAACCAACAGATAGCCAGAGAATCAACTGTATGTATTACAAAACTTGTTCTTCCGCCTAAAAAATAATGTGCTACACTATCAGTGTTTCTCTCAGCTATTTTCTGTCATAAAAATATACACTGAGACTCGCTATATCTTTGTGATTGAGTGTTAAAAAAATCATATCGTAATACAACAAAGAAAAAAAAAAAAAAGATTGATGTACTTGAACTTAAAACTGACGCTTGTGTTGGCTTCTTGCTTGAGAAGTGTTGAAATGCTGTTATTCACTGCCATTTAAGATTTTGTTCATCAATCTTTTTTAAATGATGCTGCTTCCTGAAAATGTTTAATGAATGTTAATGTTTTTAATTGTTTATGAAAGATATACCTGCCTCTAGTCAGTCGCTTGGGTTGCTTAAGGCTGAAAAAGTCTTTTTTTTTATCAATTAAATAAATTTAATCAAATCTATGTAATAAAATGTAACGGATGGTAAAAAATGACATCGCATATACTATTAACCGAGAAAAATTGGCCGGCTAAACTTTCTATTTCTTTTTTTATTACTTTATTTTTTTATATGACTTTTGCCAATAACGAATGAAACAAATGATTCAGAAACATGACTGGGCGCTAAAAATATAGATTTAGCACTTTCACGTAGCTTTCCCCAGGTTCGTGTTCGTATGTTCTGATCAGTTATAACATTGCAATCTTGGTTCTCTGCAGATCTTGTGCAGAGCAACGTTATTTCACTTTTTGACTTCATTGTTAACAAAGACTCCGAAAATATATACTCCGAGCAGTTATTACAGAACAATCTGTTGTAATCATGTTATAATTTAATAACATATTAATGACATTAAGTCTTCTTTCCTTAATTAATTGTTCAATACCAACTAAAAGATTTTTCGAAATATTCTCTTATTTTAACTAATTTAGTTTCCTTCATTAATTCGAATATGTCTGATTTAATAGTTGAACTTATTCATACTTTAAAGAACATTATTGAAGTCTACAAATGCATAAATTAAAGCTAAAAACATTTTTTCATTATGAAAACCCAAGCCTGTTTAGTGCCTGCAGGATGATACTAGTATAGGTGGTGTAGACGATTTTAGGATGCCACCATCTTCTCATTGTTGAAACTTTGTGCCTTTTCGAATGTAAGAAGAATATCTAGTTCAGTTTTAGAGAGATAGATCATTGCTCATTCTAAGCATGGATGGAAAGAATGATTGATGAAACGGAAAATAAACATTGATGATTACAGGGGCAAGGTATACTTTTGTTTATTTTCATGTAGTAATTTTAATACGCTCCTCTCTTGTTAATTTAAAAAAAAAAAAAAAATTTAATAAAATTAAATATTTAAAGGAATTAAGATTCAAAAATTGACAAATCCACTTTTCACTATTTTGAGAAAAATACTCAAAAATTGCGTATGCTTTGATATTTATTAACTTTCAATTCGTTATACATTAGGAAAAAGAGTAAATAATAATTATTTTTAAATTTAAGTTAAATCTTGGCAACTTATTAAGGTGACGGAAAATTTACACAAAAATAGGGTTCAATATGCTGTAATATTTTAACATTGAAAAACAACAAAATTATAAAAAATATGTTGAATTTCGATACCTTTGAAACCCATTAAAAATAGAACTTGATGAATTTTTCCTTCTTAATTTTTTGCTTTTATATCTTTTTCTGTGTTGTTTGTATAATATCTGTATCACCTGCTGTGCTATAGATATAAAAAAGCATTTGATCATTTTTTTATAATTAAAATTACTTATTAAAATCTAAGCACAAGTTAATTTTTCTGTATATAAAAAAAAAGTGAATGGAAATTGCCCCAAGAAACTTAATTATCAATAATTTGTTATTTGGATATGTCTATTTTGAATATTATGCGCTAAGTAACCTGAATCTGGACAGTTTAAAATAAGGTTTTACCTATTTACTTAAAACTTTAGCTTAGCTGATTTAAACTTTTTATTTTTAAGTTATAGGTACTTTGTTGTCACCTCTGCTGCATTTTATTTTAAGGGTTTAGGCACTTTCCCAATTGTAGTCTTTTTGGAATTGGTCACTTTTGAATCTAAATTCTTCCTTTCTATATATATAATAGAAACACATGATTTCTGTATAAATTTAATACAATGTACGTGTAAGCATTTATTAAGAGCATTCATTATATAACAACGAACAATGCCAAATTTAGGCAGCATAATGTTTTCATATCGGCAGGATTACTAGAAAAAGCGTTAAACTAAATAAATACCATTTTTAAACTGCAAATTTTACATAAACTAAGCATAAGATGCCTAGTTGATAAATAGTATTTTACACTTTTCTCTACATGCTTAATTTGATAAAAGCGCCGGAGTAAAATTAGCATAAACAATTTAAAAACTTCAGCATCGCATTTTTCTCAAGAAAATGCTGTGATAACTCTGTATTTCTATTAATGTGTTATAATAAAGTAAATAAAAATTTGTAAATTTTGATTGGTAAGGCATCTCTAAATGTATTCTAATTCTAGTCTTTTATCAACAATTTTTGAACTATCTTTCCATATTATGTATACCAAAGATTAGTGAGTAGTGTGAATGTTATGAGTGCTAACTATACGATATTTACAAAAATAATACTTATTAAGCGAGGTCTATTGTTAATATAATCAAAATAAAAGGTGTAATTATGATATTGCTCTTAAAATTACAAAATATTACAGAAATTGCTAATTTAAATCAGGCAATTCTAAATACCGCTAAAAAAAACTCATATCAATTAATGAGCTTTGTGTGCAATACTAATAACATTTAGAATGCAACTTATCTATTTCATATATTTATCTATATATAGTGATATTTATTTTAATGTTTCTTATATTTTGATATTTAAAACCAGAAAAAGAAAACTACGTTTTTTAAAGCTGTAAATGTAGCATTTGTAAAATGTAAGATGCTATTTAAGCTATGATTTATTTTATTTCAGTTTAAGTGTAGTAAAAATGCAAAAATGAATTTCTGCTAAAAAAGAGCTCTAATGGATTTTGGTTCTAAATTAAGTGTGTTAGGTTTTTGGTATGATATGGTGCTAATTTTCCTATATTGCCTTATTATTGAACAATCAAATATTTTATTGAACTTGATGTTTTTTTCCCCATTAATGTTTGTTTGTAAAATAGTTTTCAATATGTTGCTATTTATTGTAAAAATGCAGCTCTATAAAAAAAAAAAAAATTCCAGGTAATAATACATTTTTTTTTCACCTACATATATACTAAAAATTAACAGCATTAACGGTTATTAAAATTTTGCCACACAAGCAAACAAAAGCACTAAATGCAATTTAAATAAAGAAATTGCAAGCTTATTTAATTATTCATTTAATTTATATTCCTTACGTCACATAAAAGAATGACAAAAAAAGTTTCCAAACATAACAATTAAGCTGGGTTTTTGCATGGAAATAATTATAAACTAAGCAGATTTGTCTTCAAATTTAATGTCTATTAAATTTCAATAACAATTAAATACCAGAAAATCTTTGCATTCTACTGAATATAACAAATAAAAGTGGCGAAACAAAGAAATAAAATGCATCCGATAAAATTTGAGCATTTTTTGAAGCATAGGTATGCAAAAGAGCAAAAATATGCTTTTAAATCTTTATCACTGTCATGCTTATAACTCACACTTGACGGCTGTATATAACTTAATTAATATATTCCCCTAATGCTTTTACCACCATATAAATTATTCATAATCCATATTTACCACATAAATGCCAATGTTAGCTGTCATTGCTGTCTTATGACGAACAGTTTGATAAGAAAAAAAGTTTAATTCTCGCTAAACTCGCGTTCAGATTTCAGCCTAGGTGAGCTTTCAGGAAAATGCTACCCTCTGTGCGCATGCGTGGAAATTCTTCAGTTATTTTAAAAAAAAAAAATCAATGTCGATACAAAACACAAGATATCGGCATATGAGAAGCAAGTGTATACCATGCAATGGCCCTTAAACTTTTAAAATCATTGTACGGAATACCAAATAAGTGATTAATGTGCACTTTTTATCACATTTATCAAACAACGTAGTTATTGTTATTTATCAGATGTTATTGTTAATAACAACCAGATCAATAAGAATAATAATCCGGCTGGAGTGAGTGCACTTGCAGTATTTCCTGCATTGATGCTATTTTAACTGACGATAGAGAAAGAAGCAGTTCCCCAGACCCGCAAGAAACCAAGTTTCTGCCTACTTAGGTGTACGTATACGCACATGTACATACTAATATAAGATATAATACGAGAATACCATATTAAGGTCACTTCCATCTGATCTTGGGCAGCTACAGTCAGAAAATCTATTTCCATATGTGATAGAGTGGAACGTAAAGGAAGAATTGCGAGATCACATATATGTGATCACTGTCTAAGGTTCGTAAGGCTAAGAGTCATTGTCAAATATTGCCTACTACAGAGGAATTTCCTTGCATGTACTCTGAGTGCAACACTTTCATGAAATGTCACTTGGATCAAGAGCTAGACGCAAATATTGAATTATGAATCAGTTTTTTTTGAGTGATAACTGGTTTTCTAAAATTAACTCTTCAAATTTTGCTTACAAATTTAATATGGCTGACTATATATATTTTTTCCTATAATTCAAAGCGTCAAAGTTAGCCTGTTGTGTCTTACTGATGAATGTAATGTTTTTTGAAATATTATTCTTTGGTACTTTTGATGAATATGTTCATGTATATATGTAATATTTTGAAGTTCTAACACAGAGATGTACAGTTTTCTTTACTGTTAATGGTTCCTACCATGTACATAAATATGTCTCATACCAGCATGCAGCCACTTGCTGTGTGTGTAGTGGACATCTGTCTGTGCATGCGTTTCAGTGGCCATAAATGTCAAATATCCACCTCACTTGTTATCTTTGTGTCAACTCATTTTCCAAATACAACATTATGAAAGAGCTAAGTGGATGAAGGTTCTACGTTAGCTTTAATATTTATACTTAAACAATAGAAAATGGAAGATTACATTTATTCCTAATCTGCAAGCTTCCAAACGGCAAAATCAACAAATCCCTAACATTTATTTCAACTTTCTAATAAAAGATAGTTTCTTAAGGCTTCTCCTCGATTATTTGTAACCAAATGCACTTTCTTCCAATTCAAAAAATCGTCACTCAGTACCTTCATTTACTATAAGATCTGCAGAACTTAAAGACCTAGAAATAAAACAAAATTAATGTTGCGTAAAAAAAAAGGTTATTCAAGATATTTTGATTCTTTTTTCTTCTAAATATCTCAATCAGAGCCTTCATCCACTAACCTCTTAAATTCATAACTTCCACTTAGTGAAGTTTAAATCAAGAGCTGTCACATTCTTAACCTTCTTGAATTTTCGATTAAATTTTTGATTTTAAAAAACGACAATTTTTTTTTTAAAATAGATAAAACTAGAACAACACTATTTTACCCTATTTACACACAAAATTGATTAAATTTTCCATCTTAGTGCACAAAATGAAATTAAAAAGTTCATTTAAAAAATATATTATTTGGTCCACCAAATAAGATGAAAAATAATTCACTATTTAACATTTTTTTTACTTACTTACAGATTTATAATTAAAAAGCGTTCTCTATTTCAAAACTCCTTTCATGAAAAGCTGCCAAAAAGATTAACAAAAAAAATTAAAAATTATTGGGTTTACCTAATAATTAATAATTTTACAAGAGGAAAAAAAAACTTATTTGATTATTAAAAAAGGCAATTCAGCTGGTAACTAGAGACAATAAGTATAAATTAGACAAATCGGAAATTAAAGAACAATTGACAACAGTTGTGAAATTTATTTTTTTATTTTTGCAAAATATCAATTTTAACATTGTTTTCACAAGAAAATTTATTCATCCATCCAAATATCACAATAAAATCTAACACAGATAAAAATATACAAACTTGACTTGAAATTTTTTTTTATATATATAAATACTCAAATGTTTCAGCAAAATAATAAATACAATCTTATTTAAAAATTGATATTTCAAGTAACAAACAATTTTTTTCTTTCATAAATTAGCTTTCAAGTTAGAAAATAATACTGAAGCAATAAATTATGTACTTTATTAAACCAAACATGCGTAACACAAAATTCTATATCAGAAAAATTGAAGTATAATCAGAATATAAAATGGGAGTTAAGCTGAAGATAAGAGAAATGGTAGTTAATTTTTCAAGCACTATTTGCCTAAAAATTTTTAATACTAAAACGATATTTCTGTGCTTTTGGTTAAAAAGTTTAATTGCTTATCTTTTATATAAAAATTAAAGTCATTAAGTTTAAAGCTTCCAAATAAGGGTGTTGGAGTTGAACAGATAGATCAACAATCGGTATCTTTATTGACACATAAAAAGATCTCAAATTTATAAATTCTTTTAATACTTTATAGCAATTAATAAACATGAAATTAAAACATTTTTAAAAAGCAGTTTATGAATCATTAACACTATAAAACAATAATTTTCAACAAAAGTACAAATACTAAAATTCTTACCTTTAAATGTCTTCCCTTTTTTGTATTTATTAGTATTTAATTTTTTAGGATTTTTAATTTGATTTTTCAACACCATAAAACAGACTGTTACTTCTCTTGATCAAATTTTATTATTTATTTTTAAAAAGAAATGAGATCAAACCAACAAAAGCTTTTTAAAAACTTTTAAGGCAAATAAAGTACATGTTCCCTTTCAATGAGTGAAACTTATAACTAAATAATTTATAAATATGTATTGTAAATAAAAAACTGAAATATAAGATAATGAAGTTGTAATTCTTCTCACCACAATAAGTCATCCTAAATTAAACACCTTCACGAGTAAGCTTCATGAATTTTATATTCAACTTATAAATTCATCAAATAATTTGCAAATACTTTATTGTGTGAAATAAATATTGTGAACACATACCACATAATATACCACAAGAAATAATTATTTTACAATTTGTCAATCTCTTAACTTAATTTCTTTTAATTGAAATTTCAACTTTACTCATGGTTATCAAAATGCATTGTGTGAAAGAAATATAACAATAATATCTTAAATTATGAGAATAAAAACTAGCACATAATTAAAACCAATTAAAAAAATGACAATAGCTTAAATAAAATTTTGTCAGTGTAGAACTAAGTTTACCAGCAACATTAAAACAGACCAGTATACAGAATTTTGAATATAAATAAACAAATACTATGTTTAAATGCAATAAAAACTACAACAACTGAGGTAAAGTTAAAGCAGGTAGTAATGGATCAACACAATTAACCCAAAAGTTTGCACATGTACTGTGATAATTTCTACCTCCATATGATAACTTAAGTGAACAGTCATCCTTATTTTTTATTTCTACATTTAACAGACATAGACCACAAGCTTTAACGTTGTCAGCTGCATCTGTTCTTAGCAATGATGATGAGAAATCAAAAGAAGAATCTTGAGGCTGTAATGAAACTGGTATATGACTTTCAAAATAAAAATATTACATCTTAATCTCTAAAACTACCTTAAATTAGAATTAATAATTTCACTACAAAATCAATGTGTAACAAGCAAATTTAATGTAAAGAAACATTTCCCTTTTTTTAACATATCGATATACTTTAAAAGAAAAATTTGTTCTCTACACATAATCTGTAAATCCAGTAGAACCCAATACATTCAAACCCAAATAATCCAAAACTCCTGATAATTGAAACAGATATTACTTATCAAAAATTAAATGTATAAAAACGGAAAAAAATATTAAAAACAGAACTATGAAAAAATGACCAATCAGTGAATAATAAAATAAGAAACAATGTATGGATTTTAATTAACATCATAATTAATGAACATCATACAAAATATGATAAAATGCATTCATATTATCCCCTAAAGTTGTTCCAATGTATATATCAGAGTGCGAAAATAACACAGATTTGTACTGCAATATAATATAATAATATCGAGATGTATAACTCATGTCGATATGAATCTATTATCATAAAAACTTTGACTTATGCGCAAGTTTCTGATTTGTTGATCATAATGCGAACAACAATACTAAATGTGATCAATTAATATAATTTAAAAGATGGAAGTTATTGTTATTTTTTACAGAATCAAATATACTCAATTGCACAGATTTCTTTGGTACACTAAGAAAATGATCGCCAGAATGTGATACACAAGAATGCTTTGTGATATAACACGATTAGAAAATACTTCTTTGCCTTTTATCATAACAACAAAATTGTAACAACAGAATCGGACCCAATAAATTTGGCTAAACAAAGTTCAACTATAATCGAATGGACTAGTTTGCTGGCTAAAAACGTATAAATTGTAAATATTTTCTATACTTTCTCGATTAAATTAGTAATTCAGCTTTTTAATATGCAATAATCTTAAATAAAACTTTAGTGTTCAAATTAATATAAGTTAAAAGTAATTCTGTTTCATATACAAAAATTTCCAATAACTAAAATTTGGTGTATTTAAATATTAAGCTTCCTACCAACAAAAAACTTAAAAATATCCAGTAGTGAATTTCTTTAAGTTAAAAATTCAATTTCCATTATCCATTTTGTCATTTGTTTAAAAGCAACACCTTCAACATCAGAAAAAGAAAGAAAATATTTGATAAGTAGCTGTTTTTAGCTTACCATTAATGAAGAACCAGCAAAGAATCCACAGATAGAATTCCAAATTTGTTCTACTTCTTTCAATAGGTCAAGGATAGCTACACTTTGTTTACTATATGACTTGGAGGTAAATTTTATCCTGCATGCCACTTTATAAACTTCAATAACATCTAAAATGCAATATAATTAAACATTAATTTCAATATAAGAATAACAGTATAAGAATATTAGCATATACTAAAATATAAAACTATTTTATTTTATCACAGTTTTTAGAGTCTATCAGCCTTCAGTGTGATAAGGAGTTGATTAAAGGCATAAATATTTACTTCTCTATCATTATAATTTTGAGTCAAGCTCAAAAAATAAGAGAATTTTTGAGTGGAGTAGCAGAGTACATTTAATATTATGAAAGACATTCTGAAAAACTAAAAATATTTTTTTTTCTGAAAGTTAGTTAACAAACTTTATATACTGATTTAAAGCACATAGAAAACAATTTTAGTTTTACAAACTTGAGCTCAAGAACATAACCTGTCACTACTGGAGGACAATGTATACTGGCATAGCAAGAAGCAAGGTTATAGAAAAGTGTGTCTATTTTTTTAAAACTTTTTCTGATAAAAAACTGAGATGATAAAAGAGAAGCAAATAATAAATGAATGAAATTTATCATGATAAAAGAGAATTAAAAATAAATGATGAATAATAAAAAATATAGATTTTGGTTTTTACATCTTTTTCATACATTGCAATATCTGAAGTTTTAACTCGTGATTTTATGAAACTGCACTTCATATCAGTGCTGCCTGTACAATTTTAAATGCTAAAACTATTAACACACTCTATTAATATAAATTAACAGTCTTAACTTAAGATTGTATCATTTTTATCCATAAAAAGTATAATAAGCAGAATTAAAAGCTTTTACCCAAAAATATATAGAGTCAACAATTTCACCCAAATAAACATTTCCTTAACGCAATATTCCCAATATCACTTTAATTTTTTTTAATCATAGACATTCTTTTTTAATCATAGTCATTCTAGTATAAAACTTTGCTTATTTACTCAGATCCCAAAAAACCCCTCATAATTGAATTATTTTTCAGTAATTTTTTTACCGCTTAACTGCACTTATTCTTGCACACATTTTACTTATCTAAATAATATCCAAAGCATACTTTATAAGACTTTTTTTTTTTTTAAACTTATACTGTACATTTTTTGTATACAGCAAAACAAATTGGAGTTTTCAAAATTCACTTTCATACCTTGGGACACAAACTATTACTTTCAATACTTCCTGCACTAAAATTTTTTTCCTTATTTACAAAATTATCCTTGCTGCTACACATGCGACACTAAAAATACAATTAATTTATCTTAAGGTTTAAATACAATATTTGAATTCTGAATAAATTTGGGATGGAAAAATGCACTCTCAGCTTATAAGCTGATTGGTTCTTATTTGAAGCTATAATAGTTATTCCTGCAAAAACTCTGCTTACCTATATGATAGCCAAACAAAATTTATAGTTAAGTGCATAATTTTTTAACAAATTACATCCCAATTCTTCGGAAAGATATGAAGTTTCTGAATTTTTTTGCCTATCTTTTAATGTATGAAAATGGCACCATTTCAGAAAGCTTTTATCATTATCTTTCCCGAAAATCGTAAAGTTCTAGTGCATAAAAATTTCCAAGAGAGCAATAAATACTGGAAATACTGTTTCAAGATTAATGCAATAAAATATCTCTTCATACCATATTATATAACAAAAAGAGGTCCATACTTCAAAAAATTGAATTGCATGGTTTTTAATTAAATTTTAGTTGCCTGCCTTAAATAAATCAGATAGAACTAAATTAAATCATACTAGTTCCTACAATACTGGGTTATATTCCTAATAACAGAAATAAAGATACGAAGTCTTTCTTATAGCATAACTATTATTTTTATAATATATAATAGATATATACTATAAGCTTTATAAAATATAGCTTTTTATTTTATTCTTTTATAAAATATTTTTTATTAAAAAAATATATATATAGTGTTAAATAAAACGCTCTAATTATTTTTATTGTGAAGTTTCATAATAAACAAAATAGTTTTCAGTTATAAAAATACATAAACTCAGTATACCTTTTACATAATTCCCTCCTTCTTCAGATGAAAGAACTTCATTGCAAACGGAACTACAACTCATCTGATTAAATATTTTCTTTGTATTTTCTAGTATATTAACTGAGCTTTGCAGACAACGAGTCCAACTACTGATATGTTGGTCTTCTTTCTTCTAGAATAATTAACAAATTATTCCATTATTCAATTAGCTAAATTCTGTCAAATCTATTTATCTAATTTTTTTACACCTTAATACAAACGAACATCTAATATTGAGTAAAGAAAATAATTATTTATAAAATAGGTTGCATTAATGAATTAATGGTAACATTCAAATTACTCAATTTTACTTAATTACAAATTGTTTTAGTACTCAAATAAAAATTCAGAAATTTTCCCTTTTCAGCGGATAAGACTATAATAACAAAAATCGTACAGTAAGAAAAAAACGTCAATAATTTACCATTTAGGCTTTTGTCAATGTGTGAATATTCAGAGGGAAGAAAACTGACTCGCTATACACAGAAGAGTGCAGGTAGAAATACAATTTTTTTTAACATGTGAAAAAGTAAAAGAGAGAGTTAACTGACTGAACATAAGTGGAGACTAAAGACATCTTTTTATCAGTTGTTTTTCCTGCAAAAAAAAATGGATTATCTTTCTGTTATTCAATGAAAAAATTGTATATAGAGGAGAAACTTCCATAAAACACTAAAACTCGGTTCGTCTTTCAGAAATTGGAAAATCAAACATAAAAATATTAGACAATTAGTAGACAAATAGTTGAAAACAGACAATTTTAACATAAACGAAGTGCTATAATTATATTAGGAATGAACAACCTATGGTCTGAAGATAAAATGTCACTCTTGAATGTTGAATGTGTGGTAATCTGCCTTTCAACCAAAAACTGATTACAAAAACTACCTCTATTTATGACCAAGGAAATTTTATAACTTTTTTTCAAACTAATTTTAATAAGTTTCGAAAATGAAAAAACAACAAAATTACAATATAGTGGTATAAATTCAAAATGCCAAGAAATTTAAATCTTTTGAATTTCTTTTTCAAGAAAATTTCTTTAATGAAAATATGCTCAAGAGAAAAGTAGCTCAAAGAACTTTAAGAGTATAATTAAATTAAAAACTGTTGATGCAAATAATTTGTATGTAGTAAAAAATTATTAAATTAATTTTTCCAAAGAGAAAGTTGAAAACCTGCAACACTTAAATTACAATTTTATTTTACTAAAGAAGACATAAGACAAAGTGTGTAAAATTTAAATTTTTTTTTAGTTCAAAATTATTTTATATATTTGGTTTTTAATTTTTTGGACAAATTGTCAGTGTTCTTAATCAAGGAATAATCAAATTATTGTGAATTGATATTAAAATTAAACTCATTGCAGTGGCACAATTTAATTTCTGTACCCCTTTTCAAAACTATGCAACCCTAAAAAAATTCAAACTGTTGGATTATTATTAAACAGTATTAATTGTTTAAAAAAAGTAATTAACCAGAAAATTCAATTTTTTTAAGTGAGTAAAAGGCAAAAATAAACGGAACTCGAAACACAAGCATGAAAGAAGGTCAGTCAAATGATTGAAAAGGCACAGTATCACTGTGATAACTAACCACCAAATTCTAGAAATAAAATACAGTGAAACCTTCAAAAAAGACCACCTCAATTTATGACCACTTTTGTGAGATACAGAATTTTTTCCACAGACTTTAATGTTGAAGAAAACTTTTATGAAAGATCATTAAAACCTCTGCACCAAATGCGGAAAATGTTGGAAACACAAAAAAATATCAAAAGAAAAGTTCTCTGATTGAGATCTACACTCTCATGTCGCAATCAGAGTGCACTAAAGCGAAGCTATGATTTATTTTTAGAGTTGAAAGTTAAGTTAGAAAAAAAAAGTTGTTTTAGAAAAAACTAAATATCTCAAACAAACAAACCTCTTCTATTCGTTAAAAGCTAACTAATTTTTATGATATAAAATTAAATGCTAATTATTAAATAATAATTAAAACTTAAACAAAAAAACACAATTGTTTATTTATTTAAAATAGTTCTATAATTCATAATTGGTAAATTTGTTTTTACACATAATTATATCAGTGGGGATCATTTCTATTGACAATCAATTTTATCCCTCAATCTGGTTTTTATGCTGCCAACACAAGTGGCATTTCTAAAAGCCAAGAAAATGACAGTGACTAAAATTAAAGTCATTTGCGAAAAATGATATACCTTCGATAACATTTTAAAGTCAATGGATGTAACCCCTAAGAACGACCAACCTACATTGATGACCATTTTACTGTGGAACAGAGAGTCTCTGCTTCCGAGAGGTATCACTGTACCTAATATGATTAACACCCTCTACTTTCTAACTTTACTATCTAGGAACACTTTTTACAATTTAACTAGCATATTTTTACATGCTAACCACATAAAAATATTTTAATTTCAAAATTAAATTTTAAAGTTTTTTTTATAAAACTTATATATAAATTATTACTTACTTCTTCAGAACGTATTACACTGTATTTATCAGTGAGAGGAACAATTTTTGAGGGCTGAAAGTTTGAACTGAGAGATATGCCAGATAAGTTGCCTAAAAATTAAAAACAATATTTATCAAAATGAATTTAAGAAGTATTTAATACAAAAAACAATACAACATATTTTTTTTTAATATAAGTTGAAATTTAAATCATAAAGATTTACAATTTTTGACAGTTAAAAATTTGAACCAAGAAATATGCCAGATAAATTATGTAATCAGATTTTTTAATTTTAAGATGGAATTAAAATGCTTTAAAAAGTTTTTCATATCTATTTATTAAAAAATAAATGTAGAGTGAAACTTAGTATAAGAGGTAAAACAGTGAGTAGAATCAAAACTTAAAACTCTCTACTACAGGGAGCATTTTTTCTAAGAATGTTATGTTAAAATATTTTTGTTATTGAGAGTGAGGCTTAATCCTAGTATTAATCCCTCCTAGTGACATTTGGGTGGGATTTTTAAAATTAAGGGAATTTTCAAAATTTTAGCTACAGTAGAGTATAAAGAATTGATCTTCTGCGCTATTAAATAACCAAATTTATAAATTTTTTGTTCATAACTATACAAATAAACTCAATGAGAAATGATCAAATGACGTACAAGAGAGAAATAGCTCTTGTGTGTTGGTTTCTCTTCTTGAGCCCACATGAATCTTTAATGTTACCCACATTTATGCAGCAGATGGCTGCACAAATCATAAGTTGAAAAACAGCTTCCCATCAACATTTAAAAATGAATGAAGCATGTGAGAAATAGGTTTCCTCCCGGCCTAATAAAAGGTTAAATACTGATGATGACTGAACTATAAATGAGTCGGAAAATTTGTTTACTTCACTTGTTACTCTAAAAATTGCATTCTAAAACTTTCAAGAATATATCTCGATAGCACAGTAAGAGCTCAAATTAAAATAAAATCTTTTTACTCACTGCCTTCTATTCCTTTGACATCTTTGATGGGTGATGGAGTTGTAAAAACTCTGTTTGGAATTGGGGCATTTTGGAAGTCACCAAAACAGTCTTCACTTTCATTCACTTCCAAACATGAGCTCTTCAAATCTAAACTTGGAATAGAGCCCTGCCGACTTAGAGAAGATTTAGATTCCCCACTATGACCACCCCCATCAAATGTTCCAAGTTCCAAACTCGAAACCGACTGGCTTTCGGCAAGGGATATATTGTCTTTTAAATGGCGGAAAAGGAACTCTTGACCCAATTCAACTTTGCTGGACGCCGGAAAACTACTCGTGAACTCACCAAATTCCTCATTCATTTGTGAATTCCCAGGCACATTCAAGGCTGGAGCAGCAGATACACTATCACTGAAAGTGGAGAAGTCAGCAAAGTTGGTGCTCATTTTCTGCAACTCAGTAGTAATGTTTGTCACATTTGAGTCTTGTTTCACTTCAGCAGAAAGGAAGTCTCCAAAGTCATCTTCTTCTTTAACTGCAACTTCGACATTAAAAATATTGTCTGCAGTGAAGGCAAATTTCCCGTCCTCTTTAAAAGCGTTGAAATCTGAAACATTTGCAGTTTTCATGTCGGAACACTTTTCTGTGGTACTAAGTGAGGGTGCAGGGATGTTATTTGTAGATTCTAATGAATTTGAAGAAAAATCTGCCCAATCATCAGTACTCTCAGATTTTTGCAAAAGACGAAATACACTATATTTGTCTTCCTCGGGAGACATTAAATCTTGTTCTACTACAGTTGGCTTCATTCCGACAACAGGATTTGTTGTTTCGAAAATTCCTTTTTTAGAATCAACAACAGTAGAAACAGGAGCTTGCTTAAAATCATCAAAGTCATCTTCTTGAGAGATACTATTACTTGTGGAAGATGGATACATCATGAAATTGACACAAGTAGGAGTAGCTGATTTAAAATCATCAAATTCATCATCAGGTGAACTTATGAATCCTAAAATATAAAACACAGTTTAAACTTTGACATTGTGAATTTTGTATCACTACATTTTGAACAAAATAATCTCTTAACTTTATATACACAGACCTAAGATGCATCATACACAGATATTAAATGCATCATTATATTTTTAAAAGAGAATAATATAATAGAGAATACATATAATAAATAACAATTTTTTTTATAACCAATTTAACTTATTTTTAAAACAACTAAAAAACCTATGCAAATAGTGTTTTAGAAATAAAAATGCTCTTAAATAAATCTACCACAATTATATTTAAAAAAATAAATGCTAGAAAAGATATATTTTTTTTTTCATAAAAGAGTTAATGCTCATGGCTATCAAAATTAGATTTCACTTCGGATACAGTGCATTTTGCTTAACTCTATACAATTTCATCAAAAGTAAAAAATTTTAATAGTTTTTGGTTCACTTGAAATATAAATTAGAGTGTAAAAATTAATATCTATAGTGGTAATTGAAGGTGATTTTACTATTTATAGGAGAGAAATATTTTTATTTAATTTAAGAAAATAGTTTTGTTTTCCATGAAAGAACTGCCATATGAATTCAGAAATTTGCATGAAAACTCATCTATACCTTTAGATATGCTTCCTAAGTTGTATCATTATGCTATTTTGGTAATTTTTATTGTATAATATGTTTGTTATATTGTTACCCCCCATCATTCTTTTTTTTTAAATAAAATTTTAAAAAAAAATTGTTTTTAGTGTTAAAATTAATATGTAGGGTTGCAATCAAACAAGTAAATTATTTTTTTTGCAATTTTATTATAAAATATTGAGCATTAGATACTTACCAAAGCTAACACAGAAGTAAAAACACTTAGCTCTACCTAACCATATACCCACTTTACCCCACCTCAGAAAACAATTCATAATAAAAAGAATTTTCAAATTTATTTTTAAATTTCTATTTAGATCTGTTCTTTAGATGTTCCACTACCAGTTTGAACTAAAATTAATAGATTTTGTCAATTTATTATGATATTAGAAGAAAATTCATCAACAGCTTAAACTAACAAAATGTATAAGTTGATCAAGAACAGATAGTTTGCAAACATTAAATTTTTTATCAATTTCTAAAACTGTAATAAAAATGCTTGCCACAATCCCAGTAAATGTCTCAAAAAATATTAAACAAATTATCTCAGTTAAAAAGAAGAAAATAGATGTTTTTAACATATACCCCATGTACCCACTTTCCCCCACCTGACCCTACTTAGGGATGAGAGTAGTCAGAAAGTAAAAAAAGAGAAAATCCAAGAATGCATATATATATATATAGTCTATCCAAAAATTTGACAAAAAAAGTGTGATTTTCAAACTATGTGATTATAAATCCAAATGATTAATTTTAAAATAGTATGAATGCATGAATATGAATCACATGCATGATTTTAAATTGAGAGAATATGAATCTTGATATGAGGCTTTTAAATCACGTGAATATGAAACTCTATATCGAATTTAAAAATGCGAAAATACAAATCATGATGCATAATTTTTAGATCACGTAAATACGAATCACATTGCATAAATTTTAAATCGCGTGAATACAAATCATAATGTCTAATTTTTAAAGCACATATAAATACGAAAATCTATGTTTGATATTACAACTGCAAAAACGAATCACGATATTGGATTTTAAGCTCACGTGAATACGAATCGCTACATAGGGTTTTAAAAGAGAGTAAATACAAATCGCGATATTGGATTTTTAAATCTTGTAAATAACAATCGCAATGTACGATATTTAAATCGCCTGAATAAGAATCGCAAGGTTAAACTTTTAAATCAGGTAAATATAAAAATCGATAATTGATAATAAAATCGCAATTTTAAAAATGCATAAATGCGAAACCCGATATTGGATTTTTAAATCTCGTAAATAAGAATCATAATGTACGATATTTACATAGCGTAAATAAGAATTTCAATGCGCAATTTAAAATCAGGTAAATATAATAATCGATGATTGATATCAAAATCGCGTGAATAAGAATCGAGATATTTGCAGAGTCTGGACTTGGGCTTTCTAAAAGGCTTGTTTGAATTGTTTTTGTTTAGACATAATAAATAACAATTTACAAGATTAATTGAATAAGCAAATAAATATTTTCACCGCAAATCCACCTCTTTTTTTCCCCGTTTCCCCAGAAAAGAGGAAGCAGCGACGTCTGAATTACGAAAATATGAGCTATCTGGTGGACGGGTTAGCAGCTAGGACGTTGAATTTTCTGTTTATCTTTGAAAATAAATATAATTATATTATTTAAACGACTAAATTTTCAAAAAAAAGCGGGATGTTTATGAAAAAAAAACTGAAACTTATAGAGTATTGGAGTTTTTGATAAAAAGGCTAAAAAGCGGGATGTTTATGGAAAAAAAACTGAAACTTATAGAGTATTGGAGTTTTTGATAAAAAGGCTAAAATCCGAGAGACAAAAGCGAAAAAATCTCATCCCTGAATAAAGGTCATCCAGTTTTATCGCAAGAAAATGATTTAGAGAAACTTCAGAGGAATGAATGAGGACTTCAATATTTTCGCTCCGCGGAAAATTAAATTCCTCATAAAATATTTTAACTTGTGCAACAAAAAAATTTTTTGCGGGGGAATCCGCCAATCCATGGAAGAATTACATCCCTGCCTACTTTACACTGATCATCAAGAAATTAAAATTAATAGCTTTTTTTATTTCTTTCAATCAAAAAATTAAATTTTTACATCATATATTTTTACATCATATATTTCCCTGATAGTATTTATTCATAAATAACTCAGGGAAATTTAAAAAAAAAAATTAAATTAAACCAATATTCTGTTTTGTAATAGAATTATTATACACTGTTCTAATTAGACTTTTTTCTGGGTAGCTGTATTAAAAATTTCGGAAAACAATCAGTGTTTTCACTACAGCGCGAAACCGCCAGAATCTCGCATATTTGATTCGTTTCTCGCATTAAAAAATGAATTTCGCGCATTCCATAAATCAATTTCAAAATTCCCGAATTTCTCACATTTTGGAAAAAGCTTCGCATTACGCCATTTAGAATAAAATCCACTTCACTTTTCTTCCTGGATCTTACATTATTTGCAACATCTGCCCCATTATCTAGTTTCCCTATTTGCCAGTATTGTTCAGAACCTTTGCGAACAACAGAACACTACCCCTCCGAACCACAGAACCCCTTCCATAACACATTTCTCTGCAACAACGTGTTTACCGTGGGTAAGGTTTCTTCATTTAAGATGTTCACATTTTTTTTGCACTAATGTAAGGTGGACAAATACCTTGTAAAGGCAAAAGTTTCCATGATGATGCAGAAAAAATATTCAATGCTTTAAAAAATAGAAGATGTTAAAAATGTATTATAATTGAAGAAATGATTTTTTTTTTCAATTCTATTTGTGTTTTTTTAATTTTAAGAAATCTTTATTAACTTTTTGAAATCTCACCCTGTTTTTAATAAAGGGTGTGAGATTCTCACCCATTTTTTTTCTATGATGTAAACACTGACAATAGTTTTTTCTAAAGCTCATAAACTTTTAAAACAGATTTAATCATAAATTTTCTAAATTTATAAAACCATAATGAAAGAAACCAAGAAATTGTTACCAAGATTTACCCTCTAATTACACTTAAAATTAAAAATTTAAAATCTTTAAATAAGGAAAATAAAGCATACACAAGTGAATTGCATTTACATAATAGGCAATTATACATCCCTCAATAAATCTTTGGTCTAACACATTCAACACTTTTGTTAGAACCATATGATTTCTGAATAGTGGGTACCTTCAAACGATACATCACAAAATTTCATGACATTCTGACAGTTAGTTTAGAGGTCACAAGTGGTTTTAGAGATCATAGTATTGTAATTTTTAAAAAGAATGGTTAAAAAAATTTTGTGCATTGATTAAAAATTGGTTTTCTGATGCAAAAGAAATACTGAAGACAAAGAGTGGCTTGATAAGCATTATGGAGACTCTGCACTAGGGAAATCAATGATTATTGAATGGTATGTTGAATTTAAACATGGTCATAAAAACAACAATGATGCTGAGTGCTCTAGGGGTCCTTGAACTTAACAGTTATTCCAGAAAACATTCGATATTTATAATAAAAATTAAATATTTTAAAAACATAATATTTTTTTGAAAGAATTACAAACAAAATTTCGAAACAAAAAACAATACAGAATACTTAAAAATCTAAAACTTCTAACCTGTTGATGAAATAGAAGGTAATTTAGAATTAGTAAAATTATTTGCTGTGCTTGGAGAATCCAGTCTTGGGATATTGTCTTTTTTGAGAGAAATAGCAGTTGGCCGAACTGCTTGGTAACTCAATGAATCAGATGTTGTTGTTGAACCAGAAGAAAGTGATACTACATCTGATGATGGTTGGTGAGGGTGTTTTTCAACATCTCCAGCTGCTCGGTCTGAGGTGGTAAAACATTGCAACCGTGGAACCGGGCAAGAAGGGAGGTGGTATAATATATCAATTGTTTTTGCAGCATGGCCACTCTAATATAAGATAAACTATATTATTTGCATGAATGATAAATGTATAAAAACACAAGTCACAATCAGCCACTAAAATAACTAAAACCTAAACATGCCCACAATAAGAATTATAAGATCCAAGATTCAATTACTTTTTTTTTTAATACATTGCAACAAGAATTTTGGTTGTTTTTCTCCTCCCTGTAAGTGTCTCAAACAAATGTATATGTATGAATATTTCAATTACATATAATATATATATATATATATATATATATATATATATATATATATATATATATATATATATTATACCACAATTATATCTTCTAATATTGTATCAATATATCCAAAGCAAAATATAACAATACAATAGAATATCAAAACAGTACAATCTGAAATAAAACATATCAAGAAAAAATAGAAAATACTGAACATACATATAATATATATATATATATATATATATATATATATGTTAATAAAAAGAAGAAAATATTTTTAAAAAAATTATTGAAAAAAAAATATTAAACAACCGCAAAACAAAATAATGAAAAGACATCATCTCTTAATCAGCTCACAAAATTATACCTTCTAATATTGTATCAATATATCCAAGGCAAAATATAAAAATACAATAGAATATGAAATCAGTACGATCCGAAATAAAACATATCAAGAAAAAATAGAAAATACAGAACAAAACACAAAACGAAATCTATAAAGCGAGTAGCGAATTCAAATGAACTTGCAGGTACAGGAATGCTTCAAGAATGATTTAAAATATTTTCGGAATAAGATAGCCACATTAAAAAATATGAAAACAGAAGCGCAAATAGAGTTAGAAGCGTAAGTAGAGGCATATTTTTAAAGAGGGGTATTAATAGATGGATCTTTATTCTAGTACTGAAGTGCGTTTGATTTGCTAGCTACATTGGATTGGCCCTGAAAATGGATATGTGCAAGGTATTAATATTATACTGGATAATTTAAAGTTTATAATTAATAAGGTTGATATTTAATTATACAATTTTAATGATTTTAGAAAATTAACATTTATTTTAAAAAAAGAAACATGAATTGCCTGTTTTACACAGATTTTTAACCACGGATTTGCCCATAGTAAAAATATAGATTAACAATAAAGATTTTAATAAAGTTAGTAATAACAACATACAAAATATTACATTTATCTCTCTCTTTATATATATATTATGGCGGGCACTTGGAAGTATTGTCCATTGGCCACAGAAAGTGCCAGGACTGCTAACTCTTTTTTCGTTACCCAGTGAGCACATGTGGCGAAGCCACGGCTGTGGAGCAGCGTCGCCCACGTCACACTACCACAGCCAGTTTATAGGGCGGGTCACATTCACACACAAAGGAGAAAGGGCATAGAACACAGATAGAGAGAAAGAAACATCCATGCCTTGCCCGGGATTCGAACCCAGAACCCTTCTGATGCAAGGACAGTTCCCTGCCCTCTACACAGGCCGGCCGGCATATTATGTATATATGTATATATATATATGTATGTATGTATATATGTATATATATATATATATATATGTATGTATGTATGTATATATGTATATATATATATATATATATATATATATATATATATATATATATATATATATATATATATATACATATATATATATATATATTACATACACACTTATTACATACACACATATGTATACACATTATATATATATATATATATATATAAAGCAACGTGCAAAAATAAAGTTTATTTAAATAAGACAAACAAAGACACTTAAAATGTGTTAGTGAAAGTGTACAATATGAAAGTATTGAATAAAAAGTATTTTTTAAGTGATTTAAAAACTTAAGAGATGGAAAAGACATTTTCTAACACAGTGTAGATCCAATAATGTGTAACACAATAGCGCATCAAGAATAGTCAAGAAAGTTAGAAGTATTCGGCGACTGCTCATTAAATGTCAAATATTTTTGTAGCATATGACGATTACTTTGAATGCCAGAACAGGTATTTTGTTTATATGCCATGTTTCTTTTAATTTATAACATTATTCACTGAAAATTTTTAAATACACATTTTATGCAATTGCATTGAAAGGTATTTAGAAATATTTCACCTGTAAAACTGCAATAAGTGCTAATGCAGCATATATTTCTTCAATAGTCAAATAACCAGGAGCAGACTGATTCACCATTTCCCAGATTTGAGCCAATGACTGTTGAGGTAAGCCTGATGAAACTAATATTGGGAAAAGCAAACTTGTTTCCGGGGCATGAGCACCATTTCCAGTAACAATTGACTCAATTTTATGATACAATTCAGGAACTTTCTCTCTGCAACACCAGGGAGGGAATCCTATAAAAAAAATGTTAAATAAAATCAATATAAATTATTGAGAAGTAGAAATTTGTTTTAAAAATGTTGAAATGTTAGTTTTTTTTTTTTTTTTTTAAAGAAGAAAAGGGAAAAAAAACTGTATTTGACAATAAATTTGGTAAAAAAATATTTTTTTGCTTTACCTAAAAGAAGACATTAAAGAAGACTAAAAAGAAGACATTAAAAATATGAATAAAAAAGCAATAGCAAAAAAAATATTTGAATATAATTACTAGGTCTCTTCTCAACAAATACTTCATCAAGTTCTTTAATATCCCTCCAATTTCTGGCTTTATCACTTGCAGTGAATGTTGACCGTGATTGTGTTGTTGGGGTTATTTCTTTAACAGGAGGTTTGAAAAACTTATTTGCTTTCTGAGGGCCACTTAAGTTTGAACATTCCATCATCATAGCATGTAATTCTATGAATAAACATAAAGAATTGAATTAATTTCAAACTAAGCAACACTGATTTAATCTGCCTCATAATTTTGATCTGCCTCATAAAAATTAAAAAATGAATTTACTTGATCCACAATTAAAAAAACACTATAAATTAGTATTATAAACAAAGGTGTCAATACAAGTATTATATAGAGTACAATGAATTAAGCTTTTTAAAGGCAATATTAATAGAAAATCTTATTGTTTAATTTTATTTTAATGGGAAGAAAAATTTAAGCTTATATGCCAGAAGAAACAAAATTATACTTAATAGTTCAAAATTATTCTACTATAAATAAATTATAAATCTCTTTATTTTATTAACTTTTTAACATGTTCAGCAAAATTTTTAGCCCATCTATGTAAAGTGCTTAAAATTTATTAAAACCACATTCCTTCTGAGGACATGGGATTTTTTATAAACTGGTTTTATGGTTTAACTTTTTGAATATGTAAGGCATTAAAATTATTAAGTTTATTTGTATTTGAACTCTTTTTCAACTTTGAGAACTTCCTTAACATAAGAGTAAATAAGGGATTAATAATCATTGATATTGAATGATGATAGCCAATTAATAACTAATTTGGATTCTTTTATATTCCCTGTTTTATTCTTTTTTAGCTTAAACTCATCTTATCACCCCTCCAAATAATAATTTGCACCTATAGCTCTGTTTTATCAATTCATTGATATCACGTAGATTAGTTCGTGTAAATAGAAATCTACATCTGGCTACACATCTTTCAAAACTTGAGACGGAAAGAAAATTGTAAATATTCAGACAAGAGAAAAGCAGTTCTTCTATGCATATGCTCTAAAAAACACTGATTTTAAAAATTAAGCAGAACAAATTCAGTAAATTTTCAAAAAAAGAAAGAAATATTTACACAGTTATTTACCTTTTTTGTCTTTTTCTTGTTTAATTACTGAATTCCCAGCAGGATTTGCCATTGGTGATGGAAAAGTACTAGCAGTCATAGGAGCAGAAAACATGTTTTCAAAAGGAACAGAAGAAATTTCTGTAAGTGGTTGATGAGATGTAGTTGGTATAGTTTTTTTAATTTCAGAATGATCTGGCAAAACAAACATTTTCAAAATTATAAAAATGAATATCGTAACAAAAAATACAAGACAAATTACAGCAGCCTAGATCTTGATGACCTAAAAAATCCCTTAATATCGCGGAAAAATGCCCTTAATAATAGTTAAAAATGCCTTTAAAATAAAATTGACTCTTTTTGTCTCATTGTTTCAATTTTCTTCAAAGTCTCAATATAACAATCATTAATAAAGTTCTTCACAGTGCAAATTTCCACAGTGCAATCCAAAATTCTCTATGGCCATCGGGCTCCAGAACTTGCAAATCTTGTTATCAAGACTTTTGGAGGACTCTAATCTTTGCACTAACATAGACACGACAACAACAACAACAGTGCAAATATGTCAGGCAAAATATGAAAACTGTGTCTTTCTAAAAGCTGGCAACATTAAGAATCATTCAGCGTTTCTAAAAGAAAGTTTGCCCTACATAGCTCGTCGGAAAATGGTAATTTTCATGATCATGTGGATGAATTACATTACTCAATTCAATGCTAAGATGCATACTTTCTTGTCTCAGCTAGTTAATATCTCTTATAAATTTATCCCTTCTAATATAAAGGACAAAAGTACTTTGTTTTTAGCAGCAAATTTAGTTACAAAAAAGTTATAAAATAAAGTCATTTGCAATGGTCATCTTTTCCCTGTAAAGGTAATGCATAAAATAGTATAACTCAGCTAAAATGTGTGGTTGTGGTAAAAATTAGCTAGTACTTCTAAGCATTTCCAAAAAAAGCTAGTACTTCTAAGCAAAAAAAATCTAAAGAAAATGCCCTAAAAGAGCAAAACTAAAAATACATTAATAACAAAGTCATTAAAATCTAAGCATTAGAAATTTTATGAATAATTAAAAAACTGGAAATTCACCTGGGTTTGATTTAACAGATGTAGAATGTTGTAAAGTTTCTTTCGTATGGCTTTTTCCAAACATACTATCAATCAAATTATCAGCATTCATACTCCCTTTTTTACCAGCTACAGTGAACTGTTTAAGCCTTTGTTGTTGTAATTGGAAGTTCCTTTCTTTTTCCATTTTTCTTTGTTGCTCTAGCAGTTTAGATGGATCAATAGCTGATGTTCTACACATAAAAGCAAATTACAAGTTGTAAAAATAGCAATTTGAATTATGCAATGATTCGTGAAAGAAATTTACCTAATTATCCTTAAATAGACATTTATACTAAAAGTAACAATTAAATATAAATTTTATACATAAATAAAGCACACATGAACAATTTTGCAAACAAATTCAGTGCAAACTTATTAGTTATCTGCAATGCTAGAAAAATTTACTACAATAAGACAAAAAAAAAAACAATTCTTAAAACTTGATCAAAGTCTATCCAAATAAAGTAATAACAATAAAAATAGAATTCCCCAGAAACAAATGTGGTAAATTTCAATGTGGTAATGTAACAAAAATGTGGTAATGTAACAAATTTCAAAAACAAAACTTAATTTTTTAAATAAACACTTACCTATTCCCAAAGATTCTAAAAACAAGAAAAATTATTACAATTGGAATATTAAATTTTATTAAATAAAGTTAAATATTTTTGTCTCATTATTTTCTTCTCTTACAAAATCTTATGGGGGGGGGGGCAATGCTTAGTAGACAGGAAAGACATAATCTTTAAAAAAATCTATATATATACTTTTTGATTAATTTCTTTAAGGATAAAGGATATCTATAAATTATTGAAAAGGTTTCTTTAACCTAAAACTCCTTATTAAAACACATGACAATATCATAATATAAAATATCATAATATACAGCTTAGAAAGCTTTTTTTAAAATTTAAAGTTCAGTTCAAAATGTTATACACCAAATTAAAATTTTAATCAAATTTTAAGAAATCAAAAAATGTATTAAAAATTAAGTAGTTTCTCCATCATATATCTTTGTAGACTGCAATACATCAAGATAGGTCTAGATTTTTCTCAAACATTTGTTGACTCTGAATTGTAGTGATAATGTCAAACTTAAATTCATAAAGTAAAGCCTGTGTAGACAAAGACAAAATCTTTGATCCACAAGAAAAAAAAACCAGCACT
This sequence comes from Parasteatoda lunata, assembly GCA_949128135.1. NCBI lineage: Eukaryota > Metazoa > Arthropoda > Arachnida > Araneae > Theridiidae > Parasteatoda > Parasteatoda lunata. The sequence goes on along the minus strand of OX421970.1, from coordinate 84,015,311 downwards.
CTTATATCTAATGATTTTGAAATTTAATGATCTTTGCCTCAGTCATATATATATATATATATATATATATATATTTAAGAAAAATCTTTTTAAGGTTTACTTTAAAAATAGTATGTAATACTTTTATAAGTTTTTTTTTAATCAGGAAGTTTTAACGCAGGTACTTTTCTTAAACACAGGCAATTATTATGGACCACATTTATGAGCAGAATAACTAGTAAAATATTATATTATTAAAGAACTAGAATCACTATTAATTCAATACATTTTTAGTATTCTTCAGCCTATTTATTTTACCAAAGAGAAAAAGTCATGGGTACAAAATAAATCTCCTGAGGGAAAGTTACTTGAATTTTAAAAATTAAAGGACAAAACTCTTTAACTTAAAAAACTTATTAAAAACACTTCAAAAACAATTTTAATACAAATTTTAAAAAATAACAAATCTAATAATGAAAAAGTGGCACTAGACAAACAATAAATCATTCGTACACAACTCCGGTTCCTGCAGGCATTTGACTTGCATGCATTTGAGAAGCAAGCACTGGTGCTCTTGGAATTTGAGCAACAGGAATGTACATACCAGGCATAGTTGGTGGAACAGCACCTACCACAGACATTCTATTCTGAACATTCTAAACAAAAGAAAAAAAAATTATAATAAATAATTGCATTTATATAGATGCTAAATGAAAATCGAATACTAAAACATAACAAGACATTTCAACCAAATTTTAGTACCCATTAACCATCCAAAATGATGTCATAGTAAGTTAGTGACAAGTGGCAGGGTTAACAAAAAGGACGATATCTCTTAATTTTATGAAAATAAATATGTTGAAGGGTATTTTGTGCTCATAATGAAAATACAGATTTAAAGAAAATTATATAATTATACTTTAAATTCTAAAATACTATAGTTTTCACTTTCTTATAAGGATGCCCACAGGGGCAACCAAGAGGAACAATTTGCCATAGTTATTCTTGGAGAAAGGGTTTTTCTAAATATTCTAAACAATTTTGTAGTTTTAAAACTGTAATTTTGATTTATGGAATATTTTTGATTATTTAAGTAGGTATTTTTAAATATTGGGAGGTGGACAATTGTTTAATTCTTTTCAATTGTAGGATATTTCTCAGGTTTTTTTTTTTTTTTTTTTCCAATTTTTCATGTTTTTTTTCACAATGTTAATTTTTTTCTGATAAATAATGTTTTACAAAATATTTTAAACCATGAATCAAACTGAGCCTTAGATATAGCCAAAAACAATTATGTGTTTTTTAATTGTTTGCAAAAATGAGGAGAGGGAGAGGTTGTGAGGGCAGTCCCCATCAGCTCTGCTCTTTGCTGTTTTATATATTACTATTGTATAATAAATTAATTAAATTTTTTGCAGTAATTCTTAATCATAATATTTATTCCAAAATGTCATTAAAACCCATAGCAAAAGTTTAAAAATAAAATTTTTAATATGATCCATGTCATATTCTTGTTTCCGAACTGCAAGTATATGTTTATATAACATAGTTATGGCATGTGACAAGGATAGTAGGAGGATGATCAACAGAAACACTGTACGATAAGAGGAAAAAGAGATATAAAAAAATAGCACAAAAAAATTTTAAAAAGTATTACATCATATTTAACTAGCTTAAATACTTTTAAATAAAACTATACATTTTTCCTAATTTTGATATCTATGCATACTTTAAATAAAACAGTAACTTACTGAAAGCTGATTATATGCAAGATGAGACATGAACTGAGGATGAGGTTGAGCTGAAATCAAACCATAAGGATTTGGATGTACTGGAAAAGCAACAGAAGGGACACCTGTCTGAGTAACAGGTGTAATCATTCTTCCACCAGGCATTGTTGGCGGGCAGCCAGTTAGAGGTCTGTAATATATTAACTCAGCTTTAGTGTTAAAGCTTATTCATTTTTGAAATCACAAAAAAAAATTTAAAAAATTAACATGCATGAAAAAGAAACAAAACAGACAGAAAATTTAAATACATTAAAAATATGTAAATCAATATGAACATAGTTTATAAAGTAACCATAACTCATTAACCATAACATATTAACCATAACACATTAACCATAATAAATTATCATCATATACAAGAAAAGCTTACTGCCTCCCTCCCCATTAACAAAAAGTTTTAAAAAAATTTCTAAAAAATTTTTTTAATAAAATTAACAAATTTAAATATATTTTAAGTAATTTGTAAATTGAATTTATTACAATTTCTTAAGACACATCATGAACCAAAAATACATAAACACTTCTTTTACTAACACCTGTCAAACCTTCTCATACCAGTTGGATTATTAAAATCTCATTTACTGGTCTATTAGAGACTGACATTGTATCTGAATGCCATAAATGAGGGAAGGGCTTATTTCCATCTGAAACTTATAGCTCTGTATCATTATATAAAGAAATTGTTATAAATATCACTTAGAAAAAAACTTATCTGTATATACTAAACACTAATTTCATTTGCTTTCAAATAAAAAAGTTTGTTAACTTTAAACTTTTCAAATTCTTTGATCTTTTAAGACATTTATCCTTTATGAGTATTAGTATTTTTATTTCAAATTAGCAAAAGACAACATAAATTAAGATTAGGGATGCAACAAATAGTGATGTGCCGATATTCGGCCAAAAAAATCAGGCAAATACTGAATATTCAATGGTTGAATAGAAAGAATTTTTTAAAAAAATAATAATAATTAATACATATTATTTTATATATAGAACTAAGTTTAGTAATTATTTAAAAATAATCAAAACTTAGCTGTTATTATTGACATGGGGCAAAAAGAAAAATAACTTTAATAAAAATGTTTAAGGTAATAAAGATAATTAAAACTATTTCAAATAAAATAAAAAAACTAACATTAAAAAAAGTGGGAAAAATAAGAAAAAAGAATTATCCTCTTAATTCTTGAAACTAAACTTTAACACTAGAACCACAGCAATTTCGGTTACCTCACCTTGGCTCACCTTTTGCTGAATATTTGGCCAACCAAATATTCAGCAAAAGGGCCAATTAAGGCGAATGCCATTAAATCCCTAATTTAGAAAATTAACAAAAATGTAATTTATCACTTTTTGTAATACTGTAACTTTCAATTTTAAGCCAATTTCAGAGACAGTGGGGGGAAACTGCCCAATCTATGGCTATGACTTAAACAACATAATTTTTACTTAAACATTTTAAATTTTGAAAACTATGAAAATAAACAGGGATCACTTTGCATGCTTTACACAATAACCACAACTCTTATAGATCTTCTTGATTAAAATTTTGATCTTAATTTTTCTACTTTCCTAAAGGTTAACAGAGAATAAACTTTGGTAAAAAATTTAAATATATTTTTAAGCACTGTTTGTAACATGAAACTCATTTACTAGTTATTGAATATTTTAGTGTGGTGTACTTCTGGTCATGCCTTTTTTTTTTTCAAATTAAAAAGCTTCTTTTTTACAAAGTTTGAATCACAGAAGAAATATATCACAGAAGGGGACCAACTAGAAACTCCTACCCAATCCCTGCCACTACATGTTTTGCTTTTTTAATTCACAACTTTAAAATCCATTTAGTGCCTTGACGATTGTAGTTGGCGTTAACAAATCATGATACAGAAATATCCCTATAAAAGCCAAATTAAAAAAAGGTAACAAAAGAGGATAGCATCTAAAGTGTTTAGAAAAACTGCTTTGTGAACCATTTCTAAATTATGGTTAAGTTTAACACAGGGGTTATATGAGCTATTATAACTATGATAGCTAAAATCTGCATTTTAAAATCCAGATCCATCTTTTAGTGTTTGAATGTTTTGGAAATTTTTGTGTTTAATTTTGGTAAATGGTATGTATACATATATACATTACATAAACTTCTTGTTTAATAACTACAATCGCTACAAAAAAAAAAAAAAAATTACAAATGACAACAGATAACAAAAAATAACTTTCCAAAGAAGTTGTTAACTTCAACAATCTGCGAAGAAAATAAATTAAATTTACTTCTAGAAAAAAGTAAATACCAACTCAGGTGATACAATATTTATTGCTACAAAATCAAACCAACAAAAAATTTTGAAATAAAAGGAAAAGAATCTGGTTCAAAATCGCGTAAATTCAAAGAAAACATTCTAAAATAGAAAAAAAAATTCACAAACCTATTTAGATCTGACATTTAAATCTCATATGGAATTCTGTGTGACAAGAAGCAAAAAACAGAACATCAACAAAAACAAAGTACATTTTGAAACGAAGAAAGTGCAAAGAGAACTTGGCAGTCTCCTTTTAACCTAATCAAAATGTTCAGAGTGACTTGCTTAAATTTGGTTGGTCTTCTTTTGGTAAGAATATCACTTTCTCTAATGAAAAATATATTTTTTTGACATTTTATATCTAGTGGCAACGGTATTTCGCATTCTACAGAGCCAATAATACTACTACTTCAACTACCAAACGCCGGACGAAATTTTGTCTGAAACTCTTAATTTTTCTCCATTATCTTCTATCATTCAATACATTTTCATATAAATATTCGTAAATATGTCGATAAAATATATACATTAAAAATTAAGGTCAATCGTATTCAAAGCACAATTTTCTTAAGAAAAGTTTTACTCTTTGATCTTGTTTTAAGGTACTAAAAAATCTTTGTAATTGTTAGAGTAATTTAAAGTTATCTCAAACAAAATTTATAGTTAATTTTTATTATTTTAAAATGCCAATTTATACTTGAGCAAAACTGTTTCGTTTGATGATGGTATCTGAGTCATCTGTTTAAAAAAATAATAATTACGACAATTGTTTACAATTACAGCCAAACAAAATATTTTTAAACTCTGCCTTTATTTTCGTATGAAATCGCAATTATAAGATATTATTCATTTTATTGAGAGGTAAATACTTTAACTGTGTAGCTATTTATTTCTTACACTTAAAATTTGTTTTCATCCCTTGAATTTCCTCTATTTGCTAGTGTATTAAAAAAAAATTCATACACATTAATTTTCTGACTTTTACTTAAAACTCATAACAAAGTTCCACGTAATGCTTGGTACTATGAAAATAAGTTTTGTATAAATATAACATGTGCTATCAATTTAAGTTTAATTTATTCTTTTTATTTTTCAGTCGTATTTTAGAGCACTCTTTATTTAGTTTGTTTAATAGGTGTATGTTTCTAATCTGGTCATACAAAGTAGTGATTTTTTTTAATTAAAAAAATATGTGAAATTTAAGTAAATTAGTTAGCAAACTGTATAAGCTATATAAATTTAAAATTTTATTATAATTTAAATTTTAAATATAAGTTTATACTTTGATACTTTTGAGCAACATACATTATATTTCATTCTTTTTATTTTTATTCATTTTATCATATGAAAATATTATATTCATATGAAAGAGGTAACTTAAAAAATAGAAAAAGTTAATTTATAGAAATATCAATAAACTTATTTTGAGACTTTAAAAACTGGTTTCATGTACAACACAACATGATTTTTTTTCCATGGTTGTAATTGTGAATACAGTAAAACCTCCGTTAAGCGGACATTCTTGGGACCGAAAAAATTGTCTGCTTATAAGAGTTGTCGGTTTACAAGAAGGGTACCCTAATAACAAAGTTTATCACCTTAAATTGTTTTTTAAATATTTTGGAAGATGTAGAAATAAGTAAATAATCTACAATAACTATCTAGAAGGTTATTTTTTTAAAGTTTAAGAAAGATAAAAAAGAATATAGAAATAAATTTGATATAAATACATAATTCCAGATGCAGTTACAGATAAATGAATATAATTTTCCTATTAGCATAGATATTCCAGTTAGACATATGATAGGTACCGAATAGGAGCTTTCAATCCTCAGTCGTTTTCAATTATTAGGTTTACATCCCCTTACACCTACCTATTATTTGATAGGGAATGTGATTAATACCTTTCTGAAAGTAGACCTCACATGATTCACAGGGAGGGGGGAAACTATGCCTACTACCTGTTAGTCATGAGGACCTATGGAATTGATTATTCACAATCGATCAGCTATGAAGTGTCTGAATAAATGTTTCATTTATATGAACAACTCAAAGATTATACTTCTGTTCTCTTTTTTACCCCAGCTGGTTTAAATACAGTCTTCAAATTCGTAAAAAAATTAAAGAAATTTTCAATGGGGTAGAAGCATTGAGAGCATTTAAGATGTTATTTCAACTTGAGGGGTCTCATAACCTGTGTGGTCCAGATCAAAAGATACCGCTGTCCGGATTATTTCAGGAGAACTGTATCATTTTCTTTCCTTTCTTTACAAAGATAAGGTAAGGTGACATTAGAAAGATTGATTCTTTAGTAGTGAAATAGTTTAATAATATTTTTAGTTATGGATAAGGCAAAAAAAATTTACATGCTTTAAAAATTGAGAGAAGTTGCGTTTTTTTTTTTTTTTCTTGCAATTTAAAGCAGAAAGTTTTTTTGTTTTTTTTCAAATTTAGAAGAAGTAGTGTCCGGTTTGAAGAGATAGAAAATAACGTTTCAGAGCCAAAATTACTGACCGCGTCCAGTTACGAGAGTGTCCCTCTTTGCGGAGTATGTACATAATGGTTTATTCATAGAAGATTCCTGGGAAATTAGAAATATATCCGTATTGAAAGGCGTCCGTTTTCCAGGAGTGTCCATAACAGGAGGTTTCACTGTACTTGCTTTTAATATTAAGAATGATTATAATTTTACTGTTATTTCAAAACAACCCACTATTCACTTTTCTTATTCGATTATGTAATTGTTTACTGACATATTTGATTACATCAGTGTTTCCCAAAGTGTGGTACGCATACCACCAGGGGTACAGGAACAGTTTAGTAAGAGTACAAGTTCTTATGCGAAATATCTTGCAACAGACGAAAATTTCAAAAAATTTTACTTACTAACAAAGCCAGCCATGAAAATTTACGATTACGTATTTTCTATATTTTTTTGCTGAGTTAACAGTTAATAATTTGTGGCAGCCAGTTATGATTGTTAACTTTTGTGCAATTTTTGTTATAGTAAAAAATATATTCATTTTTTTTAGTGGTACACAGTGTTACGAAAAATTTTGAAACGGTGCACAAAAGTCATAAGTTTGGGAAAAACTGGATTACATAATTATCATATAATAAATTTTTAAGGTACTGTTTAATATTATAATCTATTTTCTAATAAAAAATTTTATAAAAGATTTAAATATTGATGTAAATGTATTTTAAATAAAATAATATATATCATTTTATTTTTATTTAATAAATTATTATTTAAAAAGTGTTTTATTTTTTTAAAAGAAATGCCTTTTTTTTTTAATTCATTGGAAAAAGATTTTTTGATATTAACTCTTAACGGACCAATGTAGACTTCAATAGTTGTTTTTAATATTAAAAAGGATTATAATTTTACTGTTATTTGAAAACAACCTTTATTCAATTTTCTTATTAGATTATATAATTGTTTACTTACATATTTGATTACATAATTATCAAATCATAATAAATTTTTAAGATACTGTTTGATATTATAATCTATTTTCTAATAAATAATTTACAATAACTAATTTTATAAAAGTTATAATAAAATTATTAATAATATATGTACCTTTTTTAAAAAAAAGATTTAAATATTGATGTAAATGTATTTTAAATATCTATCATTTTATTTTTATTCAATAAATTATTATTGAAAAAGTGTTTTATTTTTTTAAAAGAAATCTTTTTTTTTTCTTCAAAAAAATCATTGGAAAAAGATTTTTTGATATTAACACTTAATGGATCGATGCAGCCATAAAAGCTATATGGCACTTTCACTTACTTGGACAAAATGCCTAATAATTTGGTGACAAACCAGTTTATTATTTTCATCACTCTCATAATTACAAATAATTTTATTATAAATTTATGATTAATATTTTTCATTATATTATGTAAATTGTACTGGGATGTAAACTTGAAATACTTCTGGACCGTTAATGGTTAAACTGTATTTTAAAAATGTAAGCTATATGCTAATTTGAAATTTATATATTTTTTAGTATACATAAATTGTTTTAGTTTAAAGATATATAAATAATTATAGAGCAATTTTTTTAGAAAATACGAGACATGACTAACACTGCCCAAAAAACTCCCATCAGTCTTCTTCAAGAATTATGTGCTCAGAAAGGAATGACACCAGACTATAAACTCATGTCTGTTGAGGGGGCAGTTCATGCACCTACTTTTATGTACAGAGTTAGTGTCAATGACATAATTGCATCTGCCACTGGACAAAGCAAAAAGAAGGCAAAGCATGCTGCTGCAAAAGCTGTTCTCGAAAAGTTGCTTTCAGAAGAAGGTGGTTTTAAAGAAGGTTTTGTTTCTGATAATGTGACTGTTAATGCGGAATCTTTGAATGAAATTATTTCGTAAGTATCTGTATGTAATAATTTTGAAATTTCATAAATTATTTTTGAATGCAAATAGAAAATTTTACGAAAGCAAATTTGCTATTTACTGCTTTTTTATAGTGATATTTGTTAGAATGCCAATGAACTGTTTAAAAAGGAAACTTGTAAATTACACACATTTTTGTCCAAAAGTTCATGAAACATTAAATATAATAATATGGGTTACTTTAATGGGTGAATATCGTGTGAAATAAATCTTTCTAATTTTCAATGAACGTGAATTAATTGTTTTAAAAATACTTTCAAGTTATAAATGTTTGAAATCCAAATTATTGCATTGTTGCTTAAAAGTTTTGATTTACCAATATAAAAATTTTATAGCAGCGTTGTGATTTTTTTACTCGCAAAACTACATAAATTTTACTAAGAAAAACTGATGTCTTCTTCTAATCTAACATTTGTTACTGAAACTTTGGATTTAAATTTTTTTTTATAGAAATCATATGGTTGAAACTTCTATTCAAAGCTGAAGACTAATTCCTAATCTTCACTTATTCAGTGTCTTTGATTTCAATTTTTGCTACAACTAAGGGTTATCATTTTTATAGGGAACCACTAGCAGTCCCCATTGCTGAAGAAAATGCTGCCGATAATCCTGTAGGAGCATTACAGGAGCTTTGCATGAAACAAAGATGGCAACCACCTTATTATGAGACTGAAAAAGCTACTGGACTTCCTCATGAGAAAGTATTTTCTATTCTCTGTATGGTTGACAAATTCACAACTTCTGGTAAGAGATATTTATTTTATAAGATTTTTGTTCTTTTTTTTTTCCTTTATAACTTTCAATAAACTGAATTTTTTTCACAAAATTATCATGACATTTATTTCTTCTTTTTTTTTTTTTTCTTATATTGTAAAAAGAAATCACCAAAAAATTTACTTATTCATTTTTAGGTTAAATTTTCAGTTTTTTAAATACAGTCAAGCCATTGTTTCTACATCTTTCACTTTCCTGTATATATCATGTTGTTTTGATGGCCCCGTCACAAATGCTATTCTTATAATGTTAATATTCTTTTAAATCGTTTTTTAAACTAGCAGATTACCATCCCTATCGTTCAGAGATTCTACAGACATTTTCCAAAAGTATTGATGCTTATTTACTTTGAGAGGAAGAACTGTAAGTCCTAATGCTAATGAGGAAGAAGTAAATCAGGATTTCTTACAGTAAGAAGAAAATATAACGTCACATTTGATGTTCATGCGTCAGTTGATAAAAATGTTGAAGCTAAAGAAGTTCAGTGTGATACCGAAGAAAACAATGGATTTAGCCACAGTCAGGTTTTCAGCGTTTGAATCAATAAGGAAAATTTTGTACTCATAGGAACTTAACAGGAAATGAACAGCAATCTGTTGCAAATATTGAAAATTTATTGTTCACACTAAAAAGAAAAGATTGTGTTCAAATTAAAATTTCCAAATATTTTAAATAAGTAAAAATGTTCTGTTTATCTTTTTTTCAATCGTCAAAATTTTTGCATTAAGTGTATAATTTGGTCAATTAAAATTTTTTATACAAATTATTAAATTATTTATTTTCAAATCAGTTACTTCTTGTATACCATATATTTTTTAGTCATTATTCAATATTTTAAGTTGACCTGCTTAGTTGAATGGTGTTTTGGAAAACAATCAAGGTTCTACTGTATAAATATATTCCATTATTAAATCTCTTATTGTAATGGAAGTACTATTAAAAATAGATAATGTTAGAAAAATCTCAATTTTTATAGGTGAAGGAAAGAGTAAGCGTCTTGCAAAAAGACAAGCGGCTGATAATATGCTAAAAAGATTGACTGAATTGAAAGTCATTTCTCCTGATGAAGAAGAAGCTGTAAAGGTAAGATTATTTTAAATTGCTGAATCTCATTCACCAGCATTCTACATGATGTCATACTCATGATTTTTACCTTCTGTGATTTGCACTTCATATGCATGTTTTTTGTTGTTGTTTTTTTAATGTGTTGTTCATGTTTAAACATTAGTAATCCATGAGTTTGTGCATAGTTTTTACTCTTTCCGGGTTTTCAGTTTAACTGTGTAATACTCAGAGTTGACGTGATTTGAACTACTTGTTTTTTTTTTAATTCTAAATTATTGATTTAAGTTAAAAATGATTTTAAAGAAATTCTCAGTAGGTTCTGATATTCTATAAAATCTAATGAATCATCCCTAATCTAATAAATCTATAAATTCTATAAAATCTAATGATAATGAAGATTTATGCTGAATGTAATACATAGCATTTTTAAATAGTTATTAAAGATGCTTATTTTCGATTTTCATTTTTTAATAGCCTTTAAAGTTGCTTTTAATAAATGTTCAATTTTTTTCTTTTCCATAGTGAGATTTTTTTTCTTAGCCATGTCAATTGTTGCCATGAATTTTGCAAAAAGCTAAATTTTCACACATTTTCCGTACACAATGTACATGCAACATGTTCTGTATAAGGTTTTTCCATTTTATTCTGCAATCCCTTTAGACCTACCCTAGGACCGTAGCGTACAAAAGTGTCAATCATCATGTTGAAGGGCTTGCTCGTGAGTCCACGTGCACATACACTGAGCTGAATTCAGTAGAACTCTTACACATGCAACACTGCTGCATTTTGCTTGAGATTCCCAATTTTATGCTTCATCTCTCGTCCTCTGAAATTGAACCTAAAAACTTTGATTCATGGGAACCAACTAAGCATTGCCAAAGTTTTCAACTTAAGTAAAAGAAAATTTTATTTTTCTTTCTTGTTAATTTTTTTGCTGGTGAAGCGCCATTGTTTTTGCAATAGGCAATTCGAGAATTTCTCACACTGCTCTATATCTAAATCAGTATCACTATCTTTGATCTTGACTTGGAGATTATTCACTAACAACATATTTTCAGAGCAGTCAACAATCACAGAATTTCATCATTTCAATAATTTTTGTCTCCCTGTTATTTATTTGATTTTATAAAGATAATTTTTTTAACTGGGAAAGATTTTGTCAGAGGAAGCATCCCCTAATTGCATAAAATATTTTAAATTTTTTATATTGTAGTGTTATTGTGCTAAATTTGTTACTAAAATTTTAACTGATTCTTAGTTATTAAAAAAAAAAAAAAAAATATTCAGTAATTTTTAGTTGCTAGGTTTTAAAAAAAATATGAAGTGAGGTATTTTTCACTATTTTAACATTTAGCAAATGCTGTAAAAAATCTTATAATGTTTAGCTTTGTCACTTCAGAAAAATTTAACTCATCTCTTTATCATCTGATTAAAAACAATTGAAATGTAAAACAGATCTTGGATTTGTTAAATATGATGTATGTAGAGACCATATAATAATTTACTTGTGACAAAAATGTTTTACTTCAGATACTTATAGTATTTACAAATTATTAAAATTCTTTTCAGTCAATCCATTGAAGAAATGCTGAATCAAATAAAGTTTGATTAATTTTTTACACATCTATGTCAATTCAGTATGACCAATAATATTAATTTTGTATATGTTTTTCGTGAGCACACATTTATAATTAATTTTTATTTAAATCTAAAAAATGTGCCTAATAACTTTGTGAAGGTAAAGTTAAACTAGTTGAAATTCTGAATTAAAGTTAACTTTCTTTTTTACATAATGGAAAAAAAAGTAATTATTGCTTTAAATAATAAAATAAACAACTCAAAATGAAATGGGGCCATTTTAAGAGCAATTTGTAGTATTTTTATTATTTTCAATTATTAATTTGCTAATTTAATAACTAAATTATAATTAATTGTTTGTACTAACCTTTCCTGCATTGTATAAAAATTGTTTTAATTTTTTAACTTAAATATTTGTGGAAATCCAACCTCCACTACAGCAGCGCCACCCTAATTTTGTAGCATTCAGCCAAAACGCTCAGACGGAGCGGATGTTAAATATATCTGTTGTTATTTTTTTTAAATTTGCTTATTACCAAAGCGTAGTTATTTCAACTATACCTGAAGCCAACTTCCACATGGGGGTTCTGGCCGTGAACTTGGTTTGATAAAATATAATTAACACATACGGTGTTAATTAACCACAGATAATTGATAATTAAGCACAGGTTGTGTTTAATGTTGTTTACTTGGCTTACCAGGCGGGTGAGTTTCAATTTGAACTGTATCTCTTAAACTGTATAAATGACATCTCTAAATAATATCAAACCAATTGCAAATTTCCTAAAATCGGGAAATGTAAAAACTGTGAAATTGCTCAATCGCATTATATTTAATGATGTGTTTGATCGCAGCTCTCGAAAAAAATTGCGATCCTTTTCTTCTTTTCCCCTTGACATAAATATTGAGGAAAGGAAAAAGTTGATATCTGATACTTGTTCCGAACACGAATTAATATGTGTGTTAAACGTGCTAAATTTGGATGTTGAAGGGGAAAAGCCAGAATTAATTTTTAGAATTTATCAATCGCTTATGAACTTAAAAGAATTACAAGCTTTTAATACACAGTTTAGCGAAGATGAAGACAGAAGTGAAAGTCAAACTTTGCATCTACATGATGACATTAAGACCGCACCCAAGTGTTTATCGAGTAGTAACAAAACAAAGAATGAAGAATTTGATTCTTCGAATTACTTTCTTTTAAAAGAAATATCATCTTCAATGAGACGATTCAATGCTTCTGATTCTTATGGGATACATTTATTTTTTAACGATGTTGAGGACGCGTTTAATTTTATTCCGAATTTAAGTGATATGCAGAAAATAATATTTTGTAAAACTTTACTTGACGGTCAAGCAAAAACTTTTATTTTCACACAACGTAATTTAACATCGTGGTTATTGTTTAAAAATGCTTTATTACATGAGTTTAGTCACCAATTAAATGCCGCCGAAATTCATCGTCAATTACGTAATCGTAAAAAAAATCCACACGAATCTTTTATGGAATATTTTTTTGTCGTACAGGAACTTGCGTGTAATTGTAAAAACCCAATAGACGATTTTTCTTTATTTGATTATACTATTGACGGTATTCCCGATTCCCCCGCTAATAAATCCATTTTGTATGGCGCAAAATTCTATTGCTGAATTTAAGGATAAATTGTGTATTTATGAAAATATAGTTAATGATAGAAACAAAAAATCTTTTTTCCATAAAAATCCTCGCTTTTCCCCTGAATTTCCCAACCGTGAGCGTAGTAATTTAGTACGTAACAATGTACGAGGATATGATTTTCAAAATGATGGCTAATGTGAGAATCCAACCTCCACTACAGCAGCGCCACCCTAATTTTGTAGCAAACACTCAGACGCGGATGTTAAATATATGTTGTTATTTTTTTATTAAATTTACTTATTACCAAAGCAACTATATATTTCAACTATACCTGAAGCCAACCTCCACATATTCTACATTTATAATTTCTTTTTTCCTTTTTATATTTACAGAAGTTTGAAGAATTAAAAATATATGAAAAAGAAGACCCAGATAGCTGCCAAACAAATCTGCAAAAGACCTACTCCAAAAATGTTTTAAAATTTCTGAAAGATTTAAAAACTTCAAACAGCTCTTTCCTTCTTGCTTTGCAAGATATCGATCTCCTAGATCCAAATTTGGATTGCACTAAATTGTTACAGAATATTGCTGCAGAGCAAAACTTTGATGTTCACTATATTCCTATAGAACAACAAGGCAAAAATGGTAAAGTATAACAAATTATTAAGTATTCTCTGTGTACATATTTGCATTCCCATGGCTCTTGAAATACAATAATAATTTAAATTTTTGAGTCTGGATTATATTTTAGCTTCTGAAGTTTTCAATTATGATCTAAATTTTTTTTATATTTTATTTATATAAAAAAAAAAGTTAGTTTGAGAATTAGGCTCTAATTTATTAAGCTTAAGCTCTGTTCTTGACTATGTTTTCATTAATCACTGGAGAAAATAAACTTATTTTTCCTTATCTTTGTGATCTCGTGTATTACTCGAATGTTTGGCTTTGCTTTTTGTCAATGTTTGTTTGTTTTATATAAAATAGGAATTTAAAAAATTGTGTAAAAATCCACAGCAATTAAAAGCCACACAGATTTAATAATAAAATTGTTGCAAAATCGAGCTAATGTGATTGAAAATTGAAAGATGAATACTCATTTGCATGATTCGAGATACAATAATAGTACTGCATGTAATATATCTGTCTTAGAAAAATCAAGATTTTTAAAATTATTTAGATATCTGTGGGTGTAATTGCTAAAAAGGTTATCAAAAAACATGCGAAGGAACATTCTTGAAGGAATTGGCACAAGATCGAACCTTTGCATCGAAAAGCTATTATTCAATCAAATACTCAATTAGAAATTCACATACTGTACTGTGGATTTCGGAAAAACATGAAATCTGTAACAATAATTGCTGAAAAACCACATGTATTTCCAATGTAATTGGTACAAAATCAAGCCTACTAAATGTTGAATACCTTATAGCACAATTTGAAATTTCCATTACACAATAATTTCAGCAAAGTAATTATAACCGCCTGCAGCAATCATATAAACTTTGTAAAGTGCTCGTTATCTTAAAATTTTTCTCTGTCATTTTTCAGGTCTCATGAACTCATGCGTTTTAAAGAAGTTTGTGTCCCAATTTAGAAATTTTAGTAAAAAAAGAAATAAGCTACATTAAACCTTATTATGTGTGACTGCAATTTCTCAGATAATATCACATTAAGCTTGAAAACTTGCTTTTGATGAAAAATAATTTCTCGGGCAACTGTTATAAACAGAACTGATAAAGAATTTCCCATGCAAAACTAAATCAGGTACTTATGTTCGAAATATGAATATGTAAAAATTCTGTAAAATAAGGCTACTTAGAATTAGGAAAATTATTTTGATATTGTGTACTTATTGTTTAAGTAATTATAAATAATGATTTTAAAAAATCTTTTTTAGATTAAGATTTATATATATATATCTATTACTTCGCTAAATGTAAGTGCTTATATTATTTCCAATTTTGAATTTCTCTTTTTAACTTACATAATTATGCATGATGTATCAAAACATTACTTGTGGCCCAAAAAGTGTCCGTCCAAGTAAAATCTCCTATATTGGCAGGTTTGAATGTGCATATTTAATTGTAAAAACATAATGCTACCATGAATATACATAGATTTTTATTATTTTGATATTTCTTGCTTCATTCATTTTGTATTAAGTGTTCCAAATGTAAGCATTTGATTTTCATGCATGGATGTACAGTGCGTCGGACATTCACATTCTAGGACTCAATTTTAATGATTTTAGGGGGTGATATCAAATATACTAATTAATTACTGCAGACGATATTTTAAGTCACGAAATTAGCCACAAAAACGTAGTTTTTCTGATTAAACAATTCTTTTTTCGACAGATTTGGATTTCTGACCCTGAGAATATGGGAGGGTAGCCACAGTCTGGGAAATATGGTCCCCACAGTTTGGTCTGGTGAGCAATCCAAAATTTGGATCCCATTTACTTTTTGCATATTTCACCATATCTCGAGAACTTTTAAAGTAAATTGAAAAATTTTCACACAATTTTGAAATTCGTTTTTCCAAAGATAGTTCCATGCAAAAAATAAATTTTACTAAATATTTATTATTATTTTATTTGCTAATAATTAAAAAAAAATTGAATTGTAAGGTATCAATTTCTTACATTATTTTAAAGTGTGCAATTTTACATGGCAAAATGCAAAATTTGAGTGAAATCGGTCAATCAGTTCCTGAAAAATCGAATTTTAAATGTACGACTTCTTTAAAATTCATTTTCTTATGAATTATTTGACCCATTTTATAAAAATTTTGTATCTTGCCATGCAAAATTACTTACTATAAAATGATGTAAAAAATTGCATACATTACAATTTAAAATTCTTTTGTAATAAAATAATAAAAAATACTAAATATTTTCTAAAATTTACTTTTTGCATGGAATTATCTTTAGATATATGAATTTTGTAATTGTGTGAATATATTTTTCAATTCGCTTTAAAGGTTCTCGTTTTATGGCAAAAAACACAAAAATTAAAGTTATGGGGTCCACACTTTGGACTCTCCCGACCAAACTATGGGGACCATATTTCCCAGATTGAGGCTACCCCCTATATTTTGAGGATCAGAAATCCGAATCCGTTGAGAAAAAGCTATGTTTATTCAAAGAATGTACATTTTTGTTTCTGATTTCATAATTTTAAATATATAATTAATTAACATATTTGAGGTATCCCCCACGAACCATTATGTTTAAGTCCTAGAATGGGAAGATCCGATCATTAGATCGAAAGTTATTCATAGTCCCTCTTTTCTTTTTTTTTCTTTTTTCTGTACTTAACCAAATTTTAACTGGTAACCAACATTTTTTCAAAATCTTGGAGCCCTGAGCATTCATGTTTAGAAAAAATCTAAAAAATGATCCCACATCAATTCTTTGACATTTGGTCATGAGATCTGAAATGTCAACACTTCCTCTACTACATAAACTTTGTCTCCTCAGCGGTCAAATCAATAAATTTTGCCTTAGAACTTAATTAAAGGGTTAAAATATATTATATTGATTTTAATAAGATTATATTTATCTACTTTTTTAAAATTTATTTTTAAAAGTTTCATATTTAGTGAGTTTGTCTCGCATCATATATTACTTTTTAGTTAAATATATTTGAATTTTAACTAAGTTTCAATTCTATCTACTTCTATTTAAATAATGCTTATATGTCTTCCAGGTGATTTTCATTGCTTAGTACAGATTACATCCTTGCCAGTTGCTGTCTGTTTTGGCACAGCAGCTACCAAAGAAGATGCTAAAGTTAATTCTGCTCGCAATGCCCTGAATTTTATTCAACTGATGTGCAAAAAATGATTTTATGGATTTAATCTGAACTTGTAAAACAATGTTCTCAAGGTTTGTCTTTTCTGCATTAAATCAGGGGTGCAAGTTTTCTGACTTTTAATGAATTCCCATCTTTTTTTTATCTTTTTTTTTTTTTAAAAAATCAAAGTTCGGTTGGACAAATTAAAAATTAATTCACAATAATTAAGAAAAATATTTAACTCACTTGGATTGAGCTATTTTTCTTTATTTTATCATGATCTTAAAATGAACTACTTTTGTTAGTTAGTTTAGGTATTCACTTGAACATAATACTTCTTTCTCTTCTGAGAGTAAAGTCATAATTTTATTTAAAAAGTTGAATGAGTGAGGGGGAATATCTAATATTTTTAATATCTAACGGTAAAAACTTATGGATTCTTAAATAAGGTGAGATTATTTGCTATAACTTTATTTATTAAGTAAAAGTCAGAATTTTTTATTATATTTATTCTATTTTTGTAGAAATTTTGTTGACTCATTTCCATAAAAAAAATTGCTTTCTAATTTTTAAAGTATTAAGATCATTGTTTTATTTATTTATTATTTTTTTTAATGAAAAATACTTCTTTTTTTTAAAAAGTTTTGTTTAATTTTTATTCTTATGTAAATGATCATTAGCTATATAATTTTGTTCTTTAATTAAGACTATTTTATTTCAGGTCTTGACATGTTAAAATGGAATGCACCCCAGCAAATGAAACTCAAGTCCGATTGGTCATTTTTAATTCTTTGATCACCCTAAGGGTTATGATACTTCCAACTAAACTAAAACTTTTAATTATCTGACAAATAATTGACTTATTTTTATGTACTTCAATGCTTTGTACGTTAATGGTCTGCCTTTTGTAAATCACAATACTGTTGGGTTTTTTTTTCACTACGTAAGGTATACTATAATTGAATGAGTGAGTAGAAAATTGTAATATCTACTTTATTTAAATGATCAGACTAAAATAATTACATTTATGTTATCCTGAATCAATTATTTTCTTAAAAATGAAAGCAAAGATATATAAAGATGATAGTATAAAATTGCAATGTGATATTTTTTTGTATT
Source organism: Parasteatoda lunata (assembly GCA_949128135.1). Lineage (NCBI taxonomy): Eukaryota > Metazoa > Arthropoda > Arachnida > Araneae > Theridiidae > Parasteatoda > Parasteatoda lunata. The sequence continues at coordinate 83,996,872 of OX421970.1, read as the reverse complement.
ATCATTTGCTGTTAAATGTATGTTGTTTTTTTGTTTTGTTTTTTAAATTTAAAATTTATTTGTAGCATCTATATTTTATTTAAAATTATATGCTGTAAACTGAGAAAATATTAAAATTTTTAGAGCAGATAAATTAGAGGTTTTGTGGAGCTACGATTTCTAACATTTTATCAAATCAGTCTTAATCTCTTGAATCAAAACTTAATTAACATTGGAAATTATAGAAAAGGAAATTTATATAAATCATTTACAAAAATTATAAGTTTTCATATTTGTTTTTAAAAAAGGGCTCCAAAGTCGTTTAAAAACAAAGTCATTGTTTTAAAAAGGGGCTGTAAAGTCATTTTATATTTATAATTTATGCCAATTTTTTATCTATTTATAATCATTTTCTCATTGGACAGAATTTTAATTATCCATCTTAAACAGCCAAGATAGTAAAATTCAAAGAAAATTTCCATGGCAAGAATTGTTATTTAAAATTGAGTGTCAGGTCAACAGTTAAATAGGGTTTAACAAAGTTTTTTTTTTTTTTTTCATACAAAAAATAATATAAGATAAAGATTTTATTTTCAATACACTGATACAGTTAAATTCACTACTCCTTTTTTGAAACAATTAAATGTCTCACGATGTTTCTTTATTAATACATGTCCAGCAATTTATCTTGTTTTTCTTTGTATGTTTCAATTATAGAAAAAAATCTTTAACTTCAATTATAACATAATGATTTCTATTAAAATGAACAGTGATCCTCAATGATGCTTATCATATTTTATTTAGAATGTTAGATTAATTACTGCAAATTATTTACTTTTATTTATTTTTGGAACATTTGATGGCAAAGAACTGGGCATTATATTTAAAGACTTAAGTATTTTATTGAATTTTTATTCATTGGCATTCTTAGTTTTTTTCCCCTTGATATTTTATTTTTTTATTGTTTTTTTACTGATCATAATGAGTTACGTCATGGTTCTCTTTTTTTTTTTTTTTTTTTTTTTAAATGTCGCATAAATTTTATGCAATAGAAGGAATTCTTTACAATTATATGGTAGCAATCAATGTGTTAAATGTCAAGATTTTCTTTAAAATATGTATTTGATTGACTGTAAGAAAAAGTGCTATTTTTATAATACTAGAACATTTTATTCTACAAAATATAAAAAATAAATATGAGAGTGAATCAAATGAAAATGAGACCTTTTAAATAGCTTTTTAATAAAATTTAGCTTGCAAAAATTACTAAGTAATTTTTTCATAACACTTTTTGCAGAATTTTTTATTTATTTTTATTATAAAAAATAAAACATACATAAATTTGTTCAACAATACCTTGCAAGTCAGTTAGACTATACTTTAAAGAAAGGTCAAATGATGCTAAGTGTTAACTAAGAGAAAATTTTCCATGAAGATCATGTATTAGAAATGGAAATCTTTAAGATTTCAGCTAGGCATCCTTGCATAAATCATATGTGAGTCATTCAACAGATAATGGAGCCAGTTGGTCTCACTTTTTGATTTAAAGTCAGCAGTGTTCCCAACTTTTGTTCAGAGTAATTATTCATCTCCTTATGTTTTGAAATGATTTTTATTTTTTTTTAAAATTATGAGGACGGGCAAAAAAATGTTTGTTCTTTCCAAAAGTTTGTTAATTGAAAAAAGAAAAAAAAAAGATTTTTTTTATATATAAAAAAAACAGCTTGCTGAAATTTTTGTAAATATCATTTTAAAAGGTCTCTTTTAAGTACTCTCTTGTAGATAAATGTATCTACTTATGAAAACAAGTTTCTTTAAAATTTATATGAGCTGCTATATTTTATATTGTTTTGGTAAATTTTAACTTTTAAACCATGAACTGAACAAATTTGTTTTATTTTTTAATAAAATTACTTTCTCATGTATTAAGATCTGACTTGAAATTTTGAATACTTAATGTGAATAAGTAGAAAAGTTTATTGTTGTAGGTTTTTGGTAAAGTTTGAATTTCCTATACAAATCATATCTCTCACCTGGAAAATAGTTTGAAATGTATAAAAAAGATTTAAATAATATTATTTGTAAAAAAAAAAAAAAAAAATTACTCTAATTTCTAAGAATTGACGTTGTTTTCTCAATTTTTCCTTACTCTAATGTTTTTCTCTAGAAAAAAATTAATTAAATGCTCAGAACAAGGCATTAAGCAGATATAAATATTACCAAGTAAAAGCTTATAGCTAAGGCCCGGATTTTGATGACATTTGCATTTTTTGTCCTTTAGAGCATTTTTTTAGATTTATAGGGCATTTTTCTTTAAATTTTGGGGCATATTTTGCATTTTAAGGCATTTTTTAAATTTTTTGTTCATTTTTTCCAATTTTTATTATTTTTTATCATTTTTCATTATTACACTGGCTTCCAAACAATGAAGAAAATCTCTAGGATTTTAACAGGTGAAGCAACATCTTTTCAAATTGAAGAAGAATTGTCAGTAAGTGCGACCGTCTTTTTCAAGTACGCACCAATAACATCAGTAGGCGTTGAAAGAAGCTTCTTCAGGTATAAAAATTAATTTTCAGACAAGAAACGCTCGTTTACATTTCAAAATATTAAAAAAAAAATTATAATCCAATGTAATTCTGATATTTAGTAATATTATGAGATGGAAGTTGTTATATTCATTAAAGTTTCTATACAAAATGAAAATGTTTTGGAGTCAATATATTTTCCTTTTTTTTTTTTTGTTATTTTAGGATATAAAACATATTTTTCAAACTTTAATGAACGTAGAACAAATATTGCATTGCTTTATATTTTTTGAAATAACTCATAATAATTTTAAAGAGTAAAAAATTGTTTCAGTTCAATATTTTTACTTTATTTAAGTCATGTCATAGGGCGTTTTTAGCGCAATTTTCGCATTTTAAGGGCATTTTTTGCATTTTTAAGGGCATTAATTGAGATTTTTTAGGTCATCAAAATCCGGGCTCTACTTATAGCAATCATCACATTTACTTTGCAGATAAATATTTAATTTTGATAACTTATTTTAAGGTTTAATTAAAGTAACACAGAAAAAGCAAACTTGTATCCATCCAGAATTTTAAAATAAATGTTTGCACAATAAAAATTTTGTAATTCCTTACTATATTACTATAGAATTGTTTTGTTGGTAATTCGTACAAGGTAAATGAATAACTGAAGTTTTCAAAGTGAATGGCATCATTAAAATTCTCCTTTTGTAGCTAGATATTTGATCTACAATTTATAATTTTTGGAAGTAAGGGCCGGTCATAGAGGTTTCAATGGCCAATGCATAGTGATGGTGGTTTGTCCAAGAAATGCTGTTTTAATGTTGTAATGATGTGATATATATGTTGTAATTCTAAGTCATGTACATATATTGCTCACAATGTATTTTTCCTGCATCTAACTCAATGTGTTGTATGAATTTTAATTTTGCATGTTTTAAGTAAATATGTAATTTTTGTTAAAAATTCATTGCAGTTTTTGACTTAGATAGTATTTGCTTGAAAAGATTATTTTAAAATTATGAACTATAATAAATCACTGAACTATTTATCAAAGATATAGATATTTAAATTGTAATTTATTGTATTAATTTCTGTTATAGCAACAAAAAAATGGATTTTATAGTTCACATAGTGTTAAAATAAAATCAATACTAAAATCTCTTTGAGTTTTGTCTTTCTTTTATATTCTAATATTCTTGCAAAATTGAATTTATTCAAATATAGAAGAATTTCCGATCTTAAAATAATTCATTTTGAATTGATGTTCACTATTATAAAAAACAGTTTTAAAAAAAATAACTAAACAGATGTACTACAATTTATCTAGCATTTGTTACAATTAATTGTATGTTAAAAAGTTTTTCCACAATTGCCTATTGTTGGTTATAGAGGTCAAGGTTCGACAATTTCATGATCAACAGCATGAATGTGACAATGTGTTTAGCATTGTGCTCCAACCACATTAACTGTTAGATAAATAAATAATAGGAGGAGTTTTTCTGAGTTTGATCTTTAGTTTATCGTTCATAATAGAATTTTTATTTTTTCATTCCGTTGCATTTATACTTATTACAGTTTTTGGTGACATGACGTCATAAACTACTAGTGTTCTACCTGTCTTTTTCATTTGTTATTGGTAGGTCGTGATGTCATCCCTTATCTGTAGTGCAAGAGTATTAATATAATATGTCTGTTTTACAAGTTCATATTTTTTTTACAAACTAACATTTCCCACGGAAAATTCCTTTCTGTTTTAATGTAAGTTAGTATCAATTCACATTAAAATTCTTGTAGCTATTTACTTTCCAGACAAGATAGTACTCATCGATCTGAAGTTGGTTATGCTTCAAGTTGGCACAGGGGTATAAAATTAAAGCTATGAATTAGCCATTTCATTGAAAATTGTTATCTAAAATCAAAAACCTAGTTGCCAGAAAAGACCATGTAGCATGATTCAGCATTTTCCTCAACATAATAACATGGTAATTAATAAAAATTCATTTACAGTAGTTCCTAATGTATTTTTGAATACAATGCAATTTTAATTTTATGCTAAGTTGATATTGAATATTTTTATGAAATTATAAATTACATATATTGCTGAATCTGTTTTCGAAATGTTGCGTTTAATTATTAAATAATATATATATACAGGGGTAATTATCTAATGTTAAGTTTGAATTTTGTAAAAGTGGCCCCCAAAACTGAAATTTTCCTTGTACATACACTGAGCCTTTTTTTTTTCAAATTATTTATAGACATTTCTGAGAATATGTTTTTATTTTTGTTTTCTCATTATAAATAATATTTTTAATAAAAAAATATACTCAATCAAATTTTGTTTTTATTATACATTCCAATTTTTCCTTTTTTAAGTTAATAATACTTTTTTTTCTTTTCCGTTGCATTTATACTTATTTCATAGTGGCTATCAGTTTATATAAATCCGGTAGCCTGTCTAAGAGCTCTATATCAAATCTCAGACCTTCACAATGATAGCTCAGTGCCTTAACCACTGAGCTATTGGCTAGCGTCACTGATATATTGCACACTGATGCATGTATTTTAACTTGTACCGTATCCCAGGATTTTATACTTTTCCAACTCTCTGAAATGAGGAACATCTATTGGCAGGCTCTTTCGTCTTCCATTTTCTTTGTACTGTTGAGCAGCAAGGTAGTTGAATTAATAACAACAAAACTGAAAATAGCTTATGCATAGCTTAAAAAATATTTTTTCCCAGTTAACAAGTTGGTTTGGCGCACAGAAAGATGCACTGTTTATCTTATGTCTGACAATGAAAAGCAGTTCATTCCCACTCTTCCCTCCATACAAAATGTTTGGCTTTGTGCCAAGAGTAACATGTTTACGAAGCAAATCAACATGTATATTATCATTCAGTTTTCAACCGCATTTATTACCGTTCAACAATTTTAGTATGATTGACCCAGAAAGCGCCTTGAGGGGTATAACGGCATTCTTGTGTAGGTGTACTGGAAGAAGTCCCTATCCCTCACAATGTTTTTGAAAGAAAATTAAATAATTGGGAAAGTCAAATAATTGTTTTATGCAATAGGCTCATTTGTGGAAGGGTTTTTTTTTTTATGCTTGTTGCTGTGCATCAGATCCTGTTTTCCAGTAATGATTTCCTTTTTTGACAGTGTTGCTGATACCATGCCGCTTCCACTCCCTAAACTAGATTTGACTATCAAGTTGTTGTTTTTTTGTTATAGTAAATAAAAGAATAGATTCAGTTAATATGTGAACTATTATATCTTCAAAAATCCTGTTTATTCATTTTTTCTTTTAATAAAAAAGTGCCTGATTTTTAGGTTGTATATTGTTGGTTAATTCTATTACATTCATTAGTTAATTTTTATTGTGCATAAATGAACGTTTTTTTTTTTTTTAAATTAATGTGTTTTTCTGGTATGATTACTGAACCAATAGTTAATTCAGTGATCATTTAAGTTTCTTTTTTTATGTACATGGTGTTAATAACAGCAAAATGTAAATTTTTAACATCTAAAATTTATATTTTTTTTACGACCTACTTTCAATTTTTTTTCTTTTCAATAATCTAAATAACACATATCTAATGTTGGTGCACTAATTATAATTTAAAATCAAATCATAAAATGATATTGACATTGGGCAAGTGAATTATGTATTTTCAGAAACTTTGCTTTTGAAAAATAACATTAAATATGAATGAAATTTAAAATTTTAGTTAGCTATGTACTTCTTAACTATGTCGTGTTTTATCAAATTAAATAGATAATAGACAAATTAAATTTGGAGGCACAATTAATATCATTCTTCAAACAAATCTAAAAAGAAAGACAAACTTTTCACTATAGATAAAAAGTGTCTTAGCATCGTAAAATAATCAAAAACAACAGGACAATAAAAAACTTAAATTTTTATTAATTAAAATATAAAAATTTATATAAAACAGGTGAAATTATGTGAGGGAGTCGCAGTATATGTTATAAACTTTTACATGATGATCATTTCCACAACTAGCAAGTTGCAAAATCTTCTCATTCTTTTGCTTAGAACCAGCTTCCCCATAAACAGGAGAAAACCTTAATTTATTTACATTCAAATGATGAGCAGTACTAAAATAAGTTAAAGAATATTTTTACAAAAATGCTTATGTCATTAATTGAATACAAACAATTATAATTACTTATCTTTAATAAATGTTAATAAAACAAATTTAAAGGTGATCCTTATAAAAAAAAAAACTTATTTGAACATTTAAGTTTTTCTTAAAAGTGTAAAAAGTTTTCTACCACTGTGTGCTATGTAAGTTTTAATATGATCAAATCAAATAGCAATTATAACTCTACAGAGTATACACACAAATTCTGGAAAAAAATGTTCTGAGTATCAAAAGTAATAGTTCTAAACATACACAGCAATGCAATACATCAGGTAAGAATATTAGTGGACATATAACACCAAAAAATTCTTAAAACAATAAAAAAAAAATTATAAAAATGAAATCGCTATCATTCTTTCATATCATCTAGTTGTCATTACCATTAAATACCCCATTACTGATACTCAGATAAGTCAAACTCTTGAATTTAAAGAGTTTCAAACAAAAAATATTATAAAATTGATTTCATGATAGATTTGCCTTGAAAATCATAAATGCTTTAAGAGAAAATTTTTAAAAAAGAACCAGAAATTTCATTTTTTCCATTAAAAAAAAAAAAAAAAAAAATTGGAAATTTCAATATCTATAAATCAAAATCCTCATTAAAATAATAACTTTAAAAAAAATAACTTTTTATCATAAAATTTCTGTATTGATGTTAATGATTTCATGTCAAGATTTGCTTTAAAAAAATATGAATGTGTGAAAAAAATTAAAAAAAAAAAAAACTTTTACACATAATTAGCAAATATTTGAATTTTTCCTGAGCTTTTTAAACTGATTTAAAATATATTTTAAATTTGTTTATAAGTTTACATTAATTGAAGGTAACATTTGCACAAAATTATGAAAAATAAAATGAAGGATACTTTTGATCTAATATTTGAAGGTTGCACCAACTCATATTTAGAGACCAAGAGCTTAACATGATGGATCCATTTTCTAGTCCTATAGCAATAATGTACCTACAAATAAAAAAAACGCTATTTATTTATAACAAAAGTAAAATGCAAGTGCACACTTAAAAGTACTGGTTCTCACTGCCTTGTTCATAATATTAAAAAAAAATTTATTAAAAATTTTTTTCTTTTTTTATTGGTTGAGTTTTCTCTCAAATTTGAAAAGACATGGCACCTAAAATGCAAAAAAATATTTCCTGTTTCTTTGCCACATAAAGACAATGCTCTAAAATTACATGTGTTGATTTATTTATACTTCAATCTAGAAAAAAAAATTGCAAAGCTTGAGTTTAAATGTTGCTTCAATACAAATATATTTGGTAGATAACAAATTAAAGATTATGTGCTTATTTCTAATCACCCCATATCATTACACATAGAGAGTATTATTATTTTAACATTAAACAATTTCCTCAAAGTGACTGCACTGTAATTGCTTAGATTAAATGTGCTGTCGAATACATTTGAAATTAGAAGAAATTAAGTATATAAGTATTATAACAACTAACTATTATAAGTGTATGTTTATATAGACTTATAATTGTCCCGCAATCAATGATAAAGTTTTTTGAAGTTATGGCATCAATTACACATTATTTTCAAGAAGATTACACAGAAAAATAAACATTTAGGCTTTTGGGGAGCACAATATATTTAGTTTTTATGTAGAACATAATTTAATTTTTCTTTGGTGTATGAGAGCAACATTAATTTATCTTAAATATTAAAAGATTATTATAAAGATTGACAATTAAAAAACATGTGCAGTTTTGTAGACTAAAATTAAATCGTAATATAGTAATTGTAATATTCTCAGGGATGAATAAAATAGTTTCATAACCTTTTACTATACTAAATAAAAACTTTCATTTTAAAACAAAGTCTAAACCAAAAATTATTTTAAACACTAAGTAAGATGAAATTTTTTTTTATAAAATCGAAATCTTAAAAGAAAAAAAACTTAAGAAATCTAGGATTAATACTTTTACATTTTGTAATTATAATGTTATGATTCCTTTATCTTTTTTTTTTTCAATATTTATTAAAATTAGTTTGAAAACAAAAGGAAAATATCCTATGCAAGTTCTGTATTACTTATAAATAAAGTTTTGATTAGAAACTGTGGGGATATATTTATCAACAATGTCAATCTTCATATATGAAAAGGTACCCCAACATAGAATCGAGTTAACATTTCTTATATACTAGTGAATTGGAATTGTATTTTTGTAGTGATAGATGCACTACAGTACTCCCCCACCAGAATTATATCTGTGATAGAATTCCATTAACTTATACCACTAATTTATTCATTGCTGTTTTGTGAGAAGCAGGGAAAGCTGCATTAAGATCGCCCAACCTTTTGAGTGCTGATCGTGAGAGCTGTATTAAGTTCACGTTCGTGGTCACTCCTGTGTTGCCTTTAGCAGTCGAGTGGATTCGTTGTACGTAGTGTGCGATCGAGACTGAGAAGGATAATGTCGCAGTCACAAGTAGCAAGTAAACCGTTCAATGTGGTCCATCAATCGAAGTAGGCATGTTCAAATCGAAATGGGAGTTACTGTCAAGATAGGCATGTTCACATCACGTCCGGGTCATCAATGTGGGGATATATTTATCGACAATGTCAACCTTCATGTATGAAAGGGTACTCCAACATAAAATCAAGTTAACATTTCTTATATACTAGTGAAGTGGAATTGTATATTTGTAGTGGTAGACACACTACAAAACCATTGTCCAAAAGACTACATTTAGTCCCTAAGTCAGAGGTTGTATAACCACAATTTTTACCATGCAGTAATACACAGAGAAATAACTTATTTATGTTATTAAAACATACACAAACATTGTGACACTTTTGTTATAAAAATACATTAAAATTTTGGTATAGCTGAAAGTCGTGGAAAACTAACTTGTTTTGAAATAAGCCAGGAGCAAAAGATACTGCAGTTGCGGCATCTTCAACTTCTAATGGTTCTGATTGCAATGAAAAATTTTCAGCATCTTCAGATATATCTTTACCCCATATAGCAACCTAAATAAAATCACAAATCATTGAACTCATGCTTACAGAGACAGCTTTACATACAAATGTAAATGCTAATTACTTTTTTATCTCTTGAAGCTGTAGCAAAATATAAGCTATCAAATGTCCAGGAACAACCCCATATAATTCTTGAATGTATTCCAAGTTTTCTATCTAGATTGGCTATTTTCCGATAAGGTGGAGCTGAATAAATAAATAAAAACCCAGATTAAACTGAAAATTTGACTAAGAAAAACCATTAAAATAAAATCTGAACTGTATAAAAATTTTGTGGTATGTACAAATTCAGTATGAAATAATAAAAAATTTGAAAATAACTAACAAAACTTATATTGAAATAGATTGTATAAGAAAAATAGCACTTATTAAATATAATTATAAATATATGGTTAAGCAAAAATATACCTTCTATTCATTTAGTCCTTTCTCTATCAAACTTTCAGCTAAGTGCAAAATCAACATTTAACCCAATTAATCTTTAATAATCATGGGTGTCACAGGTTATTTGAAAGGGACTAAATTAAAATACACAGAATAGTTCTTTAAATTTCAAAACTGAAAAAGAAAATCACTTTTTTCCCACTTTCTTTTAAATATCTGCTAAAAGATTTATTTTAAAAATTTCTTAATTTGTTTTTTATAAATTGACTTTAAGTCAAGTAAAAAAAATCATAAATCTCCATCAGTCTGAAATTTTGAGGGCGACTTTTAGAAATATATAACTATTAGGTGGAATGTAATTCTAAATGCGTGGTTCAGTAATACTTTCATTCCTTTCAGATTTAAATTATGCACACTGGTTTCTTAATCATTCATTTTGATTATTTTATACTAATATAAACAGCCCTAGAAATCAACAATTTTAAGACTAATCAGCCGTAACAGGTTAGAATAATTTAATTAGAATAAAAATGGTATCTTACATTCAGAGGGGAAATGTTTATAAATAGCCCACATTCTATCTCTAGACACTGACAGTAGGTAACTATCGTCAGGAGAAAATTCAATTTGAGTAATAGTTAATGTATGAAATGATAAATATCCTATTTGCTTCCAAGTAGATGTACACCACAAAATGATTCCAGCATATTCAATTTTTGAAGCCTAAAACAAAATAATTATAAATTACAGAAACAAATTATTATAGATTATTTTGGGTTAAGTTAAAAACTTTATGCACACGTATATACAATTTGAATTATTGTTAGCTTTTCTGCAAAAATAAGGCAGTCATCCTCCAGATATAACTGAATTCTCTGAAATTACCAGAGTAAAATTTCAAAACATTTATTAAATTTTTATGATTAAAATTAGCACAACTTTAAACGCAATTTAAAAGTTTCTACATATTTATACATCTTAACTTGCACTTATTTTAAAACACACTTATATAACAAATTTAGTAAAAAGAGTATCTCTTAATAAAAATTCATTACTGTTTCAGGTAAAAAACACAAAAATAAATAAAAATTATTAATGATTACAAGTATAATATAAATTGTACAGAGGGTGGACAAGATAATGGAAACACTTCTATAGTAATACATTTTTTCATATTTCTCATAAAATAATTAAAGAATCGTTTTATAATATTTACTATAAAGTACTTTCTCATCACCAGAATCATTTTATAAGTGTTTAGATCATGTGATTTCTCATACTTCTCAATGAAGTTTAAAGCTTTTAGAGGTTTCAGGGACTAATAATAAATTACGAATGGAAAATAGTGTTTTTGAACACCCTATGCAAAAAAATGTAGCATAAATTTTTAACTTGCAACAATTATTTTAATTATGGAGGAATTATATACAATTGCACAAAATTTCATAAGCAAAGCTTAAATATTTATGGACATATGGATATTTTATTATAAAACTAATTTTTTTATCTTACAGTTTTTTGCTAGAATTTTGAAAGTATTTAATAAAATTTAAAGAAAATTTTCATTAATTACAAAATGTTTGCTTTAAAATTGGAAAAAAAATATTTTGAAAACTATTCAATAAGTAATTAAAGTAGTAATCTCATAATTTTTTAGTGAATCGTAATTGGCAACTAATGAAAAAAGTCCAATTTGAAAAATCTTAAATTTTTAAAAAATTTCAAACAATTTTCAAAGTAGTTTTGTACTTTTTAAAAAAGAACTCAAAATGAAAAGGGGCTTCCTACAAAAAAAATTTTTTTTTTTTTTTGTATCATAAGACAAAATTAAAGAACAAATGATAATACCCTACAATCACACTGTAATATGATAGTATAAGGAAAGAAAACAGGCTAAAGAAAATATGGGGGAAATTTGTGAAAAACTCCTTATGATTATGAGTTGTTTTTTTTTTTAAAGAAATACAAAAACGATTTAAAAAATTGCTTGAAACTTCTTAAATTTTTAAGATATTGAAATCAGACTTTTTTTATTAGTTGTCAAATACGAATTTCTACAAAATTAGAAAATAAAATTTAAAATTTTTCCTGCACATGCGCAGTATAAGAAAACTGCTTTAATCACTTATATCTTGCGCATTTTTTAACGAATTAATAGACTAAACAGAAAAAAGAACTGAATTATTTATTAAAATTGAAATAATGAGGAGATATATTACAGCAGAACTAGATAAGTTTTTATTAATTAATTAATATTTTCAAAGTGTAATAATATACTGAAACACATAAGCATTGAATTTTTATGTTTACAGGGGGTAGATAAGTTAAGGGAAAGTGAAGAACATTTTTATAATTGAAAACCACTGAAGACCTAGAGATTTTACTGAGGCTGATTTAATGGATCATTTTGAATGAAATTTATTTGAAAGTGGCTATAAACTTGCAAATTATCATGTCATTATCACCAAACAATGGCTTAAGAAAAATAAAAAGATGAGGTTGCTAATCATCAATGATATCCTCTTCCAAGACAATGCTAAGCACTCACACCAAGTTTTTGACAGGGGACAAATTGAAGAAAATGCACTAGGAAACCCTTGACCACTCTTTGAGCAATTTAGATTTGTCCTTCTGATACTATTCTTTGCATTAAAACTTTATATAACAAGGAATGTTCAACCTTCCAAATAATTAGTACAAGTGGTCAAGAAGACCATAAAGAGAAAAACTGATGGTTTCTTCTTTGTATATTATTAATCATTAAGAAGAACTCCTGCAACAGCCTGTTGTGCCCAAGGGAGTCATGCAGGTTGAGGCCACAATTTCCTGAATAATAGCATGACTGTGGTCAGTATTGGCCTTAATCTATCTTTACTTCCCAGACAGCTGGTACCTATACATCTGAAGCTCTCATCCACCACAGAGATTTGAACCCCAGTCCTTCACAACGACATATAAGTGCTTTTAACCACTGGGCCATCACTACTTATTATTAATTCATAAAAGTATTAAAAAAATTACTGTTACTCTTAAAATAGGCAGTATTTATATTTGAAACGAGTTTTTAACATATTTTTAGTTATTATAGTCACAATTAAATTGTAAATTATTGTACCTTGCACACAGAAGCAACTAATGTTTTTGCATGATTTGATGTAACACTGAATACTTCATAAGGATGTCCATACAATTTTTGAGTTTCTGGCCATAATGTATTTTGGAGTAAATTTTCTTCGGTGGGAGGTTCTAAGGACGTTAAAGAAAAAAATTACATTTATTTTCAAAAATGAAGATGCTGCACACAAAGGCTATATTATAGATACAATTTCAGTCACTTATACTGGTTTGTCAAAACAATGCCTGCAATAAGGAATTTAGTCATTCAACTTACCAGTTACTTCAACAGGTGTGTAGTAAAAATCAGGATATTGATCTTTAAAAGTCTTTTTAGAATTTTGGTCATCTGAAGAGTCTTTGACTTTGATTATGTCTTCCTCGAATACAGCCTTATTTGACAAACCAAGTGATGGGACACTTGCACCTTCAGCCATCTAAGAAAATAGTTGTAAGAAATACTGGATAGTAAGAAAATCATCAATAAAAAAGCATACACTTTTTTAATCCATTAATTGGGGTTCTCAGTTTCAAAACGAGAGCACCACTTATTTATAAAACAACCTTTTTTTAATCTTTTTTTTTTACCTTTTTTATGAATTCTAGTATAAAATATCTTACTGTTTATAATAAAAAAATCAGTTTAACATTTTATTAAACCATCAATCATTACTTTTTTACTTGAAATTTCAAATTTACTTGTGCTGTGCTTTGGATTCATGTATTGACATTATAATTGTTCATCAATAAAATAATATTTTTCACTCTTCTAGAATTGAATTTATTTAAAATTTTATAATTTTTTGATAATTAATTTTTTGTAATATTTTGTCCGTTCTTACTTTCTCTTGTTTTCCTCATTCATTTATTTATTTGGTCTCAGCATCCTAATCTCTATGTTGAATCTATTTATTAATATTATTCTGGTCTTTTTATACTTAATTTTAATAAATACTAATCTTCAATTTTAATGGGCTAATAAACCGAATTAATTTTAGTGTTATATATGGCAATTAATAACTTTGATGTGTACCATAACATGAATTAAGGAATTGTAAAGTTAGAATTTTTTCTCAAGTTCTTCCAACATAATAAGTTTTTGGACCATTTAATGTATACATAAGTGGTTAGTGGAACCCAAGTTATAAAGCTTTAAAATTTGTTCAGATTTGGGGATTTTAAAACATTTATTGTATTCAGTTTCAACAAATACGTATGTTTATACCTCATCATAAAATATTCCTAAAGGTAAAGATACAGTAATTTAGAAGCTATTCTTCTTTTGGTAGAAAACCAGCCTGATTTCATCAGCACACTGGACAATGTTTACAGCATGCGGAAGACATGATTTTGCTGATAGCAATAATATTCTGCTGATAATTTGCTGATAGCAATAATAATTTTGAGATTGTAAAAAAATGTCTACAAAATCTCCATTTTTTAGATTTTATCTCAAATTTTAAAACTTCTCTATCAATGAAATTTTTCTCCATCTTAAAAAAACTCTCTAAACTGTTATTGAATATGCCTTTTGAAATTTTGACGCTAAATCTTGGTGAAATCTTTTTTTATCATTTAGTCTATTTTGAATAAATACTGTTCACAATTGATCATTTTGTGATTGCTGTCAAACAAATAAAAGACAAATTCACCTCCAGCATATTATGAGTGAATTCTGTCAGTTCTTTTCATATTCTTCTTTTTTATTCCATGCATTTTAATTATTTTAAAATCTTTGCTTAACTTGCATAGGTCTATAGTACTCCCTAAAATGCTATGTTATAAATAACACTAGAATTTTTGTTTTATGCAATTGTCACCAAAGAAATACTGTGTGAGAACCTATTGAACATCCTGTTTATAGGATATTTATTTATATATATATGTTCTTCTTATTTAACTTCATAACCTTATAATTTTTATATAACTTTTAGAAAATAATTGAACTTATAGTTTTTTTTGGTCCCAATGTGGTTTGTTATGACATGCTAAATTCAAGGTAAGAATACTTCAGATAATCTGTACTCAAGACAACATAATCACAATTTACTAACAAATATGCTTCAGATAACAAAAAGAAATGATAAAAAAAAGGAGAATAAACACTTGAGATTGAAGAATTTGTGCTTAATGTAAAAGGCTTTAATAAAAACTTGTATAGGTTTTAAAATGAGGAGATTGAAGAATTTGTGCTTAACGTAAAAGGCGTTAAATAAAATCTTGGATAGGTTTTAAAACGAAGATTTTCGAGTCTAATTCTTTGAAGAAGAAAAACTTTTTTAGGGATGACATTTGAATTAAATGTGAGGTTGTAACTATGAAAATCTCTCATAACTGGCCAGATGGTAAATGGATTTCAACTTATGGTGTGCCCAACTATTGCTTTTATTACTGTAGTGAGAAATCAGGATATATATTCAGCTGCCATAACTGGAAATCAAAGATATCTAAGATATCTAAGATGTTGCTATGAGAAATCAGAACTCATTCTATACAACTTAACCTAGCATAAATTATTTTGAGAGAGAGAAAAATAGTTGTAACAAGTTTAGGATGTAAAACTCAAATAAGTTAATAAAAAATGCAAATTTCATTACATTACAAAAAATCATAAAAAATAAATGTTTATTTATAGAGATAAAAATGTAGTGACTTTTTGTTAAAATTACAAGTTTTTAAATTTGGATTGAAGACAAGAAACATGCAAAAAAAAAAATATCCAGCTTTTAGCAGAAGAATTTCCCCAAATATTTAAAGTTGTAGCAAGCTTTATGCTTTAACATTCTGCTAAAATAATGAAATGAAACCACCATGGTATTTAAATCATTCAAAGATATGCATAAAACAACTAATAAGGTTTTCTTGACATTTTTAAGAGCTGGCAAAATTTTAAAAACATTTATTATTCAACTATTATTTTTAATATAAAGAAAAACTTTCCTATTAACAGCTCTGTAACTATGAACCTTATGTATGAAACTAAAAAATTTAATTCAGCAAATTTTGTTATTGTACATATACGAACTATTAAAAAGTATTTTATAAAAACGAAGTAGAACAATGCATGTAACAGAGATTTTTAACAAGATGGGAAATTTTAGTTAAATAACTGAATCATATTAAAAAGTTAAGGCATGAAAAAACAATAAAATCGATAATTAAGTCAATAAGATAAATATTATTTCCTAAAATAATTTTTTAAAATTAAGTACCTATATTTAATAATAGCATTAAAGTAATAAAGTACATATAATAGACAAATTACCTTATCTTTAACATATGAATCAATATCCAGTTTCACTATATTTTTCAATGTGTCAGCAAAATTTCTAGGGGCCTCAAAAACACGAAGTACTTTTTCATCACCAGCAGACACACATTTGAAACGATTCAAAATACTTAAGCATACCATGTCATACCCATGCACTTGTGGTCGAGCAATTTCGTACCAGCTATTCTAGGAAAGAAAAAATTTTCATTAATTTAACTAATTAATTTCAAAACAGAAAACAATAAATATTAATTTTAATTAATTTTATCAATAATTACTATAAATTTAAAAACTAATAAATAAAATAATAAATACACTGCATTAAATAAGGATAAAAAATATCATAGTTTTATAATGCAAACCTTTTTCCCATGAGCAACATATGGAGCATGCAATCGACTAGTTTGGTCTGTGCTGCAGCTCATTAAGTATTCTCCATCAGGATCCCAGCCTATATCTTGCACACTTGCATAATGACCACCAAATGAAAGCCCGGGAAGCCAAGAGTCTTCCTTCTATATAATTTTTATAAAATGAAGTAAACAATAACATTTTAACTTTTATTCGAATAATCAAAATATAAGCTTTACTGTGTCTATAAATAAATAGTATAGCTTTAAACTATGTCTATTGACATAAAATTGTAAAATTCTCTTTTATTTAAAAATAAAATACGATACAGAGTGAAATATATATATATATATTTAATAATAAATTTTTATGTTTTTAAAAATATATTTATTCAATTACAAATTTGCATGTTTTTAACAAATATATTTAGAATTTATAATAAAAATTTAAAATAAATTAAGCAAATATAATTTTTATGATAAATCATCTGATGATTAGGAAATTATGATTTTATGCTTAACCACCAGTGGTAAAATATCCAAGAATGTTACATTTTAATATACTTTATTTTATAATTAAAGAGCAAAAGTGTGCCTCAACTTTCTATGAAATATAAACTCTAGAGGAAAATGCAAATTTTTAAATATCTCACAATGTTGTGAATTGATTTTGTGCAATTTTCTTTATTTGAAGTGATGTCATAGCACAATTTAAATATTTTTTATTGTGGTAAGACATCTTCTTTATCCGTATAAAACCATATACTACTAAACGTTTTAGTCTGCAAAATCGCAAAATCAGAAATATAAAAAGAAAAAAAAGATCCAATTTTCAGAAATATTTGTTGCAGATTAATTACATAAAGTTAGCCTTGATAAAAAGAAAATAAATAAACAAGAAAACTACTAGCTTGAAACTACAAGAAAACTACTACTCAGAAATACATTTTGCTTGTAAATTGAAAAATTAAATTTCACAATCTTTTAATCCATAGAAAATAGAATTTTATTATCAAGAATATCTAAAAGTAAAACATAATATAAATAACAAAACTGAGTAAACAAATTAAACTCAATTAATTAACTTCCATTTTTACTGAAGAATTTTTACTCTTTTTTTTAACATTTAGGAATTTTTTTTTTTTTTTTTTTTTTTTTTTAAACTGCAAATATAAAAAAAAAATTTACAAAACTGTTTATATGTTAAATTATTTTCTATATACATAAAAAATAAAAGAAAAGAAATAGTTACATAATTTAGTTTCCACACATGAACGGCTCCTTGATATCCATGTCCAATGATGACATCTCCTTTGGGTGAAAAAGATGCACCATAAAAACCTAATGTGTTCCCACCAACTTCCCCAAGTCGAACCTATGTAAAAGGAATTTTTTTTAAAAATATATTGCAATTAAAATATTTTTAGCGCATGAACTTGTCCATTAAATGTGCCAAACTAGATTCTAAATTTATTAAGGTACACTTTTGTTTTCAAATATTTAAACATTAAACATTATTGTATAATAATTTTTAAACATAACTTTAATGTTGGTAATTGTTTAATTAGCTTTCAATAGCTCACAGCAGTGATGGAGAGTTTTTGGATTAGAGTTAGAATTAAATTTTCATGCAAAAAAAACTTCTATTTGAAAACTGATAAAAATAAAAATTAATTGCCTTTAAGAGAAATAATATTTATTATCAAAATACTTTATGATGCATCATTAGCATAAAAAAGGAGCAAATGTAAATAATTTAAAATATTTTTATGATTTGAAAGAATTCTAGAGTGGATAAACATTTGAAAGTGAAATATGAACTGAAAACTAAAATTACCACAAATAAGTTGGAAACTAGAAATATCATTAAAAAAAACTATTTAAACTTATTTAATTCTGCTTTATATGCTTTTTATACTTCATTATACATTATCATGTCGTTTGGGAAAAAGTTCCACCATTGATTGATGCACAGCATCTAACATATTAGTTGTTACATAGCTTGTCAGCTTTAATCACTTTTTTAATAATCTTTATTGTTGTATCACTTCAGGAGCTACCACCACTCAATTACCAGAATATTTTGTGAGTCAAATGCCCAACCGACTATGAAATTCATTTTTCTAGCTGTTGTATTACTAAGAATCTTGAATTGTTTTATAGCTTACAATGGCTAAAATCAAATAAACAAGTAATAAAAATGTTTAGTGCGGCAAAACATTTTCAAATTACTAACATCAAGGAAAGTGCTAATCATAAAATTTACTAATAAACTTAAAAAGATAGGAAGTACTTATTATTTATACTTTAACTTAAAACATAAATGTGTGTACAAATTCAATGCAATTACATAAATAAATAATAAAAAAAGTAAAACAGATTAATAACATGAAAAAATTTTATTAGACTAAAAAAGAAAACTCATAAAACATAGAACAAATATGCTATGAAATGAATTACTTTTTCCAGCCAGATATTAGAATTTGAATCTAACTCCCACACGATCATAGTCTTGTCCATTGAGGCTGACAAAATCTGCAATATTGTATTTCCACTATCATCTGAAAAAGTATTGAACAAAATGCATTAATATTCATAAAAAAAATAATATCAAGCTGAATCCATTTGACTTACCAATACAAGTAATTATAAAAATCACTAGTTTTACAAAGCTTCTGAACATAAATAGTTACAGCAGTAATATCAAGACAATTACATTTGCAGATAATTAAAAATTACTCTTTCTATTTATAAAAGAAAATGGAAAAAAAATTATTTAATAAATGTTTCATATATGAGAGCATTCAAATAATACCTAAGCATGATTTCTGCAATTTTAGATTCCCCACCCTCTTGTCAGCAAAATTAAGCAAATCAATGCAACACCCCCTCCCCTCCTTGTATTTGTTTCAACTTTTACTATAGTAATCAAATTTTCTAATTTTAGAATCAAATTTAAATAACCATAATTTCAAAAAAAAATTATATTTCTAATTATTTTATAAATTTTTGGGTAGAATATTCTTTAGAGATTATATGCGTTTTCCATCCATGGCCAAAACTGTCAACCTCTGAAACTTTCGGAAGATATATTTTTCAAACTATTTATTTCTCCAAACACTACTTTCATTCAAATTTTAAATTTTTTTAACGTAATTTATTTACAATTTAGTTTCTTTCTATATTTCTGTTTCTTTGGTAATTTAGAAAATAAATAAATTAAAGAATGCAATTTTAATGTCTTACATAAGCATAGTTCATTGCTCTCTTCCATGTCAGCAAAAATAAACAAATCACAAACCCATTCTTTATTGGGTGCTTGCGCAATATTTGAACAGTCTTACAAAGTCAAACTTAATTATAATAAGAAAAAAGGAACCGGAGTCAATTTATTCATAGACACAAGTCAGCAGAAATTTAAAAAAAATACAAGTTATAACGCATAAAAATAAATTATAAAATGCCTTGACACAGCAGCTGACGATAAAATTTAAAGAGTTGAATTTTAATGCCAGTAAACTTACTGGAAAAATGTGAGAGCTTTGTTTATGATTTAACTTTTCACTTTCCTTCAGCAATTATTTGATGTTCAACATTTTTCGAACTTCAGAAATTAAGTTTGCAATAGTAACAAGACTTTCAAAAGATTAAACATAAAAAAAAAAGAAAATTTTGAAAGTATGTTTGAAAGTATGCGGGTTTTGAAAGTATTGCACTGCATATAGGTAAGAAGTTCCAGCCACACGTAGTTTGCTAATGAGATGGAACAAAAATTGAAACATTGTTTATTGTTAATTGTTCTTCTTGTATATTGTTAATTGTACAAAAAACAGATAGTATACAGATTCTGGTAGAGAGGTCGAGAGAAATAATAGGTGGTCAATACTAATTAAAGAATACAAAAACCAAATTTTTTACTATGGTTCCAACAAAATTATTTTTTAATGAACTTCCTTTAAGTTAAATCTTAACTTAAAAAACTCATGGATGTATAACTTAATGAATTTAAACAACTAAATAAACTGATGGACATAAAAAAAATAAAATATAAAATAAGATTAAATAGATAAAGATAGTTTAATAATACATTTATTAACATTTTGCTATTTTAGCAATCATCCAACTTGTAACAATTATCCAACTATTTAAATATATTTACAGAAAAACGTACTCATTTTCAAAAACGGATTTCAATTATTTTTTATTAATACATTTTAAATTTTTTAACTAACCTCTGCTTTGTCTCCAATGAGCAGAATAAACCCAATTTTCATGAGCACTTATAACTGATTCAAGAGATATAGAGTATGCATTACCTGAAAAAGTAAACAGCATAAGTGTATAGTTAGTAGCAAAAGTATATTTTGAAAAAAGAATTAAAGAATGAAATATATATATATATATATATATATATATATATATATATATATATATATATATATATATATATATATATATATATATATATACATCATTTTAACTTAAATACCCATAGCTCTTTAACAGTGTTTCTTAATTGAGAGTCACAAATTACTTTTGGTTATCTAAACGAATTATTCTTCTGTCTAAATGAAATTTGTAAATAGAAATAAATAGAAATAAATAATTTAATACATTTTTTTATTATTTAATACATCAACAACAAGAGTTTGAGTACCACAGAACTCTTATTATTTGATACACACAAACTTATGAGCAAAGCAGAAAATCAAAATTGCTGGATAATTGGAGATAATTTAAATTATATTTTCTTAGTGATCAAACAATCAATAAAATGTAGAAAAGTAGAGGATCACTATGCAATATAGTTCGAAACATTTGGTGTTTCAGGTGGTATTTGACACACAGGTCAAAAAAGGATCAGGAAATCGGCAAAGGTCTTATGGTCTCTATTTCTTTATTTATCTCCTGCATATACTGACTAAATGAAATAAACTGCTAATAACACTAGCGAATAAAAACTAATAATTACGAAAGATATGTTTAATAAAACAAAACAGTACAATTAGAAATGTGATACAATCTTAGAATAGGAAGACAATAAATTAAAATAAAATGTACCTGCCACTGTAGAAAATGTGGGGGCATCAACTCGTAATTTGTCAAGATCTGCTTCCATGTGCTTTTCTTCCACAGGTGAGATTTTCCATATTCTTATGTGACAATCTTGAGATGCTGAAGCAATCAGTAATGCTGATTGACCTATATAATTAAAACAAAAGTTTAAAAAAATAGAAAACTTAGGTGACAAGAACAAAATTCTATCTATAATGCTTTATGCCTATAATGTAACCAATAATAAGTAATTAATTATCAAGTATTTTAAAAAACTTAGTATTTTTTAAAGCTTTTTATTTTAAATTGAAAACCATTATCTTTTGGGGGAGAAAAGAGATGAATATATCAAAGAGCTTTGTAAATACCTTCATAATTATTATAGAAATGTTCCATCAAATTCTCCAAGAAAAGCTTTTTGGTAAGTTAGAACTAAATGCTTCAGTAACAATAACTAATAGTAACAAACTGCTTGTTCAATAAATAAAATTTTAAAAAAATAGTCAACTAACTTACTTTCCCTGATAACATCTAAATTTTGAATCCAATCTTGATGTCCTTTTAGCTGAACTGTAGGAATAAATATCATGTCCTTATTTTGAGTATACAAATGGATTCTTGAGTCATCAGCACCAACAAGTAAAATTAACTCTAAGGGGGAAAAATTAAAAATATCTATTTATCTATATAATACTTTTTAAATCAGTATTTATGTAACACTTGAAAATAAATAACTAAATAATCATACATGCAACAAATGAGAAATAGCTTTGAACATACAACAAATGGTTTCTTAAGACTGTGTAATTAACACAGTGATATAACTGGGTTTTGGTATTTTAAAACAGCAATAGTGTACAATAAGAGCAGTTTGGCAGCAATTTGTATACTTTTAGAAACATTTGCAGAAATGAACTTACTAAACTTGTATTTATAACAATGTTTCATATCAACCTAACTTTTAATTATGTAATGAGAGTGAAATGCAAATTGGTAACTTATAGGCATAGTTCAATCAAAAATATTACTTTTATTATTATTATTATTATAAATTATACTATTATATTGATATTAAATATTTGTTGAGACTGAACAGATATATAGTAGCAAAGAAAAAACACATTATAATCTTGCTCCAATATGGAGCACAGTAAAAATTAATTAATTAAATTAAGACATTGTGAAATGCAGTGAAATGCAATGCTGTGAAACACAATATTGTGAAATGCTTGTATAGAAACAAATTTGAGTAACATGTTGAGTTGATTGAGGCAACTGGAGATAAGTGATTATCGCAATCTGGGAAATATGACCTCTATAGTTTGATCAGGGGAGCGATCCAAAGTTTGCACTCCTTAATGTTAATTTTACTTTTTTTGTATTTCGCCATAACTTGAGAACTTTTTAATTGAAATGAAACTTTTTTTGTACACAATTACGAAATTTGTTTATTCAAAACTAATTCCATGCAAAAAATTCTAGCAAATATTTTTTTTTTTTCAATATTTTATTTAATAGTAGATGAAAATATTTTAATTGTAAAGTATACAATTTTTTACAACATTTTAAAGTATTTAACTTTCCATGGCAAAATCCAAAATTTGACAAAAATCGATGGAAAAAGTCCTAAGAAATTTAATTTTAAATAAGCGGCTTTATTAAAATTCGATTTCTCAGAACTTTCGACCTTTATTCGAACTTTTCAATCGATTTCGCTCAAAATTTATATTTTGCCATGTTAATTTTATATCATACTTTACTGTGATGTAAAAATACTTCATATGTTACAATTTAAAAATTTTAATTATTAAATAAAATTATGAAAAATAATAAATATTTACTAAAATTTATTTTTTGCATGGAATCAACTTTGGATAAACGAATTTTATAATTGTGTGCAAAACTTTTTCAATCTGCTTAATAAGTTCTCGAGATATGTTGAAATACGCAAAAGATAAAATTAACATTAAGGAGTCCAAACCATGAATGATCAAACTAACTAATGATCTTGAACAAACTATTGGGCACTACATTTTTCAGATTGCAGCTACCTCCTATATTTTGGGAGCCAAAAAATCAATTAAGGGTGGTCCTTTTTTTTTTTTTTTTGTGCACTGTGTACAAAAAAAATCAAACCTTTCCACTCATTATAGCTTTGCGAACTATTTACCTTCAGCATTGAAAAAAAAAAAAAAAAAAACTTAGTCAAACTAGCATTAAAATGCCTTAGACATGAAAATATACAAGCACTAATTTAGAGAATACAAGTTATGCTTTAACTTTTAATACTGTAAAAGAAAAACTGTCTTTCAGTTTTATAATGTAAATATCCACTATTTGCAATTAAACTTATTTCAGGGTATTATTGTGATAAAAATATAAAAATTTATATGCATTTTTATAATTTAAGATGACAAAATACATCAGACATAAATAAATGAAAATTGAACTTTATCCCACACTATCTATGCAAATTAATAAACTCAAAACATTTTAATAATTCAACAAAATAAAATATAATTCAACAAAATAAAATAATTTATATTTGTTACAAAATAATTTTATATTTCTGTTTTCATAAATGGAACTTATGTTTACAATGCCATTTTAGTGAACAATACCATAAATGTTTGCGTGATTATTTATTTATTACAATTAATACAAAACTATAGAAATTAAAAATAAAAAAAAAAAGAAAGAAAAAAAAGTAGCAATAATTCAGTCTATAATTTGTAATCATCAAATGAGAAAACACATATTTAAAGAATAACACACAAAACACATATAAAAACATACCATCAGGATTATTCAGTACTGCAAATTTAGCATCAAGACCAAACCCACTTCCAAATGATATTGTCTGGATGCATAAAGCTGATTTTAAAAAAATCAATATTAGGAACAAGCAACACTGGGTTTAAATTTATAATAAATCAATCAGTCACATCCAATTTTATCAAATAAAACAGACATGTGACTAAATTAGAATAGAAAAAATATAGTATAAGCATGGTAATATAAATCTGTAGGGTTTGATATATTTGCACACAAGTTTTTATAGAAAAATCTTTTAATTAAAAATTCAGAATTCATTAAACATTCGGAAAATTCGCGATTCCTTACCAAGCAGCAATGACAGTACTTTCAAAATGCAATTTAAAATATACTTTAATAACTGAGTCAGTCATAAAAAATAACTTATTTCTAACTCACACATATGAAAAAAAAGATGGGAAAGCAAAGAAAAGAAAGAGACTAGTACAGCAAAATGATGAAGTAAAAACAACAGTAAAATAATTTGCACACCAAAAATTTTATAAATGTTTGTTTTCAGGTTAATGTCTGACAAAGTATATTTTGCAAGGTTCTAAAGTTTATAACAACACTTTAATCCAAAAATGTGTCTTAAAAAAATGCATGATAATGAAAATTGATTGAAAAATAATTTTAATCTGTGATAAAAGTTTTTGCTCAAAAGTAAAAATTATAAACAATACAATGCAAGACGCCCCTAAAGTTTCTGTACTGTATTTATAAATTAATTTTGTAAAAATAACAAACGTTAATTTTTTTTATAATGAATAAAAGCACTTTTAATATATTATAGAAAAAACTTTTTAACTTTTATTCATTCAAAATAACTGCTTTCTTGGAAATGAAGCTCAAGTTATATGTGCATATTTTAAAAAACTCATTTGATTTCAAAATACTGGAAGTAACTTAAAATATGAAACTTATTCTTTTAAAAACAAATAGTCCTTTCTTTTTTAAGTTTTAATGACAACATACTTATCCAACAAATGGTTGCATTATTAGCTATGCATTATACAAATTAAATAACATGAGTGAAACCATCCTTCAAGATTTTTGGGCAATCAACTTCTCTCAAAAACTCTAACCACCTTGTATCATTGATTTGATCAAAACAGACATTTTAATATCTGAATATTTAGAGGGCAATATTTACAATGATAATCTTTAAACTATAGGTGATTTGAAAAGTGTATTCTTAGCTTTTTTTTTTAGGATGTTTTTTAAAAATAGTACAAATGGAAATTTAGCTTTACTATTAAGAAAAAGCTTAATTCTTTAACACTTAATAATAAAAGCAAATTCAAACTTTTAATCAATAGCATAATTATTTCATATTTTGTATCCTTTGTACAAGAAATTCATAAAGTGTCAGTACAAAACTTTTATGGGCACACGGTGGTAGTATGAGCAAAGTCAGCAAAGAGCTTTTCATATTATTAAATTACAAAAAAGTGCGTAAAATAAAGTTAGTTTAAAGAAATTAATGAATTAACATAATATAAATTTTAATTCATTTCAAGTTAATTTATTAATAATAAAATATATTTTATTTAGCATAAATAAAGTTTTTTAAATACATTAAAGACTTTGCCAATTAAATAAATCCTAAGGTGTAACATAAAGGAAAAGGATTGAAGTAAATAATCTAATTAAAAAAATTTAGATTTAAATTTAAAATTATGAATATTACAGCGAGTGTACGGAAAATTGCCCTGTATTGAAAGTTTTGATTGACAATTCCGATTGGAAAAAAAAAAAAACTATAACTCAATATGTATATTAATGCTAATAGTGTAATTAAATTGCTGCTGATAATTGGTGTATGAAAATTAAATTAAGAAAGTCATATAAGCAATTTGTTACAAAAAGCAAAATGTTCTCTATTTAAAAAGAATGAAAAATGTCTTTATAATACGTCATTTTTTAAATATATACAGGGTGTAAAAAAAGTTTGAAAATAGTTAAATATCTCAAGAAATATACATTGGATTGAAAAATTATAAACAATCAATATTTTTTATAAGCTATCCTATGATACCGAAGTCAATCTTCACCCTCACTCCATGGGGGTGGGAGGCGACTTTGAAATTTTAAATATGAGCCCTTATTTTTTATTGCAGATCAGATCAGGATTTTTCCGGAAAAGGTAACCCTATTTGAGTTATAGGTTTATGCAGTTTGCTTCACAGTGGTGCTGTTACGGAGAAAACTAAAATAAAATATAAACTGTTTGAAATTGTGAGATATATTTCTTTTAAAAAAATCCTTTTAAAAAATCTTTAAACGCGTCAATTATGTTTCATTAATCTGATGGGTTCTAAAATGCTCTGTTTTAAACAGCCTGTACCATAATTAATTTTTTTCAGTGACAGTGCAATCTGTGAAGCAAAATGAATAAACCTACAACTCAAATATGGTTATTTTTTCTGGACAATCTGAATCTGCAATAAAAAATAGGGGCTCATAACAAATCGCCCCTCAAACCTGCACCCCGGATATGGGGATGAAAGATCAAGTTTTGCATCATAGGACAGGTTTTAAAAAAATATGGAATGTGACTATTTTTCCTTTTTTGATCTGATGCATATTTCTCAACGTTTTCAAACTTATTATAATATATATATGTGTGTGTTTGAAATATGTTTTGGGTTTGTTTTTTTTAATATTTATGAATACATTTTAAAATTATTTTTAAAATACAGAAGAGTTCCGATTATCCGATTCAATGAAGAATTCGACAAACCAGGTTAAGCATAAAACTCTGTAACAGCAAAAATTATGTATAAAATAAATCGTTAAGTTTAAATGTATTTTTCAAAAATGCAAAAAATTCACCTACGTGTAAACCACATCCAATTTATGTTGTTGCTATGGAGTTTTAACTGAAAAAAAATCCTTAATTTGTGCTGTTTTTTTTTTTTTTTTTTTTGTTTTATGTTACTTTTTGCTGCAATGTTTCGCAATTGAGATATCAGGATTGCTGATGTTGTTTCTTAATGTTGTTCTATATATTCAATAGCACATTCGATTGCTTTTAGGCCAACTGTATGGGAGATTTGCACATGTCGAATGTTATATTTTGTTATATGAATGTTGAATTGCCTCACCTTCAGAATCTTTTTCACAAATCCATAATTTTACTGAGCAATCAATTGACATGGTTACAATCATCAGTTTTTCGCAACCTTTATCTTGTAAATAAATTCCTGAAGCATTTCTTACAACTCCAGTATGACCAACCAAAGAGTAAGAAAGTTTGAACTAAAACAAAATAAAAACGTCATCAATAGTCAGGGTAAACTGAAACTAAATAACCGACTCATATCAGCTCATATATAAATATTAATTCAAAATACAACAAATATTTCATAGCATAACGTTGTATTAAAAATACTAGCCTGGATTTTTAACTTTAACCAAAAATGTAAAACATAACTATGCAAAAATGTTTAAAAAAAAGCATTAAAAATTTTCAAAGTTTTTTTTTTTTTAATTTTAATTAACCAAAAATTAATGAAAATATTAAATTTATGTACCTCTGATTCATTATAAGTCCAAACTGAAGCAGAAAAATCTGCAGAAGTGGCAATCAATTCATTTTCACTGTCTAGAACAAAATATAACATCTCAAAAACCACACAAATGAAGAAAAAAAAAAGAAGAAAAACAATCTATTACACAAAAAAAAAATATTTTCAGAAAGGAGAGCATATTTGCAGAACCTTAATGCAATCCAAACACTACTTTGCCTAGTTGTACTGAATTCAGTATACAGTTGAAAATATGGAGAAAAAAAATTAAGGTAATTTTAAATTTTCCTCAACACTAAACATCAGCATTGTTCATTAAAAATACCATTTACTATCCCTGAATATATTATTGAAAATATTAATAGAACAAATTTTATTTAGAATGCCATTTAGTAAAGGTAGTTTTATTGGCTATCATCTGAAGCAGTTTTTAATCACTAATTTGATAATATTATACTTTAAATAAGAGTACAAAAACTAAAATCAAAGATATAAAATCATTTAATTAAAATTTCTTAGTTAAAAGAAGAGAGGGGAAAAAAAAACCACACAAATGAAGAAAAAAAAAGAAGAAGAAAAACAATCTATTACACAAAAAAAAATTTATTTTCACAAAGGAGAGCATATTTGCAGAACCTTAATGCAATCCAAACACTACTTTGCCTAGTTGTACTGAATTCAGTATACAGTTGAAAATATGGAGAGAAAAAATTAAGGTAATTTTAAATTTTCCTCAACACTAAACATCAGCATTGTTCATTAAAAATACCATTTACTATCCCTGAATATATTATTAAAAATATTAATAGAACAAATTTTATTTAGAATGCCATTTAGTAAAGGTAGTTTTATTGGCTATCATCTGAAGCAGTTTTTAATTACTAATTTGATAATATAATACTTTAAATAAGAGTACAAAAACTAAAATCAAAGATATAAAATCATTTAATTAAAATTTCTTAGTTAAAAGAAGAGAGGAAAAAAAAAAACAATATTAAAGAAAGAAAAAAAGAAAAAGACAATATTAAAGAAAAAAAGAAAGATAAAAGTAAGAAAAGGAAGAAAAGAAATATCACTGATTTAAATCACTTAATTTTATTAAAAAAAAATCATTGATTTTAGTTAGTATTTGATATATATGCATTATAAAGGCTGTGATTTTTTTTAAAGTCTGATTTAATTTATATTAAAGGATTTATTCACAGATTAAGAAAAATTGGATCTATGTAAATTTTTTATTAATTTATAAAATAGCTACTGATTTATTTTCATTTTTATTTCAATACAATTGCTTTTAAAACTCATAAATATGTAGTAAGAGATCTAAATTAAATCTGCACAATCTACAATTACGGGGTCAAAGCAGTCCTTGAAATGTTCTGGTCATTCAACAAAAATTCATTGGAAAAAAGTACATAACTAGCTGATAAATTCTGTAACTGTATTTAAATTTTTTCTTTTTTTTAACTTATAAAACTAATCTGAAATTGTAAAATAAAAATTGCAAATTGCAAACATACTAATTCAAGGTGTCAAAAAATTTATATCATCAAACACATTACTTTTTCTTTTTTCTAACGAATTTCTTTACCCAAAATATTTAAAGATTTATTTAAAAATAAAAATCGTGAGTAAATTATCCAAAAAATTAAAAAAGTAATTTTTTTTTTTTCGATAGAGAAAGTTGAAAATTTGATATAATTGTATTAAATAAAACAAACTATACCAACTTCAATTACTTTGAAATTCAAAAATATTACTTATACTTAATCCTTTAAATTTTAAGACAATGTATTTTATTCTTATAACATTTAAGAATACTTAAGCAGTCTTCATCAATTGATAAATTATTAACAATAAAATAATTAATAAGTTATCATCAAAATCATCGAAAAACTAAATTCTCTGCAGAGCTCAAAAACCAAAAAAAAATTTTTTTAAATTTCAGAGGACAACCTATATATGTATAGGACTAATAAAATGAAAACACATAGGACTTATATAATAGAGAGAAAAAATATAGTAGGAATAGCTACACTTTCTCATAAATCATTATCAGCACACATAGAGAATGGAAAAAAATGACAAATATGATTGATATGAATAAAAAGCAATCTATATAAGTAATTTGTATACTATGTATATATTAATCAAAAAAAAAAAGTTAGGCAATACTGAGTAGCAAGAACTACTAGTATTTTTTCTTTAATTTTTTTTTTAATTAAATAAACTCCCAATGACTAATAAAATTGAATAGCATAACTTTCTTAGATAAGTAAATTCCATGGATTATCTGCAAGTTAATCAAAAGATATCACCTACATACGTTAGATAACATCTTTTGTATTTGTATGTTTTTTAACTTTTGTCAACGTAAAAAAAAATTTCTTGCCAAAAATACAAACAAAAAATAATAATAATAATGAAGTTAGAATATTCACTCATTCACAATGCAAGACGAATTGTTGTGAAGGAGAATCTATCTAGGATCCATCTAGGATAAAATATCTAAGAGAAGATCTGGCAGAGAGAGAATGCATTATGGATACAATGCTAATAGCGCTTAAAGATTGCAAGTATTTATTTAACTTCGTACTAAAATAAGAATAAAACCAAAGAGCGGATAATCAGGAGTTTACTCACTACTCTTTGCAATTTAAATGATTATAAATATAAACATACCTAACATTCTTTAACACAAGATAACTGAACTTAAATCAGTGTTACTTTGTAACTAATCATTTGACTCATACACTATGAATTGAAAAAAAAAACTTAGTTTTATTTTTCCTTTATTAATTTCAGGAAAATTAAGATAGTCTAAAAAAATACTTTTAAATTTTCATTAAAACATAGATGAGAGCTAAAATTTAACATTTACTATCCTTAATGTAGTCTGCACCACAAAAAAAAAAGAAAAAAAAACAGACCACTCTAAATAACTTTTGATCGAATAATCAGATCCTCACATTCTAGGACTCATTCTAAATGGTTCTAGGGCAGTGTTTCCCAAACTTATGACTTTTGTGTACCCTTTCAAAATTTTTTGTAATGTTGTGTACCCCTAATTAAAAAATGAATGTATTTTTTACTGTTAAAAAATTGCATAAAAGTTAAAAATCACAACTGGCTGTTGACACCACTCATTATTAACTGTTAACTGTGCAAAAAATAGCCAATAGAAAAATACGTAATCGTAAATTTTCATGGCTAGCTTTGTTTTTAAATAAATTTTTTGAAATTTTCGCTTGTTGTAAGATATTTTGCATGAGAACGCGTACCCCCGCTTAACTGTTCCCGTACCCCTGGGGGAACGCGTACCACACTTTGGGAAACACTGTTCTAGGGGATGACCTCAAATATGCACAATAAGGTATACAATTTTTTTTTCCGTCATTTTAAAGTACATAATTTTATTTAGCAATATACAAAATTTGAGTGAAGTCAGTTAAATTGTTCCTGGGAAATCAAATTTTAAAGAAGTAGTATATTTAAAATATGATTTCTCAGGAACCTTTCAACTGATTTCACTCAAATTTTGTATTTTGTCATTGAAAATTACATACTTTAAAATGATGTAAAAAATTGCATAACTTACAATTCAAAATGTTTTCGACTATTATTCAATCAGTCACAAAAATAATAAAGCTTTGAAAAATTTATTTTTTGCATAGAAATATTTTTGGAAAAACAAATTTTATAATAATGCTCAAAATTTCTTCAATTCACTTAAAAAGTTCTTGAGACATGGAAAAATTTGCAAAGAGGAAAATCAACATTAAGGACCCAAACTATTGGGGCGATATTTCACAGCTTGCGGCTATCCCCTATATCTTAGTTGTTAGAAATCTGAATCCATCAAAAAAAAGATATTTATACTCAGAGAAAGTACATGTTCATGTCTAATTTCGTAACTTAAAACATCCCCTGTACTAATTAGTTAGCATATTTGAGGTCACCTCCTTGAACCGTCTAAATCCTAAAACGTGGAGATCCGATCATTAGTTCAAAAGTAATTCAGGTTTGTCTTTCTTTTTTTTTTGGAGCACAGTACACAAAATGTTGCAGTAAGATTTTGACTTCCGAAAACAGTAAAAACAATGTTGTATTTAATTGGGGTTAAAAAGAAAAAGAGATGCTTTCAGTAAAAATAAAATAAAAAGTAAAAACATTAACCAGATTTTATAAATATAAAATATAATATAATATAAAATTAATATATAATATAAATATAAAAAGAATATATAATATAAATATAAAATTAATATATAATATAAATATAAAAATAATATATAATATAAATATAAAAACTTAAAAATATAAAAAATTAAGAACCTGGTAAAATTATATAACTAATCTACTTACTATTGCTTCTTTTAATCCAATGCACAGAAGTCACTAATTTTTTGTGCCAATTTAATGACTTATAATGAAGAGGAAACTTATTATCCTAAAAATGAAATGAAAAAATTATCAATAACATAACTAAAAAAAATAATGTAGTTAAACAAAACTGTTATAAAATTAAGATAAATAAAAAATCTAGTACAAGATTACAGCTTCAGAAATACAAATATATATAGATTTTGCATATTAGATAGAAAAACTAGATAAACAAAAAACAAATGATTTTTAATAATAATGACATGATACGATTTAAGCCAGTGATTGCAAGTTTCTTTTACAGTGGGAAAAACTGCAGGAAAAAACCGCCATGGAACAAATATACTTCTTCTAATCAAATTGGAGGAAATGCAAAGAATTCTTTCAAAAAAAATCAAACATTAAAAAAAATTTTTAAACAGTTTATAATTGCAATATATAGTTTAAATAATAAAACTAATTTCAAAGCTGTTTAATATATTTTAAAAGGAATTGAAAATAAAAAGTAACAATTAAAATATAAAAAAAAAGTTAGGACTACAGGATGCGTAATTTTCCATTGCGAAAAACTAGCAGTCAAAATTAAACTTATTTTTTTCGGCGCTGATAACTGAAGGAATTGAAGAAAATAACTTTGAATTGAATGGCTAACAAAATTTTGGTTTTAATTCTTTGTTGAATTATTATTACTGAATCAATTAAAACTCCCTTTTTTTTCATAACAGGGGTCTGTTTAGAAGATATTTGGGTCCGTTGACGGACCCTTCACAAAATATCTTTTCATAAAAATGGACCCTTCACAAAATATTTTAACTTAAAAACGGACCCTTCACAAAATGATTTTTCTTTTAATCGGACCCTTCACAAATTTATTTATCTTCATTATTGTTTTGTTAATCGAATAAACCCTTTCCAGGGCAGAAAACAAGAAAAATGGATGTAAACGAATTAAGGTTTGTCTTCGGCAGACGATTCTTCTATTATTCGTCCGAAATGAATATTCTGCGTTCAGCAGTATAGGCAAAATACCGAATATTTGAATGTTGTATCTCTAATTTAGAAGCAGCAATTGCTGTTTATTTTTGAAAATTAAATTTTTTTTATTATAATTTTACAGTGCCGAGCATAATCTTGTATCTATTTACAATTTAAAAACTCTTTGAAAAAGTTTTTTGCAATAACCGGACCCTATTTTCACAAATTCTTAAAAGCGGACACTGGTTGAAAGAATGTGAGTAATTTTTTCACAATTTCACGAAAACCAGACCTTTCACAAAATGTCTGGACAGACCCCTGCATAATTATAAATATATATTTTTTACGTATATCCTGAGGGTATAGATTTGTATTATTTTGAAAAAAAAGTAAGTATTTTTTTTTTAAGCCATGCAGTGTAACAGAAAGTTACTGATTTAGTTCACAGCCTCAAAACATAAGAATGTGATCATTTTGTAATGAAAGTTTCATTTACAAAATGGGTTCAAATTTAGCAAATGTAATTTTTTGTGAATTTATAATAATAAACTAAAAGAGAAGAAAATTTTGCAACTCGATAAGAAAAATAAAGAAAATTTACAATTTCAAAATTCTAGTAACAGTCATCACATTAATCTGATAATCTATTTGTGAAATTTTTTTTTTGTTATATTTGCTGAATTGTAATACATTTTAAGGATAAATGCAAATTTATGTCACTCTTTAATTTTTTTCTGCGTATAAATTTATCATCTTTTTCTTCAATAAATGAACTTGATTAAATTTATTTATTTTCTTCTTTTGTCTGCTTGTAAACAAAAGATTAATTAAAAGTTTTTCCAAAAGAATTTTATTTATAATCCATTATGCACTTTGTCTGTTGTATTTGGCACAACAGATTACAATATGGAAATATCCCCAATTACATACTTTTTTTTATTTATCTGTTACAAGCAGAAGGCAGAGGTTTGGAAAAAAAATTCACGTAAATTATAATAATTATAAAAATATTTATCGCATAAAAAAGATGAAAATAAGCAAATATTTTTAATTATTTAAAAATAAATGCAATATTGAATAAATATTCAGAACTAAATGTAGCTTGATAACAATTAACAAAATAAAATGTTAACTCAATTCTCTCATTTATTTTTATTATATTTTGTAATAAACCCTATCAATTTTCGACAATAATGTTTAACAAAACATAATTTAAAACAATTTAAAATGCAAACATTTTGTGCAATTAACTATTATTTTATACCTCATATACATAAATATGGATTGAATTACAAGCAGCATAACAGATAAATCCATTTGTTCCCCAGTCCATTGCGCTTGGAGTTTTATTACATGAACAACTACAATAAATACATTTTGTTTCAACAGTCATTGTGATTTCTTTTTTTATATATTAGTTTTCTGTAATTTTGCAAGATTAGTTAAACTAACAGTAATGAAGATACTGATATTTTTAAGTATCAAAAATTGTTTTGAAGATTCAGTTTCAGAGTCAAGAAAACATGTATGTTGAAATTTTTAAGAGCTAACAGTATTTTTAAATGTATGCAAAAATGCTTCAAACATGTCTAATCCATGTGCTCTGCTTTTATAAAATCAAAACAAATCGAAAAATAAACAAGTCATCAAAAACGATAAATATTTTTCCACTGTTGGCAACATTGCACCTATGGAATATTTCAACTTTTGGAGTTTATTCTGTTTATTTGGAGTTATTATTATCATAGTGGATTTTCAAATATTTTACGAATTGCATCGGTTTAAATCTATTTGGAGTCTTAGTGCGCATTAATCCCTTTAAAATATATAGCTTGTTTCTTTTGCAACATTAGTGAGCAAGTTGACCCAAGCCTGAATTTCCTCATATTAATTTCTTGCATAAAATGTTAACTACTGCATTATATTAAAATTCTTTATAGATTTATATAAATTATATTTTAAATTCTCGCTTCTTATGTTGCTTGAGAAATAATGTAATTAATATGTCGAAATGGGTTGGTTTCTTGATGGTCTCGTCAGGTGTTTGTTTACTAATTGCATTAGCCTTAAAGCTACTTGTTCAGGTGATTAATATTCTATTTAAAATAATTATATATAGACACTAATACTGTATGTTCGCTTCTTCAATATCATTTGAACAAATTTTGTATCAAATAAAAATTGGTTTAAATAAAAAAAAGTAGAAGAAAAAGCAATTACCATAACAGCACGTTAAAATTAATTTATCAAAAATTTTCGATGTTTTTACGATTTTCAATAAATCAAAAAATTTTAAATTTTCATATAAGTATAGCTAATTTAATTTTTAACATAATTGGTAATTTTTAATACAATCGGTTTTGTATAAATTGGAATAATATTCATTAGCTCCTCAAATATATTATGTTAACAGCTCTTGCTTAAAAAAAAATTTTGAATTAATTTCTTGATGATAAATTAATAATGAAATTTTAAAACAAAAAAATGTAGTCAATTATTTAAGTTAAAAATATCTTTTATTTCATGAGTTTTAATTTTCAAAGTTTACTGGATTATTCCTCAATTTTTTCGTTGTTTACACAGTTAATGATGAATGAAGATATTTTCGTATCTTGATGTATCAATTCAATTACAATCGCAAAGGCGCTACATAGATTTTAAATTTATCATAAATACACCAGTAAAGGTTTGCTCTGAGGTGGCTCTACCTTTCAAGTTGGGTCCCTTATGTGACTTTTTTTTTAGAAAAATTTCTCATGATCACTGCCCCGAAGTCGCCAAAACTTAGCGAATAATTGGGCATAAATCATGATATGGAAATATTCTCCAATGAATCCTATTTTTATATATTTAAGGTCCAATTTATTCAGATTATGTTTTTTAAACTTTTCTAATTACTAATTGTTAACTTTTTGAATTCACAAAATGTTTCTAAAAGAAGTGAATGACAATATGCATCATAAGTCTAATGTGAGGTAAAAAGTAATCGTTTTTGAATTAAGTTTAACAAAAAAATTTAAATTGTTGCATATCAAAATCTCCATTTTCTAGAAAAAATATTTATATATTCTGTTATTACTATTATTTTATCTAAACTAAATTGAATGGCACAAACCTAAATTAATTTTGAAATTGCATCTAGAAAGAAATATTTTAAGCAAATGTCACATACAAAAATTTCAAAATTCTTTACCTACTGAAAGTTCTTTACAAAAACTTGAAAAAATTCAATGTTTTTTTTTTTTTAAATATTAATTAAATTGTGTTTAAAAGACTTTTTTCTCAGTTTAAAATAACTTGTTACAAAATTATGATAAAAAAAATTATTTTTAAGATTAGAATTTGTGGAATTATCAAGTTTTATACCATTTGTATATTTTATACAAATTGAAAAGTATTATGTAATTATATGATCAATGAATAGATCAGAAATTTTGTTAAAACATAAAGTCATTGATTGATTAAAAATTAAAATAGTATAAATCTTTTTCAAAAATTATTTTTAGCACTTTTAGAAAAAAGTTGACCTTTTTTTTTTAAGTATTTTAAGAATTAAAATAACAACAAATACTTCCATAGAGTTATTGAAATTACTGCATATTCTAACCAAGCTACATAAGTATTATTGAAGTACATTTTTATTCTCTTCCTTTTTGCTTTGATAATATGTTATTCAGAAATGGAAAATAAAGAATAAGATTTTATTTTTGATAAATAAATGTTGTTGTTTTTTTACAAAAATGAAAAAATTAAAATTTATTGATAAAATCCTCACACAAAACTTACAAGCAATACAGATTTCCAGTTAATCAAAACATGTTTTGAGATAACATTTTATTTAAAAAAAATATTTAATTGCAGCCTTTCATCACAGAAGATAGTGCTGTTCATGTTTATTTTCCATCAACTGAGCTTGTTTTAGGCACCCCTATTCTTCTGGGTGTATTATTTTTCTGTGGTTTTGGTAAGTTCAAATTTTTATACATTTTCATTTTGTAGTGATGCATTTTAACAAGAATTTAATCTGAAACATGAATCCTTTTTCCCATTTACACAAGGCCTGAGAACAGGTTGCTAAAAGGAATGTATTAACATGCCTTGATAAGACATCAAATAATGTAAAGTGTCAATCAATGTTCATATAGTAAATTAACTACATAAGGTAAAAACCCAAACACCATTGGATTTATTTTTGCCATGTTTTAAGAGTTTTCTTCATCCAACATGGTCTGTCTGAAATTAGATTAGTAGAACAGTAGGTGACATGTCTGATATTTGATGATTTTATCCAGTTTTAACTGTCATGTCAAAAAAAAACTTTTTGACATTTGACAAAAACCCAAACTTTTTGTGTAAAGATAATTTTTAGCTATTATAAACAAGTATTTAATAATAAACATACATATAAAATTACAAGTGATCAACCAATTATGTTATGGCTTTAAACTCTCCTTTTGTTTCGACAATTACGGTCAAAAACTTACATTTTGGTGTAGAAAACATTAAATAATTATAAATAATAATAAGTATACAATTGCAATTTATACAATCCACTAATTTGTTTAATTTTTGAAAATAAAAATGCAAAAACCATCATCTTAACAAGAACACTTAACAATCATTTTACATATTAAATGGAAAATCATTTTTTATTTACTCCCATTTTAACTCCTCCTTCACTCAAAGCACAAATTAGTTAGATTAATCAAAAACTAGTTTTAAAGCCCTCTGTACTCTTAAGTTCATTTTTCAATATTGTATGAATAAAACTAAAATTCAAAACTATTCTTTCGATAGATGCTGAACTCTGCATTGACTATATTAAATCCTTAAATTATTATAATATAATAAAATATCATGTAATTAGGAAATTTATTTTAATAACTATTCTAAATATTGAGAGTAACTAAATAAAACCTTTGGATTGATTGTTTGGAAAAATTCTTCTCATTTAGGCAATCATTTATATTTTTGTAAATTATGATTAGTTTTCTATTAAATTGAAGATGATATCAGTCATGTTTTATTGGAAATACTCATAATCTTATGAGCAGGGGTCAGAGCCTAATATTTCTTCAGAACATAGACTTTATCAAAGTATTTTTGGAACGTAAAGTTTATATATTGTTTAAAAAATCCTAAACTAAAACAAAAAAAGCACCATTTATTTGATTTTTTATGAGCATGTGTGTAAAATAATAGAAATCAAAATATAATGAAATAGCAATAATTTATTAAATTAAATTTCAAGTCCCACTCGTAAACTTTCCCAGTGCTCACTGAATTTCCCCTTAAACCTCATTTGTGCAATTGAACATATTCTTTTTCCCTACACATAAGTAATAACAAATATGGAGAATTTTTAAAAAAAATTATAAGTTGAGATCAGACAATTATTTGCTACCATTTTAGTCTAAAAATCTACTGAAAGAATTAAAATCAGTATTTAAATTTATAATAACTAACAACTCATAGTTATTATCAATAATATAAATTGAATGATTTTAATATAACAAATAATTTTGGTATTAACATATTAAAAATACCTTGTTTTTAGAAAAACCAATTAATAGTTTCGATAATTTTAGTTATATTTTTTATTTTTGGTAATATAAATCATAACCATTGTGGTATATAATGCAAGTATTGTGCATGGTGCATCATGATTTAATATCAACTACATGTTCCCAATGAGAAAAAAGAAATTTGGCCCAGGTTTTTGACAAATTTAGACTGTTTTTGGCACTGTTAGGCAGGTTTTCAATGTGTCAAGTCAAGAAACAGTTTTTGACATAAAAAACCCAACCCTGCATGTCATAAAACTTGTGAGGTGTAGCCTTGTTTAAATGGTTTATAAAAGAATACTTAATTCTGTTAAAATGAATATTGTTCACAGAACTTGTTTAGATCTATTTTATATAATGCCCAATAGTAAATTTATGTACTAATATTTTCAATCATTATATATTTATTATTACATCAGAGCATGTATTTATTTTATTGTTTTTTTTTTTTTTTTTTTTTTTTCTTTTTACATTATTTTCCCTGTTTCATTTATGATCAAGTTAATAATAACATTTTAGTATATATTACATTACAATATATCTAAAACTATTTGATTTAATTAAATTTTTCTGTGCTTAATCAGCTTGATTATAGTATATCATTTAATAGTATTTCTCATTAATTTCAAAACACCCTTTTGGAAGAAAAAAAAATTTAATAAAGTTTTAAAAATGAGGGTACCAATTTTTGTTTGCTAAATTTAAAAAAAAGAAAATTTGAAAAATCTTTTTAAATTAAAACTACTTTCTAACTATTCTGAAATAGATAATTGTGTTTGGTGTAATACTTGCTAACTTTTATTTTAATTTTAAAATTCCTCATGAAATGTTCCTTTTCATATTTATGTGAAAATATGAATTCCATAATTTTGAAATAGCCATGTAGTCTCTTTTTTATTTTGGTTTGTTTCCTTTTTAAATTTGTATCAAATTCAATTTGATTTAAGTTAAAAACATTTGTTGCAAAATAGCTGATATTGTCTCTTGGGCTATCAATTAGTCTATATTGCAGACTATATTAATCTGTTAAAAATTATAGGAAATATTGTTTTCGAGAAAAAGCCAATATAAAACCAGTTATCGAAAATATTCATGGACAGTTTTCCTTTTGAAATCATTTTTGATAGTTTTTAGAGATTTTCTTTGCATTTTTTTTTAAAGAAATTTTAGGTCATCAGCATCCTAGCCCTGGTTATAAAGCAGTTTTAAAATTTCATCCTATTATCCTTAAATTCGTGTTTGTTTAAAGCATGCAGCTGTAATTACTATAGAAAAAAATGTAAATAGAAAAAAGTTATATAACCATGGAAGTAGAAAAAATATTGCATCTAAATGCAACTCACTAAATCAATTATTAAAAATAAATCTGTAATGAATAAAAAAATATTTAGTTACCTTGGATGAATATCATTCATACTCTTTTATCTCCTGCTTTTATTGTTATCTTCCTCTAAAAATGTAGCTTTTTTGCTCACTTCTTTAAAAATTTTACTTTAAATATTAGGATTTACACTTAACCAAACTTTTAGTTATTCAAAAATTAGTAAAAAATTGAGTTACATTCTAATTAATTATAAAATTTTGAAATTGTGATAAGTAGGTTATTGGGAAATCATTGTATGTTCGTATTATTCATGTTTGAATTGTTGGGGGGAAA
The DNA here is from genome assembly GCA_949128135.1 of Parasteatoda lunata. Taxonomy (NCBI): domain Eukaryota; kingdom Metazoa; phylum Arthropoda; class Arachnida; order Araneae; family Theridiidae; genus Parasteatoda; species Parasteatoda lunata. Next base: position 83,956,088 of record OX421970.1, on the reverse strand, counting down.
ATGTCTTATAATTTAGCAAATTATGACCAGCTTTTTAATGATTCATCAAAATTTGATTGCCCCTTTAATTTCAAAATTTAATTATTTTAAGGTTTTAATTGCTACCTGCCTAATTGTAAAGAAAATTAAACTTAGAATGGACTCTTATTTTTGTTTTATTAGCTGTTTTATTGCATTGTGTTTTAATAATACATTTTTTTTTTAAGATTTTATCCTCTTTTTTTTTTTTTTATATATATATTATTATTATTATTATTCCAGTATTTTCTATTATATGTTTTAGGTTTTTACATTGTGAGAGAAATGTTGGCTGAAGATTCACCGTTTTCAATTAAATGACTTATTTCGGGATGATTTTATTTTAGTTTGTGTTAACCTAATGTTGTCATTTTATGAAATTTTATTTTAAATAAATGTAATATTTTAAATATTTGTCTGTATTGTTTTCACTCTTTTTATTTCTATATAAACGCTGTAAACAAGTAAAAAAAATTAAAACATTGTTTGTACTAAATGTGTTTTGTAAAGTTATATTAATAAGATTGGTTTAACAGTACATTGTTATTATATTTTTTATAGATTATTAAGTTGCAGGGATGAAAATCTTCCGCGGATCCGTAATTTTTGAGATTACCCTCTTTTTTTTTTATTCACTTCCCTAATAAAAAAAGATACAAATTAAGTTTTTTTTAAAAATCAATCACGTTTGATGCAACGACTAAGATCATCAAATTAGACAAAATAAATACATAAACAAAATGCAGAAGAAAAATTCCACGGAAACGTAATTTTCTATTGCAAAAAAAAAGTTCATTTGGTATTAATAGGTATAGTTTATATAAGCCCAGGTATAGCTTGGTATAGTTTATATAAGCCTAGGTATAGCTTGGTATAGTTTATATAAGCCAGCGGATACAGTATATTTGGAACGGAAAGAAAAATCAACAAATTCATAATATTCTACGAGTATCAAATTATATCGCCGCTGTTGCTTAATGCAGGTGTTTGATCAGTTGTAATTAAAAGCCTGGATTTTCCAAATATAACTCCTTTGTTTAGAAAGTCTTTATGTTTTGTCTGTCAATGGAAGGAATAGTTATAAATGCGCATAATAATAAATACATAAAGGAAAATTTATCCTGTGTGTAGCTTCACACAACAAAAAAAAAATTTTGTCTTCCTTTCCCTACGCTTTTAGTTCCTAGATCATAATTTAAAAAGCAAAATAATTTTATCCTGTGTTACAGAGCCTGATTAAGGCAGGAACATACGGGGGCAGTTGCCCCGGACCCCACATCAGACCATCCACAATCTAAATGGTTCGATGGGGTGACTTTAAATATGCTAATTATTTAGTTCAGACAATATTTTTAGTTACGAAATCCGACATAAAAATGTACTTTTTTTTAATAAACATACCTTTTTTTTAAGGGATTTGGATTTCTGACCTCCAAAATATAGGGATTAGCCGCAATCTGGGATTCCCAATCAGTCCTCCGTTTGATCAAAAGAGCGCTATAAAATTTGGACCCCTTAATGTTAATTTTTACTTTTTGCGTATTTCGCAATATCTCGAGAACTTTTTAGTGAATTGAAACATTTTTACACATAATTATAAAATCCGTTTATCCAAAGATAATTCCGTGCAAAAAATAACTTTTAGTAAATATATGTAAGAATGGCTGAAAAAATTGTGAATTTTAAGGTATACAATTGTTTTCATTATTTTAAAAAATGTAATTTTATATTGCAAAATACAAAATTTTTTATTTTATAACTGTCGTCGAACAGCCGACCCAATTTTTGAGTTTACGACTGCTAATTCTCAACTCCGTAACCTTGTAATTTTGAACCCAATCCAGAAGACAAGGAAACTCCTGGATCAAGTATTGGGAGATATTTGCCTTCCTGGAGGACTTTCTAATCCGCATTTGCGTTACAGGGAGAGGAAGACCACGAGAACCTCCCACGGTTAGCCTGACGGCAAGGGACCTCTAACCCATGATCCGTCTAACACTGAGGATATTTCACGACAGCACTGTGGTCGGTGCAAGCCGGATGCGAAATTAGTATCGACCAGCCATCGCCGGGATCGAAACCGGTTCACCTCATTGAAAGGCGAACGCTCTATCCCTGAGCCATCGCGGCTTAAAATACAAAATTTGAGCCAAATTGGTCGAATTGTTCCAGAGAAATCGAACTTAATTCTCAGGAACTATTCGAACGATTTGGCTCAAATTTTGTATTTTGCCATATAAAATTATATTTTTTTAAATAATACAAAAAATTGCATACTTTACAATTTAAAAATTTTTTTCAGCATTCTTAATGGGGACGATATTTCCCAGAATGTGGGTATCCCCTATATTTTGTGGGTCAGAAATCCGAATTTGTCGGGAAAAGGTATGTCTATTCTGAGAAAGTACGTTTTTGTGTCTAATTTCCTAACTCAAGATATCGTCTACACTTAAAATTAAGATATAGATACCCCTTCGAGCCATTAAGATCGAGTCCTAGAACGTGAAAATCCGATCATAAGATCAAAAATTATTCAAGGTTGTCCGTTTTTTTTTTTCTTTCCCCCTTTCTTTTTTCTGTACATTGCTACTTGCATAAAAATCTAGCTATTCTTTTTTGAATCTCTGCTGATTTCATCCCTAATGTTAAACGAGAGATCGAGGCAGAAAATTTCAATTTTGTTTTTTTTCACTTCCTTGACTTATTCTTGCTTGTATATAAGTATTTAAAACAATACAACAATTTTGTCTGTGCAAACTAGGCATTGACTTAAATATTTTACTTTTAAAAAATTATTAAATTTAACATTTATATAAGTTTTTAAGTTAGTTCTGAACAAAATAATATCACTGAAAGCGAATGCTGTACATAATCTGAAAACACATTTTAATTACTTAAAAAATAAATTTAAGAACACGATTCTGTTAACGCTCTATATACGTTCTCTTTGGTTTAAACGAAAATTGACTTTATAGCATGAGGTCGTTATATCGTGACAACTAATTCTCAATAATAAAAAATAATCGATATTTCACCTTTTTAACCAAGTATTAAGCCTAGAGCTTCCTATCCCCCCTTACTAATATTAAAATATGTGGTCCTGTCATTCGTTCTTCATTCATAGAGAATTCGTTTTACATTTATCGAGCGGCATCATTAAAGTACCTCAAACAAAATAATGATTTGAATCATTTCCTCGAGACTTTTGCTATCCATTGTTACATTATCAATAGGAAAATATTTACCTTTTTTCATGGTTTTTTTTTTTTTTTAAGGAACAAAATTTTGGTCGCTATATTGGAATGAATGATTAAGTTCAGACGTTCTAATGAGAGTTTTAATAATATTATGTTGATTGAATAATTAAAGGCTTTGTATCGGTCTACTAAAAAGCGTAGACATATCAAAAACACACTTTCTTTGTTTTATTTTTCAGGTGTATGTATATATTTATATTAATTTCTAATATGAAAAAATTTAATAGAGAAAGTAATTGGTCATAAATTTGATTTTAACCTCACTCGTTAGGAATTATAATGCATAACTTAATGCAATTTTTTTAAGGAAACTCAGAAGAAAAAGAAGGGAAATTTTCTCCCTGCAGCTTGAAAAAGTTAAGTGTTTTCATAGAAATTGGTACAGTTTTCAAATTAATTTAGTTATAATAAATGCCGTATCCATCAACTTTGAATTCTAAAAATGATTAATTGACATAAATGAAATATATGTTGAACCTCAGTCGGGAAATCGGTATCCATTTTATAAATCAAATAACATTAATAAACTCCTCGAAAATTTAATGAGTGAGCTTCTACAGAGTGCAGAGTTGAATGATGGACAAAAAAGTGGTTCAGAAAGATTGACCGAATTTAAAAACCTATTTTCTAGGACACAGGAACGAACGTATAAAATATTATGGGTATTTATGAGAATGCTGATCGGCTTGCCAAGGAAGGGAGTGAACTTGCTTCTTCCTCTAAACTTCTAGTGTCTGAGGTTCACTCCCTGAAGTTTCCTAAGGTAAATTCAGCGTGGAAGCACCCACCACATCATGATTGGTATGCCGCCAAATGCCCCGGATTATCCCTACAGTGCACCTGTCCTAGATTTGCTCAAACAGCTTTGTCAAGACTCAGGATCAGCCATATAAAGTGTTTGACCTTCAGAGCGAAAGAAAAGACTTATGCCTATTGTCATTGCTCGGCCATCGCTTCTCCATCTCATCTTTTGGATTGCATTGGTGCCTCTGTGAAGCAACTGATGAGTGATGGAGAAACTGTCTATGACTTGCTGATGCGACATGATCTTCTGGACTTGGTCTAGGGCTCTAGACCAAGGGGATAAGCAACAACAACAACGAACGTATAAAAATAAATTGTTCCTGGAGATCATGCTCCCACCAGACAACATCCTCGGAAATTATCATTTGCTAAAGAAGAAGGGGTGGCTACACTTTTAAATGAAATTCAACGATACAATGTTCTGTTACATTTCATATAGAACGATGAATCATCGAAGAGTACTTGGACTTCTCTTTGTCTTAGCAGGAAGAAAGATGTCTCAACACGATTTGGTATCGACTATCGTTGTCTGATTGGCATAACAACAAAAGGATTCCAGGATTGACGACATATTCGACACTCTATCAAGGAATAATTGGTTCTCGACATTGGACCTTAAGAGTAGTTACTGACAGATCGAGATACAACCCGATGATCGCGAAAAGACTGCTTTCACTGCGAGACAGATTTTGGCAGTTCAAGGTGATGCTTTTCGACCTTCGTTACGCATTTGCAACCTGAGTTTCTTATGGAGACGGTGAGATTAAAGTTATTTCCTTGTCAGAAGTCTAGTCCAAGAATGAATTCGTCATCAAATTCTGCCACGTGATGGCAATCGGCATCTCCAAATGTAATCTTAAAGTGGACTGTTCCGTGAACGTTGATTTTGTCCTTGATCTGTAGTTCAACGCGGGTAGGAGTTCAGATTATTTTTCTCCTAGTTTCCAAACCAAATCTGATTTGATGATGGTGACGTTGGCTCCGGTATCAATTATCACACGACATGGAACTCCATTGGCATGTCCCATAACGGAAAATCCACTGTCGCTTCCATTCAATTAAGAAATCTTCAGAATGAGGTTTCATAGCTCTGGACTCCTCCACCCCGCGATAGTCGCAAATTAGTTTTCCTGTTGCGCTGGCATTTTTTACGTACATGACCAACCTTACGGCAGCTTCAATATTGAATTTCTTTTTTTCTGCTTGTCCTGCTTTCTCTGGAACTGCATGTCTCTCACAGAAGGCTCAATCATTTCTTTAGATCAGAGTTTGATTCCCTCTGATCTAAAGAAAGTGATCGCGAAGTTGGCAAAAGTGTCGCCAAACCGTGTTTTCCATAAAAAATGCATTCGGCGTTATTTTCGTAAGTTAGAATTAGTAATTCTAACGAAATTTTCTATTTAAACTGTTTTTAACTGTTCATTTTCTAATTAAACTGTTTATTTAGCTTTTTTATGTTTATTATTACTTATTAGGTTCATTATTATATTTTTAGGTTCATTATTACGTATTTAGGTTTATTATTGCTTATTTATCAGCCTCATAACAAAAAAATATTCTCAAAATTATACATATATTTATAAATTCGTAACAATATTCAACAATTTATCAATAATTGATTTTGTAAATTATATTATTAAGAAATTTCAACGATGAGTAACTGTTTCTTTTACATCTAAATAAGTGTAATTTTGGAAAGTTATAGTTCGAAAGTGAGCTTTGTTTAGAAGCTTCTGCCATTTAAAGTAGAAAAAGATTACGACGTTTCATGCTGCATTTCATGACCATAAATTATTAAAATGCTAAATATCAAATATTTCCCGTATTGTAACCTAAAATTAATATAAAAATAATAAAAAAAAAGTTGGAAAAATATGTTTAACAAAAATTCTGCGTCAAAGGTTAAGAAACTTTTTAACACTGCTTTTGTTCATCCTAAGAAATATTAGTTCAAAAGTCCTGTTAAAAATGCAAGTGCTTATGGTAATAAGTTTTAGAATGTCAAGGAATTTAATGTTTTTCACTTTTCCGTCTAACGATGAAAATTAATAAGAAGAGTAAGCAAATGTTAACACCATTTAATTTTTTTTATCCACTACTCTCCATTTTTTTTTTTTTAGTTTCTCGTTTGCCCAAAAATGTGTTCTCCCCCAGTAGTAACTATATAGCATTAGTAGTAGCTGTATACCCAAAGTAAACTGTATCATTTCCTCATCTTCCATCATTTTCAATTAAAACATTATTTCCAGCAGAGAAGTGCCTTCCGAGGCAAAGGAATGCATAGTTTTAATGCTATAGAAGTAACCATCCAAATATTGAAGGTTTGGTTAGATCACCTGGAAACATAATCTGGTTCTAGTTTATTACATGTTCTAGTTTATTACTCGAACCCATACACTGTTTGGTACTCGAACCTACAACATTCTAAATTCATCCGAAAAATTCTGTTTACCCCATCTAGTAATTTATGCACTTCCACTTCTATTTTTAAGATTACGGTATATAGTCTTCATCTGACCTGTTGCTGGATTCTAGACTTTATTGCTAGAATCAACCCTGATACTGTTGCAGTCACGAAAAACCATACTAAACTAAGTAACAGATTAAAAGTACCAAATTAAATACTTTAAAATATGACAGAATTATCCGTAAAGGTGGCGGGTAAACGATATTCATCTATTAAAAAATATATGACTTCTATCCGAGATATTTATTACATCCGATTTGATATTAATTTATTCGTGGATATAATTACATTTATTCGATATTTTAATACTTATACTGACGATAGATTAGAAGAAACATCAGTGCTTGGAGTATCGGGCAAATATATACCGGGCAATGGCACTTGACCTTAAAAAAATATCAGTGTAGGGTATACCGGGCAGTGGCAATGAACCTTAAAAAACATTAGAGTAGGATATACCGAGCAAATGTATACTGGGCAGTGGCACTTAACTAGACCTAGTATGATTAGATCTTTGGTATATGTCCGAAATATATACTAGGTCTAGTTAAGTGCCATAATGTTGTTGAATGTTGATAATCACATAGTCGTTTTGGTGAATGTCCGAGATATTTATTACATCCGATTTGATATTAATTTATTCGTGGATATAATTACATTTATTCGATATTTTATACTTATACTGACGATAGATTAGAAGAAACATCCGTGTTTGGAGTATCGGGCAAATATATACCGGGCAAATATATACTAGGTCTAGTTAAATGCCACTGCCCGGTATATCCTAAAATGATGTTTTTTTAAGGTTCAGTGCCACTGCCCGATATACCCTACACTGATAATTTATTTAAGGTTAAGTGCTATTACCCGGTATACATTTATTCAAAATGTATAAAGAAAAATAAAAAGTTGTGCAAAACATAATTTATGCCTTTTTTATTAAGGGAAACAAAATTTTCAAATGACGTTTTGAATTTGTCATTTTTGAATGACATTTTGACGAATCGAAGATGTATTTTATACTTTGCCGTTTTCTCATTTAGCATTCTATAGAATGCCTAGGAAATGTATGAAATATAAATCGTTTCATACATTGCCGGCTAATTTTAGGCATTAAATACAATGCCTATAGGCATTCTTTAGAATGCCGGATTTCAAACTTTGTTCGTAACATATATACAAATAAATAACAGAAATATTAAAATCTCCACTGTTTACAATCCCTCACTTAACGACTTTTCCGACGATTTTTCAAAAAATTATTTCCACCCTCCACCCAATCTAGATAGGAATGGGTACATATGGGGATAAAAACACGAAAAATAACTGGGTACACTAAAAATAACGTATGGTGGATACAGACAAAAAAATGAGCTAGGAAGACAGCTACATCAAATGATAAAGGAGTTTGGTCCTACTGTATAAGCCCCAGATAATCAGACCTACCTCCACCACTCTGGTTTACATCAACCTGATATTTCGAACGTATGATCATCAATTTAAATTCACCCTTTGCTATAGACACCCTTAATAAATTAAACAGTTTCCACCTCCCGGTGTGGATAACTACAAATATTGAGAAGCAAGAGAACGATCTAGTTAAAAAGGAGATAGACTGGGCCCTCTACCACAATATTCTACATTATGCTATGGTGGTCATTCATACTGTAGTTTAGAAGTGCCTCTGAACAATCTTCTGAGTAGTATGAGGCTGAGAAGCCAAAAAGTAAAATTGTTAAGAAGCGCTATCAGTATCGAAGTCATTTTTATGGGTAGAAGCGTCAACATGTGTTCATACAGAACTATGGGTTGATCGAAAATAGCTTTGGAGTCGAAGACATTTAGAAGATGATTGACTCTTGGTGAAGTAATATCAGCTGGTCATCCCCATTATAGGGCTAAAAATTCCACAACGGAGTAAGATTTATTGTTCTAATTCCTAACATTTGTTTCGTCAAAATATTTTTGTCATATCTTTGTAAACAACTTGAGAGTTGGTTGTGAAATCTGCATACTGCATTACCGTCACGGACGCTATACTCTATATATACTCTATACCTTCACAAATACCTTTTTTCAATATTATTTTTGGACTGTCTTGCTGTGATGCTCATTAGATCTTGATTTCATGCCCTTTACCTTTTCGCTATCATCTTTTTTTTTTTTTTTACATACTTTGATGCATGTACAATTTTTGGATTGGGTTCATCCTTTCTTGAGTTCTCCGCGAAAATGTGCAAGACGCGTTTATTTCCTTACTTTGGAACACAAGTGTAGATAATTCTACAACCACGCGTATGTAAAATCTAGTTCTAATTTTAATTTATTTACCACAGCGACTTCCATAAGACTAAAAGAAAAAGTGTATTTTGTACTTGTTAGATGGCAGCACCATAGTCATCCATTTTTGGATTATAAGAATGAATTTTCATATTTGTCAATGGCAACATCAATTTAGTGGCGCTTTTATTTGTTTTGTTTTTGAGCGCAATTTGTTTAAAACGTCATCCTTGGATTCTTTGGTTTTCTTTGTAATTTTGCAATTTTAAAGTAGCTGAGTGATAATATAACAGATTAAATTTGTCTCTTCTTTAGAGGTCAGATAACGTATGATACTGAAACACTCTGGTTTGATAGCAAGCACTCGAAACTTTACCTTTATCGCTTTATCAATTGCTTCAGAAATTTCTTATCAGTCGCCGGGCCTCTTATCTTACAGCTTTAAATCTATTTCTAAAGTTTTCTTTCCTTAGTTTTAAATTTTCAAGAAAGGTATTTTTGAATAACTATTCCCTGGTATCATGGCTTCCTCTAATCATATTGGTAATTTAGTTTTCACTACTCTATTTAGTTAATAGAATTTGGATATATAAATTTCTAATTAAAAAAAATTATTTTATACCATCTATTAAATCTTATGCTAATAGCAATCATCCTTGGCTTGATATTTAATTACAAATATTGCTTAAATTGGTACTTGATATTGGTAATAATACTGACTCTATTTGATATTGGTAATAATACTCTTTAAATTCATTTACCAATATAAATTTAAGCAATATTTTGTAACTAAATCACAAAGTATCAGGTATTTTTAGGCATTGCTACTTAGTGATGTTATAACTAAACGCTACATGTATAATTGGCTTCGATGTAATTTTATACACTTATAATTGCTGCTCAATTTAATAAAATAATTAGATCTTTTGATATGTATGGTACATATAGAAATTGTTCAAATATGGTACTTTTTCATATTTTATTCGGAGATATTAGTTGAATAGAAAAATGAAGGATATCTTGTATCCTAAAAAGGATAACTTCAGTTTTGAAGATTTAGCTTTGTAAAAATAAATAAATAAAAGCATTTAATAAATTCAAGATTGATTTTATATGTAATAATTGTATTATTAAATAATTGAGCTATTCAAAAATACTGTTTTACCTATAGAAACATTTATAAATTTGAAAGAAATCTCTAACTTTAAAAAATTTATTTAACTAAATAACATTATTTAGCATTAACTTGGCATAAATTAAAACACTAGTACATTCAAAGATAACTACTATCAGGTAATAATATAATATTTTGAACTATTATCAGGTAATTTTTTATGATTACTATGTAGTTGTTATGTTAAGGCAAATTGTAAAAAGTTTTTATTATCAGCAATTTTTATTATAATTTAAACATGAGATTTGTATCTCAAAATACTAATTCATAGTGTCTATTATCACTTTGTTTTATTTCACTTTACTTGTTTTTTGAATTTAAAATTTCTAAATTAGTATTTATAAAGACACTATCTCTTTTCTTTGAGCTGAGGCAAATGTAATGTATTTGTCTCTGTTTAAGCTCAGAATAGGTTTGGCAACTCTTAATGAGAACAATATTTTTGTTTGCCTTTTCATATTTTTTTTTTTTCATTTTATACTGAGAATATTTTATCTATAATTAAAAATTAGTTGATTTAAATATTGATCTTTATATTGTATAATTTTTTAACCATTTATTTGGGCTGTAATAAAACTTTCCTATGTACATATATTTTTTGCAATTTCATCTAGCAATTCTTAGTGTCTCGGATAAAACTGGACTTCTCCCATTTGCTAAAACTTTAGCATCAGTTGGATTTCATCTTGTTGCATCTGGAGGGACAGCAAAGGCTTTAAGAGATGCTGGGTTAAAAATTAGGTTTGTGATAACAGTTTCCTTGTTGTAATTTCATGTTAAATAAGAAGTCGTTTCAATTGGCTATTGTAGTGTGATCTTCAGATATGTAGAATTTTGTGAAAAATGAAATTAAATAGTTTGATCTTGTGAAATGTTTCCACACTTTCCATTGCATGGAGCATGAAACTCTTTCATAAACATACGATTTGCAGAATTCTGCATATTTGTATTGTTGCTATATATTGTCACTGTTTTCTCACAAAAATAAAAATCAATTACTTAATAAATATTAATTTCCAACTTGATTTTAATTTTCATATTTTATACTTTGTAGTTATATAATGTGATAAAATGCAGGTGGATGATTTATTTAAACTTTTTTCAGGAAATCTAAATTAAATACATAAGGATTATTATAATAGGGAATATGTTGTAGAGTTAAAGATGCAGTATGTAAAAATGTTTTTCTTTTCTATAGTGTATAATTTTAATTATAATTAATTTTTTTATTCGAAGTAGCTTTTTTGTCTTTCTTTAATATCCATGGTTAAACTTTTGAAAAAAAATTATTTAAATATTACATTTTCATTCTATGATTAGTATCAAAAAATAGTTCAAAATGTTGTTCAATTGTTGCAGGGATGTCTCAGAATTAACTGGAGCTCCTGAAATGTTAGGAGGACGAGTTAAGACCTTGCACCCTGCTGTGCATGGTGGTAAGTTTCCTTAAAAAAAATGCTATTAGTGATTCCTGTACTTTGTGCTTAATCATTTCTATAGTTAAAAACAATTATCTGAATAATTTTTTACGTTGAATTTTTTTATGTGTTAAGATGCAATATTTTTAGATTAAAATTATCATATGACAGTCATATTGAGATATGACAGTTTGACAGATTCAAACTTTGACAATCTAAAAATTATGGTTTCAATCATTATTATAATAGGGTTGAAATTTATTAGCCTTCCATTTTAAAAATTTTCATTAGTTTAAGAAAAAACAAATAATTATTTACTATAATTTTTGTTGCTGTAGTTCTTGATGCATGTAACTAAATTGAGAAATGTAATTCACCAGCGGTAAAAATAACATGCGGTTTTGGCTATTGGGACCACATTTTAACTATTTTTCCCATTCAGATAATTTTAGGATCATATACAATCTGTTTCAGAAAGTTTATCTACAAAAGGTACACTTATAGTAATATTTCAAGCAATTTTATATAATGCAATATTTAATTTTTTTAAATGTTAATGTACTTGTTTTTTATACCTTAATTATAAACCACCCTCATTGACTTGCATATTCGAAGTTTGTTCTTCAAATAATAAAAATAAATTTAATGCATGGCAATTCAATCAGCATTCAAAAGTTGTTTAAGGATTTGAATTATTATTATTATTATTTTAAAATTGGTTTGTGTTGACACTTTTACGACTAAAAAAAAACTATTTAAGCATAACAAGGTTATTTCTATTCTCTTAATGATAATCCCTTTATTAAAAAAATTAATATTTTAAATTTTTTCTTGGAATTAGAAAATTTTTTAGTTGTTATTCTTTCATGTCTCAAAAAGTTTAATTTTTCAAGAATAGTTTTTAATACTCATTGTTTAATTCACTGTATTTTCATATTCTTGGGTGATTTTCTTTAATGCTTTTTATCACTATTATAGGGTTTAGTTTAATCATGAAACCATTATAAAGATTCAATTTTCATTCTTTTAAACATAATTAACAATTTCTTATTATAAAATTTGTTTTTTTTGAACTCTATCAAATCGTTTTCTTATTTTCAGGCATATTATCTACTAAGTCAGATAGTGATATTGCTGATATGAAGAACCGAGGTTATGACTTTGTCAGGTGATAAAATTGATTATGGATGTTATCTTATCTTTATTTTTAAAATAAAAAAGATGAAAAGAAAAACCTAAAGTTGTTCCTGAATAGTATATCTATTTTATTTATATTGTAACATATTATAATAGTTTTTGCAATAATGAGTAAAAATGCAATATTGCATTTCACCTAAACATGTTTTCAAGAAGAAAAAAAGCCATTTGTAGATTAGAATATAATTTATTCATTGTTTTTTAATATTGTAACTGAGTCCAAGGTTTGACTTTTTCAGTCTACCACTTGTCAAAATGTCAACATATTTGTGATCACCAAAAGTAACATAATTGAATATATATGTAATTAACTACAATTTCTTTTTAACAATAAAAAAAAGAACAAAATTACAGGGTGAGGTTCACAGATTTTATCAATTGAATATATTTTTTTGTTACTCAAAGTAAATTAATATTAGTTAAATTTTTTAAAATAGTACTATTAACTTAATGAGAGATCTTAAAATTATTAGTCTATTTTAATAATAAATATACTATACATTTTTCATCTAACTTCATATTCTGTCATGGGTGCTACTTTTCATACTTGTTATTTCTTTTATTTCTAAATTTATTGAAAGGTAAACGGTACATGGTAACTGTTATGAATTTTTACATTTCTTTGCAGTGTTGTTGTATGTAATTTGTACCCATTTGTTGCCACTGTTTCAAAGCCAAATGTGACAGTAGCTGATGCAGTTGAAAATATTGATATAGGTAATAAAATTAATATTTTATATCAAAAGTCAAGCAATTGTTAGCTATTTCCTATAAGTTATATATACTTACAGGTGGAGTGACACTTTTAAGAGCTGCTGCAAAAAATCATGATCGTGTTGTCATTGTTTGTGACCCCACAGATTACACTGTGTAAGTTCATTTAAATATATATATATATATATATATATATATATATATATATATATATATATATATATATATATATATATATATTGATATCACGTATTTATTTATGTGTTTTTATATATTTCATTAGAATTGGAGATATTTTGGAGAAAAAAAAGACTCTTGATGCTATATTAAATGAAGATTCTCTACCTCTCAGAAGACGTTTAGCTTTGAAAGTAATAAACAGTTTAATTATGTGCATAAATATTGTTACGGATGTTATTGTCTATTGATTTTAATTTGTTTTTATCTGCATGATCTTATAAAATGCATTATCTAATTTGTATGTAAACTTTGTTTAAACATAGTTTGGTTATTATATTCAGTACACTTCCTATTATTCAAGCAATTTGGTGTTATGACAACCTTAAATGAGCGAATTCCATGAAAAATTCGAAAAATGATTTGTCGGTTTTTTAACTATTTGTTATTGACTAAAAAGTATCTATCATGGCTGTGAATATGAAAGGGGGAAAAAGTAGAGGCAAGGTAGAATTTCATTCAAATAAAGAAACTATGGAACAAAATCTTTTTCTGAAAATTATTCCAAATCTTTTTACAAAAATGTAAATTTCTCTTACAAAAATGTAAAAATCTTTAAAAAAATCACCCCCCCCCCATCTAATAACATAGAAAAAACCAGTTTTTTCCATGCTGAAAGAATGCATGTCAAAATGTGATTCTATGCATGAGATTAATATTTGTAGCAAAATTCCATACATGTAATATTTAATACTAATATTTTGTACTAAAAACACAGGTTATCTGGCATTAACTGTTTTAATTTTATTTAACTCTATATGTGTATAAACTTTTATGGTTAATATATTTATAATATGTATTAATTTGGTTAATATAAGTTCTTTTTGAAATATCTAATGTTATAATATATCATTTAGTTAATTATAGGTTAGTTATGATTAGGTTATAATATTAGTTTCATATCTGATATGGTTTTACATGAGTAATCTTTAATTTATCTAATAGCTTAAATAATCAATGCTGACATTTTGCTTTTGCAGGCTTTCAATCATACTGCCGAGTATGATACTGCTATTTCCAATTACTTCAGGGGTGAATTCAGCCAGGGAGTGTCTCAATTGTCGCTTAGATATGGCATGAATCCACACCAGAAGCCAGCTCAAATCTTTACAACAGGCGACAAACTTCCCTTTAAAGTTTTAAATGGATCTCCTGGATTCATCAATTTATGTGATGCTTTAAATGCATGGCAATTAGTATCTGAATTGAGAAAAAGTTTAGATTTACCTGCTGCAGCTTCATTTAAACACGTCAGTCCTGCAGGTGCTGCTGTTGCTGTACCTCTTACTTTCGAGGAAGCCAAAGTTTGCATGGTAGATGATTTATATGAAATATTAACTCCACAATCAACTGCTTATGCTAGGGCAAGAGGTAATTTTACTTTTTAAAAAGTTATAATGTTTGATCTTTGTTCCTAATTAAAATCAAATTTTTGTTTGTTTTAGGTTTTAGTTTTATACAAAAAAAATTTTTATACATATGTTTCTTTAATTTGTGAACCTGGACTTTAAAGGACAATAAATTATTTCAAGGTTAAGTAATTCATTCAACTTTATTTGAATTTCATACAAGCATGAGTTTTTAATTTTCTTTCATAAATAAGAAAACCTCTTTCATTTAACTTTCTGTTCTATTAAATATAATTTTTAAAACATCGTTAGTTTCCTGCACATTTTTAATAGTAGTTAATCAGCGATATGAGTTTTTTAGTGTAACTCAAATAAAATAAAAGTTTTTGTATGTTAACTTAAGATAATCAAAGTATTTCTGGTTATCAACTATTTGTTTTGTATGTTTTTAGAGTATGAAATTGCTAGCAGTTAATTCTTCCTTTTTAAACGAAATATTATCTAATGCTGTTGTTATGCGAAGAAAATTACTATGAAAGAGTAAAAGAATTTAAACATCTAGGATCGCTAAACACAGAAACTAACAAGATTAAGCTTATTCACATTATACTTAATAATGTGATAATTTAACAAATTGTGCTATGTGGATCCGAGACATGGTAGAAAAGCAATTTTGGTCAATATGGAGAAGGAATATTTTATGGAAGATTTTTGGTACAATTTGCAAGGATAGACAATGGAGGACCAAGACAAATAAATAAATATATGGTAAATATAAGGAACCAAATACTGTAAAATTAATAAGAATTAAAAAAATTCTAATGGTTTTGACATATTCTAAGATTGGACTGGGAAGTGTTAACGAAAAGCAAGATCTAGAACCAGGTAGCAGAAAACCAAGATATATAAGTAGATAAAAGAAACAAATGGAAGAAGACTTGAAATAACTTAAAATAACGAACAACCAAATTATAATGTTTAAGAAAAATAACTGCAAGAAAACAAATTATCAACTGCAACTAACAGACGAGAATCATACAATATGATATGGTGATAATTTGGGAGGAAATTTACAGTCATAAATATTAATTAGATTTAAAATTTCCTTATTATTAAAGTTTATATTCATTATGTGTATTATTTTCCCTAAACATTACAGGTGCTGATAGAATGTCATCTTTTGGAGATTTTGTAGCACTTTCAGATAAGTGTGATGTTGTAACAGCAAGAATAATTTCTAGAGAGGTTGTTATCTCCTTATACTTCTTTATTTTTTTCTTTTTACTCATCATTATTTTGGTTGCTCAACAAAATTGTTTTTAAATTTGATTAGGTTTCAGATGGTATTATTGCACCTGGTTATGAGCCTCAAGCTTTGGAAATTCTAAAGAAAAAGAAAAATGGAGGCTATTGTGTTTTAGAGGTACTATAATGTAACAGTTGTAAGTAGAGTATTTTCAACATCTATCTCCATTTTAATAAAATTCTAAATCTTATTTCAGATGGATCCTTCTTACATTCCATCTGATCTTGAAAGTCGAACATTGTTTGGTTTGGCACTTTCCCAAAGAAGGAATGATGCTGTCATAGATAAAACTGTGTTTTCCAATGTTATTTCCAAAAATAAAACAGTAAGTCTCAATTTTGTTTATGTTATTAATTTCTACTAAGATGAAAAGGTAATTTACTTTTCATTATGAAAGCTTTATGAATATAAATATTTGAACTGAATACATAGTTAATAACATTTTAATTATCAAGCCTTATAGTTTGTGAATTATTTTTGACCGATTTAGCTTTACACCTTCATTCCAAAAATGAACTAAAAGTGCTTTTTCATACAAAAAGAAAAATAAATTTTTTCTCTGAATATTTTTATTTCCAGGCTGTGACTGAACAGAGTGTGTTCAAATTTATGGTTAGGACTCTCTGGTTATGGCTCTTTTGAACCAGACTATGTGACTGAATATTTTCCAATAGTTATACTGTATTGGTTAATAGTAAAATTCACTATTTTTTTTAAAAGCAAAGCATTTCGTTAGCAGTTGCTGGATTTCTTTAATAGGGATCTAATACTTCTCACCATTGCGAAAATCGCGGATGTTTATATTGGGTCCTTACTTTGGTACAACTTGTTCTAGATTTGTTTGTATCTTTTCCTTTTTTAAAAAAATATTTAACAATATTTAAAATTAGAATGTTTGGATAGAGGCTATAATAATAACTTAGGTAGATAAATCTTCCACCAGCCCTAAAGCAGATTTCCAGCTTATCTCAGACACTTTTCCACATTATCCAACAATCTTGTACATGGCCTTGCTTTCTTTTTCCTTCTAGCTTATGAATAGTTATTTTCACAAGCCTTTTAGCTAAAGTAATTCATTAGTTTTGTAAAAATGTTACTTTTTATTTAAAATTTAGTTTTATCCATATTTCCCTCTTGGAATGAATGCTTTAAATAAATACTAAAGTTAATTTGTTTTGTTTAGATTCCATCTAATGGTGTTACAGATTTAATTGTTGCTACTTTAGCTGTGAAATATACACAATCTAACTCTGTTTGTTATGCTAAAAATGGACAAGTAAGTGTAATTTACATTAATATCAAAGTATTATCTATTACAAAATCATGAATAGTTTGTGTGTCACCACTTAACCTTTAAGAATGCCATGATAATGAATCTGATTTTTCACTAATGTGCTATTTTTACTGCCACACGACCTCTGTAGTGACATCACTCCATTTTAAAAAATTTAGATCACTATTGTAAGATTATTGAACTATTTTAGTTATTTTTCAAGGTTATTTTTTATAATTATTTTCTTCTAATAATTTTTCCAAATTGTCATATCATTGCAACAGAAGTCTTAAAATAATTGAGCATATTTTTTTAAAATCTTTAATTATATAATCAAATAACACATTTTTGTTTTTAATGAAATGGAGTTTTATGCTTTATATTCCATTTGTAAAATTCTATTTTTTAATTTTAAAGGTTATTGGTACTGGAGCTGGTCAACAATCTAGAATTCACTGTACTAGGTTAGCTGGTGACAAAGCCAATCTCTGGTGAGAAAAAATGTACAGTAGAAACATTATTGTGAGTTTTAGTGCCAAAAGTTACCAAGTCAGTTATTGGCAAGGATGAGATAACGTAGTTAAATTATTTAAATGGAGGGAGCCGGCACAAATCAATATACATAGCTTTAGATAGTGAACTTTTTTCTAAAAAAGTGACTGGTTTATACGATTCAGACAGTTTTGCTAATTATGTCATTTACAAACCTTGGTAATTTTTAGCCATATGTGTGTCTCCATAAATGCATTTGTGTAATGTTTAATATATTACTGTTAAAAATAGAATTTGATTTAGACTAGTATTTTTTTTTCTTTTAAAAATTAATTTTTAACTAAGATTGTTGTATATTTCAGATTTGTTTTATTCTGTAAGATACGATGAATTATTATTTTAATTAAAATCAAAGAAAACTTTGTCAAATATTTAATTTAATTTATTTAATCAAATATTTAATTGAATGCTGTTAGTAATATGATTTTACATAGGTTGTTTTCTTAAGGAATTGATTATTTTGCATTCAAATTAGCTTATCATAATATTGAGTTAAGAAATAAACTGACTTAATTTTTTTTTGATGCCTAAATAATTCGAATCCTACATAATGTAATTCCACAAAAAATACACTAGCAAAATCCTTTTAAAAAACTGGTAGTTCTAAATAAAATAGCAAGTATTACATGTGTCTAATGCTAAGATTTAAGTATGATCTCAAAACATTTTCCATCATAAAATGGCTGTATATAAAACAATATCTTAAAGTATTATATATACATCATTGAAATTTTTTTCTACCATAAAAGCAAATATTCATAGTAATTTTTATTATATTCTACTTTACTTTATTCTGAGTTGCCATTGTAAACATTCTATTTTTTTGTCTGTCTTTATATTCTTCACTCTTTTTTTTTTTCTTTTACATCAGGTATAGCTTTTAGTACCGTTCATTTTTCACCCTCTTGACTCTTTTATTTTATAACCGGTGTTGAAGATCTGACCCAATTTTGAGTGTACAACTATCAAAGTTCAACTCTGTAGTCTTGTAATTTTGAACCTAATCCAGAAGACAAGGAAACTCCTAGATCAAACTAGCAGCTTTTGTGGAAGAATTAATTTTTTTTTTTTTTTTATGGAACTAACCCACATTTGCATTAAATGGAGAGGAAAACCTTTCACGTTTAGTCTGACGGTAAGGGAATTCTAACTCATGATCTGTCTACTACTGAGAATATTTTATGTCAGCACTGTGGTCGGTGCAAGCCGGAAACAGATTTCGTATCAATCAGCCAATGCTGGGATTTGAACCTCTGTCACCTTATTGGGAGGCGAACGTTCTATCCCACGAGTCACTGCCACTCCCTCAATAGGGAAGAGCCCTATTGATTGTAATAAATATTTTACTTTGAACGTTTGGCACATCAGATATTTTCTTAGAAGGATACATAGTAAATATTCAACTTCAAATGCAAAACTTCAGGCTGTCAATCTTATGTGTTGCAAATCATGTTCGTGAAAAAAGAAACATTCTTTATTATGAAATTTTTTAAATATATCTTCCAAGTTT
Organism: Parasteatoda lunata; assembly: GCA_949128135.1. Classification (NCBI taxonomy): domain Eukaryota; kingdom Metazoa; phylum Arthropoda; class Arachnida; order Araneae; family Theridiidae; genus Parasteatoda; species Parasteatoda lunata. The sequence goes on along the minus strand of OX421970.1, from coordinate 83,936,532 downwards.
TCACCTGTAAGATTTTGAGATAATTAATCCTATAATATATCTTTTGTGAAGGAGAGTTTGTGGTACTGTGTGTTGATGATAGTGTAGTTCACAAAAAAGGTTATATATATATATATAATTTTTTTTTTCTTTCTTTGAAAAAAAAAATGAACCCTGTTTTGTTTAAAAAATGCATAATGAATAATAACCCAAAAGCAGCCTGTAGTTATTGCTGTGTTTGTAAAAATTACTAGTTTTATTCAAGAATTGTTAACAATCATGTTAAAAGGATGACTAATTGTCATCTTTATTAAAATTACTAATTGCTTTAAAGAATAATCAAATTATCATAGTAAGATTTCTTAAAATCTATTTGACTTTAAAAATTCTGTATAAAAAAATTTCAAGCTAATATTGATTTACTATTTTAGCCCGATTTATTTGTCATTTACAATTATAATATCTCAAGCCTATTAAAATACAATAGTTTGAATCTTTCATAAAATTAAAAATTTTAAGTTTTTTAAATTTTATTATCATATTTTTTGGTGAATTATATTTTTGATAGGTGGCTTCGTCATCACCCTAAGGTTCTTGGAATGGAATTTAAGAAAGGAATAAAGAGGGCAGAGATATCGAATATTATTGATGTTTTTGTTGGTGGCACTTTTGGAAAAGTAAATCTGATAAATTTGCTATTTAATTAAAAGACTAATTTTCCCTTTGAAAATATATTCTTGTATCTTCTATTATTTTACTTCTATTGTTTTCCAATTATATTAATTTTACAAGGAACTCCTTTTTTTAAAGCATTCTTTATATTTTTACTGATTATTCAATTTTAATTTCATTGAAACTATATAGCAGTTTAATCATTTACTTATCAAATCTTAATTTAATTTGGTGTAGACTTTTGTTCTTGTCTTGTAAGATCCACTATTATATATATTTGTGAGCTAAGAAAAAAATCTTCAGAATTGTGAATAAATTCACGTATATAGTTCAATAATAACTCCCTTTCTTTATTTTAGTTCCCTGTTTTATTTCATTTTTTGTTAAATTTTTACAATAGACTATATTTTCAATTGTTAATATTTTACTCTCTTAATAAACCATTTCATTTTAGGATATGCCCTTAGAGATCTATCAAAATTCCCTTGTTAATCCTCCAACGCCTTTAACACAGGTATGTAGCTGAGCACTGGCTTTAAATGCATGTGTATTTCTTTAAATGAGTATTCATGTTTTGTTAAAAAAATATTTTATAGTCAGAAAAAGAGGAATGGATTAAACAGTTGAAAGGTGTTTCACTCAGCTCGGATGCTTTCTTTCCCTTCCGTGACAATATTGATCGTGCACAACAAGTAAGCACTTACAATTTTGGTTAAAACATGTTTCTATGTTTTATAATTAAGATTTTGATTATATTCAATTAAATTTAGTTAAGATTAAAAATCACTAAACAGCCCAGGTGTGCATTTAGCAGTGCAGTAAAAATGTCATATTTGGAAATGCTTTAACTGGATAATTTAATGGCAATTTACTCATGAAAATTTAAGCTTTTCTCATTAATTTTTATTTTATTCAAATTGATAGTGTGATGCTATGTATACTAATCTGTCATTCTTAGCAAGGAGGCAGTGCCTCCTTATTTAGAACGGTAGTATTAGGAAAATGTTATTAAAATCATAAAATTTTCAGCAATTTTAACAAAAGAAAATAAAAAGCAATTGTAGAGCCAGTACTGTATCAGTACTGGCAAATATTTTTGAAGAGAGAAGAAAAAGATAAGACAGCAATTTTCAAATTAATTTCATGGTTGTGTTTTAATATTGATCAATTGTGTTAAAAGTATGACAAAATGATTTTAAAATAAAATAATTTTACAACAATTAAAGGATTTTTGTTATCAATTACATCTTTATAATGCATTAAATATTTTTAAAAAGTATATTTTCATTAATTTACTTAATTTAATGGTTTTTAATGATTAAATTTAGCAGCTACTAGCCCTCCAACACAAATTTGAAAATGCAGTTCTTTTCTCGGACTCACAAGCTGCCATGCAATCAATTAGCTCACATGAACGTCCCTTGACACCTGAGATTTCCCGATGTCAAGACCTCTTGAGATCTTTATTTTTGAGGGGAAAACGAATAGTCCTCCAGTGGGTGCCAGCCAATTGTGGTGTTTGGGGCAATGAGCAGGTAGATTTTCTTGCTAAGAGAGGTGCCAATTATGGCAACATCCTTTTGGAAAATTAAACTGTTCCTTAAAAATTTATGTAAAACCAACTCATTGCGAGACCTCCCGACTCGCACAGCTTTGAAAAGTTGAAGAAATGTAAGCTCTTCTTTAATTCCCGACAAACCAAGACGTGATGCAGTTGCGGCTTTCCGCTTATATACAGGCCACGATCGTCTTTCTGCTCACTAATACCGCATAGGCCTTTCTACCACGCCTTTTTGTCCACTTTGTAAATCTGGAGAGAAATTGGGCAGGGACCACCTGCTTCTATGTGGGGCCCTTCGTGGAAACACTGAGTCCTCAAGATATTGGGAAGCAAGAGAACTTTTAAGGCAATGACTTCGTTCTTCTTTCTTTGTTATCCTACGTACATTTGCATTCGTTATTTATTTCATCTTTCTATTTGTACCTTTTGCCTTGCCATTGGAAATAAAAAATAAAATTATTAAATTTAAATGATCCTTTAAAGCAACTCACAGGGTATTTGCGCACCTGGGAAGTCATGAAAAATCATAGAAAGTCATGAAATATCATGATTTTAAATATTTTTTAAAAGAAATCATGGAAAGTCATGGATTTAGGTCGCCAAAAAATTGTATTTTTAAAATGCAATTTCCCCTTCCAATTTTTTCCGAATATCTGAATTTGTAACAAAATCCCCACTCAGTCATATTTTATTACAATATAAAATGTTTTTATCATGTTCTTTAAAAATTATGTTCTTTCAAAAAATGAAAGAAAAACCTTTCTAGAGCAAATTATCTTTTAAACTTCTGTGATTTCAGAATTATTATAATAATAAATTTTTATTTTATCAATTTAAAATTCTATCTGAAGCAAGCCAGTCATTGGCAATTTTTTTTTTTAATTTGGAGATGAGAACAGAAAAATCAGGAGTATTTCTTTTCTTTCGAATGAACAGAAAAAGTATCTTTAAAATATAATTCTGCAGAAAAAATAAATAATTATTTGCTTTTGTATTTTTGTTTCAGCTATTCTATTGCTTAAACTCTTTCTTTACTCTATTCTTTAAATCTAAAATCTATAAACATTAAGATGCAGAGTGTAACAGTTTTGTTTATACCTATCATTTCAATTAATGTCATTATAATGCTTTTTAAATTTATTGTTGTGTTTTTGTTGGGGAAAATAGTAACCTCCTTAAGTCATGAATTTGAAAATCTAAAATGTAACAGATACCCTGAACTCAGAGGAAAAACTCAAAATATTTTTTCAACAAGTATTTGTTTTTTCTGACAAGTTATTAAATCATCAGGAAATAAAATTCAAAATATTTTTTTTATATTACAGTTCTAAATAATATGAGAGTTTGTGATAACATTAATAGAATTAAAGAAAGAAAAACAAATCCTCTTTAGAATGAATGTTTGTCAGTCCTTAAAATAAAATAAATAAATAATTGATTAAAAATACATATTCCAAAAGTTCTAAACATTAAATTTTTGAAATTTGTATGAATAAGCAATTTTTTAAGGTTACACAAAATTTTGCAGTCAGATACTTAATAGATTTAATTAACATATGCTAATGAACAGCTGTTTTCGGTTTTATGCATATTAAAATATTGTTCAAAATAAATTGATACTTAATAAAAAATACTTAATATGTTTTGCATCTTCGAAAACTAAATCAATTTTGACTCAGTAGGAAAAAAAAATTCAAAAGCCATATAAGACTGCTTTGTAATTATTAGGAATCAAATATTTCAAATAATTTATTTTATACATTATCTGACTGAATCTTTAAAAAAAAATTTTGAAATTTTGTTTTATAATATGTTTTTAATATCTGCTAAATGACAACATGAAAACATTCATAATCTGATCTTCAAAAATGTTGAATTTCTGTTTTATACTATTTTCTTAATCTCAGTTACTCAGAACGACATGAAAAAAAAAAAAAAAGGTGCTATTTTGTGAAAAATCCATATACCGTTTTTCACCTGCAACTCCTATAGATTGTTAACTAAACATTTGAAAATTAAATTTCAGGATAACTTTTTTTTAAAGAAAATTACTTTAATTCATATCTTACCCAGTAATATAAAAATTCTCATAGTTTAAGTATCCTTATTACATGAAGAGATTAATTTTAGATAGTTTTTCCTGAAAAAATAGATAATAATTAACAGATTAAGTAATTTAAATTTTTTATAAAATTTTTTTTAGAAAAAAAGTTGCTAGTGAATCTTTAATTTTTTTCTTTAAAATCTACTTATTCGACAATTTAAAAAAAAAAATTTTTTTTGAATAAAAAGTTTTCATATTGTATTCATTGTACTTAGTCTTGGTATAATTATGTGCCTCATCAAAAAGATACTTTAAATTGATTTGTTCATTTTCAACAAATGATAATTTTTAAAATGTAAAAAATGTATGGTTTTTTAATGTAAATTGCTAAGTGTTAATGCTATTTCAGAGTGGTGTTGCATATGTTGTCAGTCCAGGTGGTTCTACCAATGATGAAGCTGTTGTTTCTGCTTGCGATGATTATAATATGGTGCTAATTCATAGCAATTTACGCTTGTTCCATCATTAATCTCTATCAGCATCTTTAAATATAAATTGGACTTTGCATTTGACACAATTATAGAAATCAAAATATTTTCTTAGAATTAAACTGCTTATTACAGTTTTCTAATATTTACTTGAAAAATTAATATTCTTCAGTATTTTTGTTAGATACATATTTTTGATATTTTCCAATTATCTTGTTATTTTTTTAAAAAAAATGTGAATAAAATATTGTTATAAAATTGTATGCTTTAACTTAGTTTATAACAAAGTAACAGATTAAGTTTTTTCATATATTAAAATAACATCATATTGATAAGATTTGTTTTAAAAAAAATCAGATGATTCAATAATTTTGAATATAAAAAAAGATGCTATTAATAGATGAGCACAACAAAATACCCAAATCAGTACATTGCTTTCAGTTTTTTGATTAATGTTTAAATTTATTTTATATAATTTTTTTAATTCCAATATTTTAAAAATGCTTTTATTATTTGTACATGTATGTGTGCTTTAAAAAGAAAATAATAAATCAATATTCTAGAAAATCCTTGAGTTAATTGGTACCAAAGAATAATGAGTGAAATATATATATATTTTTTACAGTTAATATCTCTTAATTTTATTATTTCTGTTGACAAGTTTTAAAAAAATTTAGTTGCAGACTTTTACTTTTTTCACTCAGTGCTTTAAAATGCTGTTCGAAATAATGCAAGCACTAAATCCTTTAAAATACATAAAACAGTATTTTTACATAAGTATTAAAATTTATAAAAATAATGTGATTAGTTAAGATATAAAAATGCTTTATTTTAGAGTGACTTTTGGTATTGCCTCAGAGTTGGTATCTAAGTGAAGAAAGGTTAATTATAAGTTTTTTTCAGAAATTTACTTAGAACTTGATTCATAATTAATTTCTAAAAATACACTACACTAAATCATTGTAGTAAATCATAAAATTTGACCCAGATTTTGATGTTGCATGCAATGAGGAAATAATATCAAGATGGTAGAGATAAATAATATATAAGGAGTGCATTTATATTAATATTTTATTTAAAGCTCTCAGTATACATCACAGAACATTCATTCTCACAACAATTCAAATTAAAGATATTTGCATTAGCAATCAGATAATCTTTTTAAATATATATAATAGAGGAAATATGACAAGGCAGTCAGTTTAAAAACATTAACCTTATTTAGTGTATAAAATAAGATTACTGCCATTTTGTTTTTGAAAAAAGAGTTGCAAAAATGGATCAAGGTTAAATTATAAAAATGTTTGACTATCTTAAAATATTTATTTTGTTTTAACTATCTAAATTTATCAAACAAAAACAATTTTAAACAGCAAAAAAATATAACAAATATTATATAACAAATGATGTAAGTAATATTTAAGGACACAAAACATCACACAGCTCTTAAAATAACAAAAAATATATTTTCTACTAAAGTTAACATTTCATTGCATTTATAAATTAGTAATAATTTGTGAATTAAAATGGAAAAAATAAACAAATTTTTTTACATACAAATTTTTGATCTTTGTTAAAGTAACAATAAGTTACTTTTTTAAAAACAAAAAAATTCTTAATTAAGGGCACACATGTTTTTCAAACCTAATGAAATTCAAAACTGATAACTGCTAATTAACACAATATTTTCATTTATTTTTAAGTTTATTCCTTTGAATAAGTGGTGCATGAAAATTTCTAGAATAAAAATCAATACTTTTTCTTCATAAATTACCTATACAGCTACAACAATCCAAATCTGATGATTGAGCAATTGAAGTATAGCAACTCATTATATCATTGTTCTAAAAGTAATATGTCTCTATTATTTATAATCTTAACTAAAAATGTGTATGAAATTAAAATATCATGGATATATTAAGTTATTAGTTGAAAAAAGGAAAATTTGTTAATTCAGGGTTGCCGCAGTAAAAAATGAACAAAAATAGTTGCTTTTAGAAGCCTCAAGCATGAAAATAGTTGTCTAAAACTTTGAAAAAAGGTTCCTGAACAGGAGCAAAATTTTATCAAAAATAGTAGCCAAATAACTAAAATTATAGCATAATTGTCAAATACTATGATTAAGACTGGGGGATGTCAGAAATTTTAAATTGTGATACATCGTCAGACATCGTGATTTAGCATATGTTCAAAAATTACCTATGAGAAATCTTTAAATCAATCAAAAATAAATAAAAAAGAATAAATCTATTGAACAGAAAATGTTAATTCTAAACATATTCTACTATGACATCAATATCATTGCTTAATTTTTTCAATTAAAATAATAAAGAAGTCAAAGTAAGAGCAAACCCAAGCTTGATTTCATTTTTTTTAAATTAAAAATGATTTAAGATTTATTGGTTTTATACATTTAGGTTTTTATTATACTTGCCAACATTTAATAATTTAAAAAAAACTAACTTTTTATAACTAAGTTAAATACAAAATACCCCTATTAAAATGTATCACTTAAAATGAAAATCAATAACTGAAAAAAATCAATGAAGAATCTTTTTATTGATCTATTAAGTTCAGAACGAAATTTTAAGATAACAGCGATTGTGCAGCAATCGCAAAGTAACAGTAGGTCTACTAAAAATAATTGGCAAGAATCGTTAAATCCAGACAGAAAAAGAATGCTATGAAATAATGCAGCACGAAACGATCACTAAGTAGCAAAAGTCTCACTGAAAATAATTTACAAGAAACGAGACAATTACTTCCGCCGAAAATTTTTCTTAAGTCCCATTGAAAATAATCTTCAAAAAACGCAAAATCCCAAAGACAAAAATGGACATAAGAAATTTATTATGCAAATTCGTCATTTAACATCACGAAACTAACATCATCTTTAAAGCTAAACGCTATCTACATCTCTGCAGCTAGATGAAATCAAAATTGTCTTCGTCAGAGCGGTAACAGCGTTAGCGTAGTCAAGGATCCTTGCATATTATATCGTTAAACCGCGATTGTAGTCTTATTCCGGCTGCTTAAATCAGATTTCTGATGCATCGCCCAAAACCAAAGTCCCTATATCGGCCAACCGATATAGGGACCGATATTTCGCGATACATCGATTTATCGCCTAGTCCTAACTATGCTCCAATTAAAAATAGGTATACCTAAATAAAAGTCGAATTACAATAAAATATGTATCTTAATAGAAGGAAAAAACAATTAAAAATAACAAAACTGCCCCCCAGAGAGAAAATATAACAAGTACTTTATTAAATCTGATGAAAATTTAATTTTTTGGCTTTTTAGACATAAATGATAGTATAAGAGTTTGCTTTCTTTTATTAACGTTCTGAAAAGTATAGTTCTTTTTACAAAAAAACTTTGCTAAGAGTAAAAAAATCTCCCAATAGTCGCCTATTTGTGAAAATAGTTGCTTTTTTTTAGCCTTTTCAGGCAAAAACAGTCGCCATAGTCCGAAAATAGTAGCAAATAGTCGCATTTTAGTAGTCTGTGGCAACCCTGTTAATTCAACATATATTAATTTGAATGCAGAGCTTAAAATAGCTATGTTGTTACAAATTTGATTAAAAATATGAAAATATTCCATATTTGAGAAAAGATTTTAAAATGCTATATTACTCTTTTTTTAGATAAAGATACTAGAAGTTTTCTGAGCTTTTTGGTTGAACCTAAGCATAATAATAGAAACAAATACTTCAGTAAATTGAAAGAAAAGAAAGTTTGAAATTATGGATTAATTATTTAATATTTTACTAAAAAAAAACAACAACTTAAGTAGAATCAATCAATCAGTATAAGATTGTGCTGGTTGTCCAGGATGGCTCTAAATAGGTTGGAGATACTCCAATCTACTCAACCTTGTACTCTTGTTCATTAAAGATTTTGCTGATATTAAAAAATAAATAGAATGGACATAACATTACAATTGTCATGTACTGTTTCTCAATTAAAAAAGTTTCATTACTAATTAAGTAGTTTAAAAGTTTGTTCAGAAAATAACATTTAAATAAATCATATAATGTTTAAACTATTTGATAAATTGATTTAAAGCACATTACAAAGAAACTGAGTTCAAATGGTTGTTATGTACTGTTAAAGGGTGGTTTATTTTTGTAAACTAACTCATAGAAATCATCCAAAACTGCAATATCTTTCAACTTTTCAATAGAATATCGACTACCTCGAACAGTTAGTCTTAAATAATAATCATTTTGTCTACCTTGGTAGTTTCTAAATTCAATCTCTTTCAGCCTAGTGTACTTAATCAAATAACTCCTTACTTCATTTTCTTCTTGCAGCAACTTTTTAGTAAATTCATAATTGTATGGAATACTTTTATCATTCAAAGAGAAAGTAATTACTTCAATGATGTTATCCTGAGCTTTGTAAAAAACTGTTTCCGCATACTCTCCAGCTTCATTGGGAATACCTAAATACTGTGGATTATATGTACAAGCTATTTTGATTAAAGTTATCCACGCAAGTAAACCCACCTCTTGCATGGCAGGAGAACATCTGGTAGGATGTGCACCAATCTTAGCGATTTCAAGTATTGTCCGAATAATGTAATAACAAGGAGAAATTGCTTTCTTTATATCATTTTCCTTTTTTAACTTTTCAATGTACTTCCAATCACAACAAGTCGCTATCTTAGTGGTTAATTTGTCAAATTGGTCACCAAAAAGTTTTTCAATTTCCTTAAAATTATAATCAGAAAAATGCTCCCTTTGTGATTTAATCCACTTAGTGAGAACTTTATAAGCTAAGTCTAACATATCAAGCCTGTTTTCATAGATTATTTCGGAATCTGTTTGAGGAGTTAATTCTACTGGCATGTGTTTTGCAATACTTTTGTCTATAACATTTTCAAGAATCGTTTTTGAGTTGATCAATGTCGGATCCTTCTTATTTTTATTCTTGAGATCAACAAGTACATCAGTAACTGCCCATGGAAGTCCAAAATATGATGAACCTTCTGTTTTGGATTTACCATAGCTTATCATATACCAGGCGCTAGCTTTTTGATGCATTGCATCAGTAAACACCCCATTCTGAGGTTTACCACCAAACTCATTAAAGAATTTAAATTGAAAGTCTCGAAAAATGAACTGCATTTCATACTCTAGAAGTGCCATCAAATTTATCATATCATGTCTATTGTCATAATGTTTTGGTGGGTTAATAAAAGCGCCAGCCAGTAACTGCCCCTCATTTTCAAAACCATAGTTCCTTAAGAACATTTTGATTTTGTTAGAGTACTGTTTCAGCATTCGTTCAGCTGATTTCTTGTATTTTTTATCCCAATCTTTATGCTGCAATTCTAAATCCAAGATGTAATCAATTTCATTTCTTTCTGTATCCAAACCTAGCTCAAGTTTTTTGCAACTTCGAAATAAATGCCCAAGAGCTTTTGTAGACAAATAAGTTAGCTGTTCATTCCATTTTTCCATAAAATCAGGGTACTTATATGCTCTATCTTTACCTATCTTTATACTTTGACCAGATTTAGCAAAATCTAAAGAAATTGAATATTTTTTGGCAAGACGAATGCATTTGTCTGAAAATATGCCTTTATCTATATTGTCTGCATGCACTAAGTGAGCATTGGCGATTCTACCAACATCATCATTGAAAATAAAATTTCCAAAATGATCTAATTCATCTTTGGGCTGAAATAAAATGAAATTTGTATTAAAATTCCATGAAAAAAGTGAAGAGTTACAAAGTTCATAGATTCAGGAGAGCGTCACTTATTTGAGGTGATAAGAATTGAACATACTTTTTACTAATTAAGCATCACCAGAGCTCATATCTTTAACAATTATGTATTGTAGAATTCCCAATATCAAATAATCGTGAGACATGGGGATTGTCAGAAAATTTAAATTGTAGGTTAATCAGATGTTGATTCATTAGATACTTTTTCTAAGTGTGCAAACATAAACTAAATTAGATATCCATTATCATAAAAGGAATTGGTACAAGCAGAGTTGGCATTTTATCCTGAATAAACCTATTTCATCCACAACTCTGGGAGAAACTGGACAAAATAGAAGAAATTAAAAATGGCCAATGCAATTCTTAAGCAATAAGTAAGTAATTAATATAAAAGCTTAAATAATAATAAATACAATAGCTGTGTTTAAATAAATTAAATATAGAACTAAAAAGTTTTCTTTTAAAAAAACTTATTTTCCTATTTATTTTAGTTTTAGAGCAAATGTTAAAATCTATAAATTTTAATGCTTTTAAGTTGTGTTGAGATACTTAAGAGAGTTTGATTATACTTCTATGGTCCGAATAGCAGTGGAGGTTATGTTGCGGGATTTCTATATAGCGAGTACAAAAAAACTGCAGCAAATATTTACAAAGTCATTGGACTTAATTTGGTAAAATCATTCTTCAATCCAATTCTTCTAACTCATCTAATTATCTACGATAAAATGTTTAATTTTTACACAAAACATTTATCAGTGTTAAGCTACACTGGTTTCAAGCAGCGCTATTTTTGCAAAATAACATGCGAAGAATTCAAAGATCTGCAAAGTCTAAGCAAAAATCAAATCAAGAAATATTACCTGTTATATCTCCAAAATTAAAAACCCATTATGACACTTCACAAAAATCATAAATATAATTTTTCAAACAAGATAATTGATGAATTTATTGAAACTTTAGAAAAGTATTTTACAAAGCTTATGATTGCATAAAAAAGAATCTGATTTCGACAGGAAGGTGCAATATACATCATGTGCTTTGCAGGGGAAAATTAAAGCACACAGCTACTGTAGTTCTTCAATATAAGAAAAATAAACTTATGTCTGCAAAAAGATTTAATTACATTATCTCTTTGTATTTTACTTTGATGAATTTAAATCGATAATGATGAACAAACAAGTTTTTGCATAAAATATTAAGGTGAACTAATAGAGATTTTTAATTATTAAGAAGGGGAGCACCCTCAAACCCTGAAAAGGGCATCCATGTAAAATATACTTCTAAACCTTAATAATGATAAGTAATTGATATTTCACTATCTTTTTGACCACAGATAATGCCTAGGATATGGTGTCCGGTCATTATTCATAGAGAATACAAGTTAATCAAGCAGTAACATCAAAAGAAATAGGAGTTTGAATAATTTCCTTAAGACTTTAGCTATTCCTTAGCAATGGAAAAAAAATGTTTAATATATATTTTTAGAGAGATTTTCTTTGGAATTAAATTTAAGCAAAATTTTAGTCATAATATTGGAATAAATACAGTCAAACCCCGCTATAATGAACACGGTTTATAGTGAACTCCCGGATATAGTGAACGAAATGTTCGGTCCTGTGCCTTGCTATACACGTATAATGTTATTTTTTGTGGATATAGTGAACCAAAAAAGTGAGGAAGTTGGATATAATGAACTCTTTTCTATCTTCGGCTGATTTTTTTTTTTTTTTTTTTTTTTTGTAATAATTTTGAAATTTTTACTTCAAGATAAATGCATATACCGGTTTTTTAAAACCGTCTATACAGGGGAATGTAGCGATTTTTCTTCTTTGCTTCTTTCCCATCCCTAAACCCCAACTTTTTTTGTACGCAAGACGAAAAGTAATGAAAAATAACACATTTTTTGCTACTACATAATATTTTTCTGTCCTTTATTTAAATAATGTGTAATAAAAGGGAGCAGTTTGGGAACAATTAGTTAAATTGCCTGCTTAACGGATATAATGAACACCCGGCAGAGCCTGACTAAGGCAGGGGCAGCCGCCCCGGGCCCCCACATCTAAGGGGGCCCCCAAATCGAAGAGTTTATATTACATTTCTTTCTTTAATGAACTTTTTTTTGAACAAAATATCAGTTCAAAGTAAAATCCGTCAGTTTTATGTTAGCTTCTTCATTAATCTATCGTATGAACACAAACTACATTTCGTAAATCCATAGCTTTCTAGGGCGGAATTCAGCTTAAATTTCACAACTATGATGGACAAATTTGGCCCATCAAAAGCCTGTATTTTTAAATTTCGCAAAATGCGATAATCTTACAAAAATACAGGCATCTGATAGGCTTAATTGAGCCATTTTAATTGTGAAAGGTTTGCCGAATTCTGCCCTAATGTCAGCAAGGACATGAATTTTTCACAGTTAGATGAGAAAGTTAACAATCAGAAAAATACATTTGGCATGATGGACATAGAATTGTAAGAAAATCAATAACAAGGACAGAATGATATTTCGTCTGACCATTGGAGGGGGGATTTTATAGCTATTTTAGGTTCTAGTCATTTTTCTTGTTATTTTTAATGAGGTGAAAAATTTAAATACTTCCATAAAGTTAGGTTCTTCATTACTACGAAAGTGAAGCAGAGGGGGCCCCCAAACAGGTTTTTGCCCCGGGCCCCAATTAGGCTAAGTCGGGCCCGGACACCCGGTTATAGTGAACCAAAATTTCGGTCCCTTGAAGGTTCACTATAGCGGGGTTTGACTGTAGTTTAGTTTAGATTTCATGCATGTGGATCCTAATGGATTGCTGCGATATGAAATTAATTTGGGAGAGCTGACAACACTACACATTTATTAAAACACAAACAATGAAAACGTATGACAGCCAGCTTTAATTTAGTATATGAAATCAAAAAACGTATTTTTTCTCAGTTTTAGTGATCTTTAAATTAGTTATAGCATTAGAATAATTAATATCTTTTGTAAAAAAAAAACTATGTTTTACATGCAACTGTTTTCCACTATAATTCAATAAAATGCTAAGCCTATAAACCCAAAAAATAAAAACAATATTTGCATTTACTTGTGTGCTGAAAGCAAATTTAGTATGAGATTAATATTCAGATTTCGTATTTTTCTGCAGTTATCTTGGACTTCTATTCAACTTGATTTTATTAACTTTTAATAAATATCAATGAAATTACCCATTTCGAATTTGTATTTATTTAACAATCATTCTTGGGTAAAATCGTTTTTAGCATTAGATTTCTGAATCTGCATGTCCGCCTCCCAAGCAGAAACCTCTCTTAACGAACATTTTTCTCTGCCCCAAAAATATACTCTTTACCAAGATTTCCTACCATTTAAATTCTGCCTACATAAAATATATCATGCCTAAATTATAACCAAAAGCTTGATCATTAGGGCACTGAAGAAAAATACACAGATTTCAAAAACTGCAACTAATAAATAGTTTTAAACTTACTGTAAGTTGAATATGGTTGTGTCAAACATAAATGAGTGTTATAAGGTTAAATTGCTGGGTATCGGTGCACAGTCTTAAAAGTAAAAACCAGGCATGGATATCCAGTACTGGGTAGGGAGTTTTTTATTTTTTGCCTTTGCCACCACTTTTAACAAACTCTTCGCTAGTAATAACCAGGTAATGAAAATCTGACAGGTAGGCTAGGTAGCGAACAATTGCCAAATTCCTGTTACATCCCTAATTTAAACCTTTATGATGACACTGCAACCTAATCTGTAAACGATGCATGTGTCTCATGTCTCTACCTACATAACACATTTTAAATTCAAATAAAAAGTACTCACTGAAAAAAAAAGTTACACTAAGGTGTAAAAAGTTTTATTTTTGTTACATAACATAGTATTGATTATGTTGTAACTAATTAATTTTATTTATCTATGTTGGTAAATTTATTATTTTAAACAGTTTATAATTGCAATGTAGTTTAAATACCAGCATTAATTTCCACACTATTTAATATATCATTTTTAAAAATGTAAAAGCTAAAACGCAACAATTAAAAAGAAAAATAAATTTAACAAATTAAAATAAATACAGTCCTTTAATATTTTACATCAATGAAAGTAGTAAAACCTGATTTTATAATTACATAAAGAACTGTTAAAATATAATAATCAAAATTTATTTATACTACTTAATTAATAAATCATTCACTAAACATATAACTACAAATCACAGATTGAGTTAATTAGAAATAGCAAACTAAATTGTAAAATCAAATATTGTACAGTATAAATAATCAAACCGACTATTAAATAATATGATCTATTGAGTTTAAAATTCTGAATGAAACTAAAACATATTTTAATAGAGTTGATATGAAAAACTCTTAACTTATTATCTTAACTGGTATTTTATTTAATTAAATTTAAGCAATTTTTAAAGTACTTATTGTTTAACAACTGTAATAATCATTTTTAGTTTCTTCTATTTTGTCCTGCTTTTTCCAATGTCTTGGAAGAAATAAGTTCTTTCCAGAGAAATGGCTAACCCCTGATTGATGGAAAAGTTGGTCAAAAATATAAAAGTTAACATCAAACTTTATTTACTCTCAATCATAATCTAAGTGCAATTCAGGCAAACTTTTATTTTGTTAAATCTTAAAGAGCCTGGTACAACAATTGGGCTGAATCAAATAATTACATAATTTCATAGAAAACAATTAAATAAAATGTATATTTACCTAATAATTTATTTTCAAGATAAATAAAATGATACCTACTTCAACAGGCTTTATGAAGTCTTCCTTTTTGTCTTTAAGAGCAAAATCCATAGGCATCTCATTATCTCGAGGAAAAATTAATGATGAAAGCCATATTGCAGTGTATTCATCACCATCCAAATCAGAACCTTAAATTAAAAAAAAAATCAAATTAATCTAGATATCTATTCAATAAAATGCATCTTAGCATATCTACAACTTTGGTAGTTACAGTATAAGAGTAGCAGTGGCAACCTAAACCTGAAAATTTCAAAAAATCAAGGATGACCAAACAAGATGTTGGTGCTGTAGTCTGTGTAAAGTACAAAAAAGTTTTTCTACTGCTCTAAATCGTGTTCACAAGAAGTGATCAGCAGTTATGGATTAATTTCAAGGCTGTCCTAAGCAGAAAAGCATTAAGCCAGAAAGCGTTACCGAATAAATTGGTTACCAATGTTTCAAGATGATTTAGTACTTGTCAGGTTGTGAGTGGAGATTTTTACTGCACAGATAGGCTATCTATTTCTCAAAATCATATTGACATCCTGAGTGGTCTCTCTTTTATAGATCATGAATTGATCCCTTTTGTAAGAAGCTCTTCAAGGCATCTGATTTAATGGCATGCCATAATCAACAGCTAGGAATTCCATTGCTGACACCAACAAACAACATCTTGTCAACAATATATTAAGACTTCCCAACATCTGGCAAAATGAACAAGATATTGTGATGATTATATTGAAGGAATGTTATTTTGCTTGCATATTCATAAAATACATATGAAATATGTTTCAAAAATATGTTTTCCAGGTTGGTTTCCAATACTATAGAGAACAATTGTTGTTCAAAACCACTAAAATCAGACTTGTGCCATCATAAAATAATAATGAATGGTCCTTTGGACCAGCAACCAATTAAGGCCAATCAAGTGAAAGCTAAAAAACGGAAAACTAAATCAGAATACCATCAAGGTAGCTTGACTAAGTTTTTTTTATTTTTATTTTTTATTATTATTATTTTTTTTATTTGGTCTGGTGTTTAGGTCTATATACACAAAATCTTAATGTGTTTTTCATAATTTTGAATATTACAATTTTTGAATATTATAGTAATTTTAATCTATTCTCACTTTCCTTTTTTATATTTAATATTCAATATAAAAAAGTGTTATTCTTATGGTAAATAATTGACATTAAACATCTTTAAAAAAATTCTCAACTTAGGCACTACAAAATCTCAATAGGCAAAGGGTAGTTTGTATTTTTTAATTAATTTAAAAAAATTTTAATATATTATTGTACTGCCACTGATTTAACAGCTGACAAACATCTACAAAGCTTTTCCTAAATAATCTTATTTTAGATACCGTTTTAAATTTATCAGGTACCACTTTAAAATTTATTATTTTAAATTCAAGAAGAGCACATTTTCTTCATATATTTACTTCCTTATATTAATTTTTAATTATTAATATTTTTTAGCTATCTAATCAGGGAAAAATAAGTTTAAACTCAAAAGTTAAAGCCACTAAAAGTAGGGGAAAGAAAAGAAAAATTCAAAATTATTCATATCTATGATAAAATAATGAAATTTAGAGAATTATTAAATTTAGGGGAGACTCTCTCAAAATGAGAGAAAATTACATTTGACATATTTTATTGAAAATAGGGACTTAAAATGCTAAAAAATAGTAACAATAGAAAAAAAAAAAAAGGATTTTTGTAATTAGGAATCACTCCTAAAAGACTTAAAACTCATACCAGTTTAGTAAGGACTGTTGCTATAAGGAACCCATAAATTCCATTAAATGAACAGCATAGTATCATACATGTTATTGATATACAATCTAGGTGTCTATCAATTATATTAAAAAATTTAAAAGAAACATATATATATATATATTTTAATCTTAGTTTAATTTCATTTGAGATTTTTAATGCAGGTTTTTTTCTTATTCTAAAATATGTACACTAAAAGAAAGGAAAAGAATTACTTTTACATAACACATTTAATGAAAAAAAAAATTCAATTAAGAACTATATAATTTAGTTTTTTAAATTTCAAATTTTATAAAAAAAATTACTCAGGATAAATGAACTATTTTTAAGGTTCAGTGGTGAGAAGGGAAAGGACAGTATGAGCATACAATATTTAATTACCTGCCATCTCATCGGGGTGTGGTCTTGGACCATTTGCAGGAAACACTATGCAATCTACAATGTGGTGCAAGTCTTCAACGTCAATAGCCTTAAATTTTCGAACATCCCCAGGATGCATGCAAGGATTTTTGGTCACTAGTACAGTTCCTAAAAATTATATATTTTTTAAAATCCAGGCAATTCAGTTTTCAACATCAACAAAGTGTATAAAAGGATTTTTGGTTATCAGTGGAGTTGCAGCAACTTCTAAAAAGGTATTTAGCATATAGACTTTAAGATTACATATATTCTTAGAAAAAAAAAACTTGAATAATAATGTACAAAATATAATTTGCATTTTTAAAATAATTATATCTTAAATGAACATTTAATTCCTAACAAATGTCTCTCACAAATGAAATGTTACACATTGTGCTATTCAATTCCATAGCCTTTGAATTAAAATTTATAAATAAATTTATCATGCTATTCCTTAGTTTTTTGTTGAAGACACATGTGAGCATTTATGTTTCATAATTTAATAAAAAAATGTATGTGATTTATTACATGATTTGCTCAGGAAAAAAAAAATTAAAATATGTTTTAAGATAATTTTAATTTCTAAGTGCTGATAAAATGGTAGCACACATGATTAAAGAAAAAAATTCTATCATATTACTTCCATACACATAACTTTTGAAATTGATATCTTTATGCAAATGTATTATATTTCCCCAAATAAAAACAATTTTAAGTTTTTATTTATATCCTGGTTGCAATCACATACAAAGTTTTAATTGAAAAGCCGTCATTAAAAATATTTGTTCGTAACAAATATGGTAGAAACAGTATTAAAGCTATGTTAAATATAAAAGTAATTATTTCTTTTTGAGTGCGTTGAACGATAAAAAAATAATTTTTTTTTAGTTGTTTTTAAAAGTACAAAATAGAAATTTTTTCAGGATTAAATATAATTTTAGAACAAATAAAACTGTATAGGCATCGAAAAAAATCATTTGGAGACATTTTTTATGATTTCTAAAGTAAAATTGATGTCTTTTTAATTTTCAAAAATTAAATTTAAGTTATAATATGAAGTTTTAGATTTTTTTTTACAACTACTAAAACTTCTCTTTGTTTTGAAATTGTCAGAAACAAAAGGAAGCATGATAAATTAATCATAATGTACATTAAAAAATAAAATGATGTTTTGACATCTTAGAGTGGATAAAAATGAATGTTGCACACAATAGAATTAAAAAAAAATTTCTTTGTGTGCAACAGCACACAAAGAATGGTCAAATATTAACAGATGTAATGTCTGAACTTACAATATAGCGATCTATTGAGACTTGTCTGGATCTATTGAAACCTGTCAATATATTGAGACTTTATAAAAAAGTTCAATAAGCTTTTTTTTTTTAAATAATTATTTTTTGGGCTTTAACTTTTTATGATTTTTATTATCCCTATTGCAGCTCCTGAGACACTATGAATTATTTTTCAGGTGTCATGTATAAGAGGATTGTACCTTACAGTAAATTGTAATGAATTCAATTGTAATTATTTGAATGTAAATATTGAATTGAATGAAATGTAAAATATTTGAATGTAATTTAGGCTTGCATATAAAATTGTCAGGAGGTCATACAAATGCTAACCACCAAACAACCTTTTTTCTGGGGGGGGGGGGGGGGGGTAGTGCATTCTGAGAATCATATATTTTAAAGCTGATTATAATTTAATTATAAGGTAGGTGATGACATAGAATAAAAAACAATACATACAACATGTGGAATATGAAAGGGTTTATGAATAATATTTATGAAGTTTTATTTATTGATTTTGAAATTAGTATATAAAAAGTGCATTATAAAAATAAAAATTAAAACCTATTTTCAATAATTTTAATTTTTTCAAAAATCGAAATAATTAATTTGTATTCATCATCAGGCAACACAAATGAAAAAGATGTTAGTAATCTAAACTGAATAAATGTCATTGAAATGATGAAAATCTTAGTTATGATTAGCATATAGTCTTTTTTAATCTATCATAAAATCAATCTAAGCAACTATCAAAGTTCAATGTCAAAAAAATTTTACTTTAATAAAATTAATCAAAGAAAATAAATTTAGAGAACTTATGTAGCGATTTTTACAAAACTTAATAAATTTTCGACTTGATTATAAAGAAATTTTAAAAGTTTTACAATAATATTGATTCTTGATAATAGACTCATAAAATAGACTTTATGCCAAATTACAATGAAATGTATACTGTAATGTATGCTATTCAAATAAAACTTTATGAATTCTCACCTTCCAAAATTACTGGTTTATTAGTTTTCCAATCACTGTATTGGATAAAAACTTCTCCGTACTCCAAGGTAAAGGTTTCATCCAAAACACCAAAAAAAGTGCGACCTTGATCAACGGGTATCTCAATACTTGCTTTAGTCTTTAGCAGTTCTGTTAAAAAGATTAATTAAGAAAATAGCTCGCCTAGATAATAATTTTTTTTAAAAACAAGAATGAATTTTTTAAAAAATTAAATACAAAATTTACGATTTAAAAATAAAATAAAAAATTAAATTTTATAAGAACATAAATTCATTTAAATTTTAACAAAATATAAATTTTACTTTCATTTCCTGTAAGCTTATTAAGTTTAGCATATTTATTCTAAACTCACTAATTTCTTACTATGACAAAACAATTTAATTGATACAGATAATATATTTATTTATCTTAACAAAAATGTATTTTTAAAAAAATTAAATACAAAATTAATGATCTAAAAATAAAATGCAAAATTAGAATTTTAAATTAATTCTATGTTAGTTTACTAAGTTCAACATATTTATTCTTAATTCACTAATTTTCAACTTAGACAAAAAATAATAATAATAATAATTGATGCAACAAATAGAAAATGAAGAAAGATTGTAAGTCAAATAATAAAAAGACAAGGGTACAATTTAAAATATACTTGTTTAAGCTAAGAAAATTACCAATTTGTTTCTGAAAAAGTGAATATATCATAGAACGAAACAGTGGATCTTCAGTAAAATGAATTTCAGCCAAATACATTTTGATGAAATCAAGACGAAGTAGAGAATTTCGATTTAAAAACTCACAAGCAGCATTTTCATCAAACATGCTAGTAATGTGATTTTGAATCATTTCCTTTTGCAATTCAAGAAATACTTCTTTGTGCACTCCCAACTGCTCCAAGATGGAAATAAATGGACGATTGAGACATGCAGTACCTGAAAAAAGATAAGTGTTGTAATAGCAAATTTTTCAGGTGGAATGAATGCTAAAAATTTCTAAATTTTTTGTACATTTTTTGTACATTAATCAGTCCCCTAGTATCTTTCTTCAATATCAAAGAAATTGTTAAATGGTTCTTTTGAATTTAGCTGGAACTAAAAACAGTGTGTAAGAATTTGGATCCTTAGTGAATGGTATTTTAAGTTCAAATATGCTTGCAGCAACAAAACTAATACTGCACACAAAACTTTTTAATCTGTACTTTTTTAATCAATTAGATGATTTGGTTTTGTGAAGAGGAAATACATTATTTAATGCTAAAAACAATTCTAAAAACTTTTCTGCCTTATTGAAAACAATGGGCTCAGAACACTTGCATGAATTAAACATCATATTTACAGAAATGGAAAATTATCCAAAGCAAATTGAACTCTACTTTCTTATAATGTAAAATTCAAGAAATTTTTCATTAATATGCTACTGCTAAAAATAAAATCAGATGCAACAGTTTATCTGAAAAGTTACTCATGATGTCACAACAGAAAAGACCAGATTTTTATCCGTACTGTGGCAAATAAAAAAGATGCAAATTCATTTTTTTTTTAGTAGCTAATGGTTGAAAAAGTCCCAAATCTTTTAACTGTATCAACAAATGTAAAACAGATTTTAATTTCTAAAAACAATTTCTATACTTAATATAATTTTAAATTTTGAACAATTACAGACAATTTATAGGACGCTAGAAATGATTAAGATTAAGTTTAACAAATAATATACAGTCAAAAGTTATACATAACATGTTATAATAAGGAATTATGTTGCTTACTTTAGAGCAAACAGTTTAACTGATAAGAGGCATGTATAAAATAAACATAAAATAGTTTTAATTTGTCACTATTCATAATTAGACTTAAGACAGAACGGATGTAAACATTTAGGTAAAGTTGAGGCCATGGAAACACATAAGAGTCGGAACACCAGGATAGAAGCCTTATACGCTGACAGGTATTGAAAAATTAAGAAAGAAAAGACTGAAATTATTTCACTCCAAATATATCACAACTTAAGATGATTTATTAGTTCACTATTTTAAATCAGAGCATTTTACAGTAATGGGAAAATAACAAAATCATAGAATTGATTGTAACCATTACTATACTGTAAAAAAAGAAAGAATCTGAAATAAATTAACATTTATAGGTAAAGAGTTTTGTGTACAAAGAATACTTTAAATAATGCTAAATCCTAATAATAATTACCAATAATGCTAAATCATAAAAAAAAAAAAAAAAAAAAACATATTTTACATTTTAACTTACGTTTCTCACTAAATTTTAAAATTTCTAATGAATCATGATCAGATTGAAATTTTTTCATGCTTTTTCTAAACATTATTTTCTTTCCTTTTAGATTAGGATCAACAACTAACATTCCTTTACAGCCAGCATAACGTATTTGCATTGCACATGGTTTAACATCTTCCAATTTGAATTCATTGTAAATCTAAAACAATATAATACATAATACAGAATTAATTACATCTCAAAATTAATTTATTATTTCTGAAT
This sequence comes from Parasteatoda lunata, assembly GCA_949128135.1. NCBI lineage: Eukaryota > Metazoa > Arthropoda > Arachnida > Araneae > Theridiidae > Parasteatoda > Parasteatoda lunata. The sequence goes on along the minus strand of OX421970.1, from coordinate 83,914,325 downwards.
AAGCTGCATAAATAAGACATGGCTATGGTTGGTGGAGGAATAGTTTAGGTCCCTTTTAATTATTAAAGCTCTCTTTAAAGTTCACATCAATATTTCATATAGAAAATTTTCACCAATTTTAAAAGTAAAAACCAGATGCTTAGTAGATTTCATTTTTTTTTCCTTCTATATTTTAAATTTGTCTTCCTTAAAAATAGGGCACTTGGGACGCTCATATAATGAGAACTTTTATAAATGCATTTAACTATTATAATTCACTTAAGAATATGTAAGTATTTCACAAAAATTACATAGTGTAATTGTATGAATTTATCAAGAAATTTCAGACATCAAAGGATAATCAATACTTAATTATTTCATTTATTTGATAGCAAATTGAAATGAACATTATTAACCATGTTTTCTTAAAACATCTATGATCAATAACCAGTTATGATATTCTAAACCAGCATAGGTTCAAACAATTTTTGATAAAGTGCTGGAAAAATTTAAGTCACATAGATTTAAATTGTTTAACAAATATAATTATTTTTTTGGTTTTTAAATACTACTTTGCTTATTGATTAGTTTTACACATTGCCTGTCAACATGTTACATTAAAATTAATGAGACGCATCTCATTATTTCAAGCTATGATATAATGTGATGCATTTGCCATCAGAGAGTTACGACTATTAATTATTAACAATTGCAGGGACACCATAACATTTAAAAAATAAAAATGGTATCCTTAAGTTCATTTTAGTTGTAAAAAAATTTTCATGATAAATAAAACACAAAGAAAAGTATAAATTAAAAAAAAAAAAAAAAAAAAAAAAACATAAAATATTACTTCCTCACTTACAAGGGGTACATAAAGAAATAAATACATATTCTTCATGCCTCCCCTTCTATGTTTTCTAGCTCAGGAGTATCTATGCCATTGGGAAAATTAAAATGCGTAATCTTTTATTAAAATTTGCAACAAGCATATAAACTTAACCGACATTGTAGCACTTCAACTTTTGCTGCGAGAAACTTTCCAGTTCCAGGGGTGATTGTAAGCCCAAGTCAAAATTCCGGAAAATTTCTTGAGTTAAAAAAAAAAAAAAAAAAAGAGTTTAAATCGAAAAATTAAGAAAAAAATTTAAACAAGGTTTTTTTCTTTTTCTCAATATTTCTAAGTTTACTTAAAATATATTTAAAATTTTACACATACCTATGATGACCTGGAGAAGTAATTGAAACTTAGAAATATGTCTTTCTTTCTTGAGTTTATGATTATAACAACTATTTACTGATAAAAAAAGAATATTAATCCTGAATATAAGCTTATAAAGTAGCTCTCCTTATAAACAAATAAACTGTTTTTAAATTCCACCTTTGAAAATTTGATTTCTGAAAACTTTTGTGATTAATGATTTTTTAAAACATCTGAACCTTCGATCTCCAGAAACTTCCGGATCACAGTTAGCGAAAAATCCGGATTTTTTCCGGAGCACAATTGGCCCTGCAGTTCACAGATTTTCTCTTTCTTTTGTACTCAGTAAATTTTTTACAGAGTACAAAAATTTTGTTTAGAGTAAATTTTTGGGTTAGTTTTTACAAAGTAGATTTTTTCTTTATTGTTAACTGTTTGGTAAATTCTTTAGTAGAATTATTTTTGTTTACTTCACTTTGTACCACTAGATAAAATCACTTCAGGTCACCTAAGCGCCTGCAATCTTTTTTCTTTTTAAATGAAATGCAAAAAATATTATGTAAAAAAACTCATTAATATCATATGCATAAAGTAAAAACATTTAATCGCAGAAGATCTAGAAATCTTTTTTTTCTTTTTTAAATAATAAGTTTGAGGTAATTAATGGTAGGGAGAATTAAAGGATGCTCAAACTTACCACTTCAGCAAGTTCCAATGATATTCTACCAATACCATCAGAAAAATTATAAGGTTCTCCAGGTTCAATGATTTTTTCTTCAACAGCGTCATCAGGTACGATCTCCTTTAAAAACTTTTCAGGTGGTTTATCATCTGCATCAGAGTTTTCATTTTCTAGATTTAAATATTCTTTTATACCTTTCTCAATATCTTTTTCAGGATTTTTAACATTTGTCCAGTCTTGGGGAACTTGAATATTACCCATTGATTGGGAAAATGTTTGGCCCAACCGAGCCATATACTTGGGCACCTTTTTAATTTTTTCTAACTCCCCAAATTTTTTCCTTAACTTATCAGCAGTTAAATTATTCTCATCTTTAGCATAAAACCACATTCCATGAGCTTTCAATTGACTAGTTGAATTACCTATATACTTATAATTTCTTTTTCCTATTTTGATTCCTTGAAGTAAAGGTGTCTTGAAATATTTGGAAAAAAATTCTATTAATTTCCTATCCAAATCAGGAAAATAACCTTTTCTTAAAGACCAATTTATCATATCTAAATCTACATCTCTAATTGAAAGTCGAAGAGAGTATTTTGGATCGCAATCTCTTAATGCACGGCTTTTCAAAGTTGGAACAGGGGGCATCAAGCGGAAATGTGTGGGAGTGGCTATAACACGCTTGATTAAAAGTGATTTACTCAGTTTTTTCTCTTTAACATCTTCAGGGAGCTCATTTGTAACTAACAATGAAGATCTTCCGTGTAATCTCTGGAAAAGATCTTTCAAACAGTGTAAGAATATAAAAACATTACCTTGTATAACAGCGTCATAAATAATGTATAGAGCCTCACAGAGAGCAGCTGAATCTTCTTCACTCTTTTGGTTCAAAAACAACTTAAGTTCATCAACTTCATTCTGCACAATCAACTGATCCAAAATTTCAAAGCTATATGTTAATAAACAATGCAAAGCATAGAAACAATCAAAATTATCCAAAGGAAATGAAATATTCAAATGTTGAGAAAAATTCTCCCTTACAGTTACAGGAGCAAAATATATTTGAATATTTTTGCAATGAATGAATAACTTAAACAAAAAATTATAGTCCAAAGCTTTATGTTCAAAATCAATTTTGAGTACTGTGTTCATACTGAATTCTTTTCTAATTTGCGTATTTCCTTCAAAAAAATCAACTACTCTAAACCAAGGTGTGCTAGTGCCGATGTTAGAAAACTCAATATAATCGTCTGATTCATCATTGCTTTGTTGAATTCCATACAGCAGAGGAGACTGAATCATTCGTAAGTATATAGTGAGTGTTTCACTTTTAGAAATAATCATGGAATAAAGAGCACCATAGGGAATTTCTATTTTATGAAAGCGATGAGTAGTAGCATTTCTTTTTTTCACTTTAATATTTTTGCCAACAACAAAATATAAAATTAATTTTCTGTAATCATGTAAAAACTGCAGCTTAGCTTGTGTAATTTTGTAATCAAATTTCTGCAGAGATGTTTTGCTATCAAAATGTTCAACAAAAGTGTTAAGGCTCACAAAATTACCAAGAGAGAATTTAGTCAACTCAAAAGTTTCCTCACTGGTATTAATTTTACAATCAGATAATAAAGATGGCAGAGGTTTCAACCACAAATCAAACTGAAAATTTTTAATAGAGCAAAAAAAATTAAGAAAGCGGTTATGATCATGATCTAAACCTTTTTCTAATTTAATTGAACAATTGACAATATACAAAAATTCAGCATAAAACAAATCATTCCTGGCTTTAGTTTCATCAAGAACGCTTTTTAAAGACAAATCAAATTCAATTCTAGGCTTGCAATCAGAAACATATAGTAGAAAACCACAGTGTTTTGATAAAAATGATTTAAATTTACATATAGATCCGAAAGGTTTGAAATTGTCTTCATGCAGCCTTTTTTTTAGATGGTCGTGTATTTCGTTTAGTTCTTCCACTCTTGGGAGCCAAACAAACTCTAACTGAAGATCTTCATTACTCATACTGAAATTAAAATGAGAAAAATTAAAACTAAAAATAAAGGAAAATGTTAAAATGAAAATAAAAACAGAACAATTATTTTAATATTTCTTACAACACTTGCAACTGAAAATAAAGTAATTTGGTAAAAACACTTAATGAAATAAAATACCAAAAATATGACCAACAGTAGTTAAGACAGGGTTGCAACTCAAATAGAAAAATAAAATTCTCAGACTTTTCCAGATTTATTTTTAAAACATTCCAGTCTAACATCACAGTATGTAGTGACAATGCCATGGTCAAAATATACAGTAAAGAAAAAAAATAAATATCTGTAATTTATACATTCTATTGAAAACAATAATTTTTGCTTTAAGTAACTATAAATTTTGTTGTCAGTTACAGAAAATTCTGATGAAAAATCCCTGTTTAATTTTGTATCAGTATAATTTCATATCACTGATTAGTTTCATACATTGCACCTGCATGATGCAAAAATGAACAATAAAAATAATAATAATAAAAAAAAAAGGATATCTCAAGTTTTTATGTAAATTAAAATAAAATGCTATTTCCTTACATATCCTTAAAAATACTGAAGAGACGAAATTTTATTTTATAACCGCCGTTGAACAGCAGACCCACTTTTGGGTTTACGACTACTGATGTTCAACTTTATAGCCTTGTAATTTTGAACCCAATCCAGAAGACACAGGAACTTCTATTGGTATTGGGAAAAATTTGCCTTCAAGAAGGACTTTTTGATGGAACTAACCCGCATTTGCGTTACACAGAGAGGAAGGCCAAGAGCACGTCCCATGGTTAGCCTGACGGCAAGGGGGCTCTAACCCATGATCTGTCTACCACTGAGGATTTTTCACGTCAACACTGTGGACGGTGCAAGCCAGATGCAGATTTCGTATCGACAAGACATTGCTGGGATTCTAACCCATTTCCCGTCATTGGAAGGAAAACGCTCTATCCCCTGAGCCATTGCAGCTCAAGCGATGAAACTAGAAAAAATATTCTTACTTTATTAATGAATTAATAACTCATTATTATTAAGAAATATTAACTTGGTATTAATATGTATACGTAATGCCAATTAAATAAAAAATAAATCTAGTTTATCTGAGCTTCTTCTAGATTTAATAGTAATAATTGCTAACATTTAATTATTAATAAATTTATTAGTATATCTGCTATAAGCAGATAGGTAATGTATAATATTAATATTAAAGGGAAAACCCAATCGAAAGTAAAATTATACAAAAAGTAAGCTTCATCCTCTTCAAATCTCGCCTACAGGGAATATAATAAAGAGTAAATTAGACAAAACAGAAAACTAGAACATGATGTAAAAAAAAAAAAGAGAAAAAAAAGGGTAATTTTTTTTTTTTCTTAAAAAAAATAATAAATAAATAAATTAGATATATAAACATAATTGGGAGTTAAAACAAGATGGCAAAAATAAACAGGGGAAAAAAAGGAAAGCGCAAATTATGTAACTATCTATTATATTTAAATGTAATAAAATAATGTGAAATAAAAACAAAATAAAATAAAAAAACTCATCCATTTTGTAGCTTTCTTCACAATATTAAATTTCTAAAACATAGCCCCATTACAAAATTAAAGTTCTAAAAAACGGCTTAGTCACAAAATTCTTATTTGTAAAAACGGTTCATTTAAATTCGTAAAAATGGCCCCCTCTCGAAATTTTACTTTGTAAAAATGATCGCACAAAATATCGGAAGTAGGAAAACCTTGTGAAAAAGGCCATAAAATTGGTGAATGACAGACAAAAATAATCATCCAACAACGTGAAGTTACCATGAAATTATCACGAATCGAATGCATCAAAGAATTGCAACTCAAACGTCGTAATAACAAAAAAAAAAAAAAAAAAAATCAAAATTAGACAGACAAACCATGTGAAAAGGGCCGGAAAAATTATAAATAACTGAAGAAAAAACTACATCACCACATTAAGATTGAATTGTAACGAACAGGGCCTGATCTAGAAATGGGGGCCTGTTATTCGAAACAAAATTTAACTCTTGTTTCATAATGAAATGATTTTAAATTATTTATAACATAGGTATATTACGATTTATTAAATTTGAACTTATATGTATTTCAATCATTGTCAACTCACTATTCTAATAAACAATAAAAAAAACCCAGAAAGAATGTATTTATAACATTTTGGAGGTCTATAGAAATAAGTGGGCCCTAGGCACGGGCCGACCAAATTTTACTATTAATCACGCACTGAAAACGAATCGAAAGCGGGAGTGATTGATAATTCGTGACTCAAATTTGCACAATGTAATAACATCGTATTAAAAATATCGAAAGTTGAAAAACCATGTGAAAAAATAATAAATAACTGCTCATAAACTATCATCAAACGACGTAAATTTATGAGAGAATCGTCAAGAATAGAACGTTTAAAAAAAAAAAAAAAAAAACGATGGCTGAAATTCGAATGTTGCAAAGTATTAAATATTTAGGAATTATTATGAAAAATCAAGTGAAGCGGATGTAGAACGATGGAAAAAACACGAAAGCTCACAAAAAAAAAAAGTTATTAAAAACTTAATTTAGAAATTTTCAGAAAATTATTTTCCATTTTTCACATAAATGTGCCCTAAAAATAAAATCTAGCTTGAACGCAGGTATTATAAGTACTGCTTTATAATTTCCAGGTGGAACACGCTTTTCCCACTAAAAGTTTAAATTTATTTATCAAAACTTGGTCATACAGGATTTTGGTAATTAACAATAAAAAATGTATCAAATCTAATATCAGATAAAATTTCACCATGTAATATGAATGGTTAACTAATGAAAACAATAAGGTTCTAAAAGGTGCCATTATGATTAACCCCTACAACCGCGAGTAGTGCTGAGCAATATCAGTATTTCACAATATTTTTCTATATAGCTAATTTATAATAAGTTGAAAAGCAGTGTTTTTTTCACTTTACCTTAAACATTGTACTCTTCATGAATGATATAGTTTATATTGCCTTAAATTCAGTTTCAGTGGCGTGGTTAGAGAGGGGCATGTGCCCCAGAGCAGTCATTAACGTGCATAGTTAATGTTGCATAATTAAAAATTAATTCCAGAATAAAATGTATCGAAATTTATTTCGATGCATTTCCCAAAACATGCACTTAACTATTCTTGCATACTTTAGGAATTTGTAGCTTGTTTTTTAAAGTTATTTTTAACTAACTGGTTATCTCTGCTCAGTGGCGTAAATAACACTGCCACTGAGGAGGGGGGGGGGAGGGGAGTGCACAATCTACAACCCGCCATCTCTTGATGCGCGGCCGGCGACAGCATCTGAGCATAATAAAAAACAATAATTTTTTTTATTTTCTTCGGAAAAAAAAAATTCTTTTTAAATTATGCTTTAAGTTTTGGAAGCACCTAGCAAAATCAATAAAGTTATTCCATCGTATTTTTCGGTGGTTATCACTACGAATGTTCAAAAATCGCAATATTTTTAATACGACAAAATTATAATGCATGAATTTCAAATTTTAGTAATCACCTTTGAAGCTCTTTGTGTCAATTTCATAGTTAATGCAAGTGACTTTTCGATTGTTTTATATTTGTGTCTAATTTAATCGACAATCCAAGCTGTTTTTGTATATACATTTTTTTGGGCAATACGTATTTTTACATGGTTTCAAAAATCCCGATATTTTAATAAACATATACGACAGTCGAAACGCACATTTCAATGTGTGCTTTATTTGCGCTGATTTCATCAAATATCAATGAGATTTTTTTTTTAATCGTTCTTTCAACAATTATAATTACACTTTTCCACGGGACGGGGTTTTGAAAATTCTGATATTTTCAAACCGGTGCTATAACGACTTGTTATTTTAAAAATAGGCATTTTAATCATCACCTTTAAAGGACTTTACTTGTGCCGATTAAAAATATACTGAACTGAATACCAACTGTTGAATCTTATTTTGAGCGATAAGGAGATTGTTTTATTTTAAATCATTTCAAACCCCATACAGTTTCTTTAATTCAAATATTTAATTTGCATTTATATTGCTCAATAAAATATTTATACATTTTTTATTTTCATTCAAGAACATTTCCGTTAATTTATTTTAAATGCACTTTTGTTTTTCATAATGCGATTAAAAAACCATAACTTTTTTCCCATCTTTATATTTTTTCGATAAAACTAATATTTGATGAAAAGAATATTTATTTATTTTGAAAAGTTTAAGTTTTGAATAAATTTTAATATTTAAAAAAAAAAAAAAAAAAAAATTTTGTTAAATCTAAGGTACGGCGCATTTTAAAATCTTAATCTTGCAAGAGGGGCTCATCCAAGTCTATTTAAGCCACTGTTTGTGCTGCTAATTCTTCAAATAAAATGAGGGGAAGAGAAAAAAATTTCTTTATTCATGTTCAAATTGTCCCTGATCCCCTTTTTTATTTTTGAATACATTTTATCATATAAAACAACCTTTAATTAACAAAAGGTCATTAAAATTGTTGCATTGAATCGTCGTTAATTATCCTATCTATTTTTTATTTAAGTAAGACATGTTTATCTTAAAGACCGCTTATCAAGAATAGATTATTTTCCGACGATTCTAGAAATGGGGCTTTTCCCTGTTTCATTTTAAATTGAGCTCTATCTTTTCAAGTACTCATCTCTCTTTTTTTTAGCGCCTCACAAGGAATTTTAAAGTTTATTAAAATACAATTGATTTTAGTAATTTTCTAAAAATTTATTAGATATTTTGCAATTTAATCTTTTAAAATCCTTCTTTAGAATCATTAAAATTGTATTGTGCATTTTGATTTAAAAATTAACAAAATAGAAAGAAAAAAGATTTGTCTTTTATACTTTTGTAGCTTTTTTTGAACTTCTACCCTTCACACAACTTCTTAATTTTGTTATATTCCTTTATTTCAAAATACTGGTGCTAATTTTTTGTAACCATCTACAAAACACGTTAAGCTTAATGGGGTTCTTTGATTCGTATGTTTAGTAAAAATGGATGTTTAGACTTGAGTTTAACATGTTAAATGGAAAATTCAGATCACTTTTGATTTTTAAAATTTGCATGTTTTATAGCTTTTACTAAGTAGTATTTTATAATTTCATACATGATTATTTTGTTGGTATTTATACTAGTTAGTATTCCATATCTTAATTTGAGTTATTTTGGAAAAAAGTAAAAATTTCAAAAAGTTTTTTTTTAATTACTGCAAAACAAGTTTAGCTAAAATTGAATTTCATAAAAAGTTTTAATATATTTGAATATAGGTAGGTCAATTTAATAGCTAATTAACCCTAGGCCCAATCACTCCCTAATTTTGTTCAAAAACGGCTAATTTTTTAAGTGTTTTTATTTTTAAAAAAATCTATATTGATTATTGTATATACCCGCAGGCATTCTTTTAAATTTAGCAGCTTTTTCGAGATAGAAAAATAGTTTACTTACCTTGTTTTGCATTATATATGGCATTCTTAGTATATCTAAAATCTAAGTCGTTCAGAACCAATTTACAATGCAAACATTTAATAAATCCCTCTCTCTATATATATATGAATGTCTGTCAGCTTGTGTGTCTTTTTATAGACTCCTAAACCATGAGACCGAAAACGATGAAATTTGGCATATAGATAGTTCAAAGCCCAATGGTTACTGTCAACATTAGAACATTCTCGACGAACTATTCCAGCGGGATGAGCAAAATACGAAATGGAATTTTCTGATTGGTCTAAGCATTTGAAATTGTTTGAAACTAAATGAAAATTAAATTTATGTTTTTGAGAGTGTGTACAAATTGGAAGAAAGATTTTTAAAACTTCAAACTGTTTACTTATTATTAAAATCTAAAAAGTTGATCATGCAATTCTTCACAGCGAATCAACATTTCTTTTCTACTGAAATCAGTACTTTTAAAGTTCATAGAAAATATTATTTTATTCCACTTATCTTTAATTAAAAATAATGTTCTCGAATTACTTAATTAAAATCAGTCGCAGATTGGATAGAAATAGTATACATTTAGATACAGGGAGGATGATTTTATTACTCAGTATTGCATTAATACATATCAGTGTTTTCAAACATCTAGTTCATTGAAAAATATCTATCCATCATAACAACTCAGGTAATGTAAATTGTGACATTTTTTTACTAGAGTTGAAGGATTTTCTTTTTAAGTAAATATTTACTAAAGCAGTTTATTTTTTCTACTGTGTAATAAATATTTAAATACACATTAACTCTCATATCTATTCTCAATTTTATTCTTTGAGTAAATATATAGCTATAGTTAGAAATTATATTTATTTTTAAATTTTAATTCCTCTTTCTGCAATATAGTATTTATAAAGTATGGGTATTGTTAATTTTTTCCATATTTCTGCAACACATGGTTAAAAAAATATGCAAGAACAAAATTATTTTGTATTCTTAATAAAATATGATAAGTAATATCAGACATCCATAACTCATTCCGTTTTTACTGAACCAAAACATCTTAAACACTCAGAGCTAGAAAATTTCGTCAACTATTAACATGATGTAAATTATCTTTATTTCGATATACAATGCTAAAAAAAAACGGACCACCCTGAATAACTTTAGAACTAAAAATCGGATTTCCACGTTCTAGGACTTAAGGGTAGCCGCAATCTGGGAAATATGCCCCATAGTTTGATCAGGAACTGAAATATTTTTTACACACAATTATAAAAATTTTGAATTCTAAGGTAAACAATTTTTTGCATCATTTTAAAGAACGTAATTTTATAAAGCAAAATACAAAATTTTAGCAAAAACGGTCGAATAGTTCCTGAGAAATCGAATTTCAGATAAGTCAGTTACTTAAAATTTAATTTCTCGGGAACAATTCCTGACCGATTTCGCTCAAATTTTGTAATTTGCTATAGATAAAATTGCTTTCTTTAATATGACGCAAACAATTGTATACTATTTAACAAAATTCTCTCGACCATTCTTAAATAAATAAAAATATTTACGAAAAGTTATTTTTTTGTAAGAAATTATCGTTGGATAAGCGAATTTTATAACTGTGAATAAACATTTTTTAATTCGTTTAAAAAGGTCCAGTTGCAAAATACGCAATAAGTACAATTAACATGAAGGAGTCCAAACTTTGGAGGGCTCTCCTGACCAATATATTGGGACCATAATTTCCAGATTGTGGCTACCACCTATATTTTGGGGGTCAGAAATCCGAATCTGTTGAATCTACAGAAAAAACTCGTTTTTATGTCTGATTTTGTAATTTAAAATATCGTCTGCACTTACTTTTTAGCATATTTTGAAGTCACCCTCTCGAACCATTAAAATTGAATCCTAGAACGTGAGAAATCCGATCATTAGATCAAATGCAATTCAGGGTGGGCCGTTTTATTATTATTATTTTTTTTTTTGGGCACTGTACATAGTTTCCCTTTAATACAATTCAGACTGAAAGCGTTGCAACGCACGCAGTCGCAGGGTTATGTTAGTATTTTTTTTTTATAAAAATTAACGATATCAATTCAATGTTCAATGCCTGAAAGTCAAAAATAATTTCGAATGTTTTTTCTTTTTTTAAATATTGAGTCATACCATAAACTTTACATGATAATAATTTTTCAGCGAATGGCGTTCGCCAGTTTGTACATATTATGCCCAGTTCAAATAAATGTTGATGAAGTAAAAGGAGAACATTATTATCAGATGTCTTAAGCGTTAATTTGCAAGTGTATGCCTTTAAACAGGCATAAGGTTTAAGTCTAATCCGATATTAAAAAATTTGTTTGTTTTTTTCTTCTCTGCATTAGGTACCATTTCCTCATCCCATTCAACATTTCATCTAAATTTGAAGGGCGATTAGTTGGTATTTTATGGTATTTCTGATTTTACTCTTCCAGCCGGCAATGAACGATACTTTTTTTTAAATAACCATCGTTTATCAGTCGACCCAATTTTGAGTTAGCGACTATCGATGTTCAATTTCATAGCCTTGTAATTTTGACCCCAATGTAGAAAACAAGGGACTTCCTGGATCAAGTATTGAGAAATTTGGAAGACAGATAGAACTAACCCGCATTTACATTACATGAAGAGAAAAACCACTAAAAACTCCACGTTTAGCATGACGGCAAGGGGACTCTAACCCATGATCCGCCTATCACTGATATTTTATGCCAGCACTGAAATTCGAGCCCGGAACACCTCATTGTGGGGAGAGTGCTCTATTCCCTAAGCCACTATGGACATGTAAGATTGAAAAATATAAGCCCAATAGGGTCGAGCGAAAAAAAAGTTTTCGACAATTAAATAGCACTACCTTCCAAAAGTTGTATATGGATTAGTATAACACTAATGAATTCTTTTCAGAATTTTTATGAGCCATCTTCATTCTCCGCACAAACTTGGAAATTTTTCAAAAAATCGCTTAATTTTGTGAATTCATTAAATTTTCAAAATTTATCGAATAAAATCAAATTACTTCTTTAAAAGTTGGTTATTAAATGAAATATTGCTCGATTTTTTCCCCAATATCCTCATTTCCCGCAGAAGCTCGGAATTCTTTTAAAAACTATTAAATTTTGTAAATGTATAAAATCTTTAGAACTTGTCGAATTAAAACAAACTACCTCTCAAAAGTTTTGCATTTAATGAAATATTACCAGTAAATTTTTTCAGAATATTTTTACTATATTTTCATTTCCTGGCAAATTCTTCCATTTCTTCAATAATTTTTCAAGATTTTGCGATGCGTTGCAGTTTTGTTTTTAGAATAAAAATTTAAGCGCCAAAACAAAAATATCGAGAATTTTTGCGAAGTTTAATAAATATGGATTAAATCAGTTATGGAATTCTTTTTTTTAAAAAGGTTGATTGCACAAAAGTCGAAAATTCGTTATGTCAGCCATCATTGCACAGCTCAATTCATTTTTGACGTCAGAATTCAACGTTGATTTTAGGTTAGAGTAAGGATTTTGTAGAAAAATAATTAACACTGAGAATACAATGCTCAATTGTAGGGTGGAACTCGTCATGGCGACTCGTCTGGATGGTTCATCGAAACAGCAAAGAGTTGTATTTTTATAAACCTCATAATAGTAGTATTTATTTGAAACAAGATCGGGGGTTTCCGGGTAATTCTTTTAAAAAGTTCTTTTTTTTTTTTTTTTTTATCAATTTTTAATATTTAACCGCTTGGAAACGAAGATAGTGCAGAAAAATTCTAAAAAAAAAATTTCCAGCAATATTTCATTTAATTGACAACTTTAGAAAAGTGATGTTTTTGCTCAACAAATTTTAAATATTTAAGGCTTTTACGGGGAATGAAGATGGTGCATAAAAATTCTGAAAAAATTCATGAGTGATATATTAGTCCATATACAACTTTTAAGAGGCAGTGCTATTTAATTATAGAAAACTTCTTTTCGCTCCACCCTAATCGAAATTTTGAAAGCCCCAGGCATCTCAGACAGCACATTTTCTGCACACTGTTACACTATTATGTGTCCACCAGATCTTTAGTTAGCATATGGTGGTTTATATTTAAATTATATATTTATGTACAAAGAGTTTTTTCAGACTTTTTTTTTTCCTACACTTCTTAAATTGTATAAGATATACTTTTTAAAACATGAATAATATTTATACCAATAAATCAATTTTTTTTTAACATAAGGTTTCTGGTTTGATGATTTTTGAGGTACGCATATCACTATGCATTCATGCGAACTGCTCAGCTGTTGTACAATACTTTTGTAAATTACATGTTTCCTCCTTTAGAGTTTGCCCAGTTCTGCGTTTTTTTTTTTTTAATATAGTTTTTTTTGTGCAACTGTCCTATTGTAAACGTTAGCATTTAAAAGCAGGAAAATACGTTAAAAATCTTATATATACCACAAATAATTTTTGCCTTAATAAATAAACATACCTGAAAAAATATGTTCAATGCTTTCAGAACAGGATGAAATAAAAATCAGAATTTCCAATTTTGAAGTCTCTAAGAGAGAATAAATATCAATTACTGATTTTCAACAAAGAAATTCAGAATTAATAATTTATAAAATACATGTAACTTTAAAGCAAATATTAATTTAAAAGCAGACTGAACTCTAGATAATGAGCGATTATTACTTTTTGAAAGACACACATAAAAATATAAGGTGGTAATTTGGTGTTAAATGCCCTTTTCCATAAGGAAGCACTCTGACCTTTTTTTATTCCTAGGGAGAACACTGTTTGGGCGTTCATGTTTCTTAAGTGGAGCTTTTTCACTTCAGTAGTCTTTTAAGGTTATGTGGTATTTTTATAATTAATTTTGTATTTTGAATAAGCTGCAATAAAAATTCACAAGTATTCTTTTTCATACTTTACATTATTATATATTCTGCAAAAGAATTATTTTCTAATGTGCAATATTTATAGACTAAGATTGGGTGACAATTATTGAGCTATATAAAATAAAACCTTGTTATGAACTATAGGCAAGATGAAGTTGTAACGTGGCAGTTGAATTAAGGGTATCTTGGATATTTCTCAATATATGTACTCTTGTTTATTTTTCAGTGAAAATGTCGGATGTTCTTGATTTGAGAGTGCATAACCTGTAGCCTACCAACTGTTGTCGTGAGGCTCGCAGAAGTTTTAAACACAAAGAAAAATATTTTTTCCCCTTGAAAAATAAAATGTGGAAAATTTTGAATCGCACATTTGGGTCATCACTTTCTGACGCGCTAAATTTGCAGATTCTATTGCAAATCTGTTGTTTCTCGATAGCTTTTTCAGTGGTTATTGCTTTAAACACTGAAAAAGCTAACTCATAGTCATTACCTGTAATATAAACTGAATAGTTCTAATATAGCAAATAATATTGATCATGAAGTATTAAGCATGCCATGATTTAAAAAAAGAAAAAAAAAAAAAAAAAAAACAGAATAGTTTAAATAGTTTTAGCTATATTTTTTATTCATTAAATATAATATAAATCATAATATTTAAGAGAAAGATTTTGCGGAGTATACTTAGTAGTGTAAATGAAAACAATAACTGGAGAAGGAGATTTAACTTTGAACTGTGTAAGATTTATAAAGAACCTGATATTATTAAATACATATAAATAGAGTGAATTAGATGGCCCACATGATGACAATACAATAAAAAAGACACAGCTTTTTAGACCTGGGAAGTTGTTATGGATAAATTTTAAGAGGAAGGCATTGGCCCACATTGGGATGTCTGGCAAACTATGATGATGATAATATAAATCATAATTATAGCATTATAAAATGCAAGCATTGTGTATGATTTACTATCGAATAAAATGTCCTAGGTTATTAACAGTTTTTGTAATTATTCAACAGGTTTTTGACGTCATGCCAAAAAACCTTTTAACATAAACAATCCAACTTTGGTAATATTTATAAAGATTTCAATACAACATTTTCTTTATAGTGAAATTGCTCAAAGTATTTTTCATGAGTATAATTTCACTAATCATTTATTTTCAGGGGGCCATTTGAAAGGTTTCAAAAGTACTACAAATTTCAAGTACTACACATAACTACTACATACAACACGTAAGTAGAATAATACACATAGTAACTACATAAATACTACAAATTCCAAATAGAATAGTGTAAAAAATTTAACTTCAATAAAATAGCATGTAAAAATTCTTCTTTTGTACGAGCGTTGCTATTTATATTTCTGGCCTAATAATGAAAAAACAAATATGTAGGATCGAAATTGGTTTTATTGTTTTTCAAAATATTCTCCATGATGATCAATACACTTTTGCATGCGTTTGAACCAATTTTCAAAGCACTTTTTCCAGTCCGATTGAGGTAACGCCAAAACATGCGTTTTGAATGCATCAACCGCTTCTTCGGGGGTCGAAAATCGTTGTCTACGTAATTTATTTTTGATGTGTGGGAATAATAAGAAGTCATTGGGTGCCAAATCAGGGCTGTACGGCGGATGACCCATCAGTTCGATCTTTCGCTCCGTCAGAAATGCCTTTGTTTGAGTCGATGTGTGAGAGCTCGCATTGTCATGATGAAGAATGATTCGCCTGTTCTGCTTTTTTCGAATTTCTCCGGTGATTCTGGCAAACAAAAGGTCGTGTACCATTCAGAATTGACCGTCCTGCGTTGCTATAACGCCACTGTTGCCACATGACCGTTAATGCCGAAGAAACAGGCAATCATTTGTTTCGATGTGCTTCTTCCTCGAACAACTTTTGTTGGTTTTGCCTCGTCTTGGAAGACCCATACGGTTGATTGCTGTTTTGTTTCCGGCTCATATGCATAGATCCATGATTCGTCACCTGTGTAGATGTTATACACAGCCTTTGATGTACCTTGAACGTATTTTTCCAACATTTCCTTGCACCAATCGACACGAGCCTTTGTCAGATTATGCGGGATCCAACGTGAACAAATTTTTTTAACGCTCAAATGTTCATGCAATATTTTATTGATGCTAGTCATACTAATGTCAAAAGACGCCTCTATCTCACGGTATGTCACATGACGATCTTGCTTTATCAGTTCACGCACAGCATCGATCTTTTCTGGCACAACAACGGATTTTGGACGACCTGCACGGGATTCGTCCTGGATCGAACATCGACCACGATTAAATTCGTTATACCAATTTTTTACAGTGCTGTAGGATGGTGCTTTATCGCTGAATAAAGAATTAAGTTCATCGAAGCACTCTTGTCTTGGCAATCCACGTCGAAAGTTATGAAAAATAATGGCACGAAAATGTTCACGATTCAATTCCATTTTTTGAAAGAGAAGAACTTCTCAATTTACTATCAACAACACAAATGAAGCTATAATGGTAAATCGTCTGCTGAATTTATGTTTAAAAATATCCAACTTTCGATTAAAATCGTCTGCGGTCGCCTAGCAACACTTACTGTTGCCAAGGCCAGAAATATAAATAGCAACCCTCGTATAACTTTTCAATCTACAGTATAAAAATCTTTGAAAACACATAAAAAATAGGAATTATTAAAACAAAACATTCAAGTATCTTTTAATGTTTTAATCTCTCATTTAAATGTAAGTAATACAAAAGTATCAGTATTTTCTGTTAGTAATTTTATTGTTTAAATTACACCATTTTAATTTAAATTGCCATTTGTTTCACTTTAGTCATCTCTGTTTAAATCCTTTGGAATTTTGAATACAGAATTATATTCTGGTGGCATTTAAATGATGGTAGGGGTTTGCTATAAAAACATAAATTTTTTTTAAAAAAAATTCCAAAAATGAATTTTTATGAGAATTTTACAATAAAATTAAAAAAAAAAAAAGCTTTTTAATTAATACAATTTCTAAAGATAACATATGAAAAAAATAATGCAATAAAAAATTTATTATACAATGAGAAGAAAAAAACTTTACACTCTTTAAAAGTCAATTATATCCCCATAAGTTTATTCTCATAAAAAAAGGAATTTTTTTTTTTTTACTAGTGCATACAAAACAAATATAATAGAAGATTTTGCGTAAAACTTATTTTAAGTTTAAAAATTGCATAGGAATACATTATAATAGGCGCTTTAAATTTATATTGTCATTAAAATATAAAAGGACCATTAATTCTTCAATTTAAAATTCATACTTTTTTTTTTTAGAGAGCAGTCATTTTTAGGAAAATAAAATTATATAGTTTTTAAAATCCCTACGATAAATAACAAGTTGTAGATCTCAATATAGAATCTTAATTTCAATCATTGAAAGAAGAAAAATCGATTTTGTCTCTTTATCAAAGAATGATTTTAAAATGCTAGGAATTAATGATTTTTTTCAGTACAATTTTAAAGTGCAAGTGAAAACAAGATTACACATAACTCTTAAGCAAGTAATAAATATATGTAGAAAAATCTCCTGCTGTACTGCAATAATTTTAAGTACTCCAGAATGGCATTACTCATAAAATTAATATTAATAAGCAATATTTAGGAGCTCAGATAGATGTTGATGGTTTTATGGCATACAGCAGTTGTCCGTCCAAACATCAGATTCAACAAAGTCTTTCTTCAGAGTTTTTTTAGGGACAGCCTGATTTCCAATGGACTTGTGACCTCCTGAAATTTTGACTATTTTCTATGGAGATCTTTAAAAATGGTTGGGTACACAGTTTGCCTGATATCTATTGTGGATCTAAAGACGAAAATAGAACAACAATTTATCCGAAATGTTGATTCATCTCATCGACAATCTTGCTCAACACGGTTAATTTGCCAATTGATAGATCACAAGAACTCAATATTTCTTGTAATTTTAAGCATTTCTTTTGTTCTTTGTCTATATTTTGCTTTTCAGGGTTGTGCTTTCATACGAGTAAGAGAATGAGGTTTCATAGGTTTAACAATTAATAATAAAAAAATTTCAAACTAATGACATACATAATATAATAAGAAATCTTCATGCAATAGGGACATATAACTTATTTACTCTATAATAGAAAAATAGAAACATTCCTATTCATTTATCTCATTTTAGCCTTTTTGCAGAAAATTATCCATACGTTAATAATATTAAGGATGCAACCTAATATTCGGTCAGTATTTGATAATCGGTGTAATCAGCAGTTTTGTTGAATATTCAGTTAAACATATTTTGGAAGAGTGTTTTTTAACGAAGTGTTTTTTTGGAATTTGAATAGAATGGGAATAAGTTTGGAAAGAATAATCTAAAATTGTTGTTTTTTTTAATAAACATTATATAAAAGTAGCTTTTACCTATACTTGTTAAGTTCTAAATTCACATGCCTGCACATTTAAAAAATAACAAAGATTCTTTAAATCATGTGGAAAAGCATAGTATTATCAGCCAAAAAAAATGAACAAAAACCATTTTGTATTTACGCTGAAATCAGCACAAATAAAGTGCAGCATTAAAAGATGCAATTAAATTCACAAGACATAATAGCCAATAGCGTATTAAAAATATTGGGACTTTCTAAACCTTGTAATAATGCTTAGTAATAATTGTCAAAATAATTTGGATTTGCGATAAAATCGGCAAAAATAGACCATGTTAAAAAGTGGTTATTCAAATTAACAATTTGATTTGAGCGATTCGTAGTAATATGGTGCTTTTTTTTTCCCTACTTGTCAAATAATATATATACATATATATAAATATTGAGGAAAAATTGTTTTTTCATCATGTGACATAAAAAAGTTTATTAAAAAAAATAATAATAATGCTTACAGAATGAAAGAATAAAAAAAAAAAAAACACATCTCAATGAGTAATATAAATTTAAATTAAATTTTTCAATAAAATAAAATTTATAGGGTTTAAAACAGGGTTAGGTTTTTGAAGTGACACATCAAAAGCCTTTCAAAAAGTGTCAAAAGCTTACAGAAATTGTCAAAACCTGGACCAAGCTTCTTTTTTGTCATTGGAAACATTTAGTTGGATATTAAATTATGTTTAATACTTGGATTATACTCCCCTATAATTACGATCTATATTATATGCCATATATAAAAATATAGACCTAATTATTGAAACTATAATTGAGTTTTTCTAAAAGCATGGTTTTTTTAATACTTAAAAATCAATATTATAACTACATTCAGTTTAAAGTACAGGTAATAACTATAAGTTATCAATTATTATCAATCTAAATATAGATTTTAATTCTTTTTATGCCAAAATTTAGGCAGATATTTTAGATTGAGTAAAACTAAAATGTATGGGTGCCACTCTAAAAATACTTTAAGGACTTATATATCAAATCAATTTTAGCCTTTTTCTTTATTTTATTAATATTTTTTACACGAAACAAGATAAAAATGACAGCTAACCTTGTACAGTGAGAAAAAAACTAAGAAGAAGATACCTATCACTCTAAATAACTTTTGTTCTAATGATCGGATTTTCACGTACTAAGTTCCGATCTTAATGAACCTTCGTAATATAGGGGGTAGCCGCAATCTAGGAAATATAGTCCCCATAGGAAAGCCAGGAAAGCAATCAGTGAGGAAAGCAATCTAAAGTTTGAACCCCTTAATGTTAATTTCACTTTTTGCATTTTCAGTCATATTTTTAAAACTAATTAAGCAATTCAAAAAAATAAAAAATTCACTCACTTAAAAAACTCATTTTACTCAAAGATAATTTTATGCAAAATATAGTATTAATAATTATTTAATTTAATTGAGGATGAAAAAATGTTGAATTATGAGGTATGAATTTTTTTTTATTCCATACATATTTTTCTAGTGAAAATTCGAAAGTTTAAACTGTTTTTAGTTAGTAGGAGCTGAGAAAAATTAAAATTAATTATTTAAAAAAAATAATTTGGCATCAATGAAGAAATATATAAAAAGGGGGATTAATATTTAAATGAGGTTAACTTACAATATAAATTGCCACCTCCATGTGGTACCCCTCACTGGATAACTAATTGGCAGGCAAACAATATGTAGAGCACACAAAAAGCTTTGGATACGGCATAATCCTTTGCGCCGGTTAACAAAGGATGCATTCAAGAATTAGGCAGAGGTTACTGTTCGAAAGTCCTCTTTTGGAATGCTCCTTAATAGTGACGTTACAGTTTTCTTGATGGCTTCGACATCCTGAAATCTTGTTCCCTTCAGCGAATCTTTCAGCTTAGGAAACAGGAAAAAGTCTGCGAGTGCTAGGTCTGGAGATTATGGTGGATGCTGCATCTCAACGACACCATGCTGGGCTAAGAATCGCCTCACATGCAACGCAATGTGTGGGCGGGCATTGCATGTAGCAGCAGCCAACTCCCATTTTGTTGAAAATGAAGCCTCACTCTACGAATTCAGTCAGAACTTCTGTGTAGAACTGTCCATTGATAGTCATGTTAGGAGGAAGAAATTCATGATGAATGAGTCCATCACAGTCGAAGAAAGAGATTAACATGACCTTGATTTTTTACTTTTAATATCGAAATTTTTTCTGCCTCGGTGAACTTGGAAACCCCCATTTGGAGCTTTGACGCTTGGTTTAAGGGTCATATTGATAACATCAAGACTCGTCTCCTGTGACTATCCTAACCAGGAATGCAGGGTCAGCATCAGCATTGTCGATGAGTTCGCCACATGCGTCCAGTCCAGCGTTTTCACTACAGCAGAGAACGTGAGAATCTCTAATATTATTTTTATTTTCTTGCATTAAAAAATGATTAACGTGAATAGTTCGCACAGTTTATTAATCAATTTTAAAATTCGCGAATCTTTCGAATTTTGGAAAAAATTTAGTCTTCCGCCATTTTGAAAAAGACATATAAACAGCTACGACAAGTGTTGAGAAAAGAAATGAGTCCTTTATAATAAGTTGTTTAAAGCTAGGTCTATTTTTAGCTGTTAATGAATTACCAAAGTCCCTCATCCACAATTTACAGCAATTTGTAAAAGTTGAAGTCTGAAAACTATGCTGGAAAACTTAACAAGAAGTATGAACATGGAAATAACTTCAACGAACTTCACTATTCTGTAACAGAAATAATTGAGAAGCT
This sequence comes from Parasteatoda lunata, assembly GCA_949128135.1. Lineage (NCBI taxonomy): Eukaryota > Metazoa > Arthropoda > Arachnida > Araneae > Theridiidae > Parasteatoda > Parasteatoda lunata. The sequence continues at coordinate 83,892,896 of OX421970.1, read as the reverse complement.
TATGCCGGAAGATGTAGAGGATAGGTCATAATCTGTTGCAAGATCATTTAGCACCCAAAACCGAATTAAAACAAAATATTGTAACAGATTGACTGAAGAGCATTTGAGCAACCTAATGAGAATAGCTGATGAAAAAGTAGATATCAAACATTTTCCATATGATGATGCAGCAAAAATATTCAATGGTTTGGAAATTAGAAGATGTTAAAAATGTATTATAATTAAAGAAATATTTTTTTTCCAAGTCTATTAGTGTTTTTTTTAGTTCTTAGAAATCTCACTTAACTTTTTGAAATCTCACCCTGTTTTTGAGAAAGAGTGAGAAATTCTCTCCCATTTTTTTTCTGTAATGAAAACACTGGTCCGTTCTCAATTGCCTTCGTTCGTCCCTTAAATAGCGAGGAACGAATCTGGAACAAATCTTGCGTTTGGTTAGGTCTTACGTCAAAATTCTTCGCACCACCTGTTTGTCCATGCTCAATTCATTGTCGAGTACTCGAACAGTCAATCGATGATCACATTTCACCATATTGCGAACTTTTTCAATTGCTTCCGGCGTGCATATGGACTGCGGCAAACCCGTGTGTGGATCATCTGTCACGCCCGTTCTGAAAGCGTTTAAACCATTAAAAAGTTTTTGAGCTGGATAATGCTTCCTCGCCGTAAACTTGTTTTTAACATTTTGTAGGTTTCCGCAGCTGTCTTGCCCAATTTGAAGCAAAATTTAATGTTAATTCTTTGCTCCATTTTCACTTCGACAACAGAAATTTAAGAGCTACGTTTTAATGCGCCTTTCCACGAGAACCACTTACTTCAAAATGGCGCTGATTGCACCGCACATGCGCAAGAAAACGCTCTTCAATATGCAATCATTAGCGCCACCTTCCAGCTTTTCGTTCTCCTACAGTTACGTCAGTCCTAGAAATAAATAGCCGGACCTTCTTTAAAAACAATAATTGTCACCCTGTATCATTTTTATGAAATTGACATTATAATTAAAATAACTAAGTAAACATTTCACTGCAGCTAGACAGACCTTCTGATTACATTAAAATGTCTATTTTTAAATGCATGGATGATGCAAAAAACTTTTTTTGTTACTATTTAACTCAAAAATATATATCAAGGTGATAAATTTGTGTGCCTTTTGCCAATTGTTGTCATACTGGTGTGGAACTTATACATAGGTATTTAAGTATTGAATTAAAACACTCATTTTAAACATGGATAATTGCAAACTTCATCTAATTTAATTGATAATAATTTCTTTATTTTTCAGTTTATTTAATACTTATTTCCTTTTGCTAATGTTACCAGAGAAACTACACTATTAAAAAGAATATATAAAATTGAAATAATATATGAATAATATAAACAATATATGAAACAAATGAAGTAAAAAAAATAAATAAAATTTTATATTGAGTAAATAGTTCTAAAAATAGAAAAAATCTTGATTATTTTGATAGGTTATCTCTTAAAAAGAAAAAGAGTGTTAAAAAATAAATACCTGTTGTGGAAAACTTTACAACTGTGCCTTTCACTTAAAATAGATAAAATAAAAGATTATCAATAACACACCAAAATTCTACTCTATATATTGATAAAATAATTTTCATAAAAGCATATTTTAACGCTTGAAAAATATAGATTTTTAGGTATAATAATAATGTTATTTGAAAAGTCTCAGAGCATTTTGCTTCACATATTATACTATCACTACATTAAATTCACTTAATCTAATCAGCTTTAAAAAAATCCTAAAAATGAAAACATGGGATTCTCTGTCCTCCCCCCACCATAACATAATGGCTACAAGGTTACCAAAAATTTATGATTTTTTAAAAATAAAAATCAAAGAAAATGGAATTATTTGATTTAAATTAAATTTCCTCTGATGAAATATTAAAATTATTTAAAAATAATAATATAGTTTATAACTTTTAACTAAAATGCCTTAAAAATATGTATTTAATTAAATACAAACTGGAGTAGAACTCTAATAAAGGTTTTTTATTTTTTGTAGATCCTAAGCGATTTGTGGGCATGCTTCTTTCACTTCAAACTGGGGAGCTAACTTTTACCAGGTGTAATTCAGAAGTGGATAATCATTTTAGTTGCACACACATGAAGAGATTTACTCAGGGGGCATCTAAGAGTTATACCCTTCGAGTCTGTCCCCTTCTGTCATGTTTTCACTTGATAAATTTGACGTCAATGTATTATTCTTTTCAAAATAAAGCAAAAGGGTATTAAAAATAATATATTTGACAATTGTAAAGGCATTCCATTTCAAGATATACAGAATGCTCGCTTATTTTAACCAATTTCAAAAAAATCTAAAAAGAAAAAGAGGGATTCCCCACAACATAGCATATTGAAATGTAAAATTAAACATAATATCAGGAAAGCATAAATTAAATTTCGAATAAAAAAAAGAATTTCAAATGTTTTAGTTTACCGTGAAGCTGTATAGTCATCTATGTGTGTGCATAAAAAATTTTATAAAATTTTTTAAAACAAGCAAACTGGATTGTATGGTTCTTCTACCTGTCAGCGAATAAACTTTTTATAACGCACAAAAGCTATGAAAATTTAGCAAGGAAGGCTTTCCAAACCAAAATTAATAGTTTATGAATAATTTTATAAGATAAAAATCACTTCAAAAAAAAAAAAAGAATTAAATTTTGTAATTTTATCTCTTACTTAATCAACTGAAGGGAAAGTCCCAGAATCTAGAGTTTTGATTTTAAAACATGTAAAATTTCAGTTCTGAATGTCAGTTCTCTGAATAAGACTCTTGATACCTTTCGTTAATATTTTCCGTTGTAATTGTAATGATCTTTATCCCTCGGCTACTCGAGACTCAGCCTTTTTTTCATACTAATTAACAAATTTAATGGCAACATTATGATCTTTTCGCGGACGTATACACAGCTTTCATGAAACACGTGTTTGCTAATCTCGTGTACTTATTTTTTTTTAAAATTTAAGTTAAATATTTTTTTAAATAAAATTTCTTTACACAAAAAAATAATTATTTGATCCTTTAATGTTATTATTTCATTAGCGCTCTTATGTAATGCTTTTCATATAATTTATTTCAGAACTATTTTTTATCGCGGACTAATATAATATATATATATTTGAAATTTAACGGAATTCTGACCTCATTTAGTTAAAACCATTAGGTTGTTACGTTGTTCGCGTGGGGGTAATATTTTTAGACTAATAAAATAAATGTACGCTCTTTGAGCTTAAAAAAAAAAAATTAAAATATAAAAGACAAAAAAAATTGAAAAACTTATAAATAATCTGAAAAATATCTGCTATTTTGAAGCCCTCAGCCAAATTCTCTGAATTATCCTTGTAAGTGTTGTAAGCCTATTTTGCCAGCTTGAAAATGTCGATGAATCCAAATGGTCCAAATTATCCCATTGCTTCATTGTACGTTGGAGATCTTCATAATGATGTTACTGAAGCCATGCTTTTTGAAAAATTCTCAACTGCTGGTCCCGTTTTATCGATAAGAGTTTGTCGTGATCTTATTGCACGCAGATCTCTTGGTTATGCGTATGTGAATTTCCAACAGCCTGTTGATGGTAAGTAAAATTTTTATAACATTGTTGTTTAAATAATTAACATAAGTAAAAAAGTATTATTGTTTAAGAAATAATCTTAAAAAAAATTATACTAGCAATTTATTGGTTCAAAGTGGAATTCTGGGCACTGTAATGGATTGTGTACTGTACCTTAAAGCTTTTACTGACAGTTTTTACTGTTATTTCTATCTGGATTACTTATCAATTTAAAGAACCTCACTTTTATGAGGGGATATTTCTCCTGTTTTCTTCAAATGCTAAAAAAAAAAAAAAATTTAAATTGCATTTTAATTTTTTGGAGCTCCGACACCAGTCCACAGTAGACTTATTGTAAGGACACACATCCCAGTTGCATGCCGTAATCCGGCTTCTCGGGCAGTGGTCAGCAAGTGGGGTGGGTGACTGCTTTACTCAACCTTCAAAGTGACAAGTAGTGTTTGTTCTCAAAACTAACGTGTGCAGGTTACTTGCTTAACAAAGCTGTGGAGCCACCCCTTTCGCAGTAAATCCAAGTGGATCATCATTCAGGATGTTTTTCAAGTAGTCTTCAATAACCCATTTGAGGAGATTTCTGTATAGTGATTTATGACAAAAATCGCTAAGTCTTGGCATCTTCCGGTCAGCGGCTAGGGAGAAATTACACAATGGGACAAACTTGAAAGATATAACTCGTAGCCACCTCCAGCAATCATTTACATGTTTTTTTCTTTTGAGAAAACAAATGCAAGCTCTAAATTAATATCTATTTGGCACCTTGGTGTGACAGATCAGGATATGGAAATGTTCCCAGCTAAAATTATGTGATTATCATACAAAAAGGTTGAAGTTAAATATTTTACAGAAACTTAATGGAAGTAGATTTTGCTCAATATCATGCAGTATAAGTATTACCATTATGTTAAACAAAAAGAGCATAAATTTATTGTTACCTGCGTCATTGTTTCTTACAAGAATGTAGTATAAATCACAAATTTACAAATCGTGAAAAAAAAATTTGGACTCACTTCATACCCCTTGGGTTTTGTATTTTATTATCTGTATCAACCATAGTTTGTGTAAATAAGTGCCAATGCTAAAATATTTCCTCCTTTTCTAAGAAGTACAAAACCCTTTCCAAGTCTGCAATTGTAATGGGTGCTAGCATGAACTGAATTCTCCTCAGGGTTTTACACCCAAGTGTAACAGAAATGCAGGGATGCGATTTCTTCACTCTTTAGCGGATTTTAAAATTTTTTTGGTTTTTTCTCTCGAGTTTCAGCCTTTTTATCCAAGACTCTAAAAGTTTTTTTTTTATATGTAAATATTTCGCTTTTTCAGCCGTTGAAATGAAATAATTATATTTACTTCCGATTTGATATATAGATATAATATATCGATATTTAGATATAATATATCGATATTTAGATATAATATATCGATATATGGATATTTAGAAAGTTCAAACTACGTAAAAGCCAACTCTTCTGCATATCTACTTATTTTAGCTATTAGTTTGTATGAGCAGAAAATAAGATTTTTTTCATTTTTAACCGCCCGCTAGATAGTCATTGATAGTCATCCGGACGTCATTGCATTTTATTATCAAACATCGATTTTCGTATTTACCCGATATAAAATTTGCATGTTGCAATCCTTTTTTACGCAATTTAATTAGCTTTCACTGCAATTCCTATTTACAAGATTTAAAAATCCAATGTCTCAATTTGCATTGAGGCGTTTTTAAATTCTATAACATGATTCGTATTCACGTGAGTTTATCCAGTGTCGTGATTTGTTTTTGCAGTTGTAGTATCCAATATCTATTTTTGTATTTACATGTGATTTAAAAAATAGGCTTTAGATTGCTTTACGAATTTTTTTTTTCTTGAATTAGTTACTATAAATGTGGCAGTTTTACAGTAAAACTGTGTGAGAAATGTTACTGATATTTTTTCTATAAATCGCGTAAGATTTACTCCCATGAAAATTTTTCTTAACCATTATTGAAAAAGAACTGTCAATCATAAAGTTATCAAGTATCTAACTTCTGATCTAATTCTCATATCTGGGTTTATATTTTAATTTACCTATTAATACAGGATTGCAAAAAACCCACCTACCCAGTAAAACCCACTCTGAAAAACCCACCCTAAAGTGGGTTTTTCTAAGATTGATTTTTTTTTTTATCCTCTGTTATATTAAAGAGCTATTCTATTGAAATATATATGTAGTCTAGACTTAAAAAAAATTTACCTATAGTGAAAAAGCTAATTGTGCTTGGAGACTGGAGAGTCACCTTGCAGGCTAGGTTTAACTGTATGGCCTTTGATTATTCCATGCCATTGAATCACTTTCTATGCAAAAAAAAAAATTTCCTCAAATATTTTTTAAGATTAAAATATAAATACAAAGTAATCCTGTGTTAAAATAAGTTTCAAATGTGTGATGTATGTGAGATCATGTAACATTTTGTATAGTGATGTCAGAAGAAAACTTTTTTCAGACTTTTGCATCAATTTATTTGTATTAATTATTAATTAAGTCACTTCTTAAAGTTAAACTTAATTATTAATATTAAAATAAGCTTCTTTAATGTAAGGTACTTATCCTTGCCTTCTTTTTTGTAAAAAACCCCCATTAAAACATGAAAAGCTCAATAAAACCCAGAAAAACCAGTTTTTTCAACCGGGTTTTTTGCAAACTTAATCACATAAATCATGCAACTATTTGACAAGTTAATGCTGCACAATAAATTATATAAAATTAAATGTGCATTAATAAGTTTTAATAAAAACATATATATATATATTTATTATTATTATTGTTATTTATTTATTTATTTTTTTTTTTTGAAAAAAACCCACTTATCGTTCTAAGTGAGTTTTTTCAAGGTGGGCCCACCCAATAAAACACGGGCGGGTTTTTTAAAAGTGGGCCCACTTGGCGAACCCTGCTTATGAGGGAGTAAGTGATTAATCAAACTGAAATTAATAGATTTTATTTTCTTTGCAGCGGAGAGAGCCTTAGACACAATGAATTTTGATATGATCAAGGGTAGGCCCATTCGTATTATGTGGTCCCAAAGAGATCCCTCTCTAAGAAAATCTGGAGTAGGCAATGTCTTCATTAAAAATCTAGATAAGAGCATTGACAATAAGGCTATGTATGATACATTCTCCGCCTTTGGAAATATTTTGTCATGCAAAGTAAGTCATCCTTATTCTACTGTTATGTTCTGTTTATAGATGAAGATTTTAGTATTGTGATTTGTGGTGAAATATCTGCGCATTTGCCTGTAAGAAATAAACAAATAAAAAAACATAGAAGAAAACCAACTCTAAGTGTAAAACTTGTAGCAACCTCCAACAAACCTCTACATGTTATTTTATTTATAATATTTTCAAATTAAAAATTCATTGGAGGTCTTAGCAGGGTTTATTGATTTAAATCAAATGATTTTTTTAAAAAAATCATTGATTTAAATCAAATGATTTTTTATATATATATATTGAATTAAGAAACATTGTTTTAAATTTTCTTTTCTTAGTTTTAAAATTTATTTTAAATAAATAGCTGCATTAATTAATTTTAGTTTCGGAAAATACTTTCTTTGGTGTGTGTTGAATTTCAACACGTTTTCAATAACATTTTTATAAATCTTTTGATTCTTGAGATTGAAAGTATTCAGATTAAAGTAACATTTGCAAGCTTCTTCTGCATCTGTTGAGAAATTTCTTTCGCCATTTGGTTTAGTACAATCTAAACTGCACAATCGCTTAGGAATTGAGAAAGCTGAAAACTTGTTAATTTTTTAGGCAGTTTAGCAACAAATAACAAACTATTGTATTTATGTTATCCTTGATATTGTATACATTAATTTCAAATCACAGAATAAAAGTGTCTGTTATTAAATTAAATAACCCAGAATTAAAATGGTGCTGTCTCTTTTATCAATAAGTATTTTTTTCCCTCATAATATGTTAACGGTATCTTTGACATCAGATTTTCCATAAAGAAATTTTGTGAAAAGAAATGTTCGGTATTTTGGACAATGAAAGAGCCGACCAATTGGCTAGGGAAGCTACATGTGGTGAAATAGACTTAAGGGTGTCTGTTCCAGCTTCTCACTGGAAGCGCAGCATCGCTAGAGATAAAATCATTGCGGGCTGGAATGCTGAATTTCTTGCTTCGCCTCGGTCGCTTTGGACGAAACGGTTCTTTCCATCCATTTTTCACCACTTGCAATGTCAATTCTTTGCAACTGATTTTAAATTAGCCCCAATCTTAACAAACCATGGAAATTTTAAGAGATATTTATTTCGTTTCCATCTGGAGACCAGTGGAATTTGTGCTTGCGGCGATTCTGATGAAGATGCTGAACATATTCTTCTTCATTGCAATCTGTATGCGAGTGCCCGAATGAAATTAAAGACTGATTTGAGGCGTCTTTCTATTTGTTGGCCTCCTGTCTTATCAGAACTGGTCAAAAGTATTAAAAGTCTTGCTGCCTTGCAGAATTTTGTTTGTAATTTAAATTTGTAAATTTTTCTTTTGTTTTCTACTTACAACTGTAAGCCATTCAAAGCTATGTATTATAATGAGAAAAATTTTCGGTAGTAAAAGCTTCTAAAGTATTGTAAACTTCTAAAGTATAATACAGTTTTAATATTTACTTAATTTTGATTAAACATTTATAAAGTTTTTTAAATCATAAATCAAAATTCTGGCAGTGTATTTGAAAAAAATTCAAATATCCAATTAAAGTTTGTTTATATATTTTTCATCATATAGTTATTTCACATATTAATGTTAAAAATGTTATAATATCTAGAAAAGTTTAATTGCTCTAATAAAAATCTCTTTAGAATTTTGCAAACACAATGATTGTTACCCATAAAAAATTTAGAAGTGCTTGCCTTAAAACTGAAAGCTTGTATTTTTTTTTTTTTTTCCTTTCTTATAATTGAACGAATTCACTAGGAAGGCTATGAACAGAGTGGCTATTGAGAAATTTATCGATCTGGTTTTCCTTGCAATACCCAATGAGTGAAGGAAAACTAGTTTAAAAGTGATTGTATTCTGGGCGTTACCCTTAATTCCAGCCTTTAAAACCAATATCTTTAGAAAAAGAAAAAACTGCTGTGATAGGGTTAATTTTTTGTTTGCGTTATGATAATAAATATGCTGAATAGGTCAATTGTCAATTCAACTAAATATATGAAACTGTATGGTATATTAGTTTCCAATTTTTGTTTTATTTAGCTAAATTAAAATAGTCTGTTTCTAATATTTTTGCCTATTATAAATTATGCAGATTCCATTGTGATAGCATTTATTGCATTTGCATTGTTAGGAAAAGTATATATACATATATATTTTTTTTTCATTTTAGTTAAAGTAAAACATTTTCTGCATTCTAAACTTATGCTATCTGCTAAATGAACATTGATATTCTTCAAAGCCAGTCCAAAAATACCTTTTTTTATTATTATTGAGGCTTGTGATTTGTTATTTATTTGTAAATAGATCTTTTGGCATATTAATAGAACTTCTCTCTTTATGTATAGGTTGCTACAGATGAAGATAGTAATTCTAAAGGGTACGGTTTCGTCCATTTTGAAACTGAAGAAGCTGCTAATAGTGCCATTGTTAAAGTAAATGGTATGCTTCTTAATGGAAGAAAAGTGTAAGTAACGTATCTATGTATATGTGAGTGTAAAGTAGAGTTAGTGCATTTAATTAGAGTTAATTTATATTTTTTAAATCTAGCAGCTATTCAAAAATGGTTCTCAGTGTAAAGTTGTTGAATTTTTTTTTTAAAAAAAAAAAGAGAAAAAAATATTCTGATAGCTAAATGGTCTTTGTTATGAGCAAAAATATGATGCTAATTTCTTAAAAAAAGCAAAATCTGCAACATACGTTGGTTTGGATTAAAACATATATTAAATTTTAGCTTTTTGTCTCAAATGCATGATTTATATTCTTTCTTAAGTTGTTATAGTGGATTTAATTTTAAATGCTCTTACATTTTTCAAATATCATTTACCATATTAAAAGAAGGATAAAAACATTTTTGATTCTTGAATTACTACTGAGAATTTTATATTATACTACAGTAAATATAACTAAAAATTTATTGTAGTATTTAACCACTACAAAAGAGCTTGCTTCAGAAGTATTTTTTATGCAGACAAATTGAAGAATATATATATTAAAAGGTAAAGGTTGGTTTTAAACTAATATACCTGTATTTCTAATAAAATTTTAGTATTATAAATTTTCCATAAAAGATAGTGTTAATAGTTTTGTTTTAATAATTTACATAAGCTATTCAAATATATTTTTATTAATGTCCTAGTTTATAGTTACATTTTTGTCTTACTCTCGTAATTAGTGCGTATAATTTTATCGCGTATTGTTTTCCTAAATCTTTATTCTTAAGGTTGGCAGCTATGCTAATTGTGAAAGCATAAGAGAAAACTATACAAATAAGACTATTGTTTAGGTTGAAAAAGAAAGTGATAGTATAAGTTAACATGGTTTTAATTATATTCTTGCTCTGACTTATGAAGGAATGTCATTTCATTTTCAGGTTTGTTGGGAGGTTTATACCGCGTAGTGAACGAGAAAAGCAGTTGGGACAAAAAGCTAGGCGATTCATGAATGTGTATATCAAAAATTTCGCTGATGATCTTGATGATGAAAAGCTTCGTGAAATGTTTGAAAAGTATGGAAAGATTACAAGTGCAAAGGTATGTTTGGTTAATGTTTTAACTAAGTTATTGATATTTTTATTGCTTTTAGGGATGCCACTATGCACCTTCCAATAACTTAATGTGGTTGAAAAACTTGAGGAAAATAAATGTAACTTAACAATTACATAACTCATATGATGGTTGGTACTAGTCATAAATTAATTGCATCTATAACATCCCAAAACTAATTAGGTTCATTTGTCCATAATGATTGAAGATTAGTATTAATTAAAACTAAGTGTAAAAAAACTAAAATATTAGTAAATAAAACATAGTTATTAGGATTCAAAGACCAAATAAATAAATGAAGAAAACAGATAAAGTCGGCTAACAAAATATTTTTTAAAAGTTATCTAAAAATTATGAGTCTATAAATTATTATTTCAAGGCGACAAATTTGGTGTCCATGCATATGAATTTAGCCATATTTGTATAACATTTGGCAGCAATTGGTGCCATGCTGACTTCACCCTAATTATTCAACTCAAATTACTAGGTAATTGCAAAAATATAAAAAATAAATATTAATTTTCATTTTAGCAATATTTAATGTTGAATTTATTTTTAAATGCTATAATTTTTCATGCTTGTTTGCCAGGGTTGTCACTAAACAATGAATTTTTCCTTAAAGACAGGGGAAAAAACAGTGAATTTTATTTCTTGTTTTTGTCTTTTTAAAAAATGCAGACCTCACAAAGTGCAATCTATGTGATATTGAAAGATGATAGTTCAGCTATATTGTATTACATTTATTATGGCATTATTTGTTTCACGTTGCTGTTTCATATTTCTCCCAAGTTTTTCCAGCAACTGTAACTAAAATCTTTATCCTGATATAGTTCATAAGAGCACAGTGAATATGTTTGTGTGTATAGTATGTGCAAGGAAAACACTGGGAATTTTTTTTAGATATCAGTGGCAACTATGCTGTATGCAAGCTTAAGACTTTCTTTTAATTCTTATTATCACATTCTTTTTCTGTCTGATTACAGAAAAAGAAATTTTTTATTATCCCTTTCTCTGTTGTATTTTTTTTCCCTGCGGATTTCCGACCCTACAAAAGCTTTTTTTTTCTCGCTGAAAAATAATGTTCTATCTTAAAAGATCCTAAAATGCAGAATTATTTTGTCAGCAAGCAGTTTTTCGCTTGGTCGGTTAGAGGTTTAATATGTGATGTTCCGTCAACTGATCCCCAGATTTCCTTGCAATGCACTTAAGTTTTATCTTAAAAAAATATGCTGTGATAACATATTAACTCTTGCTTTAAGGTGTTTGAGATAAATATCTGCATAAAAAAATTATTATAATTAAATAAAAAATAAAAGCAAAATTACAGGAAATACAATGATTTTGATTTCAGTTAAAGGCGTGGAATTCTCATTGCACAAATTGTGAAAAAGTGGGACTAGTTGCTCCATATCTTAGCAATATTCAGAAATACAAAAATAATAGTGGGGTTTAAAGAGACGTGTAAGTAACCACAAATTCAATTTCAATGTAGCCGTTTTTCTCTTCTTAAATTGCATTTGACACCAGCCATACCGGCACAGAAACTCGAAACGTATGAAATGCAAAACCGAAAATGAGTTTAATAGAGTTCCCCAGTTAATTTAAGAATAATCTGTTAATGAAACCAATTCTAAAATGGCATAAAATAAACTGACTGTTGAAATTTGCATCAATTAAATATAAAGCAAAGTGGAATGAAATTAGATTTTTTTTTCCTTTAGAAGAAGATAATTCAGTTTACAAGTGATAATTTTTATATATGTTACATTTAAGGTTTGCAGAGAGAATAATAATTATAAGACTACATGAAGGCAGACCTTGTGTTTTAATGCCTTATGAATCAAGAACCTTAAAAAAGCTAGAATGAAGAAATGAACCAGTCTAGTTAAAAATATTCATTTAAGAAATGTGTGACAACTGTTTGCTCTGAAAGTTACTATTATTCATAAGTATTAAAAATCTCAAGCATTAAGAACTATTAGATTATACACATTGTTGATGTGGTGAATGTGACTTTTACATAGATTAAGATATTCTGAATGCATGAATTTAATTTTAGGTTATGACTGATGATTCTGGTAAAGTCAAAGGCTTTGGATTTGTTAGTTTTGAAGACCCTGAAAACGCAGAAAAGGTATTATAATCAAGTTTCTATGCTCGTATATTTCTCTTTTTAATGTTTGATTTAATGCTTCAAAATAAGATTTGATAATGTGAATCAGTATCTAAAATTTAAGCTACTACAGAGATCTTCCCGAAAATAAAAGGGCAGATTGTTTTTTAAAAAATAAGGATACCTTCAGTTTTGCAGGGCACTAATCTTTCAAAATATATCAGTTATATTTAGCTAGATTAGTACCCTTCAAAGGCAATACAGAATACTCAAATATGTAAATATATTTATGGTACCTTGTTACTTGGGGAAAAGGATATTTTTACAAAGGGGCAAGAAATCAGATTTTGTAGTTAGTGCTATTGCTATGTTGTATAGTTTGGAATTTTTTATGTGCCTCAATTTGTATCCTACCTATTGCTTTTCACAGCTGCAATGAATTTAAAGAAGTGAACAAAGACAAACTTTTGAACTATTCTTGGTTTTTAATGGGCGAATCTCAGGAATCATTAATCGAATTAGATCTATTCTCTAGATTGTCCAGACTGTAACCCTGTCAAACCGTGACCACAGGGATTAATGAATTGAATTTAACATAATAAGGTCATCAAAATTTTCGATGTTCACGATTATTTTCTGATATTTTATACATTTTCAAATAATTCTGGAGGTGTAAAAATAGTGCGCCTATTATTTTTTTTATTATCAAGAGTTAAAGATTTTAAAGATCTGCACAATATCATGTATTTATACATGGCTGCCACTCTTTAGTCCCGGGGACTGAATATCTTTCCAATATTTTAAATTAAGTTTTCTTTTTTAGCTTAGAAATAAAAGAAAATATTGCATTTTAATGAAAGCATTGATTTTTTTTACAATTATTAAGAAGCAATAAATTAGTGGTGTCAAACTGCAATGAAAGGATCTGGACTTAAGTCCAGAAGAAGATCCCAATGAAGAATCTACTTATCTTGCTTTTGTCAACTTTGACATCTAATTGTGTAAACAAAATTCGTATTGTTAAATCTAAATATAATTAAATATGCTTATATATCCCTCAGGGTGCGTAGCATTTGTAAAAAGTACTTAAAGGTGCTTTTTTGGGGGATTTCGTTTTTAAAAGCTTTTAAAGGTGCTTTTTTTCAGCTGGTGTTTTTAAAAAGTACTTTTTTTTCACGAATCATTTTTTATCCCTTAGACTTAGAGGTTGGGCAGCTCCGACGAGCAGGGCACATCGACCAGAGGTCTATTGTACCCAAACCCTAGTCATGATTAGCAAGAAAGCCCTATAGCTGTAATGAAATTCAGCAGACACCTTACAGGAACATCTTGCAGTTCCCAGGCATTGACGCAATGCTGCCCTAAGTGCTCAAGTCTTTGAGCAGAATAGTAATCACAATCACAAAGTATGTGTCGTGATGTCTCTTCTTCTAGATGACAACCCCGACAAATAGGATTGGATTCAATTCCCATAATGCGTAGGTGTCTCCTGAGGATACAGTGACCAGTAAGAAGACCAATGATCTTCCTTAAACTGTTTCTATTAAGCTTTAGGAGCTCCTTTTGACGTATGCTAGGACAGTCTCGATTCAGCTCCTTAGCTTGTCTCTGACCGTCAGCAGCGCGCCATTGCTCATGGGCAATCTTGCCGTAGAGCTTGAATATGGTTGCCCTAAATGAGGAGGGAGAAATTCCCAGTGCAAGTTCAGGGCCCTAGAAAATTGCATTAGAGCCAGCCCGTGCTGCTTCATCAGCTAACTCATTTCCACCAATACCCATATGTCCAGGTACCTAATGCAGGGATACCTTGTTATGAGCGGACAGGTCACAGAGGACCGAGAAGCATTCCCACACTAGCAGAGAGGGAATTTACACCTTGACAGTGATAGGAGAGCAGCCTGACTGTCAGAACAGATGCGGATAGTCTTATTTTGATATCACATGTCTATGGATAACTTGCAGCACAAGATAATGGCATAGACCTCAGCCTGAAAAACAGTGGCATAATTTCCCAGGGGAAAGTGAAGTTTGGTACCGTCATTGGAGCAGTAGATTCCTGCTCCTGATTTGGTGCCAATCTTTGAACCATCAGTGTACCAAATTAGGCATTTGCCTTTAAGCCACCGAGAAGAGTTGAACCATTCATCTCTAGTAGGAAAATGGATCTTGAAGGGTTTATGAAACGCGTATCTTAGTGACATAAGGTCACTAGGCATAATAGAAGTGGGTATTCCCATCACTTGTGAAACAAGATGTCCCCAAGACAAGTGCTTGGAATACTCTTTCCATAGGCCAAGGTTCATAAGACGCTTTACGCCTGTTTGAGCTTCAACCTCAATGCATAAGTTCAAGGGAAGAAGCCCGAGTAAGCTCTCAAGAGCAGCAGTAGGAGTGGTCCTGAGACATCCTGACAGGGCTACACAGACCATTCTTTGAAGTCTGTTTAGATTGGTTCTTGCGGAACTCAATCTAGTCCTTGACCACCAGACGACTGCGCCATAAGTGACGATAGGACTTATGATCATTGAGTAGATCCAGTAAACTATTTTGGGGGACAATCCCCAGGTTCTACCAATAGCATTTCTACAGGACCAGAAAATCTTTCTGGCCCTGTTGGTACAGTAATCAATTTGATTTGGAGTCAAAGTAAACCCTGAGAAATTTGACTTTCTCTTTGAGTTCCAATTTGTGGTTCAGGTAGTATACATTACCTAGACCAAGTTGCCTTTTTCGTCAAGGCTACATAGCTTATCTTGGATGGATTGACAGATAAGCCTTATTCAGAGCACCATCTAGCTACTTCTAGAAGTGCATTATTCATGATATCAGAGACTGTTTTTCCATGTTTACCTCTGACAACAATAACACCGTCATCAGCATACCCGATACAGGGAATGCCGAGAGTAGTTAACCGAACTAGCAAAGAGTCCATTACCATACACCATAGGATAGGGGACAGAACCCCTCCCTGTGGGCATCCTGAGGTTGCTTGCACCCAATAGAGAGGAACAAACATACCTAGAGGATAGCAAATTCACTATCCATCTGGTAATGACTGTGTTAATGCCTCTGTTTCTAAGTGCATTGATGATAGTCTCAAAAGGGACTTTATCAAAAGCACCTTCAATATCAATGAATACTGCAAGAGCTATCTCCTTATCTTTTATTGATTTCTCAAGCAGGTAGGATAGTTCGTATAGAGCGGTGTCAGTGGACTTGCCTGGTTGATAGGCATGCTGTGTGGAGGACAGTGGCCTTTCTATGGGCACAGTGTCTCTGAAGTGTCTGTCAATTAGCTTTTCAATCGCTTTCAACAGACACGAAGTGAGTCTGATTGGTCTGAATGATTTAGCCTCAAAGTAATTCTCCTTACCTGGTTTTGGTATGAAAATCACCCTAGTATTCCTCCAAGAAAGAGGTAAATACCCGTATGCTATGCAGGATCGAAAAATTCTACATAGAGTAGGAGCCAATGTATTTATCCCCTGAATAAGCATCATTGGTATGATGTCATCCATACCTGGTGACTTGTAGGGCTTAAACGACTTTATAGCCCATACAACCTTCTCATAGGAGACCACCATCTTGGCGGCCTCCCAGTCATTCCTATTACAAGTATTAGTAATATGTGGATTATCATTCTCCACAGGATGAGATCCAGGGAAGTGTGCTGCAAGTAGTTTTTATCCCTTCTGTGATATCTGGTGGATCCCATGCATTTCACGAAAAATGGGTTGTTGCTACGGAATCTGCCGTGCGGACTTTATGTCGTACCCACGTTGTGACTTGCTCATTTGCGCACACTTAAACCAAAACCCGGGCGCGCCAATTCAGATAGAGAATATCAGATCCTTATGAAATGTTTTTCTTTTTAATTTTATTCTTGTTTATTTAATTTTACTTCTAACACTTTTTTGACGTAGGGGGTAAGGGTACTTTTCAGGGTCAAGTTGAATTCACTCGGATTGGACCAGTGATGTGGGAAAGAACTGATTGTTTTGATTTATGTCAGTTTCTTTTTGGGTTTTTTTAATGCTAAAACTGTTTAAAAAAGTTTTTGTTTTTCAATAATATCATTGATTGAATGTGAATTTTTTAAGTGCTTGAAAATTTTTGTAAAGTGCTTGGAAAGTTTTTAAAAAGTGCTTATTTTTGATTCGAAGATTTGGCTACGCACCCTGTCCCTCCAAATGTATAAAATGTAAGTTAAATAAGTTATTATTTTTTTAAAAATCATAATGCTTGGCCCTAAAATGTATAATGGTGAGGTGAAAATCTAAATTCTTATTAACAAAACATTGGACTATGTTAATTAGTAAAAAAAAAAAAAAAAAAAAAACATGTTCAATCTTTACATTTTATTTATAGTGGCACCCATGTGTAAGTATTTATGTGATAAATTTGAGAATGTTTAATCAGTTTGAAATAAGCTTGATAAAACTATATTTGAAGCTATTTTAAGTTGATCACATCTATATTTTTATGATCAGTTTAAACTTAGTTGTTGCTGTTTGTCTGAATATTTTAAGTATTTCAGAGTGCATATCTAACAATATAGTATTTAATGAGTTAAGTCTTCAAAACACTTTTAAGAAGGAGTAACTTAAAAATTTTATGCTAATAAGTTATTATCTGTTGCTTTATTTTTAGGCTGTTAATGATCTCAATGGAAAAGATTTCAATGGCAAAACTTTGTATGTTGGACGTGCTCAGAAAAAATCTGAAAGAGTTGCGGAATTGAAGCGTAGATTTGAACAACTAAAAATGGATCGCATTAACAGATACCAAGGTGTAAACTTGTATGTTAAAAATCTTGATGATTCTATTGATGATGAACGATTAAGAAAAGAGTTTACACCTTTTGGAACTATTACCAGCGCAAAGGTAATTTGTTAAGTGTTTTCTGCATTGGATGGTTTACTGTCTCATAAATAATTTTAGTGTCTGATATGTTGTTGGTTAAATAATTGATCAAAAGATATTGTGGAAAGATTTGCTTTAACCAGTATATTGCTATTATGAATTTGTCCAACAAAATTTCACTGTATGTTTGTACTCAAATTTTGTATTAGAAAACTTGAGATTGACTTGAACTGTATTAAAATGCAACATTGAAGCTTTTAGATTTATCTTGTTGCTTTTTAAAATAAATGTTTAATGTTTTTATGTAGTATATAATTTTGTTTGTGCATATTGCTAAGAATTAATGTAATTTATTAAGATATAATCATGTTGTCTTAATTATCAATCAACAGCTGCTAACCATTTCCACATAATTTTTAAAAATGACTGATTTTATTTTTTACAGTAGATAGTAAAGACATCAATCTAATATTAAAATGGTTGGAAAATATAAGTATAGGTTGTATGGTTTTAAAATTTCTTATTAAATTCTGAAAATATTTAAAAGTTGGATATTTTAGTGCTGCTATTAACTTTAATTACTGATAGCATTGATTTTTTGAGACTTAAGGAGATAAACTTTCTTGTGCCCAGGGTGCAAGTCCTTTTTTGCTAAAAACAAGTGCTTATTTATAGTGATATGGATTTTTTTTTTTCTAGTGACAGCAGTGTGAGCTAAAATCACCCTAGTAGTTTTGAATTTACTCTCAAATATTCTAGTTCTTTCAAAAAGATATTAAAGTTCCTACATTTTAAGAACTGTATCTATTACAAATTATTTAAACAATATTTTTTGTGATTTTATTATTAGTAAAATGGTTTATAAAACATTACTGCATTAGATAAACTTAAACGTTTAAAGTTTCATGGCTCTTACAGGTTATGACAGATGGCAATGGGCGATCCAAGGGATTTGGCTTTGTGTGCTTCAGTGCTCCTGAAGAGGCTACAAAAGCTGTCACTGAAATGAACGGCAGAATTGTTTCCTCTAAACCATTGTATGTTGCACTTGCTCAGCGTAAAGAAGAACGTAAGGCTCATTTGGCTTCTCAATATATGCAACGTATTGCAGGAATGAGAATGCAGGTATGAATCATTATGCTATCATTGAATGCTTCTTAGGGTGCTGTTGCCAAAGAGTTTTCTTATCTTTGTCTTTCATTCTAGCTTGGACAGATGTTCAATCCTGGAAATGCTGGATATTTCGTACCTACAATGCCTCAAACCCAACGTAACTTCTATCCTCAGATGGCTCAAATGAGAGCTACTCCTCGGTGGACTACGAATGCTCCAATTAGACCTGGGGCTCAACCAACAGCAGGTAATTAAAATTGTCAAAAATTACTGAAATATTTTAATTTCAGTGTGCTTGGAAGGAGACCTAGCTGAAGATTTATTGACTTAATCAGATTCACAAAAATCTGTGACCCCAAGGCAAATAGACACTATTATTGTATTGGGTTGTCTAGAAATTTTATGCTGATATGTCATCTGGTATTAGAATTTGTGTGACCTTTCCTTATAACCAATAAATATTGTATATATTAGGTTGATATAGATGAAACGGAGCACAAGATAATTGTTAATTTGTTTAATATACCTTTTGATAAATAAAAATTGAATAAATCCAATTTAATTTTTTTTTCTGGAATTTTTAAAAGTTATTTTTCAATTGCTGTATGTTTGCAGATTGTGATCCCAGGGTGCGTATAGACTCCTTATACTCTTTAGAAACTCCTTGGATATATAAAAAAAAAGTTTCCAAGGAGTACTTGGAACTACTTAGATTTCCAAATTAGTACTTAGAAACTCTTTAAATTATTGTGTTGCATAGATGAACTTACTAAGTCTGCTTATGAATTTGCTGTCCAAGCAGGGAAACTAAATGATATGACTTAGCTGTCAAAATCTAATTATCTTTTACACAAAGTTTTTAAATTTTTGACAGTCCTTAAAATTTTGCACTCCTTGGATTTCTTCTGATCTCTGTATGAACCCTGTGATCCAAATAAAGGTACGAGAGTTCAAGAAAGCATTATAGCAAAAGCAGGAAGTTTCTCAAATATTAGGCTAACAGTTTTAACTTTTTAATGAGTAACCAGTGCGTCTCCTAATTCAATTTTCAGTGAAAGGTTAAATATGTTTTTTTATTATTTCTTTTTGTATTTATATTTTATTTTATTTTTCAGCTTTCCAGGCTATGCAATCAGCTCCATTTACTAGAGCTGCTGCACGACCTGCTGTTGCTGCTGCTCAAAATCCTGGTATAAGAGCTGGAATGACTGCTAGACCTATTATTGGACAGCCTAATGTTGCTGGAGCTGCTTCTGCTGCTGCTGGATCAAGGGTTGCTTCTATGGCTTCCTCAGGTGTTAGTGCTGCCCGTCCAGTTGGCGGGGTTCCTGTAGCTAACATTAACCAAGGCCGTCCTGCTGCTTACAAGTATACTTCAAACATGCGAAATCCACCTCAGCAGCCTCAAACGGCTCAACAAGCTGCAGCAGCTCAACAACAAGCTATTAACCAACAAGCTGTACGAATTGAGGGCCACATACCTTTGACTCCTTCTATGTTGGCTGAAGCAAATCCTCAGGAACAAAAGCAAATGCTTGGAGAACGATTGTTCCCTTCAATTCACACCATGTTCCCAGACTTGGCTGGAAAGATCACTGGCATGTTATTAGAGATTGATAATTCTGAGTTGTTGCATATGTTAGAGCACACTGAAGCTTTGAAAACAAAGGTATGTTGTATTAGTGATTGGCCAACAATGTTTTGCAAGCTTTCATTCCATTTTAAGAAATAATTTTCAAACTTGATAAAATTATTCTGATTTCCTATGCTCGTGTTAAGGTTTTAGTGTTTTACTGCATCATTGCGAAGCCATGGTGATTTTTGGGGTTGCATACTTTCTTATTCACTGTCATTTGATACTAAAAAATTTTTCATTTTCGGAATTTCAACAAATTAGGGTAAAGATTTTGTTGTACTCTTTACTCTGCAAAGATCAAACAAATTGTGTAAAGTGGCGAGATGAGTAACTGATGCAAAGCAACAGACATATCGCTGGTTCAAAACTAAAACGACACATCTGCAAACGTATTATGTCTGCATATGTGTAGTTTTAGTTTTGAACCAGCGATATGATACCATGGAAACAAACTGAGCAAGGTATTACTTTTGTAGCTACCAGAGACTCACATTATTAAAATATTGGTGGGATTACTTGGCAGAATATGCTTTGTATAGCAGAGTATTAAGAATGAAAATACTCTTCATGGTTTTTCTGGGGTACCTTGTTTCTAATTTCTTTAACTATATGGACTTATTTTTATTTGATTTCCATACGGCTTTTATAAAAGAAAAATTTATAAAGTATTTGTCATGAATGTCTTGTAATTTTTACCTTTATAAATTTTTAGGTTGAAGAAGCTGTCGCAGTTTTACAAGCTCATCATGCCAAAGAAGGAGCCATAAAAAATCAATCATAGTTGCCTTTATGTCTTTGTCAAGGAAAGCAAATACAAAACTTTTTTTTCTAAGAAAGGAAGTACAAAATTTAAAAGAAAAAAAATAAGTAAATTTAAAAAAACAAAACCCACGTGGACAGTTTTAATATATTAAAAAGACAAAAAATATGGAATTCTGTAAACTCTGATTTATTCAGTGTTTCTCTGCTTTCTATTTTTGTAAAATTTTTTGTTTGTTTATTCTACTTTGGATGTCTTCCGAGAACTTTGTTGAATCTTGTATTCAAAATTAAAAACCTACTTTTGTATTTTGTGTGTCTCATTTCTTTGTGCTTAGTTGTTAGTCAAGCATTTTTGTAGCCTAAATTCATATCCACCAACTATGCTACCTGGAAAACATAATCAAGGAAATTTTACATTCTCTAGACAAAATCTGGAAAGGTCATCTAGTTTTATTTGGCGAACGAAAAGTACGAGATATTTGCATCTATCAACCCTAGGAACGTATTGTGTGATCAGTACCTTTTTTGGCATTAAAATATGATATATATATATAGCAAATGTTAATTTTTGGCGATTATAAACTTGAACTTTTCACCATATCTTTACTGATGTATACATCTCTTGAAGTATAACGGTTTGAAATGACTATTTCTAGGGTAAGAGTTATATTATTTAACTTGTCTTTCATTGTTTCTCGCTATATTAGGCGCTGTGAAATTCAAGTACAGTGAAACCTCCAGTTACAAACACAAACCAGGGGTGAATGTTTTCCGTTTTTTTTTTTAAAAAAACATAAGACGGGGCGAAGCGGAGTATTACTATAATTTTTTAATTAAATGTAAATTGATACATGTTTTTAGTTTGCAATTAAAATTTCATAATTTTTCTTTTTAAAATTGATGGGTATAGATATACTGTAAAGATAGTTGTGTACTTACAATATGTTTTTATCAATATGTATCTTAATTTTAATAAGCATTGTAGACTTAACATTTGTTAAATATCAACATTTTGTTGAATATTATTTTTACTGTTGAACTATGTTTAGCTTGAAAATTGTTTTTGCTATTTATTAACAAAGTATTAACTTAGCTAAGTATTATTCTTTTCCTTAGATGCTAGCAGTTTATTTCATTAGAAAATTAAATGTTTGAAACCAATTCAAAGCTGAGGTAATTTTTGCTTGAAATAACTAATTACTTAGTGTTTTTTCTTTACACTCCAGAACAATAGGTTTGCTTAAATAAATATGGAATTTTTATAAGCCTTATTTGCATTTTGTATATTTTAATTTTTATTGAAAAGTTTGTGCACAATTTTTATGAAAAGACTTCATATATAATTTTTTGTTTACTTAAAATTATTGGACGGAACACGCCCACTTATGATTTTGATTTTTTCAGTCTTTAAAATTTTTGAAACCTTCACCCCTGATTTTACTCAATATATAAGGAGTACCCACTGCATAGGAATTTAGGGCGGGATCACATTTCTTTAGATGGGTTTTTAAAAAAATAGCTAGGAGTGTTAGGGCCTGTTTAGACGATCCAATTTCTTGGACAGAGATTGATTGATATTGATGGAAACTTGTTTTGCTTTGAGCTTGGATCGTGTAAACAAGCATCCAAGAACTTGATCAAACTTCTTGCATGTTCTACTTTCCATCCAAGTTTTTTCTCCCTTAACCAATCGGCGTCTTAGGTTTTGTGACGTCACCAAGCAGGCTGCAAATTATATCATTTTGTTGTCTGTTTTCATATATTTTAGTCCAAATAAATTGATCTGTTGCGGTTTATTTGTGTTATCATGATTTTATTTAGTAATTTTAAACTTATGTAAGTATTATTTCATAATGTTGAATATGAACAATGCGCATGCGCAAGTTTTTCTTTCAACGAATCAGTGACATTCAAGAACTTGGATAGTGTCAACGAATCATCCAATTTCTTGGACAGAGAAATCCGTCCAATTTCTCGGATTCGAGAAGTTGGACCGTGTAAACAGGCCTTTAGCTCAAAGCTGACCATTCATGATATTGTGTTGGCTAGATTTATTTTTTATGCATTATCATTTTGTAATGAATTGATTTAAAACAGTTTTAATGAAATCAAGGAAGGTCTTGTGCAATCAATCCTCATGAGAGACAGGAAGGTAACCCACCAATATTTATCCTTCGAGGAAGAAACATTGGCGAATATATAGTTAGCCATGCCCCTAGTTCAATTAAATTTTCAAAATAATCTCCCCTTGTTAAAATAATTCACGCTTGCGTACAACTGATTCATGTTCGTTATGGGCTAACTTTACAATATAAAGTGATGATTATTCTCCAGAAGCGAGAAAAACTTAAAATATGGCAGTATTGTGTAACATAAAATTCACCATTTCACTAACTTTGTTTTCCTTTAATCTTGCATTTCTTATATTTAAATAAGACTTTAAAATATTAGGAAAATTAACGCTTTTAAATTATTACACAATAAAACCAAACTTTTATTTATTGATTACCTCTAGATAAAATTTTAGAATGTAAAGAATACACTCGAAAATATGTGATATTACCTTTTTTTATTTATTTATTGATAAGCCAGACTTCTTAATTTTTTAAAAACAGTTGATGAATTTATTAAATAGAAATTATAAATTTAATTTTTATGCATATATTTTTGTTGAATAACACAAAGCTTGTATGAAATAATTTCAAAAATAAAAATCTAATTGAAATACACTTAGTCTGTATGAACTAGTCTATTTAAGATTTCTAATATAAAATACCAGGGTGCTTAGCGTTTTTAAAAAGTCCTTATATTCGTTTTTTAAAAGCCCTTAAAGGTGCTTTTTTCAATGAGTGTTTTTAAAAAGTGCTTAATTTCCTTTTTTCTAAATGAGATTTTTCCTTTACCATATTGATTTTCGATACGAATTATGCAAAAAGACTCAGTTCACATTGTTCTATTCAACGCTTTCACAATTAATTCAATTCCAATCTATTTCGGCGAATAATCAGTTCGTAGCGTATGAAATTTGTTTTACATGATTCAAAATTTCATGATTTTTGACAATTATCAAAAACAAGGCTAAAAGATTTTTTTTTGACATGTCGGTTAAAACAATATAAAACCGTCAATTGTCAAAAACTTTCCTACCTTGCCTAATTATGAAATTTTTTAAAGTGCTTAAAAATATTTTTTGAGTGCTTGAAAAGTGCTTATTTTTTGTTCAATAATTTGGCTACGCACCCTGAATACTGAAACTCTCAAATTTTTCTCTGGAATCTTGGCGAACTGTTCAACCCTGGAAGTCCTAAATGTTCCCTTTTCTAAATTAAGAATTTTTTTTAGCTGTCGATTTTTGCCACCATCGGATCAAGTGAGTAATGCGAGTTTTATATGAAATCGTCACAAGACCCAAATATCTTTTTCTAATAGTTGTTGAGTTTGCTTGCTGGATGAAGTCTAGCTAAGTCATTTTTGAGCTTTAGAAAAATGATTTTTTCCAACGTTACTCACTTCTATCTGGAAATGTGCACAATTTCAATAATATCAGTGCAGAGTTTCTGGGAGATAGTATCTATCTACTACTAAAATAGAAAATCAAGCATATGTAGTTACATTTTTTTTTTTTTTCTTATCCTTCTAAAGTTTAAGAATGTATATTTTCGTGCCAAATTTACTATTAACAATAACTTAATTTGTTGTTAATAATTAATTAGATTTGGTGGGTGTAACACACGCTCAAACCATTTGCGTGTCCAGAGGTGGTTGGATGTACCTAAGAAGCAGGGTTGTCATTATGTCCAGAAAAAACTGGGCAGAATGAAAAAAATGACTAATGCAATTGCTAACCGATATATATTATAAGAATGGGTTAAATTTAAACAAGTTAATTGTACTAGGAAGTTACTTTTTCGAATCTATTTTCTGGGAGGGGGGGACGAATTAAAAATTCATTATATTTCAGTCATACACAATTTTAAAATCTATTTTGAGTATTCATACCTAACAGTATTAAAGATTAGTATGCTTTTTTTAATTGTGAATTCAATATGCAATTCGTTGTAGTGTATATGTTACTGCAACAAATGGTGAATGTGTATTTGATTATGGTATTTTAACAATTTTTTACACAACTAGGCTCACTTTTTTACAAGCAACTCTTCTCCTTTCCGTTCAATATTAAAGAACTAGTTAATTTAATTTTTACAAGAAATTTACTTTTCTTTCCAGCTGTTGCTTTTTAGTTTGGGTGTTTAAAAATAATTAATTGAATAACTTTGTAATTAATAGAAATTATTAATATTAGATAGCAATTATAATTCGTTCAAAAAATGATTTTAATATGAGACATTTTGAATAAAAGTTTCTTCCACTTGAGCACCATAGAAAAAATTTTTTCATCCCTGTTAAAAAGAGATATTTAATCACCGGATGGAAGAAGGATAGAAAAAAAAAAAAAAATCATTTTTTAAAACATTGAAAATGTGTATATATTTATATAAATCTAAATTCATATTTTAAATTCCTTTTGATATTATGTATAGCCATAGAAAAAAAATTTGTCATCCCTGTTAAAAAAGCGATATTTAATCACCGGAAGAAGGATAGAAATAAAAAAACTTTTTAAAACATTGAAAATGTGTATATATTTATATAAATCTAAATTCATATTTTAAATTCCTTTTGATATTATGTATAGCCATAGAAAAAAAATTTGTCATCCCTGTTAAAAAAGCGATATTTAATCACCGGAAGAAGGATAGAAATAAAAAAACTTTTTAAAACATTGAAAATGTGTATATATTTATATAAATCTAAATTCATATTTTAAATTCCTTTTGATATTATGTATAGCCATAGAAAAAAAATTTGTCATCCCTGTTAAAAAAGCGATATTTAATCACCGGAAGAAGGATAGAAATAAAAAAACTTTTTAAAACATTGAAAATGTGTATATATTTATATAAATCTAAATTCATATTTTAAATTCCTTTTGATATTATGTATAGCCATAGAAAAAAATTTGTCATCCCTGTTAAAAAAGAGATATTTAATCACTGGATGAAAGAAGGATAGAAAAAATAAAAAAACTTTTTAAAACATTGAAAATGTGTATATATTTATATAAATCTAAATTCATATTTTAAAGCCTTTTGATATTATGTAGCACCATTGAAAAAAAGTTGTCATCTCTGTTAAAAAGAGATATTTAATCACCGGATGGAAGAAGGATAGAAATTTTTTTTTTTTTGGAAACATTGAAAATGTGTATATATTTATATATATCTAAATTCATATTTTAAATTCCTTTTGATATTATGTAGCGGAACGTACTCTATGTTAAAAAAAAAATCTTTTATTTTCAAAAAATATTTAAATTCTAATGAACTAAACATTTAATATTAAATTTGCTTAAAAAACACATTTTGCTCTTTATGAAATGTTTTACTTGAGCCAAATGTCTGCCAGCTAAAAAATTTAATTTCATAATAAAAGTAATCATAATAGATTTGAGTTTACAGTGTCCATCAACGTCAAATTTATGTTCCCTTCCGCTGTATGTCTGAGACCTTTTGCTCCTTCTGTATTTCAAAATAACTAAAATCTGATAAGTTTAATAATAATCAGATTTTTTTTTTGTCTTTTTATTTATGAAAAAAAAAATGATAATGAGTTAGGGTTGTAATGATTAAAAATATCAGAATTGATAAATATGATTAAAATATATATATTCTGTTTTCTCTACTTCGCTATAAAATGGGAAACTCCCCTTTTCCATTTGCGTCATTTTAAAGGGAAAATTCCCGATTTCTATTTATTACAGTTATATATTTCCCTGTCAAGTGTTAAACTGTTTAAATCACAAATTATTCTAGAAATCTCCCTGAAACGAAAAAAAGTAATTCATTCTTTGGTATGTATAGTTATTTTATTTTGTCCTAATTTCGAAAAATTTTTGAAAAAATAAGTATTATTTTCTTTTTTTCTTTAAATAACCTAAATATATGTTTCAGCAGTTATTTAATAAAAGTTATCGTTAATTTTGTACCGTAAGGAATATATTTGCTATATAAATTCGATTTTATGTTGAGCTATTTGTATTTAAACCAGTATAATCACCAGTTGGTATTGTGAAGAATATGACTATTTAATAATTTAACAAGATACATCTATGGAATGCGCCGAATATTCGATTTCTATTCGGTCTCTCTGTGGAATATTCAGTTAGGCAAACTGTTATTCGGCTTATCGAATACTAAATCAGATCAATTCAAAAATGAAAGTAACAATGCTGTTTTAAAACCGATTGTTTTATATAAAATTAATTTTATATTTTTGACTGAGAAAGAAAATTACAGATAAACCGTTGTTGATTATTTGAGGGAAAATAATTTCATGGTGTTCTACATTGACAAATGTGAACTTAAAGAGGGGAATTTTATTGTTTTCACAGTTAGGCATATAGAGGTACAGAGGAGATCAACATACAGAGGTGGTCAAATTAAAAGGTTTCACTCAGGGGCTGATTAGGCGTTCGCGGGGCCCTAGGCCATTCAAATTTATGGGACCCTTAGATTAAATTTTTTTTTCGTATATTTTTTATTTATTCAAGTATAAAAGTATTTATATATCTTTTCATTTAAGAAAGCATATTTAAAATAAAAATGAATAATAATAAATTAAATTTTACTTTATTTTGTTAAATTAGAACTAAAAAAATTATCGTATTTTATTAATATATATTTGAAATTGATTTTTTTTCTTAATTTTTTGAAATTTATTTTCAAAGATTTTTTTTTAAGGGGGCCCCTAATCATTGGGAGCCCCCAAGCCATGGCCTAGTCTGGCCTAATGTGTAAACCGCCCCTGGTTTCACTGTATTAATATGTAATAAATGAGAGCAATTTTTAACTCATACCTGTCTTAAAATTTATGAAGTAATTCATTCCTTCAAAATTTTAAAATATTTCAATGTATTTTTTTATATATATGTATATTAGAAGCAGTTAATAAATTTAATTCATATGATTTTTTCAGCCAGTATATTATTTTATTATACCTTTTTAAGAAAAAACTGAATCTACTCAATAAATAAAATTTTCTAACTCATATTACGGTTCGTATTTAAACAATGGTCTTTTATTTATTTTTAAATCATTTATTTGATTTTTCGATTTACCTTAAAAATCAATTGTGCAGACAAAAAAAAAAAAAAAAAAAAAAAAAAAAAGACAAAAAAAAAAAAAAAAAATTCTGGAAAATTTTCAACTCATATAATATTAAAAAAAATAGAATTTCCGAAATTTAAAAATAAGAAAATAAAATTGTACTATAACAAGAAGAATAAAATTATTAAAAGAAGAAAATCAATTAAATATTTTATAAGTCTAGGTAATAAGTTATCATGTTAAAATAAGCTAGGATATATCAAATCATTTAATAATTAAATTAATTTAGTTTAAAAAAAATCTTTGTGATTTTGTTATGTCACATGAATTAATTTAATTATATTGACTTGACTTAAATTTACAAACAAGCAAAATACATTGAAAGTTATACATTATTTGAGTAATCTCTTGTCTAAGATGAGAAGGCGACATCATGTCATTCATGTCCACAATTTGCCATAAAATTGTGGAACCATCGCTTCCCTGGGAACCTTGCATCATGTCGTCTTTCTTAGGAAGTTCAATAATAATAAATTACTATGTTATTAAAAATAAGTGCCATAAAATCCAACTTTTTGCAGTATTTATAACGATGAGGTAAATAAAATTAAGGAAACTGAAAATAAAATTTCAATCAACTATAATAAGCTCTATAATTATCTGTCAAATTATAAATTTAATTACAATCCTCAAGATTCTCTTGATCAACAATATCAAAGTTTTGTTTTCAAACTCAATAATTTAAAAAATAATTTTAAATATACTCATAAATCAAAAAAAAGAGCCAAAAATAACTGGATGACTAGTAATATCTTGATTTTAATTCGAAGAAAGGAAAAACTATTCAAAAAAACTAAAAAATATCCATGGGATATTATTTACAAAACAGCATACAACACTATAGTTTCTGAGCTTAAGAACTTAATTAAAACAGCAAAATCAGAATACTTCAAAAACAAATTTTTAAATTGTGACTCAAATAAACAAAAATGGGATCTTGTAAATAGTATTATAGGTAATCAGAGCAAATCACATATTTTACCAGATATTTTAAGCGACTATGAATCCTCTGATCAATTTAATAAATCATTTGCAAATGCTAACAGTACCTCAAACCCAAATTCAAACAGTTTTCAAATTTATATTTCACCAAGTTTAACCTCGTTTGTTTTTCTAGAATTGCTTGATTGTGATGTACTTTACTTAATAAATTCTCTTTCTAATAAAAACTCCTTTGACTATGACGGTATTAATGTAAAATTTATTAAACTATTTGCTCTCAATAATATAAACTTTATAACTAATTTCATCAATACCTCAATCAAGTCATCCATCTTTCCAACTTCTTTAAAAAGAGCAACCATAACTCCTATTTTTAAAACCGGCGATAAAAATTGCTTATCAAACTATAGACCAATTTCAATATTACCTGTATTTTCCAAAATTATTGAAAAAGCTCTAGCTGATAAAATGTACAATTATTTGAAACATACAAATTTTTTCTCTGAAAATCAATATGGATTTATTAAAGGCAAAAGTACGGAAAAAGCTCTTTTGGAATTTTCAAAATTTATTCATAATAGTATTGCTGAAAATAAGATAACAGTTGCTATATTTCTTGATATATCAAGAGCTTTCGATAACGTCAATCATAATCTTTTAATCAAAAAATTAGAATTTGCTGGTTTCAGAGGAAACATTTTAAATTGGTTTATTTCATATCTTTCAAACAGAGAACATAGAGTTAAATTCCGAAGTAATTTTAGTAATTATATTTTTTCAAACCGTGGTGTTCCTCAGGGATCTATTCTAGGACCGTTATTGTTTATTATATTCATCAATGACTTTTGTCGACTCCAACTCTTTGGGAAGATAATAACATATGCTGATGATTCCGCAATTTTGTATTCTTGCACTGATTTAAATCAGCTAATTTTTCAAATTGAATCTGATTTACGCGTAATTTCAAATTGGTTTACAGTAAATGATCTAAATTTAAATTTAAATAAAACTAAATATATTTATTTCAGTTTAAGAAAATCAGAACTTAACTTAAATCTAAAATTTCACTCTCTCTCCTGTAAAAGTACTAATGAAAATTGTCAATGCTACATTCTACAATCTGTAAATAATATCAAATATTTAGGACTATATATCGATTCTAATTTGAAATGGAAGACACATATTACCAATTTAGTTAAAAAATTACGTTTTGTTTTAGTCAAATTTTATCACCTTAAAAATAAAATTCATTTTAATTTTATGAAAGTACTCTATTACTCCTGGTTTTATTCTTTAATTAATTATGGTGTAATAATATATGGTGGTGAATATAAAACTAATCTACTTCCTTTAATCTCAGTTCAGAATAAATGCTTCAAGGTTATTAAATTTCTAAATATAAATAATTCAAGTATAACTCCTACCAATACATTTACAAGTATTAATCTATTACCATTTCGCCATAATGTATTTTTTCGTATTTTACTTTATTTACACAACAATAAATTAATATGCAAATTAAAAACCAATGTGTCTGAAAGGAGACCAGCAGAAATATATGAGATTCCCCACTTAACAAAAGAAATTTCGCGAAAACAGTTTTTTTACTTAGCACCTAAATTATATAATAAATTACCATTTCAGTTGCAAAACATCCAAATTCATTCTTCTTTTAAGCGTGCTTTATTTCAATTTTTGATAAACATCGACGATTTAGATCTTTATTTTTCACTTTAAAGGAAGCATTTGATTTTTTATACCAGTCTTGTGCCAATTCAAATAATTTTCTTTTGTTACCTTTGTTATTTTTATATATATATATATATGTATGTGTATATATATATATGTGTGTGTATATTTGTATATATAGTTTCATGTATTTTTCTTTTTCTCTTAATTTCTATTTTAAATTTATTGTATCACCTTTCGTTGTCGCCTGGACAGGATTTTCCTCTTGGCGACGAATATATATTTTTTGTATTTATGTATTTGCTTTTGTTCCCAATAAAATTTGGAAGGATTTAAAAAAAAAAAAAAAAAAAAAAAAAAAAATAAGGTGATCAGAGTTCTGAACCATAATTTGAGGACGAATCAGCGGAGTGGATCCCCGTGGCAAAATCGCGGCGATATTGTCGCAGAATGTTACAGAAATCTTGTATAAAGAATTTTCTTTTAGAAAAGTAAAAAATTTTGGTTTGCTTTTCTGCAGAAATTTTTTATCTCTAAAATTATATTTAAAAAATGCCTTTTTCTCACATTGGAGAGGAAGTTCGTGATTTTTATATTCTTATTTGAGAAGAATGAAAAATTTAGAATAATGAAGAAAAAAATTTCTTTTGTGCAGAAATGTTGAAAGACTTTTTTTTTCTCCGGAAATCTTCCTTTGACGCGCTCATTTTGCGCCGATATTTTCGTTAATCCATTAAGTATTTCAATCGTTCTTAAGACAGTTATTGCTACGAATTTTTTCTTTTATTTATTTATTTATTTTTTTTTTTTAAATCCCGTGTCTTTTGTTGCTCAGTTATTATTTATATTTTCGTCAATTTTTGAAATATACCAATATTATTACGGCACGCGGAATTCGAATCTCGGATTAAAGAAATCATTATTTGACATGGTCGTTTTGCGCCGATATTCTCGTTAATCCACGCAATATATTTATTTCGCGTGATTTTGCCGTCGACCTTTTTTTCGGTAGTCACTGCTACGAATTATATAGTTTTTAATTTTTTTTTGATGTGATGATGATTTACGAAATGCGAAAAA
This sequence comes from Parasteatoda lunata, assembly GCA_949128135.1. Classification (NCBI taxonomy): domain Eukaryota; kingdom Metazoa; phylum Arthropoda; class Arachnida; order Araneae; family Theridiidae; genus Parasteatoda; species Parasteatoda lunata. Next base: position 83,861,127 of record OX421970.1, on the reverse strand, counting down.
GGAAATTATTTACTAAACAAGTTTTCTTGTTGAGTAAAATGTGAGAATATCGAATAATATTAGAATTTTAAAAAAAATTACATGTTCATTTAAAAATTAAATACAATTTTATTTTATTCAAATATAAGTTTTTTTATTTTGTAAACTCAACGTTTTTGTTACTCTAAATTTAATTAGTAACATGTTATTATTAAAAGCATTTTGCAGAGAGATAAATTTCTGAATTTTTTTCTGAAATTATTTTGAGACGATCTTAATAGTTTTAGCAAAGAGGTTTTTTCGCTTGTATTCTCTGTAAGATAAAATCATCATGAGTTTAAAAAAAATCATGTACATTTCTGATTTTTGAGATATTTCACTGCATATATAAAAAATATTTGATGTTTTCGGTGAAATTCCAGAACATATGTTGAGATTTAAGGACATCTCCAGTTTTTAAAGAGATTGAAATTTTCTTGTGGCAACTTTAAAAATTCGAGGACTGTCCCTAACATTTGAAGACGTCTGGTCACATTACCATAAAAGGTCGCGTTCATAACCGGTCGAACGCTTATAAGCTTCGCAATAAATTCAGTGACATTAAAAAGTGAAAAAAAATTGGATAAATATAGCAGCCAAAGCTGACGTCTTCAGGTGGTACCAGCTCCGGAAGTCATAAGAGCAAAACATTTTCTATTGAGAGAGCAAGACAAAAGTCTAAAATTGCACTCTCTGTACCATAAAGGTTTTGCCAAAGTCCAGGAATGAATAAAATACATAATGCACAATATAAAATACAGAAGAATACAATATAAAATACAGAAGAATAAAAACAAGACAAATACATAAGAATGGTACGAACGAAAGCTTACTTGAACGAAAACTTATTTTTAGTATTGTATATTATGTATTCTATTCTTTTCCTGGACTTTGGCAAAACCTTTGGGGTACAGAGAGGGCAATTTTAGACTTTTGTCTTGCTCTCTCGATAGAAAAGGTTTTTCTTTTATGACTTCCGGAGCTGGTACCCCCTGAAGACGTCATATTTATCCAATTTTTTTTCATTGTCTCATTTGTTTAAATTCCTTTTGGATTCACTGCTGCTAAGCGCGTTTTTCAATTAGAAGTATTAATATTTGGCTTCTGCATGTAATTGCGTTGAAATTTTGAATTCTTTACTTAATATTCAGTGACATTACTTTCCGGATATACCCTGTATATTAAATGACGACTAATAGTCATAAATCTAGTGCACTAAAATTTAAAAAAAAAAGAGAAAGCATTGAAAATATTTTTTTTCTTCTTCTTCTAGAGGGTTTGTCCAAAGAGAGCCGAGGTCTATTTTTTTTAGGTCAGGTCCACTTTGGCGAATACTTCTTACGTGTTAGTGAAGTTTTTTGAAAAAGAATTTTAAAAAGATCCCGAACTTACTACTATTTCAGTATTCCGTGGAGTGTAGGCTGCTATTTGTAAAAATATAATTTAAAAATTTGTGGATTAAAAACTTCCTTTGTTTCAGGAATTATGGATAGAGTTTGCTGCATTATTGATTTTGAAGGCTTTTCGGTGAACACTAAGTTTTTGGCTAGAGAGATAGGGTGGATCAACATCAGCACTGGCATGTCAGGGACAGTTCGATTTGATTTGCGGGGTTACCAACGATCCTTACCCGTTATAATGAACTGTGACTATATTACTGAAAATATCAGTGGCTTGACATTTGAACCGATGTTAAGAGAGCCGGTCATATCGCCACATCTTCTGGATGGTAAGATACGTGAAATTTATAGTCATTGCAGATCTGCCTACAAGCATGTAATTGCTTACAAAGGAGGACATGTTGAAAAGGACGTTTTGGAACGTCTTGGCATACCATGTATCAATCTTGAAGTTTATAACTGTCCTAAGTTTGAGCAGATTAGTAGAGGAAATTATCAAACCTGTGGTTTTCACAAGTATAATGGCCATTGCCCACTTGCTGAAGTCCATGCCTTCAGAGCCTGGATGTTAGCTCGTCTTTGAAGTATTAATAAATATATAGTTAATATTAGTAGCAAACTACTTTTTTGTAACCTATCATGATTGAAGTGATAACGTAATTGTAATTTTATTTAACGATTGTTGTCTTAAATAAAAAAAAAAAACCCTGATATTTTACTGTATCCTATTGAATAGTTTTTATTTTGTTCTAACTCCACTTTTTTTTTCATTAAATTTACACAAACTGACCTATAGTTTAGGGTTAGCAAAATTACTTTTAATAATTAAATAATAGTATATTTTATTTTATTTTATAACCGTCGTTGAACAACCGACCCAATTTCATGGGTTTACGACTACTAATGTTCAACTCCGTAGCCTTGTAATTTTGAACCAATCCAGAAGACAAGGAAACTCCTGGATCAGTACCCCCAGAGCTTTTGATTTGTTTTGGGAACATGGAGGACTTTGAGACTCGACAGATTTAACGTGCATCAGTCAAAATTTACTACACGGGGAGTCTTCGGCTGGCGAGGATCGAACCCACGACCTCTTGGACATGGGCCCAGCGCCCTACCGACCAGGCTATCCCGGCCTTAAATAATAGTATAGTCGGGATAAGTGTGTTTTCGTTAAGAAAAAATGAAAATCCTTCACTTTTTCTAATCCATGAAATATAAATCTTTTAAAGGGTTTGCCATCTTTAAAAAAAACGCGGATTTCTAGCATCTCAGGGAATTCCCCCCCTCCTCTTTTAGCGTCAGATATTCTTTACAACAACGTTTAATCAGTTGACTTGCAATACGAAATATCGGCTTTATGCTTATATTGGGCTCAATATAGCTGATTCTGTCTAGTGTGCCATTAAATATGTATTGCATTTATTCCACCTGTTTTAAAACATATCCCCAATTAAGTAACATGATTTTAATTGGTCAATAATTCGTAAATCAAGTAAGCAATATTACTTTTGGGACAGTCTATAAATGATGTCACTCTTGGAGTTGTGAAACTGTGAGTTTATGACAAGGAGGGACTAGGGAGAGGAGTAATTAGTGTGACATCACACATTTAAAATCAGCGGATTAAATATCTTTATAATATGTTGGGTTTAAATGTTTTCATTTTACGTTTATTTTAAAACGATTAAAATGTTTTAATGATTAAATGTTATTTAAATTTTTTTCAAATATTTGAATATTTTTTTCTTCTAAATGTTATATTTAATCATTGAAATTTATTTTTTATGTTTGAATGCCCATAGGGTGTGGCAAAAATTATAAATTCAATATGGAAAATGTGTAAAATGCTTGTTTACAAAATTTAAGTATAGATCAAAATGTACAAGATAAACCAGATATATTAATCTTTGAGCCTGGCATTGGTGTTCAATTCACAGCCTGACTCAATCATTTCGAAAAACAAACTAGATATTCTAAATTAAATAAAGAATGGAAACTTAAAAATTTTCAAAAATTCATAAAAGGTTCAGCATTGAAATTATATATTAATAAATTCTTAAATTGTAATTCTTATCAGGAAATAATTGAAATTTTTCATGAGCATTATCTTTCACCTCCTTTTGGCGTTAATGATTTTTAAAATTTTCTGGTCAAGCTGAAGACCTGAATTCATATTTCACTGAAAAGGTAGAGTTAGGTCGAAAAATAAATTTAAGTAATGGGCATATTATTGAGGGTCCGTTTAAAGAACTGCCCCACAAATTTAAACACTTCTGGATTTGAAAGAACCCAAAACCCCAATTGAATGGCTCACAATGGTTTCTAAAATACTTCATGATGTTCCCACTGTCTTACCCCAAATTGAAAAAAAAAAAAAAAAAATTGCTCAATTCAAATTTAATGGGTATAGACAACAATATCAAGGCTGGACACCAAGGCGGGTATTCATTAATAACTCAGTCCAAATTATTATAATCCTCCACAAAACCAACATTTTTTTCGACGAAGTCAAAATTTTAACTAACAATCCCAATTTAGACCTTGAGTTAAAAAAAAAGTGATTGATATAATAAAAATTAACAACAAACAAGTCCTTTCGCCGAGGCTTCGCAGGAGTTGCCTCCTAAGCTATGTAAATACTGAGATAAGCTTGGAATAACTAATGCTTATCAATGGGGCTAAGATTTTATAAACAAACCTAATTCTTTTATGACTGATAATCAAACTTGGCCTAAACTATAAAGTGACCAATCACAAAATTGACAATTAATAGTATTTGGATACATGCAAAATAAAAATGAAAACAATTAAAGTGACAAATACCCGATTGTGACAAATAAAACTATCTTGTTAAATATTGACACAGGTAGTACCTTAAATATAATCCCAACTAAAATTTTTGAAAAACTAAATGTCCAAAAAGAGAGAAAACTTAGCAGTAAAACAAACAAAAGGTATTTTGCAACTTAACCAAACTTATACTTTAAATTTAAAAATTGAAAATATAGCTAGGTCAGTGAAATTTTATATTTTAAATACAGATCTACTTAATACCATATTGGGTTTAAAGGAATGTATTGAATTAATTAGTGATTAATTGTGTTAAACAGGTTGTAATGCAAAATCTGAGAAGACTGATCACATTTTCTGATTATAAAAGCAACTTATCTTTACACATTTCTCCTGAAATCCTGTTTAAAAATTGCAATAGAAATACCAATAATGAAAATAAATAAAGTTACAAATGAGAATAAGGAAAGAAATAAGAAAGAATGTTAAATCAAATAACAATAAACAAAATGAAGAAAGTAAAATTTTGGACATAAAAATAAGCAAAAATAAAAATGTTAACAAAGCAAAATTAAAAAAAAAAAAAATAAATAAATAAAACAACTAGACTTAAAAGTAAAGAATTAAATAATAAAACTGAAAATAATCTTTAATTTTCAAATATTCTTGAGACTAAATGGGATAATGGTCGCCAACATTGTCAAAATCATGTTGACGGAATTATGCAAATTCAAGATAATGAAAAAAATTCCCAACTTCAGAAAATTTCAGAAGATTTTTCAGAAACTTTTGCTAAAGATAAATATGATGTAGGGACAATAAGAATTGAACCTCAAAAGGTAAGATTAACATCCGACTTACCATTGTCCTTTACGAGCATACAAAATTTTCCCTAAAAACACAGAAGTCTTAAACTTCAGAATAACGACCACTGCGTCATTTTTTTTAAATATTTTTTTTCGAACGAAGTTTACATTTCTGAAGTCAAAATTCAGATTGAAATTTTTTTTGACAAAAAATGTCAACCTGTCTTTTCATAACTCATATCACTTGTATTTTCATATTCTTATCTTTCATGTTTTTGAATATTTACATTTTTAAAATGTATGAGAAAGTTTATAATTTTAGATTAAAACTTTATGGAAGAAGAACAATATTTATTGATAAAAACTGTTATCAAGAAGTATAAATTTTGAACTGAACTGACAAAGAGTCAGAAAAACTATTTAAAATTTTTTTTAAATTAAAAATTAGGCCTACTTTTCTACATTTCTTTAGCAGTGAATTATGTGCTAAATTAGTAACATAGTGTAACATTTTTATCTTGTTTATTTAAATGTGTTTTTTGTAATTCATATTATTTTTGCATATTTATTGTAATGTGAGATAACGAATTTTGTTCTTTTCATTTTGATTATACTTCTATCATAGGGAAAGTTTTGCAAATGGATAATTTTAAAAAAATTATATGGTAATTAAAAAATTTCTGTTAGGGGGATGTAACATAAAAAGCTTTATTTCTTTGTTATTCCTTTTCTGTAAATCCTTTTCTTATTTTATTATTTAAAACGAAACGCTTTTTCACACTTTTAAATTCACATCCTGTTTATTAATCTATTTTTGGTTTTTCCCTTTGTTCTTTGTGGGAATTGAAAATTCAAATAGTTATATTTATTTTCTATTTTTTTTATTTTGGTATTGTATTTTTTTCTGATCTTAACCTTAATTTATTTTTATTTATTATTTTTTAATTCTAGCTTTGCAATCGGTTTTAAATATAATAAATCTTTTTCCACCGGTACAACGTGTAAAAAAAAAAAAAAATAAAAAAAAAATAAGGTGAGTCATTTTTACACCATTTGAACACTCTTCAAAGATATAATAAAAAAATAGTGCGATCAAATATCAAGTTAAATACTATTGTTTTAAATTTCATATCAATGTTTTATTACTATTAGAAAATTATGATTTTTGCGTTAGACTTGTAAATTTTTTAATATTTTATGCAAAATAAGTACACAGGGGATATTTTTTCCCCCCTGTTGCTTGAAAGTTTTTAATAGATCTTTATTTTTGTACCACTGATTTCAAATTTCAATCGGTATCTCTCTCCAAGATGGATTTTTTTAAATTACATTTTTAGTCTCCTTTTTTTTATTGAAATGTACAAGTTTAAATAAGATAATTTAAGAGGTATGCCGAAATGTGACACTTGGTGACAAAAGAGAAGGTCAAAATATTAAAAATATGTGGCTTTAATTTATGAACGGCCTCATTATATTAAAATAAGAGTGATTAAACATGACTTTCACAAATCACAGTACTATGTCTTAATTGTTTGAGCTATGGTAAATGAATTCGCTGCATATTGTAGATTTTTGCTGCTATGTATCTTATAGTCAATTTTTATTAAATATTCTTTGATAAAAAGCTGAGCGTTTAAATGAATACTGTAGAGGCTGTTGGTTGCGACAGCTGAGAGAGCATGAAAATCCGAGGTAGAAGGATCGAGTCGAAGACCGAAGGTACGAGGATGAACCGGAATAGTTCCTACGCGGATGAACACCGGCGGAGGAGCACAACCGGCGGCCACGACTGAGAGTGAAGAGGCTGATGTCGAGTACTTAAGAGGATGACAGTTTGCCTTCGGGAGGGTTGTTGTTCAGCGTCCGAGACTTCGCCACGATATTTCGTTTTCTACCCGGTGACGCTCACCTGTAGTTTGAGATGTTTACAATCGGAAGTTAAAGCTTTAATTGATTTTTTTAACAAGTTTTTAAATGTTTTTAACAAATAATCAGTTAATTGGAGTTTGTTAGTTTCTGGATGGTTTTGTTATCTTTGACTATTAAAGAGGATGTTTCAGTGTATATTGTTTTATTTGATGTCTTACATTCCCATCACCGAAACCTACATACAAATACCTTCTTATCGGAAAAGTTAACTTTTTTTAACTTTTACTACGTTTTTATTTACTCGTTTTCCCGTCTGTAAGGGTGAAATTTCGTCTTCGAAATTTCGACCACTTTCTGACTAGATAATACTCTCGAATACTCTACTGTACAATGCAAGTTTAAATTACTTTCTTGCAGCTACATGATTTTAGCGCCTATAGAAATTTACTTCAAATCAAAATTCGGACTAACTCATTACTAATGATGGCTCAATTCCGATCAGTTTTCAAAATTCGAATAATTTTGGCCTTATTTGAGCACTAAAATTTTATGTGTAACCTGTCCTAGGTGGCATCACAAGCTTCATTCGTTTTCAGATTGCTACAAACAAACTTTATCGTCAAATTATCGCCGAAGGGAATTAATCGTGAACTAAAATTATTATTACTTTCCAATCAGCAAGAAATCTCAAATTATGACAGAAGATTTGTGTAGGACGGCAATGTAAGTTTCAATAATTTCTTGCCCGCTACAAGCAATATTTATTGTCATTTTATAGCCAATCGAAATCCCGACTGATTTCCGACTTGCTAGGCTATTAAAAGTATAATGATAGTTATGTGCTAAATTACAATACAAGTTTTAATTGTTTGCTAGCTGATACAAGTAGAATTTAATGCTATTATAACACAATTGGGGATTCATCGTCTCTCGAAATTTTGAGCACTTTTAGGCTAGTTAGAGTACACATATATTTTAACTATAACTCTGTGCTGGATGACAATAGATTTCAATCGTTTCCTGAACGCTACCAACTGAATTTATCGTCATAAAATATTTTGACCACTTTTTGACTTACCAGAGAGATGAAATTTCATGGAGCTCATTCTTGTAGGACAATGCAAGTGCATATTGTTTCCTGAACATTAAGCAGAATTTTAAGAGATATTATCGCCCCATCAAAATGTTGATCGCACATTTTATATGGGAATTGGGTACCAGTCGATTTGGCTTCGATATGTAGTAGTTGAAATCCTCCTGTTTTTACCAGATTTTAAGATACGGAATTTTGACAATTGTTCTTTTGTCTACAATGTACTGAGAAATGACATTTAAAAACTATGTGACATGGAAGTTAGAAATTCCATATCTCAAAACATGTTCATTTTTTGCAATTGAGTTCATGAGGACGTTTGATCGGAAGGATTTCAATACTACAAATAAATTTCAACTTATATATCTTTATATAATGTAAGTGGAGAGTAGAATTATAACACATAGCCAATCACAGAAGACTTCTGGTTAGTAACGCACAAAACAGCCAATCAAAATTGAGAACGCATGTGTGTAAAAAAGGTAATAATTTTTAATAATGATGCCTGCAGAAATTAGTTACCAGCTAAAGCTTGTTGCGATTTCTATTTTTGTATGTCTTTTTATTAATATTCAGTATGACAAAAAAATTGAATTGCTTAATTTAATTTGTCGAATTTCAGTTACATATGTTTTCATTATTATATTGTGCTTTTTGTCTGATTGAAACTAAATTGTTTTGTCAGTTAACAGCATTGAAGTTAATTGGGCAATTACTTGCTTTCGATTAATTGGATATTTGCTTTTGAAATATTACTTAGCCTCAACTTATTAATATTAAAACTTTTAATTTGTTTGCCATATTTTAAAGTTTTTCCATCAAATTTTAATTGTTTTCAGTTTAAAATTTAATTTACTGGGGGAGGGGGGTGAAGCACCCTATAGGGAGCGTCCGGCATCCTATAAGATCAACAATGATTTGAGTTAGCCTCTGCCACGCGTACTACGGATACGGACATTAATCTCCGGCTAATGCCCTCTATAGTAATGTGCTTCTAATATTGCTTCCTCACTTTATGTAAGTTCGTAATATTGTTTGTATTAAAGTTGCTTTATCTAAGTTTATAATGCTGATAATAAGCACCTCTGACATTTTACAATCCTATCATATTCTCTCTATGTGATGTTGGTGCAGAAAAATTGCCAGCTTATCTCCAGGAAAACGACTTTAAGTTTGTTCGAGAAGCGAACGAAAATGAAATTGCATAGCAATTATTGGGGGCTGGCGAGCGGTAGCGAGCAGGGGGCGGAGCCCTCTAGTATATATATATATATATATATATATGTGTGTGTGTGTGTGTGTAATATATATGTATATATATGTTCAAAATGAAGATAAAACAAAGGTAAATTACAGACAAATGAAAAAAAAAAGGGGGGGGGGAAATAATAATTATAACAAACAACTACTGGGGAAAGAAAAATAATTAATTAAAAAAAAAGAAAAGAGGATAAAGTTTTTTTAAAAAACCGAAAAATAAAAGATATAATCTTTTCATCAGCCCACACGATTATATCTGAAAAAGAGTGCTTTCTAATATTGTATCAATATAGCCAAAGCAAAATATATCAATACAATAGTGTAAGGAGCATTCAAAAATTTTTTTACAAAAATTACGACAAAAAAAATTTAACACAATAAGTAAAAATAACACGTGAAAACAGAAAATAAAATATAAAGGAAGAGCAGAATAAAACAAAATCTATAAAGCGAGCAGTGAAATATAATGAACTTACATGAACGGGAAATTTTTCAAGAATGATTTAAAATGTTTAGGTAACAAGATTGCCAGATTGCAAAATATGAAAACTATGAAAACAAAAGCGCAAATTGAGTGTAACTAGAGGAGTTTAAAGTGCGTTCTTGCTGCATTACTGAAGTGCGTTTGATTTGTTAGTTACCAAGGATTGGCCAGAAAACGGATGTGCGCGAGGTAATATTATACTGGATAATTTGAAAAAGTTGGCTATAAATAATTTTAGAAAATAAATATTTATTTAAGAAAAAATATAAAATAGAAAAGAGAAAGAAACATGAATTGCCTGTTTTGCACATAATTTTAGCCACGGATTTGCCCGAAATGGATTTGCACATGGAAAAATTATATAAATTGACAAAGAAATCTTGTAGTAAATAATTTTAGCCACGGATTTGCCCGAAATGGATTTGCACATGGAAAAATTGTATAATTTAACAAAGAAATTTATTAGTAAATAATTTTACACACGGATTTGCCCGAAATGGATTTGCACATGGAGAAATTATATAAATTAACAAAGAGAAAATAAAAAAAGAAAAACAACTTATTTTAGTAAATAATTTTAGCCACGGATTTTCCCGAAATGAATTTGCACATGGAAAAATATTATAAATTAACAAAGGAATTTTTTAATAAAGGAATTTTTTAGTAAATAATTTTGACCAAGGATTTGCCCGAAACGGATTTGCACAAGGAAAAATTATACAAATTAAGGAAGAAATTATTAGTAAAAAACTTTTTTTTTTTTTTTTTTTTTTTTTTTTTTAGCCACGGATTTATCCGAAATGGATTTGCACATGGAAAAATTGTATAAATTAACAAAGAAAATTTTTAGTAAAAATATTTACAAAATATGCGATTAACTCAACGATTTTATATAGAATTTTATTTCTTTAGTTGGGTATCTATTGTTTTTTATGAAATTTTGAAAGAGTTTATCGATTTGTTTTTTGGATAAATAATTATTACTACATATTCTTTTAATTCTATTAATTTCATTAAAAGTAGTATTTAAATAGATGCTTCTAGAAACATTAGAATTCCAAGTAATTAGTTTATTTATATTAAAATTAAAATCATTTCTTTTATCGTATAAATCAATAAAGCAGATATTTTCTTCTTTTATAATACCCAAATCCAAAAAATTGAAATTAAGATTATCATCATGATTACGAAGCAAGATTAATTCCTCGGGGTAAATATCATTTAATAAAATAGTATAGTCTTGAAAATTCAAGATAACGAAGTCATCAATATATCTAAAAACAAATTTAATACTAAGAGTGTAATTTTTTTCATAATAATGCAAAATAAGTTAGCTAAGGGAGATGAATAATTAGAACCTTGTGGTATTCCATCAATTTGAAGAAAAATATCCCTTCTATTGTAAAGATAATTATTAAAAAGACAAAAATTAATCAGAATTTGCCAATAATCAAAATCGCAACAAAGGATATTTTTGAAATCATAGTAATAATTCAAAAGGACATCTTTTAGTTAAGAAAGGGGAATGCCATTGAAAAGATCCTGGAAATCAAAAGTTGCAATAGAATTAATTTTATTATGTTTAATGAAATCTAAAATCGGTTGATTATTAGTGATAATCCAAGAGAAACCTTCTTTAGAAATACTGTTAATAATTTTATTTAAGTAGTTAGAGAAAATGGTGCCAGGTTTAGTTTGATAAGTATTAGATCCACATGTGATAGTTCTAAATTTAACAGGAATTTTATGAAATTTCGGACTGATAATTAAGTAAGGAAATTGTATATTGCTAATTTTAATTTTTAATCTCTTATATAAAGCTAAAATTTTTTTAATGACAATATTATTATTCAAATTACTAAGTTTAAAATTTTTACTATTTTTTAATTCCGTATTTAAAAGTTCAACATAGAATTTTTTACAGAAGATTGCATAATTATTGTTAGCTTTGTCTATGGGAGTAATTACAAAATTTTTTTGAAGTTGCTTAATTGATTGAACAATATTAGAAAAAATTGTTGGATTGTTACTGTTATTTAAATTATCCTTATTATTGAGAATAAAGCTTTTAAAGTAATAATAGACACCCCATTTCCATTCTGTTAGCATACCTAAAGGTAAAGAGAATCTATTTGATATCTTTAAACAAAAACTATTGAGATCATTAAGAAAGTATTTTAGAATTTTATTGATTGATATATGGTAAATATAGTGATATATGGTATTGATATATATATATATATATATATATATATATATATATATATATATATATATATATATATATATATATATATATATATATATATATATATATATATATAAGTGGGCGCAAATTGGACATAAACACAAAGAGCGCTTATTTCCTTCCCCAAGTAGCAAAATGATATTATCTATCACTAGAAAGTCGCAATATAATATTAACCTCCTAGAAAACGCTAGACTTCTGAATCCTATCTTCTAATAATAGAGCTAATATTATGTAACATTAAATAGTATTAAAATCTAACATTCGAACTTTTAACATTATCTATTTCATTATTTTTGGTCCAGCGCCACTTTTTTGTGAAAGGGTATACCATATTATTAATAAAAAAACATTTATTTATGAAAGAAAACAATGAATTAAATATTACTTAAAATATCATTTTTAGCCAATGCAATTTGATAACAGAAAACGCAAGATAATATTAGTGGCAGTTCGCGAACGATACAACTCGAAACTTTATTAACTGTTGAATTGTAACTTCTTCATGATTGTTTACATCGCCATATAGTTTGACATAGAAGAATTTGTTTGACGTGCTATTCAAGAGACTTAAGGTATTTATAATTTAGTAATTTTTAGTAAACTTGATAAATTTAACATTATTAAACATTAAAGTATTATCGTATGTAGTGTTTTTCCATTGGTTCAGCTGGAAAATTAATAAAAGCATGATGTGTTAAAGAGGATGATGTTGTGGAAACAATCAGTGTACTTAATAATCTTGACCGCTTAATCAAAACTTTTAAGAATTAATTTAATAAATATATATCTAATAAAGTAAGTAAATATAATAAATTGTGGTCCTTATTACTATGAGTAGCTCTCGGCAAACAAAATACACATTCATTCAAATACATTAATAGCCAAGGTTTAACTATAAATAATAAGTACTGTAAGTAGTACAGAATATGCTTGTAAAACAACGTTTGCTTAGTTATTCGTCTGTGACAGAATTTTTCTGCAGCAATGAAATAGATAAAAAATGGTTGTCTGTTAACAAATATAACAATGAAATAGATAAAAAATGATTTTTTGTTCACAAATATACCTTGTTAAAACAATTAATAATCTTTCACCTTTGGCTCAGTTAACACCAATACATTGTAGTATGTTTTAAGTTTAATACAAACAATAGTGTTACCGTATTAAAATGTCATGTTTAAAGAATTGTAAAACAATGAATTATGAAATTTTTAAAATTTTTTTTAATATAGACTGATGTGTATGTTTTTGATGCATCATTATTTTTATTAATTCATAAATGATTAAAAAATAAACAAGAATACGATCTATTAAAAATAGTTTTTATGTTGAATAAAGAGCAAAGCTGGAAAATGGCTGAAATTTTTATTATGGACGTTTAAAAAAAAACTTCTAAAATTTCCTGTTGGCTTCATATAAGATTATGCGATGCATTAAGATTAAAAGCACTGAATTTGATATATTTTTGTTTCTGAATATGCCTGAATGTTCATTCCAACTAAAAAGTGGACCTGAAAATTTAATTTTTCAGTTAGTGGCTCGGAATTTTATAATGTTTTAGCAGCCACATTTTTTTAAGACCTTATGAGTTAGTGACCAATATCAATAGGTTCAAAAATATGCTATTTAAGACCCTTAAAAGCCATATTTTGAAATTATTTCTTTCTTTTATTAAATTATATTTTTATTATGTTTTTTAAAACAAATTTAACAATCAAAATAATAAATATGTGGCAAAATTCAGTTAAGTATACTGACTTTTAAAGAACGATATGAAGAAATATATACAATATATATATATATATATATATATATATATATATATATATATATATATATATATATATATATATATATATATATATATATATATATGTATATATATATTTGTTTTTTTTTGGGGGGGGGGAGGGGGGCAAATATATGCAAGGTATTGAACAATTCTCCTTCTACGTGTTTTTATTTTCAACCGCAAATTGATGGATTCTGAATTTCCAGAGTATCCTTTACATTGACGTACTCTTACATTAAACGATTTTTACAATAAGCAATGGAAGAAAGTAAATAGTTGTTTATTTAACACTTTTCGCCAATTTTTTTTTTTTTGTTAACTTGCCACATAGTGAGTAGTTATTTTCAGGTCTAATAGGGGTTAAAGAAAGGATTTTGCAGTTTGAATTTTTCTTCAAAAAATATGCGATAGTTTGCCTGGGAGTGTTTGAGCTAAACTCGCTTAGTTACTCTCCTTCTTTTTTCTTCTTTTTTTTTTTTAGCTTCTTGTGTTGCGCTTACGAGGTTTGGTATCGAATACTGGAGTTTACCCATCGAATATTGCAATTTTTTTAAAACATTTTCAAATTAAATAATTTAAGTTTCAAATAGATATTCAATGTTTAATAGTTTTAAATTTGGTTGTTTTCATTGTAAAGTTTAATTTATTTTCTTTTATAATTTCAGCTATTCATCTTCAAGAAAATCTCTGAAGAAACTATTTGTTTTCTAATGCAGGATCTCAGAGCCGATTTGATTTTTAAAAAAGCTGCTGGCTGCGGTGTAAAATGGAAATTGGACACTTTGATGGAGTTCTAGGTTAGTTAGGAGTTCTAAGTTTGATCCTTAAAGCAAATGAGGCAACCAGTGTGGATATTCAACAAGGTCCAATTTAAATCTGCCATGGCGGAAAGTACTCATGTTTATTTTGGTGTTGAAGTTTGAAGAAAGAGGGAAACCTGTAAAAGTCATCCCTGTTGAGTGTGACACACCATTATTAACTGTTGCTAAATTTTTCATAAAAATTTTTGTAAGAGGATTTAATGACTGCTTGAAAATTAATTTCAAGACTGTATATAATTTCAAAGAAATATAATTTCAAACTGTATCAAGTAGTTCTTAAGTCATGAAAAAAATTATTTCATTTGATAGCAGTTATGTATTTTTAACTTTGGTTTATTTACCAAAAGGTTATCAACATTCATTTTAAACAATAAAGGTAATGTATTGCATTTACAATTGGATGAAATTTATTTTACAGTGTGTTTTGTTTTTAAATACAATTATTATACAGTGAAATAGTTTTGTTTATTATGGGATTTTTTTTCTTAATTACTGTAGTGTGCAATTTCTTTTACAACTTTGTAATAAATCTTCAACATTTAAAAAAAAAATTTGATTCGTCAAGTATAATATTTGCATTGATAAAATTTTATAAAATATAACGTTAGAAAATCTTTTTAGTAGATCGTGATTAAGTGTCACGAAAACAATTGAATATATTTAAAATTTGGTTATTTTTAATCTTTCGGCAAGATATCGGAAGCAATTTTCTTTTAATACTGATTTTAAAGTATAGCTCAAACTCGTGAGGATTTTTAATATCAATATTGTCTTTTTTATTTTAATTTTGGAAATTTTCTCATGATTATTCATTTGAAATTTGAGACAGAGTTTATCCTTTTTTATTTTTATCATGTTTAAAATAATATAATTGTAAAATAATTCTAATCGTAAAAAGTTCTTTAGACTTACAGCTGAATAACATTTACATTATGATAAAAATTCCTAACCAATTTTGAAAAGAATATTGCTTAAACTTTCACCTGAAAGGTTTTGTATATTCTTTGTGAAAGCATGTGCAATCGCATCTTCTTTTTTTAAAAAAGTCCCATTCAAGACGCTTACCTATAATGTCATGTTTGTTTTTGCCATGTTTGTAATGCATAAACTCTTATCAGCGAAATACAAACAATGAAATTGATTGATTTTAAATAAAAATTTTGTGATAGCAAGGTTTTCAGAACATAATTGATGGTAGTCAAGCTTAGATCAATACAAAAGGCTGCTTATAGTTAAAATGTATGTTTTTCCCCGTCTCATTCTTGTATGCAATTAAATGTTTGTGCAAATTTAATTCTGATAAAATACAATATTTACTACATTACTTATAAAACTACATAGTATCTTTAACTAATTATTGAATCGTTAAAAATTTCTGATGTGCCAATGTAAAATTATTTTTAAATTAAAAAAAATTATTGGCAAATTTTTTTAATTAAAATTTATAAAGGCTTTTTTTTGTTTCACTCCCTGAAAACAATTCTGCAGGTGCCTTCGGGTTTTGTTTAAAGTGTTTTGTAAGTAAAATTTTAGATTCTTAAAGGATAAAGTTACGTAAGTATTTTTCCATTTAATTTCTGTGAAAAAATGTATGCAAGTAAGTAATTTGAACATTTTGAAATTTTCTTTATTGTCTCAATTATTACAAAAAATAACAATTTAAAAATTCATGATATAATTTTATTTTAATATTTTTGGAAATGAATGACTTAGTTATAGTTAAAAATAAATTAGGTTAATTTTCAACTCAATTCAAATGTAAATTTAACTTTGCTAATATGTAGTGTGGTTTTCCTAATTTACAATTTCAGAATAAAAATAATGAATGATAATCGTGAAGTTACAAATGGTTTACGTTACATATTTTATTAAATATGTTTTACAAATTAACAAATTCAATTGAGATTTTGATAAAATAAGCTCATTTCTAAAAAAAAAAAAAAATAAAAGTACATTTTAAAATTAAAGACTTGAAAATTATTAATGATATAAAATTTTTCAGAAAACACTATGTATGAAGAAGAAAAAAAAATATTAATAAAAGTTGTTATATAGTATTATTTCTTACATAAATTTGAAATATTAAAAAAAAAAATCAGCTGAACATAAGATATACTTTGGTGTAAGTGGAAGGAAAATGGATGGTAGCAGAGTTCGCTAAAGTAATTTTATTTAGTATTTCTGTATTACTAAGTAGATAATGCATGGAATAACATAAAACTATTGTTCTATGTTTTACTGCTTCACAGCAATACAGAAAATTAAGTAAAATTATATCGCCGAATTATTCTACTACCATCCAAATCTTCCTTCTGCTTACTACAAAAATAAAAAGCAACGCAAGAGAATATCCGAAAATACGAAATCTAATATTATATAGCATCAAAACTAATGAATCAGAAAATACGAAATCTAATATTATATAGCATCAAAACTATTATATAGCATCAAAACTAAACATAAAAACTTACGGCGAACGCTAGATAATATCAGTTCGCATATAATCTAATAACAACGACCTCTTCTATCTTTATAATATTAGAAGATGTGCAAGATAATGTTAGATTTCACCGATTTTCTGATATTATCTAATATTAGGTGCTACTTGGGTCGCTCGCCAACCACTTTCTTCTAGATGAACCACTTTCTTCAACCACTTTCTTCCTGTCTTTCTAGGTGAAATGTTTTGTTTTGTTTTTTTTCCTAGAAAGGTTGATTAGTTTGTTAATAGATAAATTAAATAACTCATATAACAACTAAAATTGTTAGAAACTACTTTATTAACTGTAAAAAAATATTGATCTTTTGTTCTTATCTCATATGCAACTTCAGTAGGGTGGATTAACAGTAGTACTTTCATGAAAAGTGAAATTATTCTATGATTAAAGAAAGAATTTAGTCCCTGTTTGTCGATATATTTGTATGCGTCCGTCTTATAAGTGTCATGAATTTCCACATTCTTAGCATGCTAAATTTCTAGCTTCCTCAAATTCGGCCATGAGAGAACACATTGTTATTTGGCCCGAAATCTGAATCAATTTAATTCATTAAATAAATTAATTCATTTTTTCATAAACTTCTTTTTATTTATATATATATTTTTAGAACACAATACAATATGCAGAGTAAAAAGAATAATCAATTGAATTATTTCTTATCAAGTTTTCACGAACTAGATTGTTTTGGACAAGCAAATCTAACTAATATGGTCACAAAAGTTCAGTAAAAGAAATGGTCAAAATTCTCTCGTATTTCGATATTTCTAAGTCTTTTAAACAAATAAATATATTTTTAATACGATAATAAATCTTGTTCAATTAAAGATAAAGTTTGTCAAAGAAATTTCGAATTACAATGCATTTAAATTTTTACTTAATTAACTGACAAATTACAAAATTTGGATGATGTCGGTCGTTCAGGTGTTTTTTAATATAACTCAAAGCCTACTCAACTGATATCGTTAAAACTTTGTATTTTTTATTTAAAATTACGCAGATTAAAATTTATAAACTACACAGTTGAATTTTATCGGATTTTCTAATGAATCATAACAAATTAAAACAGCAAAAATTAATAAAAAATATTTTTACCTGGAGATCGAAAATGTTAGTTCACTTGGAGAACGATTTTTATAATTGTATGCAATAATGTTTCGATTCACTTAAAAAGTGAAACTAACAGGTTTACCGTCTTAACTTTCGTCCACTTTCCATATCAAACAATTGGGATCATATTTTCCGGATTGCGTTTACCCTGTTCTTTTTTTGAGAATCAAAAACTTAAATCCAATGAAAAAGAAAGTGAATTTTGCTAATAGAAAGTAGTTTTTTGAGTCTAATTTGGTAACTTAATTAATATTAATCAACTATTAACGAACCAATCTTAATCTTATCTATTTAATTTTAATATTGGGTTTTAGAAAGTGAAAATTCGATCTCTAAAAGTCAGTTAGGCTGTTATCTTTTTTTTCATCTGTCTCACTGTACTATTGCATGAAAATTAAAGATCAACAATATTTTTAGAAAATTATGAAAATGGTGAAGATTTTCGGAGGTGTTTCCAAAATAGATTGGTCAGACTGACTTAAAAGCAGTAAGTAAAGATTACTGCGCTATGGATGACGAAAAACGGGTATTTTACAATACAAATCACTAGAAAAAAGTTGCAACCATATTTGGCGTTAATATATATTGTAATTTGTTTGCCAGAGTAGAATATTTTTTTAGAGTAGTTGCCAGGTGTACTATAATATGTATTGTCCCACCCAAAATTATAGTCAATCTCAATAAGAGAAAACGGGTATATTTTTACGAGATATGCCGACAAGAGTTGAAATTCCAGTATTGGTGGAATTTATAATTGATCATTGACTCGTCAATCACAACAATCTTACATTAACGTTAACACCATAACCAGGTATATATCTTCTGCTGTTACGTGGGAGATCGCAACCACACGGGCCATTATGAGTTTTGCATAGCATCTTAATTTCTATCCACTTTTATTCTATTAAGCTGTGGGAATTTATTTTATTGACTATGTCAACCTTCATCTACCAAAAGGTACCTCGTGATAGAATCAAGTTAACATGTATTTAATATTTATAGTGGTAGTTACGCCACATTACTCTCTTAGAATTTTTCCTGTGATAGAATTCGATGAATGAATACCACTAGTTGATTCATGCTGTTTATTTATTTATATCATTTTTGCTCTTTTTTTCCCAAAGCATTTCGCAATTTTTTTTTGTTCATTATCCGGGAGACTTTATTCACTTTACCGGATTTTTCTTTCTTTCTTTGAGCATTATATTTTTAAGCAAATCAACTGTTTAAATGTGGACCATCCATCGATGTTGACGAGTTCATATCACGTCCGCAGATCACCAGTATGGTGATTCATAAATCGACTCGAATTCATAAATCGAATTTTAATAACTTATTTGAATGTGTTTTGAGAAATTATAAGTATTAGTTTTGAATTCGTTTTGGCAACGGAGTTAGATATATAAAAAATGTTGTTGTGTTCTAAAATGTTTAAGAAATAAAATATGTTATTTTTTGATGAAATTATCTGTAGTATCGTAAATTGGCGTTCATTTAATTCAGTTGGCACAAAGACCCAGCAAATTGGTGACCCTTATTTTTGAGATGAGTACAAACGATCGTCATGGACGCCGAAACTAATAAAGTAAGCATTAAAATTCCACCATTTTGGCGAGAGAAACCCGACATTTGGTTTTACCAAGTAGAAGCACAGTTTCAAATAAATAAGATCACAACTGAAGAAACTAGATTTAGTTATTTGATATCCCAACTGGAACCAAAGTATGTAAAAATTATTTGGGGCATTATTAAAGACACTAAACCTAACAAATATACATTGGCAAAAGAAAGACTTTTAAATACGTTTAAGGAAAGCGAAAACAGGAGAATTCAGCGCTTAGTTATCGGATTAGAACTTGGAGATTACAAGCCAAGCCAACTTTTCCAAAAAACGAAAAATTTAGGAGCAGACGATTTTTCAGAAAAAGTGTTAAAATCTTTATGGCTTGATAAAATGCCAGATTTTATACGAAATATTCTGCTTATAAGTGAAGAAAGTTTAGATAAACTGTCTACGATGGCGGATAAGATTCACGAAATGAAGACTGGGGAAGAAATATGTACTGTTTCGCCAAATGTTACCTATAATGATGCTTTAATTGCACGAACAGCAGCATTAGAACAGAAAATTGATACACTGCAAATAAATGACCGTAGTAGATCCAAATTTAGAAATAATTACCGAAATACATCTTGAAGTCGCAGTCATTCAATAAAAGCATTCAATAGGAAAGGTAAATATTTTTACTATCATTTTAAATTTGGTAATCGTTATCGACCTGAGAAATGTTATTCCCCATGTGCTTGGCGAGAAAAGTCGGTAAACTCCATGATGCAACAGGATTAGCGGCTACAACTGTTGCTGATGTTAATGAAAGTCGCAAGTTTAGATTATTTGTTAAGGATAAAAATTAAGGATTAAGAGTTTTAGTTGATTCAGGAGCTGATGTTAGTCTAATACCTGCAACACATCGAAATAAAACAGAAGAAGATTTTAAACTTTACGCAGCAAATGGAACGGAAATTCCTACTTCCGGAATTAAAATTTTAAATTTAAATTTAGGACTTAGAAGAGAATTTAAATTTCCTTTTAACTTTCCTTAAACTAAATTTCCTTTAAAGTTGATAAACCTATCAACTTTAGCTAAGTTGATAGGTTTAGGATCTGACTTTTTGAATAAATTTAAACTTTTAATAGATATTTACAATAAACTAATTATTGATGTGATAACTAATTTGGCAGTTCGACACCACTTAACGACAGTATCCGTGGAGGTTATCAGTACTTAGGATAAAAACTCTGAATATGCTAATTTGTTACAACAATACCCAAATTTAACGAAGCCTAATTTGACAGCATCTAAATGTGAACATGATACTGAACATTTTATTACAACTAAAGGACAACCTACTTATTCTAAAGCGAGACAACTGGATTCAAAACGATTAGAAATAGAAAAACAGCAATTCCAGTATATGTTAGAAAATGATATCATTCGACCATCTAAATCTCAGTCTCAGTGGTCCAGCCCTCTACACACGGTACCGAAGAAAGATTTTTTTCGATCACGTGGGGGCTACCGACGCTTGAACTCTCAGACAATACCAGATCGTTATCCTATACCTCGGCTAGAAGATTTCAACCACATTTTAAAGGGTACTAAAATATTTTCTAAAATGGATTTACATAAAGCATATTTTCAAATTCCAATTAATGAAGCTGATAAGCTGAAAACTGCAATAATAACACCCTTCGGTTCATATGAATTTAATGTAATGAGTTTTGGCTTGCGTAACGCTCCACCTACATTTCAAAGATTTATTAATGAAGTATTCAGAGGACTAAACTTTGTTTTCCCGTATTTGGATGATGTTTTAATTGCGTCAACTACGGACGAAGAACACGAAACACACCTGAAATTAGTTTTTGACAGATTACAAAAGTATGGATTGAGACTAAATATTTCTAAATCTGTTTTTGGTGTTAAGGAACTGGAATTTTTAGGTTTTCTAATAACAAACGAAGGATCAAAACCTTTCCTGAAAAAGTTAAAGCTATTAGCAATATTAAACTGCCTGAAACTTTTCATCAGCTACGAACCTTCCTTGGAATGGTTAATTTCTACCGTCGTTTCTTGAAAAACGCCGCTAGCACTCAAGCCATTTTACATGAATACTTGAAAGGATCAAAGAAAAAAGACAATCGGAAAATAACTTGGAATAAGGAAGCTATTGAACAGTTTGAAAAATGTAAAAATGATTTGGCAAATGTTGCTGTTCTGTCTCATCCAAATTCTGAATTACCACTTTCATTGTGCACAGATGCTTCAAATGATGCAGTGGGGGCAGTTTTACAACAACTTGAAAATGGTAATTGGAAACCGATTGGAATTTTTCCAAGAAGCTTAATGACGCACAACAAAATTACAGTACTTACGATCGAGAACTTCTCGGAATCTATTTATCTATTAAATATTTCAAACATATGCTTGAAGGCAGAAAATTCACACTGTGTATACTGACCACAAGCCATTAATCTACGCATTTTACAAAAGTCAGATAAAGCATCTCCACGCCAAATTAGACAACTGCAATATATTTACGAATTCACAACAGAACTATGGTGTGATACTTCAACGCAGCAGATCAGACCATATGTACAGTCAGCAAAAAAAAAAAGATATCACCCTGAATAATTTTCGTTCTAATGATCGGATTTTCACGAACTAAGTGTCAATCTTAATGGTTCCTGGGGGTGACCTCAAATATGCTAATTAGTTAGTGCTAACTATTAATTAAGTTACGAAATCAGACACAAAAACGTACTTTCTCTGAATAAACATATATTTTTTTTTACATATTTGGATTCCTTATTTTCAAAATATAGGGGGTAGCCGCAATCTGGGAAATGTGGTCCCCATAGTTTGGTCAGGAGAGCGATTCAAAGTTTGGACCCCTTAATGTTAATTTCACTTTTTGCGTTTTCAGTCATATTTTAAAAACTAATGAAGCAATTCAAAAAAATATTGCACCAACTCATAAAACGCATTTACCCAAAGATAATTTTATGAAAAAAATAATTTTTAATAATTATTAATTATTTTTTATTATTTAATTAAAGAGAGGATGAAAAAATTTTGAATTATAAGGTATGGAATTTTTTATACCATATTAATCTACATGCTTTTCAATTGAAAAATCTAAAGTTTCAACTGTTTTTATTTATTAGAAGATGAGAAAAATTAAAAATTAATTATTTAAAAAATAATAATTTGGCGACAATGAAAAAATGATTAAATGGGGCGATTAATATTAAAATGTGATAAACTTACGAAGAACTTGATTTAGCGCGCGTGGCGTAAAATTTCATTCATATTTTTTTCGCTAATAATCGTTTGCTAATCTTTTTATTTTTATTTTTTTAAAACTATAAAATACAATGTTTCTTTTTTAGTCCTCTAAAAATCTATTTGAAATTAAGTAAAGAAATTTGAATAAAACATTTTATTGAATAAAAAACATTTTATTCAACGAATGTCGAGTTTTATAAAAGCATGCTTCTGATAGAATATGATTATACACCAGATTTTGCTTATTTAATGTGATTATTTTTTAGTTTTTTTTTCTCAATAACTGATACAATTACAATAATATACATACGTATGAATAGATTTGGAATAAAATATTTCTCAGTTTCTTGTATATATTTTTTATGAATTTTAATAAAAATACGTAGTAAACATATTTAAGCATATCTCACATCATCGCAAATTTCTCAACATCTTATATATCGTGTTAATCTTAAAAGTAATTTTTTAATCACCTGTCCGGAAGTGTTTCGCAGAACTATTTTACCAACTATTTAATTAAATTTTAGCATTTTTAAAAATTTTATTCTTTAACCTACTACATTTATTATTTCTTCATTAATGCTAATCAATTTTTTTAGTACTTTAATTTAGATTTTCTTTAAAGTAAAGTTCCTTTTTACATTATAGTCAAGTTTTTTTTTAAAGAATTATTGTCTGCTAGATAAGAATAAAGCCTTGTTAAGAAATTAAAAACACTCCGCTGTTTAAAATTATTTAATGCAAAACAGCTGATTATTTACTTAGCATACTATTTTTTTCGAAAAAAGAATATAAATCATTGATTGTCTTTTTTGTTTTGTTTCTTCTGACTTCAACATAGATTATCTAAAATAGTGTCCATGTTTTATAAGTCACTACAAAGAGTATAAAGATACCGAACATAAAAAGCTGTCAAATACGAAGCCAAAACTTTTAAGCGTCTTAAAATATCTCAATATCTTAAATGATTATTTCTTTATGATTCCATGTAGATTTTTTTCCGGATAATATACTAAACTATTTTGTAATTAATTAATATACTATACTATAAATGCGTTAAATCATGCTGCTTGAATAATTTATTTTAAGCTTATTATTTAATAATTTTAAGCAAATAAGGGTGTAAAAATAAACTCGATCAAAATACTCCGAAAGTATACCCTAAAATATTTGTAGAATAAACTTTGGAATATACAAAATACCTTTTCAAACAACTTCGAGTAGAACGGAAACGCTAACTTGTTTAAAATAGTTGTCCTTGTAACTATTTAATTTCGATTTCTGGTGCTAGGGGACATTCCATTTTCACATTCGACTTTCGAAATTTCAATTGTGAACGGAATTTTTTTATGTCCTTAAATTAAAATGTTAAGGCTTGCAGCAAAAAAAATTGCACTGCATTGATTTTTTTACAAAATAGCGAATTATTATTTTTTTAATCTAAGAACCTGTGCCTATAACTTAAGTAAAACTTATTTTAATATCGAGTGAAATAATTTAATATATTGTGTAACTAAATAGATAATCCCAAGAAATTGAATAGAAAATATAAAAACTTCATTGATTTAAAAATTAATAGATGATGATAAAAATAGACATGTTTTGAGCACAATAATAAAAGTCACAAGTTATTCAAGCTTGACAAGTTTTGAGAATGAGTGAATATATTTGAACGCTCGAAACATGTCGACTTTTACTTCCCTCTTCATATTTTTTGAAGCCAGTTGAGTTTTTATCATCAATTATACTGTTTTACATTTGGGTCTTGATCATTATTTTGATAAGGATTTTACACTCGTTAAAGTAAAAATATGCATTTTCATATTTCAACAGGAATTATGTGGTCTTTAAAAACATAAGAGCATCAATATTGTAAAAGTTATATATTTAACTTGGTTTAAAATTAAAATTTTGAGACCAGATATTTTGAGTTAATGAAATTAAATATTTTATCTTTTAAGTTTTCGTGCCCCCCTTTTAGTATCTTAAGGACCTTTCAAGCTCTGTTTAAAAAGAGAGTATCATATCAGATATATATAAGAAAACAAAAATAATCATAGTATCAGTATTTGGTGGTAAATGTAGCTTATCGTAATTGAAGAATATGCTGTGCGATATTTTATGGTGAATTTGCGAACGTAAGTTTCTAAATGTATCGAAGCATAAGGATGCTATTTGCTAATCATCTTTATCCAAAGAAAACCTTGTTATCTAAATATCTAGCAGAATGAAGCGATTTTTGAAACAATGAATCATACTATATGCAACATATTATTTCAATATCTTATTCTTAAACATAACCTATTTCAATGCTTCTAAAATACCACTAAACATTCAGCAATTCCTTGAGTTATAGGAAAAAGAAATATCGTAAATTATAGAAAAACTTGTGAATGCGCATTAAAATTACTATACAAAATACATTTTATTTTTCAAGCACTTTTTTTTTCTTCAAACTTTCTTGCCTAGAAGACTTGATTAAAGCTGTAAAAGTGATTATCCCTAAAATTTTGTATTTAGCCATAATAAGTTATGTTAATTTGATTTTAGTATGAAGTCCTCGAATAAATATAGCAGAAACAACATAATCTAAATAATATCAGATAAAATGTTCATGTATTTAAATTCTAAAACTTAGAAAATCATAAATAATTTATAATCGATTCAAATTTTCTTTTCAAGGGAGATTAAAATAAAAAAAAACTTTGCTTTTTGGACAGAAATCAGCTTAAAAATTGTCAATTGCCTAGAAACTTCGAGATATTTTCTTTTAACTATTAATTAAACCTCTCTGAGTATGCACAGAACATTATTTCAATTTTTTTTCCAGTCAGAGCTTGGTTGCTTAGCAACCTAGTAAAATTAAGCATTTTTCTTTTGAATTAGTCAATGGGTTATCTTAAAATATTCATTTGCGCTGGCGACTTTTTTTGGCGGTTTTCTGGACTATCGCCAAATATATAAACCTTTGTTGCGACCCTATTTACCACCCATTTTTTTCAAAATTTTGTCTACCCCCTAATTCAAGTATCTGGATTCCAAATATGTAAAAAAAAATATATGTTTATTCAGAGAAAGTACGTTTTTGTGTCTGATTTCGTAACTTAATTAATAGTTAGCACTAACTAATTAGCATATTTGAGGTCACCCCCAGGAACCATTAAGATTGACACTTAGTTCGTGAAAATCCGATCATTAGAACGAAAATTATTCAGGGTGATATCTTTTTTTTTTGCTGACTGCCTAAAAAGTTCCGCATGAAGATAGTTCATCAGTTTCACGGATTATCCCATCCAGGAATTAAATCTACAATGAAATTAATTTCCTCTAAGTTTTTATGGCCAAATATAAGGAAAGATGTCCAGCGTTGGGCGAAATCATGCATTCCATGCCAAAAATCAAAAATTACCCGTCATACAAAAACAGCATTAGGTGAATTTCAGAAACCATCAGGAAGATTTCAAGAAGTACATATTGACATTATAGGTCCACTGCCACCATCAAATGGTAACACCTACTGTTTAACATGTATAGACAGATATATAAACTGGATGGAAGCTATACCGCTGGAAAACATTACTGCAGAAACGATATCAAGAGCTTTTTATAGCGGTTGGATAGCAAGATTCGGAGTACCTTGGAAGCTTATTACTGATCGTGGAACCCAATTTTCATACGAAATATTTCGAGCCTTGTCAAGAATTTGCGGCATTAAGTTTTCACATACCACAGCCTATCATCCGCAATGTAACGGCAAGGTAGAGCGATTACACAGATCTATAAAGGTTGCTTTAAAGGCACATAACAATATATCTTGGAGTGAAATGTTACCAACAGTGCTCTTGGGTTTACGAACTGCGATCAAGAAAGATGCTAATTATACTATTGCAGAAATGGTGTATGGAGAGAATATTAAACTTCCTGGAGAATTTTTTGAGGCAAATATACAATATACATCACCAGGAACTTTTATAAATGATTTACAAAAAGCTATGGAATCAGTTAGACCAATCGAAAACCAACGCAATAGTAATTCTAAAATATTTGAACATAAAGATTTGAAATCAACTTCTCACGTTTTTATTCCACAGCCAGAGTTCGAAAACCACTGGAAGCACCATACCAAGGCCCCTATACAGTTATTAACCGATCACCAAAGTATTTTACCCTTCTGATAAAGAATAACGAAGTAAATGTAACAATAGATAGATTGAAGCCAGCTTATATACTACCAGAAGAAAATGCCGAAGAACCTACATCTAAAACGTTCGCAAAGAATATGCCTACAACATTGCCAGTAAAGATTCTGTTCCAGCCTGAGCTGAAATCAGCGATTAACTAATCTCGGACTGGTCGAATAATAAAGACACCAATAAGATTCAAAACCTGAATTTTACTATGCATTTCTCCTACTAGTAACGTTACTTTCGTTACTAGTAGGGGAGTATATGTAGAGACATAAAATTTAAATAACTTATTTGAACGTGTTTTGAAAAATTATAAGTTTTAGTTTCGAATTCGTTTTGGAACCGAATTAGATATATAAAAAATGTTGTTGAGTTCTAAAATGTTTAAGAAATAAAATATGTTATTTTTTGATAAAACTATTTGTAGTATCGTAAATTGGCGTTCATTTAATTTAGTTGGCAAAAAGACCCAACAAAGCCTAATTCCAATTGCGTTAATGTTGTCTGTGTGATGTGCGTAGGGCAGATTAACAAACTAATTTTATTTCATGAATCGTTGAGTGTGTGCATTCCAAATTAAAAGTCCTTGCTTTAAATCGCGCCGTAAACTGACTTTATTTGAATTATATCATATTGCATGATGTTTTGTTGTTACAGTTTTTGATGTTACTAATCACAAAAAATGGCGGCAACTACTTTACACCAAAAAAAAGTGCAACGAAACATTTGTGGTGTTTACCACAACGAGAACTTTCCTTGGTATTTCATTGCATCAGTTTCGGTGTAAAAAAATTACTACCATTTTGATGTTAATATGTAATGAAATTTTTTTTTTGGCAGTGTTGGAGAGTTGTTCCAATATGTATTGTCACAGCATAAATTATTTAAATTTCGGTTTTATTGCAGTAAAATATTGTGGAAAAATTGAATAAAGTTCAAAGAATATAAATATTTAATAATCTATAAAAAAGCCATTTATTCCAATATTAAATAATAAAAAAATTAATGTTATAAATAAAGTATGGCAATTTTTTCATACCTGAGCACGCTTTAACGTCCTCTTAACTGTTTTTCTTTCTTTCACGAACTTAACAAAAACAACTAGAATGAATATACGTGATATTATAATGTGCTTTCCCTTCAATACTTAGTATCCCACAATCTTCCTTCAGTACTTACTTTCCAACAAATTTAAACGTAGCAAAAGCTTAATAAGCTGTACGTCCTTCAAAAGGAGAAAAAGGTAAAAGAAAATTAAAACAGAATAAAAGTTACAATAGAATTTTTTTTTTTAATAGAATGTAGAAAGAACAATGCTGCTTCCTTAAAGAAATGAAGAAAATGAAATGTATATTGTATGGTAATAAAATGTAGAGAATGAAATGAATTGAAATAAATTTCAACTTGTAATATCAATGCAAATACATTTTACATTGATCAAAAACATATCTCAATAGGGATATTGTGACTTTTCCAGACTTTTCCTTAAAATCCAAAGTTTAAAACAAAGAATAGGGAAATAGAGCTACGCATTAAGCGAATTCTGTATTGTTATTAACCAAACTTAACTATTTAATCAATCCACAATGTATTCTGATCACGTTTTGCTTAGACAGCTAATTTTTACGTATTTAAAGCTGATTGAGTTGAGTTGAGTAGAGTATTGGATAGTAAAATAAGGCAGGTAAATTATCATTGCTGCTAAGATGCTAATTAATTTAATATTCACTGTTGTTTTTTTGACTATCTATTGTTGTTGTTTTGATTTTGTAAATGGTATGCCTTCAAGTTCAGACGACGTAGGTACTGGCGATCACTTTAAACCTTGCTTG
Organism: Parasteatoda lunata; assembly: GCA_949128135.1. Lineage (NCBI taxonomy): Eukaryota > Metazoa > Arthropoda > Arachnida > Araneae > Theridiidae > Parasteatoda > Parasteatoda lunata. Next base: position 83,832,066 of record OX421970.1, on the reverse strand, counting down.
GAATGGATCAAATGCAAACCAGGGGGTGAGAATATTTTTATGTTCAAATCATAAACACATGAGCTGGAATTAATGTACCTTATTTGTATAGGTGAATTAAAAAAAAAAAAAAAAAAACGATTATTTTCTTAAGTGACTAAGTATGCAGTAATAATATTTCCGGTACTTTTCCATTATACCGGCGCAAATCTCGCCAAGCAGACTTTTTGGTAACAGCACACAGTCGCCGGAACAAATCACGCAAAGCAGACATTATTGGCTACAACCCATAGCATACACGTAAAAAAATAGTTAATAAATGGTTCAAAATTTTTTTTACTTCGGAGGCATAAACATTTTAATATCGCTTAAAATTTTTTCAAATGGGGCTTCCGTTTGCCTTCTCCACATAAATTCCGCAAGATAACTTTCGAGATGATGGCGTGTCGTATCTCTGTGTTTCTTATTTCTCCATTTCGCTCTGCTCTACAGTCTCTCTATTTTTTGCGTGTGTGTTCCAGTTTCCAGATAAACAAAGTTGTATTTATGCTTCACTTTGAAATGTTCGAATTTTTCATCTTCCAGCTTACTAGTGCAGCATGATTTCCATGAATCTGAACACGTTATAGTTTCTTTTTCGATATTTTCCTTAATTGCCTTGAAAATGTTGGAGGATCGGTTTTGGTTCTCCACAAGGAACATTAGTTCGTTTCCTGGCAAACTCCTCCGAAGATTCATTGTTGTGGTAGAATCCATCCAGCATTGTTTTTTTTGCTTCGTAAACAAACTTTCGTCATTTTCGACGATCATGACAGGATCTCCTACTTTTCGTTGTTCACGTTTAAAAAAAGAATTCATAATCTGATTTCAAACTACTTTTCACACCATTTAACTGAAGTTAACTGTTCGCTGTAACAATAAATGAACCACACACACTTCAAAAAGCTCATTTTCGATGACTGAAACCATGTGCCTTTGCGGATATTTCTTTTGCAGTGACAAGACGAAAGATTGCAGCGCCATTGAATTTCATTTCCGTTATACAATTTCATTTCGTGATTCTTATCACAAGTTGCGATTTCAACCAAAACGCCTTTCTCTTGAAGGAATCTGATCGATTCCTCCTCTGTTTTGAGCAAATCCAAAATTGTCGTTGCTTTTTGAGTTAATTTTTCGTGTTAAGAAAAAGACGTGACCGATAAAAAAAATGGCTGCGACTCGTTTTGAAAATGTGGCGACAAAAGGTTACCAGCGGCGATATAAATATTAAAATTTAGTATATATTACTTACGGCTACATAGTTTTATTTTACTATCCTCGTGTGTCTTCAATCTAGTTCACACAAATCTAGTGGACAATTGAGCGTAAACAGAACAAATTGAGCGTAAACAGAAAAGTGCTCCATTCGTTCGTCAACCACTTTGATCTTAGTCTTTCTAGATGAAACATAGGGGAGAGTCGGGTAGCCCCGCCCAATGTCAATTTCATATGTATAGAATATTTTTTCAAGTCAGTGGGCCATCGGACAATAATTGTTATATTAAAAAAAGATTATTTTCAAAGTTTCAAGTATTTTTGCAGCTGGTAACATGGTAAATAATAGTTTTGAAAATATGTTGAATACAGTTGTCATGATATTAAGAAAAATTGGTTGAATGTTTCGATTAAACTTCATTTTAATATTAAAAAAATATTTTTTTTCTATACATACAGCAATAAAGTATGTAGTCTTAAGTTTAGTTTGCACAAAGAACGAAGTTTATTTGTGAAAAATTGTTCGAGTAATTACAAATTTACAAAAAAAATTGGATTTCGGGTGGCCCCGCTCACATGAATGTTAGGTATCACAGCCCACTTTTATTTCGTCGATAAAAGTACGGTTCCAAAGATTTACTTAAATTAAATTATTTTCTTTAAATATTTAATATAAATATATATTAATATCATAATATACATTAATAATAATAAAAAATATAACATTTGTTGTTAATAAATGATAGAATTCACTAAAAGTATGTAAATATGTAATAAAAAAAATAATTTTGTGATAAAAATGATAAATAAGGTTTATCTATTGTCAATACATTGGTCATTTTCATTTACACTTGAAAAACCAATCAAAAAACATAATTTTTGTAACTGGGCGGGGCTACCCGACACATTTTGAAAAAAGCTGAAAAACATGTTTTTTTAAATTTCTACTTTTTTAAGTTAAACTATTCTTTTTTTGGTTTATTCTTTTTGTATTATTTAATTAAATGATAAAACAATAGAAACATACAAAAATATTGATTATTACTCAATATTATACAGAAATATAAGCAACAGTCCTTAAGTGGGCGGGGCTACCCGACTCTTCCCTACTATTTTTTCTATAGTTTAATAAGAGAAAAATTTAATTAGCTTAATGTAGCAACTAAAAATATTAAGAACTACTTTATTCTATCAATTTTTAAAAATATTTATTTTTCCAATTTAACTCTTATGTTTGTTTAAACTAATCAGTTTAAAACATATCAACTAATTAGTATTCCATATATTAGTAATAGCTAGTAGGATTACTACCTAATTAGTTTAGTAAACAAGCTATATTTGATTAAATATATCAAAATATGAAGATCTTAGTCGAAAAACTTGGTGACTTGGCCCCAAATGGTCAAAAAACAACCCTAATAAATTACTCGTTTGGCTTTGAACGCTAAGGCGTTAGATGTGAAAAAGTTGAACCAGTAGCTTAGGTACATTAAAGAGGAATTAAAAAAAATTTTTTTTTTGTTTTTGAGAATCAATAATTGAAACAAGAAAAGGAAAAATAACCCTTAAAAAGCTTCGACAGATAATTTTCTTTTTGTTTATGCTTCGCACTACTTTGTGTTTCAGACACACTGCTCTTATAATATATGTAATTCTTTTTTCCTAATAAGCAAAGTAGCGTTGAAAATAAATATAATTTTACTCTTATGTTATTCTTACTAGATGAATACTCGTTCCTCTTACAAGTTAAAATAAAATAATCAATGAATTGGTAATGATCAACAATACGAAATCATGCACAAGTTTGAAAAAGATATGAGGACACAATTTTTTTATTTAAAAAATTCCAGTTTTTTATTTATTTATTGTTATTTGTTCCTCTTTCTGATGGCTTTACGCAAATAGATTAAGTAGGTTATTACATGTTTTTAGAATTTCGCCTTATCAAACAATATTCAGCAAATTACCATAATTAACCATTTTTTCCGGTACTTATTCCCCCCCTCCCTCACACGCACGCACATTTAGATAGATATATATGATATGATGCTGTGTTATAATGCTAATATATGTACTATATATGCTAATATTGTGCTCCTTTCTATATATAGTACATATATAGCAATATATAGAAAGCAACACCAATTAAGATAGTTTCAGTAATATCTATTACCAGATTTGAGGATTTTAAATTAAAATCAACAGCAATTTTTAAGATGTAACATTTAAAATAAAAAGTATTAAATCCGAAATGATAAGCGAGCTTACACATCTGATAAAGCAACGGTTTCATCAAAATCAGCATGGATTAGCGGAGTCAGAATAAATACCGGAGTTTACCAGAGTTATATGAACGAGTCATAAAGATAGATGGTTAAATTTTATTTTGCTCCCTGCCAGCAGAGATTGCAGTGCTGATACCAATTATACTTTGGTAAGAACATATCAGAGCTTCATTAGCATCCGGCTAGAATCGAGTTGGCACGAATTCTTTATTCGTTTCGCTGAAAATTCTTTTTTGGAGGCTAAATAAATAACACTGTTCTTTAAATAACTGTTCTCTTGGCTTCTATATTCAAAGCCAAGAAGTTGAAAATGACAAAAGCTGCATGTCCACTGAATGGATTGGTGCTCAATGGCGAAAATTCATGAAATGGTAAATTAAATTCTGAAGAAAAGTGAGAGTAACTGATCATGATCGCGCTGTTTACCACCATAGAAAAAATACCCAAACTGTTTTTATCAAAAAATTTATAAATTCAAATGCGTCGTTTTGGTATGAAACCGCAAATTTTTATTAAAAAATTAAAAATTATTTATGTTTTTTAACAACTATACCTTGATATTTTTGTATTAAAAGTAATAAAACTACTTTCAAGAATACCCCAAGATAAAACGATATCACTGAACATTTTGAACACATTTAGCGCTATTCAAAAGAATACTTTCTTAAAATAAAAAAATACCGCATTACTGCCAATTAAAGGATTATATACCGGTAAAACATCTATTCCACAAATATTGAGCTCATGATGCCTCTAAATCGTTTTTGATCTGTTGTTGATCTTTTTTGATCTATTTATACATATATATATATAATACTTACTTCTTAGCGAATTTTTGTTGACCGTTTTATTATATCTATTTTTAAGGCATTTTTAACTTTTGCTCCACATCGGTAAGTTTCTTTTCTGCTTTCTTTTATCCCAAACTCATTTTCAATTGCATTTTTATTCTTTATCGATATAGATGCCTTATAAAGAGTACTTTTTATCTTAGAACAATCATTCTTTATTTGGAAATATAGCATTTATCATCGTAAAGGAATACGCCCTGATAATAACCTTTACGTTTTACATTAATAAATTTCCCATTTTATTTTATTTAATAACTCTTCTCTGTGTTTGTTATGCATGCATATATATATATATATATATATATATATATATATATATATATATATATATATATATATATATATATATATATATATATAAAGATTAAAACATAAATATTAAAGACATAAAGATTGAATGAATTAACTAAAAAGAACGTAAAAACTTTGGCGCCCATTCACTCAAATTCTCCTTAATCAATGAAATTTAATCAACGAATATCTTATTTTTTTTATTTTTTATATATGTCTTTTTATCATGGATCATATTGATACTTGGAAATCAGGTAATTTTCAAAAATTTAATTTGTTTCTTTTTTCTTTAATTAGAAAACAATTTAATTTCAGATAAAGATCTAGATGTTGAGATTACTAGTTGCGTAAAGATGGGACCAAATAAGGTAAAATTATTTTTTTTAAGTTGTTTGTGTACTAAAACAATTTTGAGAAAGATAAGATACGATAACTTTTTATGACTAGAATCTAAATATCTATTGAAGTTTATAACACTAAAATAACGGACATTTTTATCTACGTAAAACAGTGGTTCCCAAATTGTCCTTACGGACCTCCGGGGGTCTGTGGTATCCTTCAGGGGTAACGTGGTAAATCAAAACTGTTTCGAGGTCCCTGAACAACATCAAAGGTTCCGAGTAAGGTTTAATATAAAAATAATAAAATTGTGATAAATTTTTATTACAATGGAATATAAAGAAAAAAATAAAGTAGTAGCGATTTTTACGTCTTGAGTAAAATATAAATAATATATCGGTGCTTGACATAGTATGTTACTTAAATACTTTGGGTTATGTTATACCTTTTGCGAATGAACATTGACAAAACCTATTTATACTGATTTTTTCATTACATTGTAGTAAAATATAAAATTATTTCCGTTAGGATATTTCTTTCCGACAAAGGAACGTAACTCCATGTTCACCAAGCTGTTTTTGTCTGATTTGTCACTGTCTAGTCCAAGATATATTAAATTTCTCAAAAATTATTTGGTCTTCAGTTTCACTGACACCCAATAATTTTATCCAAATTTTATCCGTTCTTATCACCATTTAATGAATAAATTTTTCACGTGCGTTATCTTTAATGGTTGAAACTGCTTAATAATTTTAATTTGTTTTCTCTGCTGTAAAATACGTATTAGAATTTTTCACAAAAATGTACTCTTTCTCGGATGTTTAGACAAGTGAGGCATTTCTAAGCTGTTTAAGAGTATATATCTTAAGACGATCAATTGACAATTACGCAAACAAACACGAAGGATTGGAGCAAAAGCGAGCAGGAGCACCCTTGTGAAAAACAATATTGTAAAGTGTCGATCTATTAAGACTCGTGTTCGAATAAAATAAAGATAAGCAATATGGAAGAGAAACATTGTGCTAAATCCAAGTAATCCACTCAAATCTCTATGGTTGTTATTTTGACTGCAAATGGCCGATCTAGGTAAATCGCCAATTTATGCGCTCATTATACATTTTACTAAAGATTCTGTTTTTGAATGTCTCATGTCCAGTAAAAGTAAGCTGATATAATTATTTTACGTTATATATTACAAAGTTATGTTGAGAGGCCTTCGGAACTATTTAAACGAGTCACAACAGTGAATGTAACTTAGTGTGACCATAAGGGACTCCATTATAATCTTATAATTGTTTTTAAGAAATTTGACACAGAAGCTGCCTACAAAATTTTCAAGTGCCTGGACTAACGTTAGTGAAACGAATAGAATAAAAGTATACGCGTGACATCAGTAAACAAATTTGCTAAAATTAGAATGTAAGAAAAGAGTGAGACAAGTCGCAAAAAAATACTCCTGTCGCTATAGGACAAGTTCTGAAATATTTCCGCATGATTTCCAAGGGATTAAAGTTACGACAGAGTTACTCAGTTATTTAAGTCCCAGTAAAATATAGTTGTGACTACCAAGTCGTAAAAGTAACAATAACTACCCTTACAGAAATTTAAGTTTTTTTAAGGCTGTTTTGAGATCTCAAGGCTAATTTGAGGTATATTCGAAGTTGATTTCGAAAACAACCTTAAAAGATCAACCTCCCGTGGTGTATAATCAGGGTGTATCAAGTTGTTTTATTTACACTTGAGGTTGAGGAAAATCTATTTTAGAGCAACCAAGCTTAGGAAGGCTGTCTTTTAGGTGTACGGATTCTTTTTCTACACTTCGCATATCTATATTTGAGGTGTGACTAATTTCACCCAATCTAAACTAAAATGATTTATAAATTTTATGTGAGGTGTAAATGAGGTTTATTAATGAGGTTATTTTTTGTGCAAAATACAACCTCTTTTTCTACCTCAGGTGTAATTTTTTTTTCTAGTGTCAACCGCTAAAACACTTTATTATTTTTTTTTTTTGTAAGGGTAGTTAGAGAGACGTTCATGCTATATCACCATATAAAGTAACATCAAAGTCACATTATGGTCTCTTTGGGGGCAATTTAAAACGACGGTTATACTTGTAAAAATGACTGCTATAAACGTTCTTGACCAAACCCTTTGATGCTTCTGCACGTAAAATGTCGTATTCTAACCTGCAATCTTCTCCGCATAGCAAAACCGGTTTTCCTTTATTATTAGTTAGGAAAGAGGTGTGTTGTGGTGAAACATTCTCCCAATTTTGCCCATTTGCTAAACCGTCAGTGCTTCAAATAAGATGTAGCTGTGACAATCTGTCCTATCTGATCATCCACAATCATCCTACAAAAACGAAATCTAACATAAGCTAACTCTCTAGTAAACAATGCACAGAGGAAAAAGGAATTATCCTGAATAAATTTTAATCTCTAGGTACCAGAGTTCAGTCTTAATGATTCGAGGGGATGACTTCAAATATGCTAATTAAATAGTACAAATGATAAGTTACTAAATTAAAAGACGTATTTCTTCGTACAAACAAATAATTTTATCGTGAATTTGAATTCCTATTCTTAAAATTATAGGGGCAGCCGCAATCCGAATATTTTGGACAAGAGAGCGTTTAAAAGTTTTTATCCCTTATTATTAATTTTGCTTTTTGCACATTTCGCCTTATCGGAATTTTTTTTTAGCAGATAAAGAAAATTATGCACAAAATTATAAAATTCGTTTCGTCAAAAATAAGGTCCTGTAATGAATTTTTTTTAATAATTATTTATTATTTTATTTATTGAAGGTCAAAAAAGTTTAAATTATGGGAATTTGAAACTTTATTCGTGAAAACTAAAACAATTAAGCGAAATAGGTCGTGTAGCTTCTGAAAAAAAAATCGAATTTTAAAGATGTCGTATAGCTAAAATTTAATTTCTCGTGACCAATTCTGCCGATTTCGTTCGAATTTTGAATTTCAGCATATAATATTACATTCTTTAAAATGATGTAAAAATTTGCATACCTTTACATTTAATTTTCTTTTAAACCATAATTAAATAAAATAATAATTATGAAAAATAATTACGAGAAATAATTATTATAAATAGTGATTATAAATAGTTATATTATAAATAATTATTAAAATATTTTTGCATGGAGATAACCAATTTTTATAATTTTGTGCGAAAAAGTTTTGATTCTGTAAAAAACGTTTCCGAGATATTAGGAGATACGTAAAAAGTAAAATTAACATTACCAATCTTTGGCCACAAATTAACAATGCTATTTTAAATGGAGAACGAATTAGTACTTTTACTAGAACGAATAGTAATTTTACTTGTAAAACAATTTTTATAATTTTTCGATTCGCTTAAAAATACGTGAAAACTGAAACTAATAACTAGTTGCGAGAAATTTCGTCCACTTTCCAGACAAAAATATCGGGACCATATTGTCCAGAAAGTCGTTACCCCCCCCCCCTACAATTTTGAGAGTAAAAAATTCAAATCAATTCCAAAAGTAGGTAGTCTTTAATCAAAGGTAATTCTTTGTACCTAATTTCGTAAATTAATTAGTACTGAAGAATCAGCAGTTTTGAATTTAAGCATTGCACCAATCTTTATCAAATATTTCTTAATTTTAATATTGAATTCTAGAAAGTGAAAATCTCATCACTTACATTTAAGCTATTTAGGGTGATACCTTTTTTCTTTCACTGCACTATTAACTAAATATTTAAGGCTTAAAATAATTTTTTATAGAAAACTACGAAAATTGTGAAGCTTATCGGAGATTTTGCCGAAAAAGAGTGGCCAGACATACCAGCAGTATTTAAAGATTACTGTGTCATGGTCGAAGAAAAGCAGGTATGGTGTTAAAGTTACATATTTACAACAATTCAAAAATTTCATTATTATAAAAGAGCCTGCAGTGCAAAAAATCCTTGATAAAATTACAGTTAAAAGAACAAGTAGTTAAGTGCAAAATCAATTTTAACCAAAAATCTTTCTTTTTTTACAAAAGTTTCTAGTTTTTTTTTTTTAAGTTTCTAATTAAATGCATACTGTAATATGCATTTAATTAGAGTGATTCAATGATTTTACAGTAATTTCTACTGTAAAAATTACGGTATTTCAGTTTGTTTGTTCTGAAACCAGTTCCGGTCTGTAATAATGGATTTTTAACGCAACATGTTCCGATAAAAATGAATTTCACAATAAAAAGTACCGGCACCCTTTATACCATAATTTGATTCGGATTATTTTACAAAGTAGGAAATATAACGATTGCTTCCGAAATTGAGCTAGTTAGAGGATTTTTATGAAAGTTTTGTTAACATCATAAACATTATGTCTAGAGCTTTCAATCAGAGTTAAATTTTATACCACATTTCAGTTTCTCTATCATTTACACCTCTATTAGCAATCACTCCCTTTTATTTAGCATATTAATGCAAAAATGTAACAATTCTAAAAGTGCTCTACTTTAGGCAAATTTGAGAAGCAACACCGTAAAATTTCCCGGATCAAATTACAGTAAAAAATAGTATATCTCAGGTTATCACCACTTTTTGCCTTAAAATCTATTTATTCCTGAATGTGTTCATAAAAAAATCAATTAACCGTAATTTTTACTGTTACAATTACCGTAAAATCACTGAATCACTCCAAATAAATATTATTGAAAAAATTACAGTTCAATACTTAACAGTAAAAAGAATTTTAAGGTAAAATAGATTTTATGGATGATGCACCCATAGTGCCGGTACCTTATAACGTAATTAGATCCAGATCATTTTATAAAGTGATGAATAATGATAAATAAATTTTTTCATCTCTTTTCAGTATGTTTTTGTTCCATTTACCCCAAGAAAACATTCAAAAATTTGACTTAATTCCGACTGGTTTCAGCAACTTTTCTTTTTTTAAATATTAACATAAAATTTTAAAAACTAGTTTATTTGTTTTATGTGTAAATTCTTATAAAACTAGCAAAAAATTATATTATTATTGTTATTATTTTTCAAAATGGCCATTTTTATATGAAAATAAGGCATTTTTTTTGCATATACGATAAGCACTGTCTAAAAATTTCTATCATCTAAAACAAAAAATCCTTTGAGGATTTTATTTAGAAGGCTATCAACTATGTTTTGAACTATTCCATAAAAGCATTTGTTACTGAGTAAGAGATCAATGTATTTAAAAAAGGAAATTTTTAAATGCACTTGTCTTTGCGAAAAATCATGCATAAAAAAGAAATTTCCCTTTTTTCTCTCAGTCAGTAGTTCTAAACATGTGTACTATAATAATAAATACTCAAAAAAATTATAGACAATTATTTTAAAAACAACATGAGGTGATGCAAAATGTGCAAAAAACAGAATTTGAGAAAAACGCATATGAATAAGACTTAAAATCGTTTGCCTATCCAATGTTATCACCTTCCATTAAAATTGATATACTTTGTAAATAATTAGAGTGAAGACAAAAGTAAAGTATTTTTAGAAATCTTTTGCTCACAAGATTTCACCGATAAACACAATAATATTTTTCACCTCGAAACACTTTCGAAGAGCACTAATCCAAATAAATTTGGAATTTATTTGTACCACAATCTTGTCGAAGAATCTCTTCAGTAAATATGAACTACTGCTTTTTTTCATTTTCGCAATTGCCGAAAAGTTGTCACATTAAAAACCAGATTTCGAAAATACAATAAAACCTCTTTTTGTGCGGTCCTTTTTTATGCGATTTTGTTTTTGTGTGATTGGTTTTGTGCGATTTTATTTTTGTGCGATTTTTTTTTTTGTGCGGTATATGATTCTTAGCGGCGTTAGCTGCGTTAGCACCAGTTTATGTTTACTATCAATGTACATTTACATGTTGTGGACGAACTATGATTACGTGGCCTCCTTGGCAACGATGTATCTGGACTTCGCGATGCTCATTTCTTTTAAACAATCTCCTGACAAGGCAGTGTCAGTTACGTACATATTGTCGCTCGACGCGCGAACAGTATACGCTTCGTATTCAGAGTTTTATACACGATTCACGTGATTAAGGATTCATTTTATAGTGAGATTAAAGATAAATAAATTAGTTACTTTTGTTTCTATTTATATTTAGTTTTAATGATTTTTATTTTATTTTTAGACATAAGTACTCACTTAAAATGAATAATTATAGTCAAAAGAAAGTAAAAAGACAGACAATTCCACTATTTAATGTATAATTTGAAAACTTCTCCAGGTATATGTACAATGAAGAATTAAATATTTTTACAATTTCTTTAGGTCTAATTTAATTATTTCATTCCATTGAAAGCATTCTCTCATCTATTTCATAAATCATTGATGTATTTACCAAGTCCGACTTTTTTTATGCGGTCCCTATCAACCACAAAAATTTTTTTTTAGATAGTATATCGTACAAACTTGTTTCTTGCATGTAAGAATTTATAAAATTTTCGAATTTTTTTTTGTGCGATTTCTTTTATGTGGTCCCTATCCACCGCACAAAAAAAGGTTTTACTGTATAATCAAAAGTGCTCATCCCTTAGTAGCGGGACTTCCTTTTTTTTCTTCTCTCCCAGCAGCGGAGCCTTCTCTTCGGAATCTCATCTCAACCGCTCCATTTTCAGCGAAGTGTCGGCGTCAGAGCTCTTTTTATACTTTTTTTTAATTTATATATTTGTTAAGTAACGAGCATTTTATTAACCTACCTTCTTTTTAAAAAAAAAAAAAAAAATCACGAAATTGAAAAAGAAAAGTCGAATAATTCATGCCTGGCACCTGATTTTCATGCCTCCGGTTTATCAGAACGTTGCCGAGAGGTGGAAATAAGCAGGGGTTTCTTTCAGGCATCAGGCAATACGCAATTATTATTTATTAAGAAATATTCTTGAAGTGCTAGCATTCAATTGAGACAAAATCGAAATTCTCTTCAATATACATTAGGGAAAATCTAGCAAAGTAAATCCTTAAAAATGTTTCGTTTTAGAGAATAAGGGAAATCTTAATAATTATAATTGGTCTGTTAAAAACGTCGAGGGAAAAAAAAGGTCTTTCTCACGGTTTGTAAAGGAAAAACTATAAAATGTTAATTAATGCATAAATGTAAGCCAATAGATAAAAAGACATGATATGAATATTAAAGTGTGAGAAAGAGCGTTTTGTTTAAAATAAAAAATAAGGAAGAAGATTTAGATAAAGAAGCAACATAAAAGGATTATTATAAGATTTTTATGTTGCACACACGCACGCACGCGCACACACACATATATTATATGGAGGTAAAATGCAATTTATTTAATGTATTTTTCTCTTTTTAAGAATGATATCTTTGCTGAAATTGCGCAGCTCATAGTAGAGGACTACTCAGTACGTATTTATAATTACTAATGTTCTATGTTTAAATACTATTTTAAGAAGATATATGTATATTGTGGAGAAAAAAACAAGAAATTAGAGTGGTCGATATTTTCGTTTTTATTAAAATCTTTCATAGATATCCATTAGATTTCCATAGAAAAATCTTAAGCTATCGATTTATTTGGGCATACAACCAATATAATAATAAGAATTACATAAATTGAAATATTTATTTAAAAAAAATTTGATAAAATTAAATTTTACTCTGATTTGGGACTGTTATGGGAAATAATTTTGTCTTGTAAAGAATTGTGGCAGCACTTATATTTCTGAATTGGCATTAAATAAAACACATTATTCTTTCATTTAGATGAGCATTTTACGCGTTGCATTAAGAACGCTTAAAAAAACGCCTTAATTATAGTGTATAAAAACAAGGTAATTTCTGCTTGTCTGTTACGGCAGTATTTTTTATAATTAGTTAAAAGGCTTATTAAGTTAATTAATTAAAGGATAATTTTGATTATAATTAATTAAAGCATTTATTTTTCTACTTCTAATTATGTTAGAAAGGGACTAAATGTAAGAATAATAGATCCAAACAATCTGGCGATGGATTCAAACTCAAAGAGAGTTTTCGCTGTCTTATAAGGAAAGTTAAGCAACAGCCAGACGTTAATATTGTTTAAAATCATAATAATATTTTATAAAAGATAGCCCATTATATAGGACAATTGATCAGATAAAATCGCTAAGACAAAATCTTGAAAAAAAATGAAGCAATATAGAATTGAGACATACCATCTTTTCTGGAGATTTTAAAGCGGCTTTTGATTGTGTTACTGGAAAAGAACAAATTAAGTAATAACGTAAAAAACAGAACATAAAATTTAAATTTAAATATATATATATATATATATATATATATATATATATATATATATATATATATATATATATATATATATATATATATATATATATATATATATATATATATATATATATATATATATATATATATGAGATGAGGAGAAAAATTATGTATAAAATGAGAAAAAAAGACAGTTGTTAAAACATTTATTTTAAATATAAAAAAATAATAAATTGGAAAAATCAAAATTGGCATTCAGTCTTGACTGGTTTGTTAAATTGAATCGTGCCTTTCTGGATAGTTAATGGTATTCCATAGAATACCAAAAACTGGCATATTTTATAACTTAGACAATATTTTTTTAAACTTTACTGATGATAAATATGTTTACTGATTCAGAAGATAGAAAAATTATCTTTGTAATACTTTGAAGAAATATATTTCTTTCTCTAAAGAAAATTATATATTTTTAGTCGACGTGTGCTGATTTTATGCAGGCTGTTCTATGTAAACAAATGACAGATATGATTGTGAGTATCACTTTGCATTTTAAATAATTTAATATTTTTATATATATTTATTTATATAATAAGTATTTAATATGCATTTCGTTTAATTTAACTTAATATATTTATTCATAGATTGATTGTACAGTTCGCAAAAAAAAGAAAAAGAAGAAAAAAAAAAAAAACGAATCACCCTGAATAACTTTTGTTCTAATGATCGGATTTTCACGAACTAAGTGTCAATCTTAAAGGTTCCTGGGGGTGACCTCAAATATGCTAAATAATTAGTGCTAACTATTAATTAAGTTATGAAATCAGACACAAAAACGTACTTTCTCTGAATAAGCATATTTTTTTTTCTATTTTTGGGATATATATATATATATATATATATATATATATATATATATATATATATATATATATATATATATATATATATATATATATATATATATATATATATATATATATACATATACATATACATATATATATATATATATATATATATATATATATATATATATATATATATATATATATATATATATATATATATATATGTATATATACGTATTTCAATTTTATCGAAAAGAAATACCGAAAATGTTATAAAACCTATTCTGTTTGCGCATCAGAATCGTGGTGCCCCAAATTTTTTGCAGGATCGCTTTTTTCTTTTCTTTACCGGAAAGACTTGAACTGAGGTGTAAAAGCAATTAGCCCTACTACTCTTCATAAATTTATAATAACTTAAGTAAATTTGGTTTTAGTACAACATTTTTATACAAATAACATCTTTAAAAAATAAAAAATGTCAGATAATAAGTTCAACGTTCAAATTTCCAAATATTGGAAAATCAAAAATAATTTCATTTTCATTTCTTCATTTTAAAATCAAATTTTATTTTCAAAGTATTAAAACGAATACTATTTTCTATGCCCAGAAAGCAGATCCAAAATTTCTCTTCTTGGTTGCCTATAGCAACAGAGACACGCAATGTTATGACGTCTCGTCATTCATTCAGTTTCTTTATGGTTGTTTTAAATTGTTTCACTTCCTATGGTGAGGTAATTTGGCATTTTTTTAGACTTTCGCCATATATAAAAATCTTTATTGCGACCCAATTTACGATCCAATTTTTTCGAAATTTTGTCTACCCCCCCCCCCTATTTCGAGGGTCAGGATTACAAATATAGGGAAAAAAAAATGTTTATTCAGATAAAGTACGTTTTTGTGTCTGATTTCGTAACTTAATTAATAGTTAGCACTAATTAATTAGCATATTTGAGGTCACCCCCAGGAACCATTAAGATTGACACTTAGTTCGTGAAAATTCGATCATTAGAACGAAAGTTATTCAGGGTGATTCGTTTATTTTTTTGCGGACTGTACATTACATACTTTTTTCACGATATGAACTTATAAATTTATTAATAAAACTAGGATTTATTTGTAGAGCAATTACTGAAAAAATTGCCCGCTAAATTATTGTTATTAACCCCTGCATGACCAACACATGGAGAAAAAAAAGTACCTCCTCAATTCCGCAAACAACGAGTCTATACGTACAAAATATTGCCTACGTACACGACGTAATACGAGATGTTAGAATCAGAAAGGCTCGTTTTATATATATCGTAATAAGAATAACATTATCTCAGATATGTGATCACGGTCAAACTTCAATTAGAGAATGTTAGACTATTTTATGCGAACATTAGATTTTTTATACGAAGAGACCACAATTTTATACGTTTTTAAGTAAATTTGTGGTATTGTTCCGTTTCCAGAGGACGTAAAAATTCATTAAACTATTAATGCTTCAGTGACGTTTAACCAATTGTAGCAATACGTATTACTGGTATTGTGAGAATAAGAAATAAGTACTTCTTATATTTATGTAGATATTTATCATTGTATTAATAAGTTTTTAGACAAAACGCATAATTAGTAAAACTTACATGTATGGGGCGTAGAGCCGAGGTAGCTCATTAAATAGTGTGCTCGCCTCTGAATGAAGTGGCTCGGGTTCGAATCCCATCGATGGCTGATCTACATGAATTTCGGACCCGGCTCGCACCAACCACAGTGCAAACGTAAAATATCATGAATATCGGATCATGAATTAGAGTTCCCTTGCCGTCAGACTAACCATAGGGTGTTTCTTGGCTTTCCTCCTCATGCAACGCAAATGCAGATTAATTCCATCAAGAAGTCCTCCACGAAAGCTAATTTCTCCCAATACCTCAGCCATGTGATCCCTTGTCTTTTGAATTGGTTTAAAATTACCAAGCTACGGAGTTGATCTCTAGTAGTCGTAAACCCAAAAATTGGGTCGGGTGTTCAACGGTGGTTATATAATAAAATATATGGGCAGTAAGCTTTCGACCCTTTTCAAGAATAATCTGTCTGAACCACATAGTTAGATTGCGGCTAACTCCCATAATTTGACAAGTATGTTTTAAAAATATGTTGGAAATTAGATAATTCTATGCGAATAAAACATACTTTTGTGCCTAATTTAGTAACTTTAAATATTATCTACGTTAGTTACTTAGCATATTCAATAGCGTTTCCAGTTTTAAAAAAACTGGCGTAGTTTAAAAATTTCTCATTTGTTAATATGTTATATTTAAATTACTAATATTTCATAAAAGTGTTTACAACCCATAAAAAAGCAGAAAAATAAAATTTGTGAAAAATGTGCGTCACAGTGGTAAATAAAAAAAACAATTATTGAAATGGTGCGTTGACGCACCATTGTTAAAAAATATTCTAAATTTGTATCTTAATACATAGCATCCAGGTATAATTTATCGGTGTGTTCTGTGTTTTGATTTGCAAATTAAATACTTGTTTTCATCATTTAAACATAGCTGCGTGATTGCTATTCTTTATGCTATCATAAGGAATTACTGTTTTAATGAACGTACAACTATCATTGTCTTTAGAACGTGTTATAATAAGTTATGACAAGTATCTTTTAAGTGTTAGAAGGTATCTAATGGGCTGGAGAGAATAAAAATTTTCGATAATAATTGCATTGGCGTATTTACACAGCTATTCAAGCAGTAATATGCGCTTGTTATTTTCAATCTAAAAATTATTAAAATTAAAAAAAAGAGAGATAAAAACAAAATAAAATAATTTCTATTACGCAGTTGTAAGTTTTAATTGACATTTTCTGTATATTTTTACGCATAAGTTATTTTATTTCAGGAATGCGTTATGAATATATTCAACAGAATTCATGCTGAAGAAAAATGCTGATGAATCAAATGCTAACATCGAACAAAAATGTTGCTCAATAATGCAAGCCTTGAATATCAACAGTTCTACTTTTAGAATATTTAAAATATATGGTTACTTTTTGAAAAAAAAAATACAATATTAATAAATTTAAACAACAAATGCATAATTTTTTCTTGCAGATTTCAGATACTTTTATAAAATACGTTTGTTTGAGAATAAGAAACTAAGGCAAAGGGACGAAAAACATAGTTCTCACGAGTCCAGCGCCCTGCCAACCAGGCTATCCCGGCTATAAACATAGTAAATCAACTTAATTATTTCTTAAATTTTATACAATATTCAATGTATGAATTTTTTCAAGTATCATAAGGTATTCAACTTCATAATCCAACTTACATACAGCGTTTGAAATTTTTATTTAGTAAAACAAACTATGGAATTTATTTATATATTCAATTTATACACTGTGTTAAAAAGTAGTTAATCATTTACAACAACGATTATAATATAATCAAGATCACTTGAAATTATGATTTCCTTTATTCTTATTGTCATTAAATAATACTTCTATTTATGATTATGAATGATTACTTGCATTTATGATTTTAAATTAGACAACAAATAAATTATTGGTCGATTAATTGACTCGTTAGATTCTGATTAAATGTAATCATAATTACTTATGCTCATACATTATGATTGCATATAGCCCTGGTTACATAATGATAATGAATATAATCATGATAATCAGTGTTAGTTGTAACCATAACTTTATTACTTTCGATCTTTCTCTTGTGAGAACAAATATTCCTTACTTTTTGAAATGAGAATATTAAAATATTTATCGTAATTATTTATAATCATGTTTACCTACTATTACTATGTAAATTCAATCAGTTATATATGTAATTTATTATAATAAAATTGATATAGGCAATAAATCGCAATTGCCGTAATCCAAGTCTGTAGGAAAACGACATAATATTTACAATTTACACCAGTTAGTAAAGATTTTATTCGAAGAAAAATGGGTTAAGTCTAATTTATTTGGTGATTGATTATTCATTAGTCAAAGACTAGCATAAACTGAAGCAAAAAAATTATGAATAATGACTAAATTTGCCTAAAATTAAATTTTAAGATTGATTTATGTTGTCATTAAAATTTCTTTCGAGAAAATTACCACCACATAAAGTTTGTTGTTTAAGCATCTTGATTATTAAAAAGAATGCTAATGAAAAATATTTGTATAAAAAGTGCAATACATAGGATAAATAATTAACTAAAAAGTAAACAATTGACTTCAGAGACATGTGTCAGCAATTGTGATGTGTTTTTTCGGATTAAATCGTACAAGCTTGTCTCATCTTCCTGCAATCTACGCTATGGTTCCGACTCTGTAGAGTAATATTTACAATTTAAAACTATCGGTAAAGAATTTATTTGAAGACAATGGGTCATGTCTAATTTATTTGGTGATTATTCATTAGTCAAAAACGAGCGTAAACTAAGGCAATCAATGATGAATAATGACTAAATTTGCCCAAAATTAAATTTTAAGATTAATTTTAGTTGTCATTAAAATTTCTTTGAAAGATGCACAGCTCCGGAAACAACCAGCAGTCGAGAAAGTTACCGCAACATAAAGTTTGTTGTTTAAGCATCTCGAATATTAAAAAAAACGTCTATGGAAAATATTTGTATAAAAAGTGCAATAAATCATCCATAGTTAACTAAAAAGGTAGCAATTGGCGGTCAAAACAATAAAACGTAATTTCGGTTTTTATTACCAGTATTATATATATAATTTTTCTTTACTAGAAATGTCTTTACCGATGATTTAATTAATTAACAGCCCCCACATAGACTGCTAACCATAAAGATCTACTACAAATATAAAAAAGAAACATGATAGATGCGATAGGGGACGCTGCGTGGCTCAAGTGTTCAACTTCAATATCAACACAAGATAAGATAGTTTAATTACAGATTTTTTCAATGATAGGCATCTGCGAATTTATTAATTATAGTTAAACTATATAAATTATAGTTAAACTTTAATCTACAATTATTTTTTTGTGTTTACATGTATCAAACTTTTCTAAAGCAAGTACGTTAGAAATATAAATGAACAAGGTGATCTAAAGTTAACCCCTATCCCTGAATTTAATATTTAGCTTACGTTTATTGTTGATGGGATACTGAAAGGCTAACATAAAAGCACCCATACTGCCATTACCAAGAAAAAAAAAAGTTTTAATTGTTTTACTTTTACCCCTTTTTTAATGAAATTCTCTTATTACGTAAAAAATACATCATAATGCTTATCATTCTAATCGATGCAATTTCAGTTGCATGCTTAATTTTAATGTACAGAAGTCAATTAAAAGTTATATTCCAAATATTAAATAATAAAATGAATCTGGTAGGTAAATGATATTTACTAGATAAAAGTTGATAATAGTCTAGTAAAATTAGACATTTTTTCGGAAAATTAATAAGTCAAGATTTTATTTTCATAGAAAATTTTGTTTCTTCCTCCCAAATCACACCTCAAAATTACCCATTCCCCCGCTAAATGAAATGAGAGTGATTTGATAGAAAAAACTAAATTTCATCTTGATATGCAAGTGATGCTCTTTTTCTGAGGTATTTTGAACCCTTTATCGATGTAACCAAGAATGCAACAATCAAACAAGTAGTATAGCAGTTACAAAGGCTTTATGTACAAAATGTACAAATTAGTATCGATACATACTTATTCAACTGGTATATCAACGAAAGAAACACTGCTTCCTACGTATTTTATTACACTAAATAGATAGAATGAATATCTCAAAAGTTGTGAGCATTTTCAAGAATAAAAAGTACTTCTTTTTGACGCGATTTATGTACACTTTTTATTTTAGATAGATTCTATCTGTACTTGTGAAGTACATTTTCCTATAAAAAGTTTTATAATGAATTAAATGAGAAAATATAAGAGCTGATAGGATGATTAGTTTTGAACTTATAAGGGATTTCTTCATTAAAGCAATTTAAAAATAGTATTTTTTTTTCAAACAAAATCATTTCACCTTTTGAAATATTAGCCCTTTTGATTTGCGTCTGATTTCATTTCATTAAACGAGAAAAAAAATTCATAGGACAGAATACGTTTTGTTTAGATAGCAATCTCAAATGCATAATAGTGACAAAATTGTACCTTTTTTTACATGAAGACCTTATTACTTCTAAACTGTCACCCTCTTTCCCTTCTAAAAAAGGTGAAGCTTGCAGGGGAGGGCCATTGCCTTAGAGTAGGTTGCCATTGCTGATTATGAGCTAACAAATCTTTATGCAAAAAAAAAAAAAAAAAAAATTGGATATAACTTCTTTTTTTTTTTGATGCATCAATTATTGTTTCTTCGAAAGTTTTTCGAAATTCTTACTTGTTCAGAAATTATTGCTATTTCAAGCTCTCTTCAGCTCTTTATTCTTTAAGTAATATTATTTATACATTTTTGAGGAAAACATTATTTCTCTCAAAATTTTTTTAATAAGCTCACGCGTGACTGATGTCAAAAAAAAATAAAAAAAAAAATAAATAAATAAATAAATAAATAAAATTCACAAAAAAACAAGACATAAAAATAAATAAATAAAAAATCAAAGAGAGGTTAGATGCTGTCAGATATAAATCTTAACATTGATATAGATATTTTTAAAACAGAGATAAAACTGTTTCCAATATGAACTGTTATATGTTATAAAATTATCCTTACATGCTTATATTGTTAACTTTTCAAACTCAGTTATCCATTCATTTCATTATGATTAACATACTAATAAAATGTACTTAAATAAAATTATAATCGTTATATATTTTCTAAATTAAATTATCTTTTTTACCGACTTATAAGGAAAAAAAATTCTTAAGAAAGTTAAGAGGGAAAAATGGTAGATGTTCATTAAAGCTGATTCTGTGAGAGAAAAAAATGAAATAAATTTGCACACGATCAGGTACTGTTTTCCACGGCAAAGCCCATCTTCACTGGATAATAAATCTCGTTATTCCATTTTATTAATTTGGACATTCTCAAAATGCAATAGATGCTAATGCAATTGTAACTTTTGGTAAAAATTGGCATAAACCGTATGCGATGCCATAATAGGCATTGCATATTACCTAGCTTTATTTCAGAAATTGAATTTTTTAATCATTCTTAAATTAAATAAAACGAATTATTTATTTTTACATTTTATAAGAAGCTAATATAAATATTATTTTCTTTTCTTAACAATCAATGTAACGGCTAACTTTTTAATTCAATACAAATGTATAACTCATTAATTCATTGTCGCGACTAAATCAAAATCTAAATAAGCAACTAAATCGAACATTAAAATCTATTTTTAATTCTTAAATCCTTAAGCTACTTTATTTTTCATACCCCAAAAATGTTTCGGTTACAGGTTTATATTAATTCTCCCGGTTTCTTTGGTGATTAAGCTATAGCCAAATTATTTAAACTTCATTGTTACTTACTTCTGGTTGGCTCTGTTTGTGGCTATATCTTTCGATAAATCGCCATCTATGGGTCTCTTCCAAAGCTCCTGTCTGTTGGGAACGATTCAATCACTTTTAATTTTAAATTCTTTACGTTTAGGACTAGTGTTTTTGCCCCCAGTCCGAAAGTTATAAAATTTACTAAAAATAAAGTTTCATCCTGTTCGAAGAGACAACTCTTAACTTCTATCATAAGACATGGTTTCTTAAGAAAAGCGCCTTCTCTGGTCGGCAGCAGAAAGTTGTACCCTGACACGTGACACCACTACAATACTGTTCCAACTCAGACATCTTGCTTTGAGTATGCGTTAATGACGTAAACAAATATTTATTTTAATTTTGTAGTTCATTCCTATAACTTAATGTGTTATTGTCGACCAGTGCTTCAGAGGGGAAAAAAATGACCTTTTAATCTGTAACCACATATTGTTTTTAAGCACGGAATCTTTGTAAGATTTAGATCTTATTATACAAATTAGGTCAATTTTTAATTTCAGTGATTAATTTCTCCTCAAAATCAAACTCTTGGCCGATTTCAAAGCTCTGTTGGCTGTTGTCCGCCATTGCTTCTTTCGTTGATATTACGTTGTAATCCAACTGCAATTGATTCAGATGGCAGTTGTCGTTCAAGCTAAGCATTCGATGACGTATGCTGTCTAACTTACAAATTGACCAATCAGAGGTTAGAGCTCGCTTCAAGCTAACGTTTTGCAATGCCGACCTGCCCTAAAAAACCAGGCCTACAGGCGTCTGATCCTAACTATTTCCTTTCGTTTAATGTTATAATGACCATTGTTATTTAAATAACGTAATTATTGTTTTGATACATGAGTGGTCTTTCAATTCTTAAAAAAGTGCAGTGTACAATATGTATTTACTATAATATTCCATCATAAAAAAATGAATTGGAAAAACTCCATTGCACTGTTTTTTTTCTTTAATGATGAATGAGAAACACCCACGGGTGTTGGAGCACGAAGTGAACAGGGAAGCGGAGCCTCTTAGTTCTAAGAAAAATATTCTGTACTTGCCGTTTATTGATAAAAATTAAAGATTTAATGTAGATGCAAAATTGTTAATTAATTTTTTTAAAAATTTTATTTCTTTTATTTTTAACAGATTAATTATATGAACACTTAAAAGTTTTCATAATTAGGTAATCGAAAAAGAAGTTCGGGCATTTTGAGCCCTAAATATGCATAATCACTACCAAAACAAACAATAAAGGTTTGGGACCCTAAAATTTTTTATTATTTTAATTTTATTTATAGACTAACATTTTGTAAGTATGTATGGCAGGGTGAAAAGTAGCGGTTGCAAGGGGCCAGTACTTGTTTTATTTATTTATTATTTTTTTTATCGTGAAACACATTTTTACCATTTAATTTTAGAGAGTGAAAATTCTGAAACACCATAATTTTTTGTGTTCAGTAATATTTACTATAAAATCACTGAATCACTGTAATTAAATAAATATTACTGCAAAAATTTTAGTATAAATCTTTACGGTAAAAGATTCTATCGTTTGATCAACGAACTAATTTATTTTAAGGAATATTGTATCTATGGTGCTTGGTGCTTCACTATCCCAAGAATTATCATTGGTTCTTGTTGCAGTGGAACGCTTAGTACAACACCACTTAGGTATAAATAGTTGCCAATATATATGTCAATATTTTTCCAATATATTTATTCACTGTTAAAATTGTGATGTTCTTTTTCTCCGAATAATTTTAATAATTTTTAATTTCGAATTGATTTCAGTATTATAAGGCTAGGAAGTAGAATATTGATAGTCTTAAACTCATAATTATGTCGGCTGTTCAACTCCAGTTATAAAGTAAAATAAAATTTTTACTAAGGTTTGAAATATTAATTATCTGTTTATATATAAAAGTAAAAAACTTTCCTCCTGTATATACGAATGTAGTCCAATAACATAAGAAAAGAAAGACCAATTTGTATTGTGTTTTTTCTTCTGCAGTTTGAAAACTTTAATGGGTTGGTTTATAAACAATCGGCGTGTAGTTGTAATATTGAAAATACGAGAATTCAATGTTCAAATTCGTTGTTACGTGATTTTTTGTTGACATCTATTAGCGCGTTTTCTCGACTGATAGTTTATACTTTTTGATCATTGTGATATACCTCCTTCCTCTATGTTGAATTATTCGCATGCAATATTGAAAAAAAAAAAGAAGTAATATTTCATTATTTCATAGCTCGTTGCAATCGAAACAATATCGTTACAAATTATTTGTCCTCATGATTTCAAAGGAAACAGAGGCAGACAAAATTTTGGTAAAAACCAAATACTAACTTAAAGCTCACTAAACTCATTCTTTAAGTATTAAATGCGTGCTATAGAAACACGCATGCAGACAAACATAGGTTATCAGAGCACTTTTTGTTTTAGTTTAAAATGTTATAATATTTTTTTTTCTAAACATTAAATGGCTTCTAGATAAAAAAAAAAATCACCTTGTACTCAATTTGTAAAATTCAAACAAAAAGGCCCAAAATCTGAATTAGCAATTATGTAAAAGTTAAAAATGAAATCCAGCAACATGAGTTTATACTAAATGTTTTTTAATATTTGATAGCGTGACTTTAAATCTCAAAGAACTTGAAATTCCACTAACTTAAAAAGGCGAATCAGCTAGTCGATGGTGGCGCGACTAGTATTAAATAATCATTAGTTGCTAAAGATTAAAAAAAATTGATAAATATATTAAAATTTTCTTATATCAATGGGATAAAATATTAATTCGAGGAAATTTGCACTGTAAAACCAGTGGCGTAAGACGTCTGCCAATTTGGTGTTAAATAACTTTAAAAATTTTGTAAATGAATACTTTATTTCTTGTTACTTCTGAGGTATGTTATTTCAGAGTTTCCATATACATTTCGAAGGGAGCATTTAAATCTAAACACCAATAATGGAGAGTTTATACAAAGCTCATACGCAAAACTCTTTTCACGAATAGTTTTTACTCCAGGAAATACTAATTTTGATTACAATTGAAAATAGGCACATGGCAACGATAGATATTTTTATAAGAATCGAGTAATGTCTTTATTGTCCTGGCGAACGCAGCTGAACATCCGTCAGGAAAAAGTTTACTGTAACAAAAGGCATGTATGATTTTGTACTGTAATAAAGATATGATGTTATGTTATTTACAAAGAATTCTTATTTATAATAAATAATTTTGTAATATTTAATTTCCATGTCGTCGTCGTTTCATACCCTTCACTTGCTTTCGTCTACCCATCTCATCTAGAACTCACTATAACTGTACGTCCTTCAAACGAAAAAAAAAAAAAAAAAAAGAAAAAAGAAAAAGATAAAAAAAGAAAAAGATAAAAAAAGAAAACAGAATAAAAGCGACACTAGTTAAAATATTTAATTTATGCAAAAAGAACAATGCCGATTCCGTAAAGAAATGAAATCTGAATGTATTGTGATGAAACGTATTAAATGAAATGAATTAACAAATATGTCATCCTCAGCATCAAAATAAACTATATAATATTATATTTTGATTAAAAAGATAGTTCAATGGTATAGTTTATTTTTCTGATTTTTCTTTGAAATCCACTGTTCCAAACAAAGAATAGGAAAAAAAAAGAGCCCCCGCCTTTATCGAATTTTATATTCTTTTTTCTTATAATCTTATATTCTATAAATAAAACTTAAGTATTCACTCGACCTACAATAAATTCTGAGTATGTTTTATTGTTTAAACAGTTAATATTTACATACACTGGTGTGCAAAACTTAAGCAACAAGTGCGTTTTTTGTCATAACTCTACAAGAAATCATCCGATTGACATGAAATTTGAATATGATGTACATTATTTTGTACTCAAACGATGGTAAAAGAATAATGGCGCAGAAATGAATATAAAGCTTAAAGTAGGGTATGGAACAAAAAAAGGCTTTATTTGACATATAGTGGCGTTACACATGATTGCCTGAAGAAGCGTAAGTACAACTGGCAGATGTTCCCTAGTATTGGATATGCCCTCCCATTACTGTAATTGTTGCTTGGCATCGTCTCTCCCTGCTAAGCACCAGATTATCCAGGAGTTCTTGGGGTAAACGTCTCCATTCCTCCTTTAACGCATCTTTCAGCTGATGGGTGTTACCAGGAGGATACTGTCGTGTCGCAAGACGTCTCCCTAATGCATCCCACACATGCTCTATGGGATTTAGATCTGGAGAGTAAGCTGGCCAATCCATTCGTGTGATATCTTCCCTTTCCTGTAGCTCTTGAACATTAGCAGTACGGTGTGGCCGGGCATTGTCATCCATAAAAATGAAGTCTGGTCCAACGGCCCCTCGGAACAGACGCACATGGGGTAGGATTACCTCATTGCAGTAGCGGTCTCCAGTTACAGAACCTCGGTCGAAGATCTGAAGCTCAGTCCAC
Source organism: Parasteatoda lunata (assembly GCA_949128135.1). Lineage (NCBI taxonomy): Eukaryota > Metazoa > Arthropoda > Arachnida > Araneae > Theridiidae > Parasteatoda > Parasteatoda lunata. The sequence goes on along the minus strand of OX421970.1, from coordinate 83,806,065 downwards.
CCGATCAACATAATGCCACCCCAGACGACAACTCCAGGACCACCGTAACGATCTCTTTCCGCGATGTTATTGGGATGAAATCGAGCTCCAACCTCTCTTCAGATCAACTGACGTTGAGAATCGCTTGTAGCACTAAAACGACTCTCATCTGTGAAGAGGACGCGACTCCATTGATGAGGTGTCCAGGTTTCGTGTTCTCTGCACCACTCTAAACGGTGCCGCCGATGGCTAACTTTTAAAGGTATGCAGCGTTCAGGACGTCTAGCAAATAAGCCACCTTTGTGGAGGTGTCTGGCCTCTGTAAATCTTGATACTTGTCGTCCTGTGGCTGTGCACAGTTGCTGAGATATGGCGCTCGCTGACTGAAAACGGTTTCTTTTAGCCTGGAGAACAATGTAACGGTCATCTCTTGGTGTTGTTTTTCTTGGACGGCCACCACCAACCTTCCGAACAGCTGTACTAGTAGTTTTAAAGGCATTCCAAGCACTAAAGGCACACTTTTGTTGATCCCGAACTCTTCGGCGACACTGGTCACACTACGCCCCTCCTCAAGCTTCCCAATCATTCTTCCTCGAGTAAAGTCATCTAAATGATTTCTTGAAGACATGTTTCACAAAACAAATCACTTGCACTTGCAGCGAATGTCTTTAACTACGGTGCTCTTTATCCTTTTATCACAGCTTTGACCTGCGCACGCCGACCCACAAGGTTTACGTACACTTACATCCCCTACAACGTTTTATTTCTAAAATTTGAATACAAATAATCTTTCTACTGAATTACGTGCATATTATACTGCAATTTCATGGCTATCTTATACTTTGTTGGGGAGCTGTGGCCGAAAAACCACTTGTTGCTTATGTTTTGCACACCAGTGTAGTTATAACTCATTGAGCTGAGTTAAGTATTAGATTATTAAATATTACTGTAAATAATCATTATTGTTAAGATGCTAATTAATTTTATATTAACTGTTGTTGTTTTGACCATTGTAAATGGTTTTACCATGTCTTCAAGTTCGGACGATGCCGGTAATGGTGAACACTTTGAACCGTGCCTAAAATGGATTAAATGCACATCAGGAGTGAGAATATTTTTATGTTTAAATTTTAAAGACTTGCACTGGAATTATTGTTCTTTATCAATATGAGTGAGTAATTTTCCTAAGTGGCTATTCATAAAACAAGGGAGTATAGTTATAGTTCTAATAAAATGTCCTCCTATTTACTTTCACTTTATTATACTTTTGAATTTTAAAATTTTTAAAAATCTTTCCGTGACTAGGTTTTAAATAAACAAGTATTAGAAATTGTTTTTTTAAAAGTCAATTACTACTTAGGTCAACAGAGAAAAATTTTATTTTAGTTACTTTTTATTAAATAATTAAAATTTTTTCTCCCATATAAAAATAAAATTAATTAATTAAATTTAATTAATGAATTAATATTTGAAGATACTGTATTAGCATCAAGTGTCATCCACTGCAAGTTTAAAAAAATGTATTTGAACTTGAATGGATGAATAAAAAGTTTTTCATTAACGATTGAAAATTTGAACAATATATATAAATATATATAGGGAGAGGGTGAACTAATTGTAGGAATCGGAAAATAAAGGAGCGTGGTATCAGGCAAGTTCAAAAGCATAAATTTGGGGACGTGGACCACACGTGCTACCAAGTAATGTTCTTTATTGAATTCATCTGATACAGCAAATATAAAATAATTAAATATTTAAATTTGCTGAATAAACTATTTTTTTGTTGTTGTTCAAATAGAGCTATAAGTTAGAAATTATCACTGATGTTATTTTTAAAATAGGTGAAAAACTGAATCACTTATAGTAAAATTTAAAACAATTCGTTTTTCGTTCATCCCTATTTAATTAATGAATTAATATTTGAAAAAACTGTAATAACATCGAGTGTCATCCACTGCAAGTTCAAAAAAATGTATTTGAACTTGAGTGGATGAATAAAGATTATTTTATTAACGATTGAAAATTTGAACAAGATACATAAATATATATAGGGAGAGGGTAAACTAATAGTAGGAATTGAAAAATTGACTTTTTAAAACAGAAAATTTTAAAGTATTCATTGCATTCTCTTCATGAAATCTACCTTTATAGTTTTCAGCAAATTATACTTTTTTATCTTTTTCGAAATCAATGTTTCAAGTTCTCAAAATTTTAACTTTATTATTTAAATGCAACATATATATTGCATTCGGTTTATATATTTTTTCTTCTCATTCTTCATGTCTTCTCAAGTGGTGTGAAAATAGGCTCAAATTGGACGTAAACACAAAGAGTGCTTCATATTTTATTTCCCTCGATCGCCAACCACTTTCTTCTAGATGAACCACTTTCTTCAACCACTTTCTTCTTGTCTTTCTAGGTGAAATGTTTTGTTTTATTTTTTTCCTAGAAAGGTTGACTAGTTTGCTAATAGATAAATTAAATAACTCACTATAATAACTAAAATTTTAGAAGCTACTTTCAGGGCCGTCTTAACAGCATGCAGGGCCCCCGGGCACAAAAATATTTTGGACCCCTATAACATATCATAATGTTTATAAACTAACTAAAAAACTTCGCATATATAAAATAAGTCATTTTTAAGATATGATTCAATAATTTTAACAAATTTAAACACATTTTGATTATCCCAAAAACTAAAAAAAAGCATTTTTAAACTATGTATAATTTGAAAAAAAATTGATATGCTAACCAGTTGTAATCTTCAAATAGTAAAATAATTTTTAAAATCACAAAAGTTAAATAAAATAATTAAATTAAATTAAATAAACATAAAGGTATAGCAATAAAATAAATTCAAAAGTTATGACTTATTTGTCAAACTAAACAGTTATTAAAACATCTTTCAATGCCCAAGTACCTGGAATTTTCATTGGAATGTAGAAAAATAGATTTCGGTTTTCTTTTTGATAAACTATTCAAATTATTATTGAATGCAAGATAATCAATCACTATTTGTAGAAAAAAAAATGCACTCTTTATATAATAGAACATATTTATTTTAAAAAATATATAAGGCAATGTTGTTTATTCCTTAAACACAATTTATAAAAAGTAAGATTCTCCAGGGCCCATTGAGTGCCTGGGGCCTGCGGGCACTGCCCAGGTGTGCCCATGCGTAAAGACGGTACTGGCTACTTTATTAACATTAAAAAATAAGGATCTTTTTTTCTTATCTCTTATGCTTCCTTAAACTAATTAGTTTAAAATTTGATATTTAATTAGTATTCCAACTTTTAGAAATAACTAATATTATGACGTAATCATCTTAGTAAGTATTCTTAAGTTAATTAAATACATGAACACACATCGGTGGGCTAATTTTGAAAATTAATATGTAAAAAGTTAAACGAATTAAATAATTGGTAGCACGGAAAAATTTTTTTTTTTTCATTACATTAAAAGAGAAATCTCAAAGTAATATAAATTTTTTTGAAAAACTTTTAACTAAAAATATTTAGAGATTAAATTTAGAAAAGATTTTTATTATTAAACATTACTATACTTATTGAGAAAACACAAACGCATTTCAAAAGAAGTGTCATTAAATTTTCTGCACGAGATTTTCGAAAGATTTGCAATGTTCAGTAATTGTTCAAATAGAGCACTGTAGTATAGCAATATTTATACTTGATATATTATTTTTTGTACCATTTTATGGTATGGTTTCAGTGTTAGCATTAATGCTCGTATTTGTTTTAAATACTCCATTACCATATGAATAACATGTTTTGAGATTCAAGTAGTTCATTATCTACTTTTGTTTCTGGCATATTATTGCCAGGTATGTCTTGAATGCACATAGTTTTCAACCTTTAAATGCCTTTTTTTTTAAAAACACAAATAGGCAACTTAAATCAAAGCTGTGTTTACTATTGATATTTTCAAGAAAAATCAAATACTTTTTAAATATGAAAGAAAACCAGGTATAAATCGTTCATTTTTAGTCTATACTTATTTTATACACACAAATAAATCAAAATATGAGTGACTGTCGCTGCATGGCAGACTATGAGTATTTGAATAAAAAGGGTAAGAATGCAACTTCAGTATGGTAGATTAACATTAGTACTTTCATGAAAAGTGAAATTATTCTATAATTAAAGAAAGAATTTAGTCCCTGTATGCCAATATATTTGTATGCGTCTGTCTTATAAGCGTTATGAATTTCCACATTCTTAGCATGCTAAATTCTTAACTTCCTCAAATTCGCCATGAGAGAACACATTGTTATTTGGCCCCAAATCTGAATCAATTTAATTCATTAAATAAATTAATTCCTTTTTTCATTAATTTTTAGTTATATATATTTTTAGAGCACAATACAATATGCAGAGTAAAAAGAATAATAAATTGAATTATTTTTTATCAAGTTATCACGTACTATAATGTTTTGACAAGCAAATCTAACTAATATGGTCACAAAAGTTCAGTAAAAGAAATGGCCAAAATTCTCTCGTATTTCGCTATCTCTAAGACTTTAAAAAAAAATAACTATACTTATAACACGATCATAAATCTTGTTCAATTAAAGATAAAGTTTGTCAAAGAAATTTCGAATTACAATATATTTAAATTTTTACTTAATCAACTGACAAATTACAAAATTTGGATGATATCGGTAGTTTAGGTGTTTTTTAATATAACTCAAAATCTACTCGACTGATATGGTTAAAACTTTGTACTTCTTTATTTAAAATTACGCAGATTAAAATTTATAAACTGCACAGTTGAATTTTATCGGATTTTCTAATGAAAAATAACAAATTAAAACAGCAAAAATTAATAAAAATATTTTTACCTGGAGATCGAAAATGTTAGTTCACTTGGAGAGCGATTTTTATAATTGTATTCAAAAATGTTTCGATTCACTTAAAAAGTAAAGAGTGAAACTAACAGGTAGTGGTCTTAACTTTCGTCCACTTTCCAGATCAAACCATTGGGATCATATTTTCCAGATTGCGTTTACCCTCTTCTTTTTTTAAGAATCAAAAACTTAAATCCATTGCAAAAGAAAGTGAAGTTTGCTAATAGAAAGTAGTTTTTTGTGTCTAATTTGGTAACTTAGTTAATATTAATTAACTATTAACGAACCAATCTTAATCTTATCTATTTCAATTTTGATATTGGGTTTTAGAAAGAAAAATTCGATCACTAAAATGTAAGTCAGTTAGGCTGTTATCTTTTTTTTCTTCTGTTTCACTGTACTATTAACTGAAAATTAAAGATCAACAATATTTTTAGAAAGTTATGAAAATGGGGAAGATTTTCAGAGGTTTTTCCAAAATAGATTGGTCAGACTGACTAAAAAGCAGTAAGTAAAGATCACTGCGCTATGGATGACGAAAGACGGGTATTTTACAATACAAATCACTAGAAAAAAGTTGCAACCATATTTGGCGTTAATATATATTGTAATTTGTTTGCCAGAGTAGAATATTTTTTTAGAGTAGTTCCCAGGTGTACTATAACATGTATTGTCCCACCCAAAATTATAGTCAATCTCAATAAGGAAAAACGGGTATATTTTTACGATATATGCCGACAAGAGAATTTATAAGTGATCATTGACTCGTCAATCACAACAATCTTACATTAACCTTTACACCCTAACCAGGGATATATCTTCTGCTGTTACGTGGGGGATCGCAGCCACACGGGTCATTATGAATTTTGCATAGCATCTTAATTTCTATTCACTTTTATTCCATTAAGCCTAATTCCAATTGCGTTAATGTTGTCTGCGTGATGTGCGTAGGGCAGATTAACAAACTAATTTTATTTCATGAATCGTTGAGTGTGTGCATTCCAAATTAAAAGACCTTGCTTTAAAGTGCGCCGTAAACTTACTTTATATGAATTATATCATATTGCAATGTGTTTTGTTGTTACAGTTTTTGATGTTACTAATCACAAAAAATGGCGGCAACTACTTTACACCAAAAAAAAGTGCAATAAAACATTTGTGGTGTTTTCTACACCGAGAACTTTCCTTGGTAATTCATTGCACTAGTATCGGTGTAAAAAAGTTTTTACCATTTCGGTGTTAATGAAAATTTGTTTTTGGCAGTGTTGGAGGGTTGTTCCAATAGGTATTGTCACAGCATAAATTATTGAAATTTCGGTTTCGTTGCAGTAAAATATTGTGGAAAAAATTTAATAAAGTTCAAAAAATATAAATATTTAGTAATCTATAAAACAAGCCATTTATTCCAATAATAAATTAAAAAATTTTAATGTTATAAATAAAGTATGGAAATTTTTTTATACCTGATCTTAGCACGTTCTAACGTTCACTCAACTGGGTTTTTTTTGTTTTGTTTCATGAACTTAACAAAAACAACTAGAATATACGTGATATTACGATGTGCTTTCCACTCTTCCTTCAGTACTTATTTCCCAATAAATTAAACGTAACAAAGGCTTAATAAGCTGTACATCCTTCAAAAGGAAAAAAAAAGTAAAACAGAATAAGTTATAATAGAAAAAAAAATGTTTCAATAAAATGTAGAAATAACAATATTACTTCCTTATAGAAATGAAAAAAATGAAATGTATAGATTGTATTGTAATGAAATGTGGAGAATGAAATGAATTAAAATATATTTCAACTTGAAATATCAATGTTAATGCATTTTACTTTGATCAAAAACATATCTCAATAGGGATATTGTTCCTTTTATAGATTTTCCTTAAAATCCAAAGTTTAAAACAAAGAATACGGAAATAGAGATCCGCATTGAACGAATTCTGTATTGTTATTAACCAAACTTAACGATTCAATCAATCCACAATGCATTCTGATCACGTTTTGTAAACAGCTAATTTTTACGTATTTAAAGCTGATTGAGATGAGTTGAGTAGAGTATTGGATAGTAAAATAAGGCAGGTAAATTATCATTGTTGCTAAGATGCTAATTAATTTAATATTCACTGTTGTTGTTTTGACTATCTATTGTTGTAGTTTTGATTTTGTAAATGGTATGCCTTCAAGTTCAGACGACGTAGGTACTGGCGATCACTTTCAACCTTGCTTGGAATGGATCAAATGCAAATCAGGGGGTAAGAATATTTTTCTGTTCAAATCATAAACACATGCCCTGGAATTAATATACCTTATCTGTATAAGTGAGTTTTTTTAAAAAAAAAAACGATTATTTTCCTGAGTAACTAAGTCTGCAGTAATAATATTTCCGTAATACAGAGTAGTGCATTCATATTTTCTAATAAAATATGCTTCCACTTACCTTTATAACTCAGCAAAGTATACTTTTCTCAATTTTTTTTCTGCAATTTCCTAACTTAAATATTAAAATTTAATATATATTACTTACGGCTACATATTTTTATTTTACTATCCTCGTGTGTCCTAAATCTAGTGGACACAAAACAAATTGAGCGTAAACAGAAAAGTGCTCCATTCGTTCTCTGACCACTTTGATCTTTGTCTTTCTAGGTGGAACATAGTGTTTTTCATATAATTAATAATTAGTTTAATAAGAGAAAATTTAATTAGTTTTATGTAGCAACTAAAAATGTTATGAACTACAAATATTCTATCAACTTCTAAAAGATATTTATATTTCATGTTTAACTCGTATGTTTGCTTAAACTAATAAGTTTAAAACATATCAACTAATTAGTATTCCATATTTTAGTAATAGCTAGTAGGATTATTACTTAATTAGTTTAGTAAACATGCTATGTTTGATTAAATATATCAAAATATGAAGATCTTAGTAAAAAAACTTGGTGACTTGGCCACAAATGGTCAAAAAACAACCTTAATAAATTACTCGCTTGGCATTGAACGCTAAGGCGTTAAGAGTCCGATGCAATAAAATTTGAACCAGCAGCTTAGAGGAATTAACATTTTTTTTTGAGAATCAATAATTGAAATAAGAAAAGGAAAAATAACCCTTAAATAGCTTCGACAGATAATTTTTCTTATATATTTATGGTTAGCATCACTTTGTGTTTCAGACACACTGCTCTTATAATATACTTAATTCTTATTTTCTAAGCAAAGTAGCGTTAGAAATAAATATAATTTTACTCTTATGTTATTGTTACTAGATGAATACTCGTTCCTCTTTCAAGTTAAAATAAAATAATCTATAAATTGGTAATGATCAACAATACGAAATCATGCACAAGTATAAAAAGGACACAATTTTATGATATGAGGACACAATTTTTTGACTTAAAAAATTCCAGTTTTTTATTTATTGTTATTTGTTCCTATTTCTGATGGCTTTAATAGGGGTGGCCAGAGGATAAGAGATCTGACTTCTCACAATGTATATTTAGTATTCAAACTAAATTATAATTTTTTTCAAAAGGACATTAAAAATAAAACATTTTGGCATTTTCCTCGGATTAAAATTTTTTCTCTCCAATATTAAACAAGAAAAACTCAACGAGTATATAAAAAAGGTAGAAGAAATATTGACGGAATCCAAAAATAGATTTCAACATTTAAAATATTTTCTCTTGATTTTTTTTTCTGAATCCATTTGAAATTAACATAACTAAAGGTGAGTTTTCCATTTCCAATATAATTATAACCCAAAAAGCATCTGGAGAATTAAAAAATAGAGATGCAAGAAGATCAAGCTCTACAATTAAAATATAAGTCGACGTCGATTAACGAATTTTGGAAATTTGTACCAGAATTGAAGAATCCTGAAGTAAAAAAGGCTCTTTGTCGAATTATTTCAATATCCGGAAAAACGTACTTATGTGAATCATTTTATTCCACATTAAAATTCGCGAAATCCAAACACCGATCAGATCAGTATCAGTATATATATATATATATTTAAATTTATTAATTGTTTTTCTTTCCCCAGTTGTTTGTCATTATTATTTCCCCCCCCCCCTCCTTTTTTTATTTGTCTGTAATGTACCTTTGTTTTTTCTTCATTTTAAACTTATCTTATGAGTTCTATTTACTTGCAGCTTATGCGCAATAAATGATACTTATTGTTTTTCCTAATTGTTTTTGTATTTATTTATTTTGCTATATATATATATACAATATATATATATATATATATATATATATATATATATATATATATATATATATATATATATATATATATATATATATATATATATATATATATATATATATATATATATATATATATATATATATATATATATATATATATATATATATATATATATATATATATATATATATATATATATATATATATATATTAGAGCTTCATTAGCATCCGGCTATAATCGAATTAGCACGAATTCTCATTAGTTTCGCTTGAAATTCTTTTTTGGAGACTAAAAAAACATTGTTCTTTAAATAAGTGTTATCTTGCCTTCTATATTCAAAGCCAAAAAGCTGAATATGACAAAAGCTGCATATCCACTGAATGGATTGGTGCTCAACGGCGAAAATTTAAGAAATGGTAAATTAAATCAATAAGAAAAGTGAGAGTAACTGATCATGATCGCGCTGTTTACCACCATAGAAAAAATACCAAAACTGTTTTTATAAAGAATTTTAGAAATTCAAATGCGTCGTTTTGGCATGGAATTGCAAATTTTTATTAAAAAATTGAAAATTATTTATGTTTTTTAACAACTATACCTTGATATTTTTTGTATTAAAAGTTATAAAAATACTTTCAAAAAATACCGTAAGATAAAACGAAATCACTGAACATTTTAAACACAATTAGCGCTATCCAAAAGAATACTTTTTTAAAATAAGAAATTATTGCATTTCTGCCAAGTTAAAGCATTATATACCAGTAATATATATATATATATATATATATATATATATATATATATATATATATATATATATATATATATATATATATATATATATATATATATATATATATATATATATGTATATATATATATATATATATATGTATATATATATATATATATATATATATATGTATATATATATGTATATATATATATGTATATATATATATATACATATATATATATACATATATATATACATATATATATATATATACATATATATATATATACATATATATATATATATATACAATAAAAATGCAGTATATATATATATATATATATATATACTGCATTTTTATTCTTTTGCGATATAGACGCATTATAAAACGTAATTTTTATCTTAGGACAATTATTCTTTATTTGGAAGTATAGCATTTATAATCGTAAAGGAATACGCCCTGATGAAAACCTTTACGTTTTCCATTAATAAATTTTTTTATTTTATTTTATTTAATAATTCTATATTATTATTCTATATTAATAATCTTTTATTTAATAATATATATATATATATATAAATATATATATATATATATATATATATATATATATATATATATATATATATATATATATGTATATATATATATATATAAATGTAATACAAAAATTATAAATACTTTTGTATTAATAAAAGAAGTAAAACTCTTTCGTTTTCATAAAATTTTGTATATTTTTGTGTGAAAATATTTTTTTGAAAATTTTAGTAGCATAGTTATATTTCATCAAGTAAATAACCCCTTTTAACCACACAGAATCTTAAATTCTGATTAAATGACACTTGTTGTCCAGTTCATTTGCATAAAAATGTTGTATATTTTTGTGAGAAAAATTTTTTTGAAAATTTTAGTAGAATAGTTATAAAAATATGTTTCATTTTTCTTTCTGTTTAGTTGACTAAACAGATAAATTGCCTTATCATGTTGTTATTTTTGTCATTGTAAATAATTGTTTTTTTTACATAATTGAAAAAAATGTTAGTTGTAATAGGGAAAAGGACAGTCGTACCAACCTGAATTTTTAAAAATTTAAAGGATTCAAATTTTTTTATTTTGGCTTACCAAAAATATTTTTTTGGGGGGGGGGGATGTAATACAAAAATTATAAATACTTTTGTATTAATAAAATAAGTAAAACTCTTTCGTTTTCATAAAATTTCTTTGTTAAAGAATAAGCGTAGAGATATTCTACTTTGGGAATTCAAGGCTGAAAACACACCATTGAATTATAATTAGATTTATATTTCACAGGAGGAGTTATTTTTAGAATAATTCCCTATTTCACTTCCATATTAGGAAGCAATAAATGATTTCCCCTAATGTGTAGGAATACAAAGAATGCAAAGACTGAGCCTTTTCACCTATCTCTGTGTTAGTATAAAATGCGAGAGCAATGGTTTTCGCCAGTCTCTTTCAACATGATGTTTTCCATGTAAGATCTGCCGGAACCATCAAGACTTTTGTCCACACCCCCTCCCTTGTGGAGTGGGAAAGTGAACTGTTTTAACCACCAGCTTTCATTTCAATAAACCTTTATAGAGAGTATTATGGCTTACGACTGATTTATTCAAGCTGAATACACCCATGATGTCAGGGATGTTGCCCCGATTGTATATATATATATATATATATATATATATATATATATATATATATATATATATATATAAAGATTAAAGATAAAAACATTAAGATTTAAAGACATAACGATTGAGAGAAGTAACTAAAAAGAAGAACGTATAAACTTTGGCGCTCATTCACTCAAATTCTCTTTAATCAATGAAGTTTAATCAACGAATATTTTAATTTTTTTCATGTGTCCTTGTATCCTGGGTCATATTGATACTTGGAAATCAGGTAATTTTAGAAAATGTCATTTTTTTTTTCTCTAATTAGAAAACAATTTAATTTCAGATAAAGATCTAGATGATGAGATTACTAGTTGCTTAAAGATGGGATCAAATGAGGTAAAACGATTTTTTTGAAGTTGTTTGTGTACTAAAACAGTTTTGAGAAAGATAAGATGTTTTATAGCTAGAATCTTAATCTATTGAAGTTTATAACACTAAAATAACCGACATTTTTATCTACGTAAAACAGTGGCTCCCAAATTGCCCTTACGGACCTCCGGGGGTCTGTGGTATCCTTCAGGGGTAACGTGGTAAATCAAAACTGTTTTGGGGGTCCCTGAACAACATCAGGGGTTCCGAGTAAGGATTAATATAATAAAAATAAAAATATTGTGATCGATTTTTATTACAATGGAGTATAAAATAAATAAAATAGTAGCAATTTTTACGTCCTGAGTAAAATATAAATAATAGATCGGTACTTGATACAGTATATGTTACAGTATAAGTACTTTGTGTTATGTTATACCTTTTGCGAATTAACATTGACAAAACCTATTTCGAATGAATTTGTCATTACATTGTAGTAACATAAGTGTGTATAGCTTGTTTTAATGTTATTTTTAAAACTAATGTTATTCTTAAAAGTAGTTATTGTTCAATTTGCTTCAATAAATTTAAGCTCTAATTTTCCATCAACTCGCTTACAAAATAATAGCGAAAAAGTCATTAAGAAACTGAGACAATTCTTTAAAAACGAAAATAGAAAAAAAAAAAAAAATCCACTGACACACGCCTGTGATTGAGAGTCGTGCATCTAATCAACAATTTAGTTCTATGTTACGCTGATACGAATTGTAAAAACAAATTTTCCCAGTCTTAGACAAAACGAAATTTTGGATTGTTAGTTGGAAGTTTTGGTATAGTTGCATTTTTTGTATTGTTTCACAGATAGTGTACTTTTGTTACATAAGTATATTTGAATAAAATTGATCTCTTTTAAAAATTCACATTTTTCAATATCTCTTAACTTTGGATTAATTATTATTAAAAAATCAGAATCATAAGTGTTTTTTTTTAAAATTTCTTTATAACAAATACAGATGGTTTTTTTTTTTTGAAAGAAATTAATTACTGAGAATTATATTTTATTCAAAAATTGCATGAAATTTTATCCGTACGGTAAAAAATAATTAATTTGGAAAGCGCTTTATTGGAGCATTCCATTTAGGAGTTTATTGACAGTGGTTTTTTGCAAATAAAGCATTTGATATACAAATTTTCTTCTATCCGTTTGTGCCCTTTTTAACAGATAACAGTATGAGTGAGTCGAAGAAAAAATGCCAACAATAGAGTGTTGAGTATTTGAAGTATGGCTTTATTTTCTTCACCAGGAAATAGTACTTTACTTATGTATCTTCCATGTAATAAAACTATATCAAATGATTCAATTCCAAGCTTACCTTCCAAGCTTAAGAAACATTCAATGAAAATCCATAGTGACAAAACAGATAAGGATTTAACTATTTTTCGAAGAGTCAAAGAAAAAGATTTGAAAACACCGTCACTACAACAAATCATAGGGACAATATAGAAACAAGGTGACGATGGACTGCATGTTTCTTATAGTATTTCTTTATTGTTTGCAAAGTCCGGAAGTGACGTAATACACACCGTGTTGCACAAACCAGCTTTCAACATTGTAAAAATAATTCCGCTGAGTAATAATAATGTACAAAAATGATTGACAAAATGGTTCAGAGCGTTGAAAATTCTTTTCGTGAGTACTTAAAAACATCTGAATTTTTTATACAGCTTGACGAGTCCTTTTTACCAGGAAACGAAACTTATTTTACTTTCATCTTACGTAAGATTTGCAAAAGAGGAAACATTTTGCCAAGAATTGTTATTTGCTAAATGTTTGGAAACCGAACACTGAGTATAAATACAACTCATGAAATCTCATCACGTTCATCATTATTTTTTTTAAACAAAAGTTATAATTTTAATAAATACTTCTTCAAGAATTTTTTTTTTAAAATTTGTGATTTTTATACTGTGCATTTCATTTTTTCATTTGGTTGACCCTGGGCAAGTTTTTAACTACAAAAAGGGGCCCATAGGTCAAAAAAGTTTGGGAACCATTGACGTAGAACAGTGCTTCCCAAAGTGTGGTACGCGTACCTCCAGGGGTACGGGAACAGTTTAGTGGGGGTACGCATTCTTATGCGAAATATCTTGCAACAGACGAAAATTTCAAAAATTTTTATTTAAAAACAAAGCTAGCCATGAAAATTTATGATGACGTATTTTTCTTTCGGCTATTTTTTGCAGAGTTAACATTTAATAATGAGTGGTGTCAACAGCCTGTTGTGATTTTTAACTTTTGTGCAATTTTTTATAGTAAAAAATACATTCATTTTTTTATTAGTGGTACACAGCATTACGAAAAATTTAGAAAGGGTACACAAAAGTCTAAAGTTTGGGAAACACTGACGTAGAACGACCATAACCGCGTAACAAGAAAATAAGCGTGAGTATTTGATTTTAAATTCAAATATAAACATAAATAGTTAGAAAAGGTTATTTTTAATAATTTGAATATCATGCAATACATATAATTATTTTTTTGTCTATGAAAAATTAAGTTTTTTCCTAGTAAAAAGATAACATACTTTAGTAAACACATGATTTGAAATAAATGTTACCAACTAAAATTTTTTAGCAGTTTCTTCAATTAAGTTTAAGGCATGTTTTTTGGGGGGTTGTTTTGTGTTGGCAGAAAGAACTTTGATGTTGTTTATTACTTGCAGTTTCAGAAATTTCAGAGTGTAGACAAGGTAGTAGTTTCTTTGCAGCACACTTAGGTGACAAGGAACAAAATGAAGAAATTTTGAGAAACTTGAGAAGAATTTCTCACTTTAAAATAAATTTAGGAAAATCGGCAAACTTATCAAAATTAAATTTGATGAAACTAAAATTGGTGATATTCTAAAAATAGTTTGTTTTGTTTAAAAACTGCTTATTTGATGGATATTGAAAATATTTGCTTTTTCATAGAGATTTTTATGATTATAATGTTTGTTGGAACTTCCATAGTTTCGTATAATACTCAAGATGAAGACATTTTTCTTTTCAGATTACATTGATATTTGATGATAGTTTATTGATCCTCTACTAAAATATTGTTAAAAAAAAGTTACTAGTTAGATGAAAATTTGTTTTTTGGTAGGATCTCTTTATAATTTAGCAGTATTGTAACAACTATTGTAATTAATTTCGCCCATAAATAATAAACAAGTGTTTTGAATATAAAATTATTTCCGTTAGGATATTTCTTTCCAAGAAAGGAACTCCATGCTCACCAAGCTGTTTCTGTCTGATTTGTCACTGTCTGTTCCTAGATATATCAAATTTCTCAAAAATTATTTGGTCTTTTTCACTGACACCCAATAATTTTATTCAAATTTTATCTGGTTTTTTCCCCACCATTTACTGAATAAATTTTTCACGTGCGTCGTTCTTAATGGTTGAAGCTGCTTAATAATTAGCTGCTTTATAATTTTACGTTATATATTACAAAGTTATATTGAGAGGCCTTCGGAACTATTTAAACGGGTCACAACAGTGAATGTAACTTAATGTGACCATAAGGGACTCCATTATACTCGTATAATTGTTTTTAAGAAATTTGTCACAGAAGCTGCCTACAAAATTTTCAAGTACCTGGACTGACGTTAGTGAAACGATTGGAATAAAAGTATACGCCTGACATTAGAATGTAATTAATGAATAATTAGAATGTAATGCTAAAATTAGAATGTAAGAAAAAGAGTGAGACAAGTCGCAAAAAAATACTCCTGTCGCTATAGCAAGACAAGTCCTGAAATATTTCCGCATGATTTCCAAGGGATTAAAGTTACAACAGAGTTACTCAGTTACTTTAGTCCCAGTAAAATATAGTTGTGACTACCAAGTAGTAAAAGTAACAATAACTACCCTTACTGAAATTTAAGTTTTTTTAAGGCTGTTTTGAGGTCTCAAGGTTAATTTGAGGTATATTCGAAGTTGATTTCGAAAACAACCTTAAAAGTTCAACCTCCCATGTTGTAGAATCACGTGCATCAAGTTGTTTTATTTACACTTAAGGTTGTTTTGAGGTTGATGAAAATCTATTTTAGAGCAACCCAGCTTAGGAAGTTTGTTTTTAGGTGTACGGATTATTTTTCCTACACTTCAAACTCGTATATTTGAGGTGTGATTAATTTCACCCAATCTAAACTAAAATTATTTATAAATTTTATATGAGGTTGATTTTGTGAGGTGTAAATGAGGTTATTTTTTGTGCAAAATATAACCTTTTTTTCTACCTCAGGTGCAATTTTTTTTTCTTGTGTCAACCTCAAAAACACTTTATTTTTTTGTAAGGTTAGTTAGAGAGACTTCCATGCTATACCACAATATAAAGTAACATCAAAGTCACATTATGGCCTCTTTGGGGCAATTTAAAACGACGGTTATACTTGTAAAAATGACTGCTGTAAACGACTAAACCCATTGATGGTTCTTCAAGTAAAAAGTCGTATTCTAACCTGCAGTCTTCTCCGCATAGCAAAACCGGGTTTCCTTTGTAATTGGATAGGAAAATGGTGTGTTGTGGTGAAACATTTTGCCCATTTGCTAAACCGTCAGTGCTTCAAATATGACGTGGCTGTGACAATCTGTCCTATCTGGGCATCCACAATAATCCTACAAAAACGAAATCTTACATAGGCTAGTAAACAATGCGGAGGGGATAAAACGAATTATTCTGAATAAATTTTAATCTCTAGGTACCAGGGTTCAGTCTTAATGATTCGAGGGGATGACTTCAAATATGCTAATTAATTAGTACAAATGATATAAGTTACGAAATTAAACATAAAGACGTATTTTCTTCGTGTAAACATAAATTTTTTCGTGGATTTGGATTCCTATTCCTAAAATTATAAAGGCAGCCGCAATCCACATATTTCGGACAAGAGAGCGTTTAAAAGTTTTAATCCCTTATTATAAATTTTGCTTTTTGCACATTTCGCCTTCTTGGAAACTTTTTTTATGTGGATTAAGAAAATTATGCACAAAATTATAAATTCGTTTCGTCAAAAATAAGATCATGCAATGATTATTTTTATATATTATTTAATTTCTTGAAGGTCAAAAAAGTTTATATTATAAAAAATTGCTATTTCATTCAAAAAAAAAAAAAAAAAAAGAAAAAAAGAAGCGAAATCGATCGTGTAGCTTCTGAAAAATCGAATTTTAAAGATGTCGTAAAGCTAAAATTCAATTTCTCGTGACCAATTCTGCCAATTTCGTTCGAATTTTGAATTTTGGCATATAAAATTACATTCTTTAAAAAGATGTAGAAATTTTTATACCTTTAAATTCAATTTTCTTTTCAACCGTAATTTAATATAATAATAGTAATGAAAAATAATTATGAGAGCTGATTATAATAAATAGTGATTATATATAATTATGTTATAAATAGTTATTAAAAATAGTTTTGCATTAAGATAAACAATTTTTATAATTTTGTTCGAAAAAGTTTTGATTCGGTAAAAATTTTTCCGAGATATTAGGAGATACGCAAAAAGTAAAATTAACATTACCAATCTTTGGCCACAAATTAACAAAGCTATTTTGAATGGAGAACAAATTAGTACTTATACTAGAACGAATAGTTATTTAACCTGTAAAACGATTTTTAGAATTTTTTGATTCGCTCAAAATCACGTGAAAACTGAAACTAATAACTAGTTGCCACAAATTCCGTTCACTTTTCAGACAAAAATATCAGGACCATATTGTCCAGAAAGTCGTCACCCCCCTCTCTACAATTTTGACAGTAAAAAATTCAAATCAATTCAAAAAGTAGGTAATGTACTACCTAATCGAAGGTAATTTTTTGTACCTAACTTCGTAAATTAATTAGTATTAAAGAATTAGCAGTTTCGAGTTCAAGCATTGCACCAATCTTAATCAAATCTTTCTCAATTTTAATATTGAATTCTAGAAAGAGAAAATCTCGTCACTTACATTTTAGGGTGATACCCTTTTTCTTTCACTGTACCATTAACTAAATATTTAAGGCTTAACATAATTTTTTACAGAAAACTACGAAAATTGTGAAGCTTATCGGAGATTTTGCCGAAAAAGGGTGGCCAGACGTATCAGCAGTATTTAAAGATTTCTGTGTCATGGCCGAAGAAAAGCAGGTATGGTGTAGAAGTTACATATTTACAACAATTCAAAAATTTCATTATTATAAAAACGCCTACAGTGTAAAAAATCCTTGATAAAATTACAGTTCAAAACACAAGTAGTTTAAGTAGTTATGAGTTCCTCCTGACGAAGTTGATTTGTGTGGACATTATCTTCCACATCGACCTCTTATTAAACTAATCAGTAGTACAACTCCTATTAAGCGAGTATTTGGTGCCTCGGAGAGAACAAGAGGTGGTACTTCATTAAATCAGAGCTTGCAATGTGGACCAAATCAAATAGAACTTATTCCTGACATCCTTCTTAGGTTTCGAAAAAATAAAATTGGAGCAAAAGCTGACATTAGGAAAGCATTTTTACAAATTAGTGTTGCTAATGAAGACCACGATTATTTAAGATTCCTATGGTGGAAGAATCAAGAGCTGAAGACTCACAAGTTCTATCGCCACACAAGGGTTGTTTTAGGCGTAAAATCCAGCCCATTCCTCTTAGGCGCAGTCATTGAATATCATATCAACAAATCAGACAAATTTGACTCATTATTCAGACATAAACTTCAAAAAAGTTTTTTTTGTGGACAATGTGGTTTCTAGTTTGATTGATGAAAAAGAACTAAATGACTTTGTTTCTTCATCAACACAACTTATGAGGATAGGAGAATTTCACATTAGATCTTGGGAAAATTCAGTTCAATATTTGGAAAACCAGGAAATTGCAGAATCGTTAGTACTAGGATTGAAGTGGAATCGCCAACTAAGTGAAATCTGAGAAATCTTTGTTCCTAGGTGAACTGGGGTGACAGCAGAAAACTTACCAAATTGCTCCATTCACATCTTTTGCGATTCAAGTCAAGATGCATATGCAGCTGCTGTCTTTTTGCGTAATGAGGCGTTAAATGAGGGAATTCATTCATGTCAATTCATATCAAATGTTTGATTGTACCTGAAAATCATAAAAAAAGTTACCTAAGATTTAATTAATAAGAAAAAATCTAAAAACGTTAAATAATCTTAAAATTAAAGTTTTTATGTTCATCTTAAGTAGATTTGTTAATACATAGTACATATTTATATGTTATATACTTGTATATATATATAATATATATATATATATATATATATATATATATATATATATATATATATATATATATATATATATATATATATATATAATGAGGAGGTTAACATGCAATTTATCTAAAGTATTTTTCTCTTTTTTAAGAATGATGTTTATGCTGAACTTGTGCAGCTCATAGTAGAGGAGTACTCCGTAAGTATTTGTTTGTAATTACTTATGTTCTATGTTTAAATACTATTTTAAGTAGGCATATGTATATTGCGGAAAAAAAACAAGTAATTAGAGTGATCGATATTTTGGTTTTTATTAAAATTTTTCATACGTATTCATTATATTTCCATAGAAAAATCTTAAGCTATAGATTTATTTGGGCATACAACCAATATAACAATAAGAATTACATAAATTGAAATATTTATTAAAAATGTGATAAAATTAAATTTTACTCTGATTTGGGACTGTTACGGGAAATAATTTTCTCTTGTAAAGAGTTGTGGCAGCATTTATATTTTTAGAAAGTAATATTTCTGAATTGGCATTAAATAAACCACATTATTCTTTCATTTAAATGAGCATTTTACGCTTAGCATAAAGAACGCTTAAAAATACGCCTAAATTATCGTGTATAAAAACAAGATAATTTCTGCTTGTCTGTTACAGTATCTTTTTAATTATAATTAATTAAATGATTTTTTTTTTTTCGATTTCGATTGTATTGGAAAGGGATTAAATGTAATAATAATCGATCCAAACAACCTGGCGATAGATTCAAAATCAAAGAGAATTTTCGCTGTCTTATAAAGAAAGTTAAGCAACAGCCAGACGTAGCAATAAAGAATATAGAAAGCAATATAGAATTGAGACATATCTTTTTTGGAGATTTTAAAGTGGCTTTTGATTGTATTACTGGAATAGAACACATAACACAACAGAAAAAATAAAATGCATATATATATATATATATATATATATATATATATATTATATATATGTATATATATATATATATATATATATATATATATATATATATATATATATATATATATATATATATATATGTATATATATATATATATATATATAAATATATATATATATACATATATATATATATATATATATATATATATATATATATATATATACATACATATATATATATATATATATATATATATATATATATATATATATATATATATATATATATATAACGTCGTTGCCGAGTGGAAGGATTAAAACAGGTCATAGGTCAGGAAGGAGGGTACACAATTTATTTATTAATTATTAATCAGAGCAGTCATGTCAGTGTGTACGAAAAGTTGCGCTCCTTGGTTATATGTTAGGGAAAATCATGCAAAGTAAATCCGTAAAATGTTTCAATTTAGGGAAAGAGGGAAATTTTAGAAATTACTATTGGTTAATTAAATAGATCACGCCATTCCCAGGAGGCTTAAAGGGAGGAATGTCTTTATTTAAATTTATGCATAGTTGAGCCAAAAATAGGTTTAGAAACAGGATGTGGCTTTTTAAAAGTATGATAAAGTGTTTCGATTTGAAATTAATTAGTAATAAATAAGGAGTTGTTTTTAACGAAGAAACTAACATAAAAAGATTAATAAAAGCTTTTTATGTTACGTCCGAAAATGTCTCTATTTTGGGAAAAGAGGGAAATCTCAGAAATTACTATTGGTTAATTAAATAGATCACGCCATTCCCACGAAGCTTAAAGGGATAAATGTCTTTATTTAAATTTATGCATAGTTGGGCCAAAAATAGATTTAGAAACAGGATGTGGCTTTTTAAAAGTATGATAAAGTGTTTCGATTTGAAATTAATTAGTAATAAATAAGGAGTTGTTTTTAACGAAGAAACTAACATAAAAAGATTAATAAAAGCTTTTTATGTTATATATATATATATATATATATATATATATATATATATATATATATATATATATATATATATATATATATATATATATATACACACTCAAGAGTCAAAACATTATGACAACCCCTACATTTTGCGATGAACACTCCTGAATGACGTGGAAGGCACGTGATCAGGTGAAAGTGGTATTTAACTGTTGCTGGAGAGTTTGATGAATCATTCTTTCACTTACTTCTGTGTGTGATGGGAAAGGCTGCGGATTGTAATGGCTCGAAGGCTCGGAACAAGTATTTCTGAAAACTTCACTACTCGTGAGTTGTTCGCGATCTACAGTTGTTAGTACTTATGGAAAGTGGATGAATGACGGTGAAACCAACAGTAGACGACATGGTGTTGGACGTCCACACGCTATCAAAGAAAAAGGTCGTCGGAGATTGTCTCGCTTGGTTGAGCAAAACCGGAGGTAGACAGTAGCTCAGCTGATAGCCCAATACAATGCAGGGTCAAGTAGAATAGTATCAGAGCACACTGTTGGATATGGGGCTACGCAGCAAACGTCCCACTCGTGTGCCTTTGCTGACCTAGCGTCATCGCCAACTACGCCTGCGCTGGGCCCAGGAACATCGCGACTGGTCCATGGATCAGTGGGAGAGAGTTGCCTGGTCAGATGAATCACGATCTGTCATTCATCACACTGATGGCCGTGTCAGGATACGCCGTCTTCCAGGCGAACAGTTGCTCCCTCAGTAGGTCATACACAGGCCGGTGGTGACGGTATTATGCTTTGGGGGACATTCTCTTGGGCGTCTCTGGGACTCGTGGTTGTGGTAGAGCAGACAATGAATGCTACAGGGTATCTGAACATCATTGCGGACCAGTTGCACCCTTACATGGCCTCTGTTTTTCCAGCTGGAAACGGAATTTTCCAACAGGACAACGCCCCGTGTCACAAGGATCAAATTGTGTTGGAGTGGTTCCAGGAACATGATGCTGAATTCCAGTTCCTGGATTCAATGTCCTGGTCGCCTAACTCACCGGATCTCAATCCGATATAACACATTTGGGATGTCATGGAACGGCAGCTCAGACTTCAAAGACCACTAAGTCGCAACATCTCGGATTTGCGTGACCGTTGCTTAAGCATCTGGTACAATCTGTCTCCGGCCATCTACCAAGGACTTGTGGCATCCATGCCATGAAGGGTTGCAGTTGTGTTGCGGGCTAAAAGTGGGTCAACTCGTTATTAAGAGGTGGTCATAATGTTTTGGCTCTTGAGTGTATATATATATATATATATATATATATATAATATGAGATGAGAAAAAAAGACAGTTGTTAAAACATTTATTTAAAATATAACAAAATAATAAATTGGAAAAATCAAAATTGGCATTCAGTCTTAGCTGATTTGTTAAATAGAATCATGCCTTTCTGAACAGTTTATGGTATTCCATAGAATACCAAAAACTGGCATATTTTATAATTTAGACCATATTTTTTTAAGTTTACTGATGATAAATATGTTTACAAATTCAGAAGGCAGAAAAATTATCTTTGTAATACTTTGAAGTAATATATTTTATTCTCTAAAGAAAATTATGTATTTTTAGTCGACGTGTGCTGATTTTATGCAATCTGTTGCATGTAAAAAAATGACAGACCTGAATGTGAGTATCACTTGGTATTTTAAATAATTTAATATTTATATATATATTTATTTATAGAATAAGTATTTAATATGTATTTTTTAA
Source organism: Parasteatoda lunata (assembly GCA_949128135.1). Lineage (NCBI taxonomy): Eukaryota > Metazoa > Arthropoda > Arachnida > Araneae > Theridiidae > Parasteatoda > Parasteatoda lunata. The sequence continues at coordinate 83,783,361 of OX421970.1, read as the reverse complement.
AATTTAATTTAATGTATTTACTCAAAGATTTATTGTATATTACTTAATTTTCACGATATGAACTTATAAATTTGATAATAAAACTAGGATTTATTTGTAGAGCAATTACTGAAAACATTGCCAGCTAAATTATTGTTCTTAACCCCTGCATGACCAACACGTGAAAAAAAAAGTACCTCCTCAAGTCTGCAAACAAGGGGTCTATACGTACAAAATATTGCTTACGCACGCGACGTAATACGAGATGTCAGAATCAGAAAGGCTCGTTTTATAACTATCGTAATAAGAATAGCATTATCTCAGATGCGTGTTCATGGTCAAACTTCAATTAGAGACTGTTAGACTATTTTATGCGTTTTTAAGTAAATTTATAGTATTGTTCCGTTTCCAGAGGACGTAAGAATTCATTAAACTATTAATGCTTCAGTGTCGTATAACCAATTGTAGTAATACGCATTACTGGTACTGTGAGATTAAAAAATAAGTACTTCTTATAATTATGTAGATATTTATCATTGTATTAATAAGTTTTTAGATCAAAACACACAATTAGTAAAACTTACATGTATGGGGCGTAGAGCCGAGGTAGCTCATTAAATAGAGCGCTCGCCTCTGAGTGAGGTGGCTCGGGTTCGAGTCCCATCTATGGCTGATCAATATGAATTTCGTACCCGGCTCGCACCGACCACAGTACAAACGTAAAATATCATCAGTTGTAGACGGATCATGAATTACAGTTCCCTTGCCGTCAGACTAATCATAGGATATTTCGCAATTTTCTTCTTCATGTAGCGCAAATGCAGATTAATTCCACCAAGAAGTAATCCACAAAAGCTTATCTCTCCCAATACCTCAGCCAGGTGATCCTTTGTCTTCTGAATTGGATTAAAATTACCAGGCTTCGGAGTTGATCTCTAGTAGTCGTAAACCCAAAATTTTGTTCGGGTGTTCAAAGACGGTTATATAATAAAATATATGGGCAGTAAGCTTTCGACTGTTTTCAAGAATAATCTGTTGGAAACACATTTTTAGATTGCGGCTACCTCCCATAATTTAACAATTATCCTTTAACAATCAGTTGAAAATTAGATAATTATAATCGGATAAAATATGCTTTTGTGCCTAATTTCGTACTTTTAAATATCATCAGCGCTGGTTATTTAGCATATTTTAGGAGAAACTTAAAACATTCGTATCATTAAACCAGTTTACGCCAAGCCTAGAAATGTTTTAATATGTGGTATTGTTTTTATTGAAATATCCTAAAATTGTATTCATTACGACACAAAAAAAGTTTCATTTACGAAAAAAAAAAAAAAACTTTTTTTGAAATATAAAAAGATGAAGTAGAAAAATCATTGAATAAATCATTTATTTTACAGCCAATTTTTTTATGACATCTGTTTTACTTTTATTTCATTTATTGAAATTGCAACTTTTTCCCACTATATGATTGGTCTCATGTAAAATACTTATACATTTTTAAAAAGTTTAATTTGTCAAATACCATTTCATGTTAGAAAAAAAAAAAAAAAAAGAAACTGGCGTAGTTTAATGATTTCTCAACAGAATATATTTAATAATATTATATATTTATATAATTAATAATATTATATATTTGCTGCCATCTAGTGTGGCAGAAACTAGACGTCCAAATTAACATGGCCAACTGTATCTCACCTATTGTGGTGGTCCTGAAAGAGTGGATACCACTTCTGGAGAACGCACTAGGTCTGCTCATCGGGAATACTGATTGTGTAGCTCGAAGGAAATTAAAAGAAAAAAAATTATATATTTAAATTACTAACATAATATAGAAATGCTCTCAGAATGTGTTATAATAAGTTATGACAAGTAACTTTGAAGTGTTAGAAGGTTTTTAGAGGGGTGGGGACAGTGAAACTTTTCTATAATAGTTGAATTGGCCTTATTTACACAGATATTCAAATTATAATATGCGCATATTATCTAATTATTATTAAAAATTATTGTTGTTACCTTGTTGTTAAAAAATTATTAAAATTGCAAAAAACAGAAAATAATAAATAAAAACAAAATGATAAAAACAAAATTAAATAGTTTCTGTTACGCAGTTGTAAGTTTTGACTGACATTTTCTACATAGTTTTTTTTACATATACATTATTTTATTTTAGGACTGCATTATGGATATGATGAACAGAATTCATGCCGCAGGAATATGCTGATGACCCAAATACTATCATCGGAAATATTGCTGCAAACCTTGAATTTTTGCAGAAATAAAATCTTAATAAAGAGAAAAATAAAATCTTAACAAATTTAAACAACAAATGCTTCTTTTTTTTTTTTGTAGAATTCAGATACGTTTTTATAAAATACAGTCCCTGGACAAAGTATTAGACGCACTTTGAGAATCTATGTAAAATCTTAATTATCAGGTGATAATATACAGCTTTATTGTTTTTACTCGGCTGAATGTAATTGTAAGTAGAAGTTTTCCGTATTATGGTTGTAGAGAGGCTGGAAACATAGAAGAAAAAAGATTTGATAGTTTTTTTCTTTCTTTCTGTGGAAATGTAATTGTAAGTAGAAGTGTTTCGTAATAGATGGTTGTAGAGAGGCTGGTAACATAGAAGAAAAAAGATTTGATAGTTTTTTTCTTTCTTTCTGTGGAAATGTAATTGTAAGTAGAAGTGTTTCGTAATAGATGGTTGTAGAGAGGCTGGAAACATAGAAGAAAAAAGATTTGATAGTTTTTTTCTTTCTTTCTGTGGAAATGTAATTGTAAGTAGAAGTGTTTCGTAATAGATGGTTGTAGAGAGGCTGGTAACATAGAAGAAAAAAGATTTGATAGTTTTTTTCTTTCTTTCTGTGGAAATGTAATTGTAAGTAGAAGTGTTTCGTAATAGATGGTTGTAGAGAGGCTGGTAACATAGAAGAAAAAAGATTTGATAGTTTTTTTCTTTCTTTCTGTGGAAATGTAATTGTAAGTAGAAGTGTTTCGTAATAGATGGTTGTAGAGAGGCTGGTAACATAGAAGAAAAAAGATTTGATAGTTTTTTTTTCTGTAGAAATTTAATTGTAAGTAGAAGTGTTTCGTAATAGATGATTGTAGAGAGGCTGGTAACATAGATGAAGAAAGATTTGATAGATTTTTTTTTCTCTGTAGAAATTTAATTGTAAGTAGAAGTGTTTCGTAATAGATGATTGTAGAGAGGCTCGTAACATAGAAGACAAAAGATTTCATAATTTTTCTTTTCTGTAGAAATGTAATTGTAAATAGAAGTGTTTCGTAATAGATGGTTGTAGAGAGGCTGGTAACATAGAAGAAAAAAGATTTGATAGTTTTTTTTCTGTAGAAATGTAATTGTAAGTAGAAGTGTTTCGTAATAGATGGTTGTAGAGAGGCTGGAAACATAGAAGAAAAAAGATTTGATAGTTTTTTTTTCTGTAGAAATTTAATTGTAAGTAGAAGTGTTTCGTAATAGATGATTGTAGAGAGGCTGGTAACATAGATGAAGAAAGATTTGATAGATTTTTTTTTCTCTGTAGAAATTTAATTGTAAGTAGAAGTGTTCCGTAATAGATGATTGTAGAGAGGCTCGTAACATAGAAGACAAAAGATTTCATAATTTTTCTTTTCTGTAGAAATGTAATTGTAAGTAGAAGTGTTTCGTAATAGATGGTTGTAGAGAGGCTGGTAACATAGAAGAAAAAAGATTTGATAGTTTTTTTCTTTCTTTCTGTGGAAATGTAATTGTAAGTAGAAGTGTTTCGTAATAGATGGTTGTAGAGAGGCTGGTAACATAGAAGAAAAAAGATTTGATAGTTTTTTTCTTTCTTTCTGTGGAAATGTAATTGTAAGTAGAAGTGTTTCGTAATAGATGGTTGTAGAGAGGCTGGTAACATAGAAGAAAAAAGATTTGATAGTTTTTTTCTTTCTTTCTGTGGAAATGTAATTGTAAGTAGAAGTGTTTCGTAATAGATGGTTGTAGAGAGGCTGGTAACATAGAAGAAAAAAGATTTGATAGTTTTTTTCTTTCTTTCTGTGGAAATGTAATTGTAAGTAGAAGTGTTTCGTAATAGATGGTTGTAGAGAGGCTGGTAACATAGAAGAAAAAAGATTTGATAGTTTTTTTCTTTCTTTCTGTGGAAATGTAATTGTAAGTAGAAGTGTTTCGTAATAGATGGTTGTAGAGAGGCTGGAAACATAGAAGAAAAAAGATTTGATAGTTTTTTTCTTTCTTTCTGTGGAAATGTAATTGTAAGTAGAAGTGTTTCGTAATAGATGGTTGTAGAGAGGCTGGTAACATAGAAGAAAAAAGATTTGATAGTTTTTTTCTTTCTTTCTGTGGAAATGTAATTGTAAGTAGAAGTGTTTCGTAATAGATGGTTGTAGAGAGGCTGGAAACATAGAAGAAAAAAGATTTGATAATTTTTTTCTTTCTTTCTGTGGAAATGTAATTGTAAGTAGAAGTGTTTCGTAATAGATGGTTGTAGAGAGGCTGGTAACATAGAAGAAAAAAGATTTGATAGTTTTTTTCTTTCTTTCTGTGGAAATGTAATTGTAAGTAGAAGTGTTTCGTAATAGATGGTTGTAGAGAGGCTGGAAACATAGAAGAAAAAAGATTTGATAGTTTTTTTTTCTGTAGAAATTTAATTGTAAGTAGAAGTGTTTCGTAATAGATGATTGTAGAGAGGCTGGTAACATAGAAGAAAAAAGATTTGATAGTTTTTTTTTTTTTCTGTGGAAATGTAATTGTAAGTAGAAGTGTTTCGTAATAGATGGCTAGAAGTGTTTCGTAATAGATGTAATAGAGAGGCTGGTAACATAGAAGAAGAAAGATTTGATAGTTTTTTTTTCTGTAGAAATTTAATTGTAAGTAGAAGTGTTTCGTAATAGATGGTTGTAGAGAGGCTGGTAACATAGAAGAAGAAAGATTTGATAGTTTTTTTTTTCTGTAGAAATTTAATTGTAAGTAGAAGTGTTTCGTAATAGATGATTTTAGAGAAGCAGGTAACATAGAAGACAAAAGATTTCATAATTTTTCTTTTCTGTAGAAATGTAATTGTAAATAGAAGTGTTTCGTAATAGATGGTTGTAGAGAGGCTGGTAACATAGAAGAAGAAATATTTTTTTTTTCTGTAGAAATTTAATTGTAAGTAAAGTGTTTCGTAATAGATGATTGTAGAGAGGCTGGTAACATAGATGAAGAAAGATTTGATAGTTTTTTTTTCTGTGGAAATGTAATTGTAAGTAGAAGTGTTTCGTAATAGATGGTTGTAGAGAGGCTGGTAACATAGAAGAAGAAAGATTTGATAGTTTTTTTTTCTGTAGAAATTTAATTGTAAGTAGAATCGTTTCGTAATAGATGATTGTAGAGAGGCTGGTAACATAGATGAAGAAAGATTTGATATTTTTTTTTTTTTCTGTGAAAATGTAATTGTAAGTAGAAGTGTTTCGTAATAGATGGTTGTAGAGAGGCTGGTAACATAGAAGAAGAAAGAATTGATAGTTTTTTTTTCTGTAGAAATTTAATTGTAAGTAGAAGTGTTTCGTAATAGATGATTGTAGAGAGGCTGGTAACATAGATGAAGAAAGATTTGATAGATTTTTTTTTCTCTGTAGAAATTTAATTGTAAGTAGAAGTGTTCCGTAATAGATGATTGTAGAGAGGCTCGTAACATAGAAGACAAAAGATTTCATAATTTTTCTTTTCTGTAGAAATGTAATTGTAAATAGAAGTGTTTCGTAATAGATGGTTGAAGAGAGGCTGGTAACATAGAAGAAAAAAGATTAGATATAGTTGTTTTTTTTCTGTAGAAATTTAATTGTAAGTAGAAGTGTTTCGTAATAGATGATTGTAGAGAGGCTGGTAACATAGAAGAAAAAAGATTTGATAGTTTTTTTTTTCTGTGGAAATGTAATTGTAAGTAGAAGTGTTTCGTAATAGATTGTTGTAGAGAGGCTGGTAACATAGAAGAAGAAAGATTTGATAGTTTTTTTTTCTGTAGAAATTTAATTGTAAGTAGAAGTGTTTCGTAATAGATGATTGTAGAAAGGCTGGTAACATAGATGAAGAAAGATTTGATAGTTTTTTTTTTCTGTAGAAATTTAATTGTAAGTAGAAGTGTTCCGTAATAGATGATTGTAGAGAGGCTGGTAACATAGAAGACAAAAGATTTCATAATTTTTCTTTTCTTTAGAAATGTAATTGTAAATAGAAGTGTTTCGTAAGCTTTTCAAAGGGAAAAAAAATACATTATTCTGTATAGAAGGTTTTGCAGGTCGCATATTATTGGTTGCGGGTCGCGGATTGTGCTCCCCTAATATCTCATATCAATTAATGTTTTATCTCAATCAATGCAGCACAAAAAATAACACGGAAAAAGATACTTTTCATAGATCCTACATAGCAATGAAAAAAAGTATGCATAGGTACACCCGAAACGAAATATTTTTTATACGCAAAAAACCCTTTTAAAGTTTGAAATATTCGTTCACTCTATTGACTTGTGTATACAGGGTCTCCAGTAAATGTTTTTTTTTTAAATTTTTTTATTTCCAATGGCAAAAGAAAATGACAAACTCTTACAAGAACAGTGAAGAAAAAAGGGTGAACAACAAGTAAGAGAAAAAAGTCACTATCTCATTAACAGATGTCGGGCACTCCAGTAGCGCCTCACCTCAGAGTCTCCACGCATGTGAGGCGCTACTGGAGTTCCCGACATCTGTTAATGAGATAGTGACTTTTTTCTGGTTTTCTCACCTCAGAGTCTCCAGTAAATGTTGCAAAAGACTTCTAGAGAGAGTCGGGTCAATAAGAATTACCTAGGAAAACATGACCGGGGATGTCATCTTACCTTGCTAGGGGCGCTTTTCTATTATGGATACGTTGTTCGGGTGCCTTTGAACTCGCAATTATGACGATATTTTACGTCAGCTCCATGGTCGGGGCGAGCCGGGTGCGGAATTCGCACCGACAAGCCATCGATGGGATTTGAACCCGGTTCATCTCATTGGAAGGTGAAGGTTGAACCGCCACGGTTACTTTTAGTTATTATCGAGAGTTTTATTAAAATAGGCGCAAAATGCTGTTTTATCGTAATTCAATGATTAGGCGAGCTTGTCGACAATTCATTAAATTACGATAAAACAGGTAATACTGTATCTATTTAAAAGCAGTTTTTGACAATAACAATATCTAGATAGAAAATTAAGAAAATTTGGATAAATAAAAGTACCTCATGTTCAAAGGCACATGACGTAACAGCATATAATAGGAAAACACCCTTAGCGGCTTACGATAAAAAAATAAATAAAATAAAAAAATACAAAGGAGACAATGCCTTAAGTAAAATTAAGACAATGAAACTTGGGTGCTTTCCTAGTTACACTATTTGGACCACATTTTTGCGTCTACTCCTTATAATTTGAGTCATAATTATAAATCCGTCTTAAAAAAATCGATGTGTCTCTTTAGAGAATGTACGGTGAAAGTCCGTTATAACGAACCTTTTTTTCTTTTATGATTTATGATGGACAACTATTTTTAATTAAAATACTTATCTAGAATAGACTGTTTTTGTCTCCAGATGGAGCGATAGTACGGTGAAAGTCCGTTATAACGAACCTCTTTATCTTTTATGATAGACAACTATTTTGAATTAAAATGCTTATCTAGGGTAGACTGTTTTCATCTACAGATAGTAGACTGAATTACGTAGTTCTGTACTTAGTAAAAGACATAAATTTCTAAAACATGAATGCTTGAACAACAAGCCTTTGTATTAAAAAAAATAAAATGAAGTGCAATACCTTTTGACGTCATCGATAACAGTGAATGTTAATTTTAATACTGTTGTAATATTGGAGAAATAAAGGATCGTGATAGGTATGTAGTCAACGGAAGGTGCATTCTTTTCAAGTGTATGGTATAAATATTAAAAATAGCAGTAGAAGTTTTCTTTTGCTCGGAAAAAGATAACTTCGTTCGTTTGCCGTACCCGAATTCCTTTCTTAAAATATTCGATTCAAATTTTAATGAGGTATCAATATTCGTTTTTCGCTTTGCTGTATGTAATCGATACCAAAAATAAAATAAGAAAAAGATGTCTTCCATTTACATTTATCTCTTTCGTATAATATTCTTTATTTAAACATCAGGAAAATATATTTTCCTAATAACAATTCTTTTGTAATAGCGGAATGTTAGTAATTCTTAACTTGTTAAAAATATACAAATTTTGCATCCTCAATGTTAGGATTTTGACGGTGAGTGGGAAATTTGTCTTAATAGTGGATTAATCGTTACGTGTCGTACGCATTATATCGAGTTTTTCTGTATGTTTTCGTGTGATTTCATAATTTATTTAGCTCTTGCAGCTCTTAGTTAACTAAATTTAAAGTTTGCCTCTTGAATCATTAAGATAGCACCGTAATGCTTAAAAACCCGACTTTTTATGTAAAAAAATATTAGAGTATTCTATATTTTATTTTAATTAAAAATGTTTTTGTTTGAAAATTTTATTATTCTGACATTAATAAAAATCCCAGTTTCAGCGATAATATGCCTATAGTGTCCGTTGTAAGAATTTTTAATTTTCTTATGTAGTAGCTAAAGTTAGTAAATTTTTCTTTTTTTGAATTCAAACAATACCGTTATAAAAACTGAAACTAATTGAAGGAAGAAGAAAAAAAAAATTCTAAAATATGTTTTAGACAAATATTAAGCTTAAAAAATTACATCTGGACAATTTAGAATATTTTCAACAACAAGGGCAGTGAGTACATAATACATAAATATTTTGTTTAGCAAATATAATTGCCAATTAAAAAATATTTTTTTGCTAATTGTGTAGTCAATATTTTATTCATTTATATTTTATTCGAATTGTGTTTGCGAGGAATCGGTATCGCGTCCACGATGAACTGTCGCCCCGACGAATTGTGCGTGACGGATTGACGCGACTCCCGAAATTTCGACTTCTTTCCAACTTGAACAAACTTATCAGAGACACAAAAATAAAATGTCTAAAATAATAAAATAAAATCGAAATTTTTACAAACTCCGCTTTTTTAAGTGGACCAAAAAGGAGAAATAATTATATTTTTGTCACACCTACGCGCCTTTTGTCACACCTAAACCACAAACGCGTGGTGGATCATTTTCGTTATTAACTTCAGTTACTACCAAAATCTCCCCTTCATTTTTAAAGTAATGTAACAAATGAATTTTGTAAAAATGTACTTATTTTTTAATTGATTAATTATTCTTTATCAACTTTGCTTTAAGTATATCAATATAGATACCCATTGATTAACAAAGTAATTAGTTGCTATTGTTATTAATGAACGATTATGAAAAATTATAAAACGCATACTTTAAATTTAAAGAGAATATATACTGAAATAAAAAAAAAACTTAATAAATATGACATGAAAATTTGCTTTTTAATTAATATTAATATTAGTGCTAATTAATATTTGTGTATAACACTTTTCGTTTCGCTCCTGTTACTACACAGCAAATACAAACATTACAGCCCAGAAAATATTTTAAAAATAGTTTTGAAAAATATTAAAAAAAAGGTATACTGGAGAAATTATTTTTTAAAATTAAATCTCTTATTTCAATCCTGCCTTGACCAGATATGTCGCTAATCAAATACAGATTATTATGAATGAACTCGAAATTTCGACGGATTCTCCATTATCAACGAGTAAGAAGTTCTTTATGCTATGATGAAATAATACGGCATGACTGCTTTGATATGACGTCATAGTTGAAATTTTATTGATTAATAGCCTATAATTATAGAATAAATCATAAATGAACAATTCACTTAATTATTTTCGATTCAATCTAGTTTTCTTTAATATTTTCATATGTTAGTTTATTAAATTGTAAAAGGGTTTTATTTTTATTATTATTTATAATAGAAATGTATTGCGACCCAGCCCACTTTAGTTCTTGTTTCAAGCACGTGGTTTCGTTCTGTTTTCGGAGGTTTTTATATTTATGACATTTCTAAACAAATAAATTCTTATACGACATGAAATCTTTTGGTACAAATCAAGAAACTCATTTCTTGATATTGTTTGACTTATCCATATTAAAAACAAAAAAATCAATCGAACTATTTAACTTCTTGTTGCGGATCACTACATTTATTGTAATAAACAGAGGGTAAACTGTCTTCGGTTAATTTTATTTCACGGAATTTCTGTTTCTGTGTTCGCGTGGGAACTAAATAAGCTTTTGTAGACTACAAACTATAAATATATGCTCCTAGAGCAACCAAAAAAAATTTAAAACTATAAAAAAAGAACAAAAAAAATCGCAAAATAACTAAATGATTAAAAAAATACTTTACATTTGAAGTTCGAAGTGAAATCTTCTGGAATACCTAAGCAATAGGCCTAGTGAAAAGGAATTCATATTTCAAGAAAATGAATCCTAATGGTCCAAATTATCCCGTTGCATCTTTGTATGTTGGCGATCTTCATAATGATGTTACGGAGGCAATGCTATTTGAAAAATTTTCAACTGCTGGCCCTGTTCTATCCATCAGAGTCTGCAGAGACTTGATCACTCGTCGTTCATTGGGTTATGCATATGTTAACTTCCAACAGCCTGTTGATGGTATGTTATTATGTTAAAAATTTTTCAATAGAGCTGTATTTTATTAATTATTACTATAAGGATTCAATTGGTAATTCATGCCATACAGTTATATAATAACTCTAACCTATAAATGCTAACAGTTAGCTTATGAAAACTTATCCACAGTTATTTTTCTCAAGTAATTAAAGGTATTGCTACATATGCTTATAACATTTGATTATTTAATTAATAAATTTATTTTCAACTGATTTTGACGATCACTTCTTATAAACAATTCAAACGCATGTATATAGACCTGATTTAAAGTATTATGTTGTGTTTAATTAGTATAGGTGGAATTAAAAAAAAAAAATACCTGATTATTTCATTTTTAAATTTGAAGGAAAAACACCTTAAGGGTTGGTGTATCCGACAATTTTATTTTTTTAAGTATTTGGTACCTGTTGAAAAAATTAATTATACAAATATTTTTTGTTTTATAGAAATTAGATTTTAATTGATATTTTTGCATTAATTTTTGTGGTAAGAGAAACCTTAATCCCTCCTATAATAAATATTTTCAACATTCATTCACGCAAGTATGATGGAGGTATATTCACTCAAATCTTTCACATTTTTTGTTTAATTTATACTGATTAAAAATGTTGGGTTAATATTTACATTTTCATCTTGCTTGCTAAATTATAAAAATATTATCATAGTTGGAGATGTTCATAAGAAATGTAGTTACTACAGTCATGAACCCACAAGCTAGCATTTAAAACAATTCCTAACCTCAATAGTTTCACACATAAATTTTTTTATTTCAAAATTGTTAGGATTTTACAAAAAGTTTGAAGTATTTAATTGAGAACTTATCCGGACATTAGGAGCAAAAAAACATTTATCTTTTTATTAAAAGCTAATTTCATTTTCAATCATAACTGCATTAGAGAATATTATTCATTCTGTACTTAAATTTAGATGATTATTTTACACTTTCAGAAAGAATTTTGATCTGTAATTTTATGAAAATAGCTTTGTTTTGAAAAACACTCACATTTGTTATGTAATTTTATTAAATTACCTTTTAATTAAGTGAGAATTGTTTAATAACTAAAACTAACAATGCTTACTTTATGCAGTTGTTAAACTGAATTTCTATGTGTATCCTTTTTTAAAACAATAAATTTTAAAGCTGGTATTATTCAAGTATACCTATAGTTTTTGCCTTTGAAAATTTTTTTGATGTTGTAAAAGGTTACAATCAAACATGGAATATATTAGTATTTTTTTTAATGTGCATCAAATATGTATGTATTTTTTTAATTTCAAAACTTCTAAGATTTTTAAAAATATATTAACAAATTTTTAAAATTTCTCGCAAATTGCTAGGAAAGAAATTTTATAAAGAAACAATCACGTGCTAACTTTTATAACTAACTGTTATGTGTGCTTTAAATACACTTCAAGATATGAAGAATTAAAAAAAATTTCAGTGTGCTTGTTTTATGCTCTTGCTATTAACATTATTTTAAATTGTAGCCGAAAGAGCCTTGGATACCATGAACTTTGATATGGTGAAAGGTAGACCCATAAGAATTATGTGGTCTCAAAGAGATCCCTCATTGAGAAAATCTGGCGTCGGAAATGTGTTTATTAAAAATTTGGATAAAAGCATTGACAACAAGGCTATGTATGATACTTTTTCTGCGTTTGGGAACATTTTATCATGCAAAGTAAGTTTGAGGTTTTATATGCGTTTTTTCCCTATACACATTTTAGTGTTAAAATAATATGAAACATTATTTAAAAGAAACTTTTAAGAAAAATACATGTTAATAAAACTAAGCCTGATGTAAAAAAATACTTTTTAAAATGATACTTTAAAAACATAATAGATGTAGAAGATTAGATAATAACATAAGTAGAAAACATAGACTTTTGTAAACCTAATGATTGATTTACCATTTCTTGTATTTTGCTTTTGTAGAACAGTTCTTCAAAGTGAATAAAATATTATTGAAATTTTTTGTAAATATTTTGTATTAAAGCAATTTTTATAATGAGAGATCACAAGTTTTCTATAGTCTTATTAATAGATCATCAAAATATATATTTTATTGATACATTATTTTTCCTTTTTTAATAAATTTTGTTGATAAACTGTAAAATTTTGTTATAGAATACAAATTTGTAAAAAATTTCGAGCTAATTTATGATAGTTTTTCAAAACTTCAACTGTTACTGTCTTGAAATCTTAAATTTCTCAAAAGCTTTGGATTTTCAAATTTTCTGTTACGAATGTTTTTACTAGACACTAATAAATGATTAACGGTAAAGTTCAGTTAAAACTTTTTAATGTAGTTGAGGTTGAATTAACAGTTTTTATTCCACACATGCCTTCAAATTTCATCATCATTATTATTTTATTCTGTGTTATAGGGATTCTTGATAAGGCTTGGCAGTGAATTTGGCTTAGTTGGACCTCTTCTATATGTGACGGCAGACCCATTCTCACACATATACTGTTTTTGTAGGCTATTTTGTTACTCGGAATTGTTATTCATAATTTTTTAATTTATATTATTTGTTTGGATCAACATAATTGAATTTAAATTACATGAATATTTCTTTAATTTATGTATATATTTTATTATTTTTTTAAATTTATTATGATCTATTTTTATAAATAGAAACATAACTAATTAATAACGTGACATGTAATTTATAATTTACATTATTACATTTATTTCTGTATATAAACGTTGACAAATTATAGACATCTATTTTGGACAAATTATGAGTTCATACATTTATCATTTAAATTTTCTTTGAACATGAACTTATGGACTATTGTATTTTTGATTAAATTTTTGGGGACCCTGAGACACAGAAGTGCTGCAAAAGATGTTTACATTTTACAAGAATAAATTTGAACATTGTTTTAAAGGATACTATATAAGTTTTAATTAATTGAAAGTAATACTTGTTAGAGTATATCTTTCCAGAGTGGAATAATAAAAATTTATTTTTTTAAAAAGTATTAACAATATTTAATTTCCTCTTATAAATATAATATTAATACCCATTGATAAATGATACCCAATTTATAAAAAAAAATTGATTCAAGTAGAGTATTGTTTATTTGGACACCAATTATACGAGTTGTCTAAGTTACCGGATAGATAAAGGACCATGCTTTTTTTTTTCTTCAGTTTTCTTCGAAAACATTTTCTTCATGAAAGTTCATTCATATTTTCAGATTTCCTGTAGAGGATTAACAAAGTGGTTATTTTGTCAGGTAGCAGTGTCCTTTGAAAAAAATGTCCCCTCTATTGACACTTTACTCTGTCCAGTTTCAGTGAGAATAGAATGTTGTACTATATAGTGTCCTGTAATGATTTCTATGTGTATTTCTATATATATTTTCTATGTATAACTTAGCACCCATTTTATAGAAAATAAAATTTAAAAAAGTTATGAAATTAACTTTTAAATATGCTATTTGTAATACTCTAAACTAAGTAATACTTCCAATGCTGAGGCATAAAGTGTAAAAGCTATCTAAAAGCTTTGCCACAGCCATATTTTTTATTAACCGGATCAGCCTTAGTGTTTACTGGTCCTGATATTCAGCTTTCTGCTATAATACACTTTTTAGTGAGCTAACAGTTTCTTAATTTGTTAATTTAATCTTGCTGTTAAAATAGAAAGACTTATTTTCCTAAAAGCTTATTTAATTTATTTTAAATAGATATGAAAAATGAATCAGCTTTTTGTTTTAGCTATTTTATTGTGATTACAGTTACATTATAATTTTATAATATTTTACTTTATTATTCAATAATACAGTTTGATATGAATATTTTTTTATAAAAAAAGTTTGTTTTGATTTTTGGCAAAATTATGTGCTAATTTTGTCATTTTTTCCTTTTTCTTCCCATAAATGGAAAATTATGCATGCGTCGTAACTTTCTCTTCAGTTTTCCATCTATGATTTTTGGCAGATTTGATTGCTATAGCCCTATAGCGCATAACTGGAGTCACTGCTATTTATAACTGTAATGAAATAGTATATTAAAAGCTTTTGTTTCATTAAAAACTTGAGGTTATGAGTGAATTGAGGTTATGAATACTCGTTTAAATTTAAAATTTACTAAATATGGGCATAAAATTTTACCATAGCTCTTTTATGATTGTAAATTCTAAATAATTTTATTAAGAAGGCTGTGGATTATTGTACTTATACCTTTTTTTGCTAAGCCACTTGAATTTATGGGCCAAACTGTGTTAATTGTTACTATGTGGTAATCCGTAATTTCCTCTCCTCCATTTGGTTTTGAATGGTTATGTATGGACTGGAAATATTACGCCATTGATGTTTCTTGTAAGTAGAAAACTCTATTATATATGAATTATTTTTTCTTCATAAAATCACATTCTATATATGTATGCTTTCTCAAATATTGAATCATTTTTTAAGTTTTTCCTCAATTTAATAATTTATTTGGTGCAAAGCTAAAGTATAATATTCCAAGGTCCTATTATCAATTTTTTATTTTTATAGTTCTTTAAATATCTATTTCAAATGTAGGTTGCTACAGATGATGAAAGTAATTCTAAAGGATATGGTTTTGTCCATTTTGAAACAGAAGAAGCTGCAAATAATGCCATAATGAAAGTGAATGGTATGCTTTTGAATGGACGAAAAGTGTGAGTTTATATGTAGTTTTATGTAAATGTGAGATCTTGAAAAAAGTAATAACGAAATGCAATTTAAGTATCAAAATTCTGTTATTGCTCACAATAAAATAACATTTGTCGTAACTTTCTCACCTCTCATTTAAATAATAAGCAAAAACTTTTCTTGTTTAAAGGTTTGGCTTTTTACTATTGCCTGTTTCAATACGAAAGTCTTTATTAAAGCTTTGAAAGTTTAAGAAGTATAGAGTCTTGAGCAACAGTTTGGATTGCACACATTTTAAAAAGCAAAATTGTAAAAGTTTGAGGCATTTAGGATATGTCTATATCCGAATTTTTGTAAATACAATAAAAAAAAGGATTAATAAGATCTGGCCTGGAAACTAAACAAAAATATTGGATATATATTTGGACTTATTTTAAGTTTTAACAATTAAAAGTTTGTCTTTCAGTATATTTTGTAAAAATGTTAGATTAGTTGTATGGTCTCCCAAAATGAAATGACTCCTTTCAGTCCAATAAGCTTCCAAACCAGATTTTAAACCAAGTGTCATAGGGCAAATCAATATTCTGTTTCTTTTTCTTTAAAATTTTAATGTGGATAATGCTATAGATTTATTTTGATATATGCTTATTTTTATTGAAACTGCTGAAATCATGGCTCCAGAATATATTTGTTTATTGATATTAAAAATAATGTAGAGTATGTATCTCCTCTGAAGTTTGATTTAAATAAAACTTGAAACTTTTAAGTTGTAGCTTTAAAAAATCATAAAAATGAAAAAAGAAAATGAAAATGTCTTGCACTTTCATTTAAAATAAAGTTGTCTTTATTGTTATATTCTCAGCTAATAAATACAGGAGGATGTTAGTTTTAGAATCTTTCATTTTTTGAAAAATATTGAACTAGAGAAGTTTATTGTTGTTTAGAATTGTGTTTATTGATTTGTTTCATTGTTTTTGTTAAGTTTTTCTCATTCTGAATGTGCCAAGTAGCATTAATGCCATTCATAGTAACCATATTTATTTCTTTATTTGATTTTTTTTTCGTATTTGTGAATTTCTTGTTTTAATATTATTGGATAAATATTTAAGCATTTTGAAGAAGTATAAGTATTTTTTGTATTAAAGTAATAATGGATTTATTATAGATTTGTTGGTAAATTTGTTCCACGCAAAGAACGTGAGAAGCAATTAGGAGAAAAAGCACGCCGTTTTATGAATGTTTACATTAAAAATTTTGGTGATGATTTAGATGATGAAAAATTACAGGAACTCTTTGAAAAATATGGAAAGATAACTAGTGCCAAGGTTAGTGTTAATTTTTTAAAAAAGAAAGCATTTATTTAAATTTGTTTTCTTAATGACTTTATTATTTTTATTTAACTTAATTAAACTATAGTTTTCACAACTTACTTCATGGGTAGCTTTGTTCATTTAATTATAGCATCATTAGATAAAAGTTGATTAAAAGATTTGATAATAGATTAATATTTCTGTTTTTAATGCTTTTTTTTAGGTCATGGTAGATGATTTGAGTAAACCAAAAGGTTTTGGTTTTGTAAGTTTTGAAGATCCAGAAAATGCAGAAAAGGTTTGTTTTCAATTATTTCTGTGATTGATATTTTTTTTTATTTCTCTACGACGAATCAATGTACAGGGCCTCTGGTGACTTAAATGCCGCTACTTGCCAAGTGGAGGTGTCTAAGGCTAATACTACTTAATAAAAGCAGTTAAAAGAGAACTATGTTCAGAAAAATAATGATTTTTTTTTAAAAAAATGACTATCTAAAAAAATTTTGTTGACAAACAAGCGGATTGTATGAAAACTTATGAGAACAGAAAAGGACATAGATTTACGATGCAATCATTGCAAATTAAGTGCGTCAAAAGTGAAATCTGAAATTCAAAATCATGAGTATTAATAATTTCTACAGCTGCCAACTATTTAGATTAAATTATATTTCTTTCGATTTTTTTGCTTTGTTCCACAAATACTTAGGTCAAAATGTTTAGATTTTTCGGTATTCTTGCACAGATTCTCTCCTTATGATGATCTTTTTTAAACTAAAAGCAGATTTCTTAAAACTAAAAGAAACTGAAAGTAGATTGAAAATAGCAGGGTTGCAACATGTGACTAAAATGCGACTATTTGCAACTATTTTCGACCTGAGGCAACTGTGGCTACTTTTTTTTTGCCTGAAAAGGCTATAAAAGCAACTATTTTCAGGAAAAAAAAAACTATTAGGAGACTTTTCTGTGCTCCTAGCAATTTTTTTAAAGCATAAATTGGGGGTTGACAACCTGCGGCCTGCGGTAGCTTCTGAACATAATGATTTTTTTTCTCCAAAAAATATAAAAATATTGAATTGCAAGTTTGAGTCATCACTTTTTAAAGCACTCAATTTGCACCGATTCCATTGTGAATCTATTTTGTTTCTCAATCGTCTTTTCTGCAGTTATTGCTATGAAATTCTGCATGATTTTAAAAAACCCAATTTATAATAGGATACTATGTTGCATGAATTTCGAATTTTAATAATCACTTATATATATATTTGCTAAATCAGTTATTGATAAAAGGAAAAATTATGTGAAATGGAAAATTAATAGAAAAAGTATGTTTTTTTTAACAAAAAATTATTTTTCTGAAATGATTCTAGCATTTTAAAAGTATTTAATGTTCTGCAAATATACAAAAAACTTTTTATATAAAAATTAAGTGCTAGAACACTAATGTTTATTTAAAAATTATCATATTGGCCATCAACTTGACTAAATGGATTATGGTATATTACAATGAAGTCATTTAATTAAATTTTAGTTTTATTTTTGAAATTCTTTTTCTTCTTATTTAGACAACTATTTTCTTAACTTTAGGCGACTATTTTCATGCTTTAGGCTACTAAAAGCAACTATTTTGTTTATTTTTTTCTGTGGCAAATCTGAACTAGAAGCAAGTTGAGAATAATCTTTCAACTCCTCTGTGTTTCCTTATGCATTCAAACCAGTATTTTTGTTTATTACATTCACCTTTCTGTTTTGTGATTTGTCAGATATCGATAGCATTTTCAATTTCATTTTGTTTCAATTATGATTTTGTCCCCCATTGTGTATACCTTTCTTTATTTATTTGGCGATAAGGATCCTAAAAAGGCATTAATGAGAGTCTTTGCAGAACCCTTTGTATGTTAAATCAATTTCCTTTAAATTTTTAAAACTTTTTATGTTATTTTTATTATTAGAGGATACTTATTAGGCTATTATTATTTATTGCTGAGAATACTATTTAGATTATTAAGGAGGCCCTGAATATTATTTTACATAACTCTTCTTACATTTAACACACTGATTTTCCTGTATGGTTATTTTACTTTTATGGGGTTCGTGTAATGCTATGAAAGTTTAATGGAAATTCTGCTATTTTTTATACAAATGATAGAAATTTTCTATTTGCGTATAGATTTTGTTCACTCTATTAGAACTTTGCAAAGAGAAGTAATGGGCAGTAATGCTATTACTCTGGTAGAAAGGGGTTAAATAATCAGAAATTTTTCATATGTTTGTTCAGCACTACAACTTGTTACAGGCCAATGTTGTCAAAGTAAATTTTCTTCATTGAGATCCTTTTGCCATTATGGTCCTTCAATGGCATTCAATATTTTTTTGCGCTGTCCAGCTTTCTTCGTTTTCCTTACCATTTTTTTAAATATTGCTTTTAGTCTGTTATAGTCACTTCGTTCGTGTGTGTAAATATGTCTTAGCCACATCATTTGATGTATTTTGATCACTTTTAATATATTTTTTTCTTTGACATTTATGTCAAATTCAATATTAAAACAGATTTTATCAAATACCATTTTCTTTAACCACACCAAATATTTTTCACTCAAAATTGAGGAGCAAAATCAATAATAACCACAATAATATAACAATAAAATAAGAGGACTGAAGTCAATATTTGCAATATAGAAAGAGTTTCATCATGAAAATTTTTGCCTTTACATCTCTCTTGTATTTTGTAATTTATTTAATGTGTCTAAACTTATATATAATATTTTAAGATTCATACAGTCCAGGAAAAACCTTAAAATCTCAGGAAATTTAAAATTAGCTTAACAAATTAAGTAAATCTTGAGAAAAAGGAAAATTTTTGTTAAAAATTTGTAAAAAGTAAAAAAACCTAAAAAAATTCTAGCTTTTCTTTATATTCATAAGAAAAATTAAAAAATCTCATAAAAATTTGTAAGTTTTTTAGAAGCAAACAAATACTATGTAATATTGCTTAGGGTGATAAATGTTGAAAAAAGTTATAGTTATTTTGTAATGATGTATATTAACTTTTTTTTATGCTTTTAAGGCTTTATTGATATGTTTTGTGTTAATGATACGCTATGCATTTGTGAACTGATGCTTTGGATGGTCAGGAAAATCTTGGTTAATTTTTTTTATTCAGAAATAGTGTACAAACCTGGTTTTAGAACTATTTTAATTCAATGATTGTGTTAAGATATAAACTAGTAAACTAGTTTCTAGTTAATTTTAATAAATTTAATGCTATGCATGGTTTTAAAATACAGACATTATTGTATAATAAATGGTGAGGTTTACAATTTCCTGAGAAATCTTTAGAATAACAATTAATGCTCTATAGATAAGAAAATATTTTTAATGTCTATTTAATTTATTTTGTCTACTTTGCATCAATTTACTGTTATTTTATATATCTATTAAAAAAGGCAATTGTTTAGTATATCTTTAAAAAAGAAAAATCCATACTATTTTTTATTAAAATAATATACTTTTCATGCGTCAAACTAAATTAATATTCAGCAGATTTTCATAATTTTAAATTATTCTGGATCTAAGAGAGTTTTTGTTCGTAATTATATTAGTTTATACTTTCATGCTTAAATATATTAATTTTATATAAAGTACTGTTATATATTCTGTGAGAAATTAAGTATGAGAAATGGTTCAAACAATTTGTAAAAGAAAGTTAATTTCAGGATAATTTGAAAAATAATTAGCAGAATATAAGTTTTCAATAAATAGGAAAAGAATTGTAAAGGAATTGACAAATCAAATATTTACAGTTTCACTAATGGTAGTTTACCAATGAAATTTAACTCGTAACATTTAATTTAAAGAAATAAATGTTGGACATGGGGGCACAAACGTAAGCAAACGGAATTAATTCTTTTTAGTACAGTATATATTATAAGTGAATAATTTCTACTTTTATAGAAAAAACTGTTTTATGCTAAGAAGCTACAATTATAGGCAAAGCAATACACAGGGCTGGTGAAGGGCAGGGAACAGGAAACATAGTCCCCTGGTAACTAAATAAAAAGTGTTTTTGGATTGAAACAAAGTTTGATAAATTTTGCATCTTCTTATTTTGTTAGTTTTTTAGTACACTTACAAGTTAGCTTTTTTATGCATCTTAATTTTTTTAGTATAAACTTATTTCAGATCAATTGTACAAAAATCAAACTATGTGTAGCTGATTTAAATAGTGTTAATCTTGGAGTTATAGTTTTTGATATAATCTGAATTCTGGTTGTAGGCTGTTGAAGATTTAAATGGTAAAGAATTGAATGGCAAAACTCTCTATGTTGGAAGAGCTCAAAAGAAATCCGAAAGAGCTGCAGAATTAAAGCGAAGGTTTGAATTGATGAAAATGGAACGAATTAGTCGATACCAAGGTGTTAATCTGTATGTGAAAAATTTGGATGACGCAATTGATGATGAACGTTTAAGAAAAGAGTTTGCACCTTTCGGAACAATTACGAGTGCTAAAGTGAGTTCTTGTATTCAATATATCAATTTATTATTAAAGGGTTGAAGTTAGTCAAAAATTTTAAATTATGTGATAAAACCACTAAGGTTATTTTTAACATTTCAAAAATATTATTCTTAAATATGTAAGAATATGTATAGAGCTGCCAAATTAAGTAACTGCCTGGGGTCCCTATCGAGGCAATAAAATATATTAGTAGTTCTTAAATTAAAAAATAAAGATGGTAGAAAATGAAAATGTATTGAAAATTATTTACCTATAACAAGTCATTAACATTATATCTAACTTATTTTTTTCTTGACTGTGTTTCTCTCTATTATTGGCAGATGGCAGCACAATAAGAGGCATCTATAACTTCCTCTTGATTATATGAATGCATTGATTTATGCTAATCTGAGAATTGAAGTTTTTTTTTTTTTTTGTACATTTAAAAAAAATTCAGATAAATGATTTAAGTTGTCGATAATATGTCATGAAGAAAAAAATGTAATAAAAAAGTGTGAATTAAGATGAGAGCGATGCTAACATAATCTTCTTGATTGCTGTGTAGGATAGTGAAATATTTCTAAATAAACTTAAAGTAAAATTTCTATCAAGCTTCACTCTTGGGACGTTAAAAAAAGAAATGGGAATGTCCTGTTATTTTATTGTGGAAAAGCACATAGCTTCCATTAGGGTTTGTCTGTTTTTTTTAAGATAGTTGGTGAATATTTCTTAATAAAAAGATCTCTGAAAGACAAATGCAGTAGTAAATTGAATAGTGATGCTGAATTACTAATTGTATTGTATGCAAGGGAAAATATAAGAAATTTTAAAATAAAAATGAGAATTTTTTCTATAGTTGTATATCACCTCAGTTTTGTGGTAATTTTTGAATTGTATGGATTTATGTTTTAAAGTAGCTTTATATAGTTAGGATAACGTTTTGATAAATTTCAATAGAATATTCTGATATTCTTTTAAAAAATGATTTGATACTAGTTAAATTTCATCAAATATATTAAGCATTGCAGAAACTTTTTTTCTCTTGGTTATTGAATTCTATTTTGTCTTAATATTAATATTTTAAGATTATGAATGTTTAAATCATGTAATTATTGATGTAAATTTTAATATTGAGTGTACTTTTTTTTATTAATAGTTTATTTTATTTCAAAATTCAAATCTAAAGTACTTCAAAAATTTCACAGGTCATGACCGATGGAAATGGGCGTTCCAAGGGATTTGGCTTTGTATGCTTCAGCTCCCCAGAAGAAGCGACAAAAGCGGTAACAGAAATGAATGGAAGAATTGTGGTTTCAAAGCCCCTATATGTTGCCTTAGCTCAAAGAAAAGAAGATAGAAAAGCTCATCTTGCCTCTCAATATATGCAGCGAATGGCAGGGATGAGAATGCAGGTGAATATTAGTAGGAATTTTTTATAATCATTTTGTTGGTTTCTTAAGATATAACATATAATTTTTAATCTTAAGTACATTTGTTTATTTATTTTTTTGTTATTTCAGAAAACTCAAAGCATTTTGATAATATTTGTTTATGGGTGAATATGTCATTTCTGTTAGTGTCATGAAAATTTGCTAATAAATTCTGTTACATTTGGGTTATAATAAATAATACACAGTTTTATATATAAACTCAGTACTTGTGAGATAATGTCTTTATACATAGTATAATTTTTATTACATTTCAGTTGGGTCAGATGTTTAACCCAAGTGGTGCTGGATATTTTGTTCCAACAATGCCCCAAGCTCAGCGAGGCTTTTATCCTCAAATGGCTCAAATGCGTGCTACTCCTCGTTGGCCTACAACACCACAAATGAGGCCTGGAGCTCAGCCTGCAGCAGGTACTTTTAATTGAAAGTTATATCCTACTGTTATGGTTATAAAATTCAAAATCTAATTATTATTTAATTTCTTTTATATTTCTGTGAATATTAAGTTTGATATTTTGAACTATTTTCATAAAAAATATGTACAAAATGCATGCGATTTTAACATCACTAAAAAACAGTTTAACAAATAGTTTTTTTAAAACATGAGAATTAAATATTGGAAACCTCACATCACAAATGTGTGAGAAGAGGTGAAGTGCAGGAAATGAAATGTAGTTGCAATACAATTACAAATGCCAGAATTACAAGTCTGTGAGGAGCTATGAGGAATAAAATGTTTGAACAAAATGTTTTGTTTACATTCTGTCCACCGTCCTAGCATATTTGCAAAGATTTATAATGTGTGTTCCTCAGTGGAAAAAAATAACCTCAGAAGAAATAGGTGTTCTTAAATATATAAAAATTCATAGAAACTATTTTTCTTTTTTAAAACTGCATATTTTACTTTATTCTAAAAAAATAATCATGTTTTAACTTTAAATACAAAAATATGGTCTTAAGTTGATAATGAATATTTTTACTTGTTGCAGAAAAATGTGATTTTATTTTATCAGCACTTCATACAGCCAATTTATATCTGATTTGCTGTTATACAAATAAATTATTTATTAAATTGAGCATGTGTTATATGTTCTAAAACATACTAATCCATACTAAATTTAATAGCTCATAATGTCTTTGGCATATGAACTATCTTAAGATATGCCCAAATATAACTCTTTAAACAATGATTGGTAGATTTAGTATTAATGAACTTATATCTTACATTTTTATCCACATATTCATAATATTATAAGTTGTGTTAAATTAAAACTTAACATTTACTCTAAATATGAATTTTATTTATTGATTAAGCTTTAAAACATCTTTGAATTCAAATATATATTGTTTTTTATTTTTCACAGCTTTCCAAGCCATGCAAACTGCGGCGCCATTTGCTAGAGCTGCTGCACGTCCTGCTGCTGTTGCTGCTTCTCAAAATCCCGGTATGAGAGCTGGTATAACTGCTCGACCAATTACTGGTCAACAACCCAATGCCGCTGCGGCCGCAGCAGCAGCTGCTACTGGAACAAGAGTTGCTGCTATGGGTACTACTGGAGTCAGTGCTGCACGGCCTGCTGGTGTTCCCGCACCAAGTGTTAACCAAGGCCGTCCTGCTGCTTATAAGTATACATCTAACATGCGTAATCCTCCTCAACCTCAAACAGTTCAGCAAGCTGTTACACAACAAGCTGTTGCTCAGCAAGCTGTTCACATCCAAGGACAAGAACCTTTGACCGCTTCCATGTTAGCTGAAGCAACTGCTCAAGAGCAGAAGCAAATGTTGGGTGAGCGATTGTTTCCAGTTATTCACCGTTGGTACCCTGATTTGGCTGGCAAGATTACTGGCATGTTGCTGGAAATTGATAACTCAGAATTATTGCACATGTTGGAACATCATGAATCTCTTAAGGCTAAGGTATATTTATTTGTTATACTAACTGGTGTAGAGATAAGTTTTTTATTTTATTTTAATATTGATGAATATTCGTTGGACTTCATGAAGCAAGATTAATTTGTGATGTGATTTTTTTGTGTCTCATTTTAGTTTTTACCAGTCCCATTTTAGACTCTATCATTATTTATCTTTCATCATTATCTATCAGTTTAAGCAAATTAATTCGAGTTAGGCTCAAGGGCTTAAAAAAAACCCAGATATTTTTGATGAAGATTGACCCGTTTGGTTTAAAATGTGTGGGTTTAATTACAAAGATGTATAGAAAAATGTACAGGGATTAAAATAGAATAAAAAATTATATTTTTGATGAAGATTGACCCATTTGGTTTAAAATGTGTGGGTTTCATTACAAAGATGTATAGAAAAATGTACAGGGATTAAAATAGAATTAAAAATTTTCACATTTAATGTTTACTTCAATAATTATTGACTATTAAACTAGTAGTAAAAAATACCACAAAGGCCACAGAAATGCTTTATTCAATAGAAACTTTAATCCATCTCTTAATGATTTGATTTAAGAACAATTGAAATGAAAAAAATTGGATTATCTCAGAATTGTTAAATATCATGAGTGTAGGGACCATATAATAATTTACTTCTGACACAAATGTTTAGCTTCAATACTCATTGTATTGACATTTCAAAATTATTTAAATTTTTTTAATCATTTCATTAAAGAAATACTGAAACAAATGAAAAATGTTAATAAAAAATTTATTTGGGGCCATTTAATAATTTACATTAGTAATTTGAATGTATTAAAGTTTTTTAAGTTTGCTTATTTCTTTATATATCTTTATAAATTTGGTATGATCTATAATACAGGGTAATTCAAAATGAATATAGCAATTACAAATATCTATAACTATTTAATGAAAAAGAATTTATGGATAAAATTTTCACAGAATGTAGAAGGAACTTAAAAATTTCGTATTCATGTGTCACAGATTTTCTATGTGACTTCCCTTGGTCACACGGACATCTATGCAATAGTCCATTTCATGCCTTACATTCTGAAGCATTCGTGCAGTCACCAACGCAAGCGCTACTTTTCCCTTTGCACAAACATTTCGTTTCTCCAAATATCCGATGCCACCTGCATATGTTTTTCCTATTTGGAGGTTCTTGATTGTAACGCTTCTCTGCACTATGATAACAGAAAGACAATTGTTAAGTTCTTGCATGCAGAATGCTTTCTGTACGGGACTCGCCATTTTCACTAAGAATCTCGAGCATGCGCAGGATTCCACTTCACTGCGCCTTACGTAAAGAAATTTTTAAGTTCCGTCTATATTCTATGTTAATCTTATCAATAAATTATTTTTCATTAAATTGTTATAGCTGTTTGTAATCGCTATATTCATTTTGAATTACTCTCTATTAATCTTGTTAATGCAATGTTGAATATGCTTTTATTGAATAACTTTTATATAAATCTAAAAAATACACTTGATAACCTTTTTAAATAATGGTGAAATCAATCATTATTTTGAATTTTTTTTTTTTCATTATTAAGTTCATTAATTATAATTTAAAAAATAGAATGAGCTACTCAATATTGAATACATTTAAAATTTTGTATAAATTCGTTTTATGGTTTTTGTGGTGGCTATTATAATCAAGAAAAGAGCTTTTTGTTAGAAACTAGGTATTTTACCCTGATCGTGTAAATGTCTTCGATAATTAATTTGGATTTTGTTAATATATATATATATATATATATATATATATATACAGTGAAACCTCCTGTTATGGACACTCCTGCAAAATGGGCGCCTCTCAATACGGACATATTTTTAATTCCTTAGGAATCTTCTATGAATAAACCATTATGTACATTCTCTGCAAAGTGGACACCCTGTAACCGGATGCGGACAGCTATTTTGGCCCTGAAACGTTACTTTCTATCTCTTCAAACTGGACACTTTTTTTTCTTAATTAAGAAAAAAAAACTATTTCTGCTTTAAATTGAAAGGAAAAAAAATGCAACTTTTCACCATTTTTAAAGCATGTAAATTTTTTTCCTTATACACAACTAAAAATATCACTACTGCTCTCCTGAAATAATTCAGGGCATCTTTTGATCTTTTCATTTGGACCACACAGGTTAGGAGACCCCTCAAGTTGAAATGATTTCACAATTGACTCATTACTTAAAGTAACAAAAAAAAAAAAAAAAGAATAAGATACGTAAAAATATGTGAGTGAGAGATTAGATGTGGACACACATAAATCCTAGCATTTGTTTTGAAATATTTAAAAATATAAAAGGCTCAAGCAAGATAAAAACATTTGATTTTCATTTGAACTGTTATTTGATACATGATTATCGTTTTAAACTATCAACAAGTAAAATTACTTCTCATTTATCAAATCTTATTGTTTCTCACATTCTATATTCTTATAGATATTTTTCATGTAAATTTGATTATTTTTCAAATCTAACTGTTTTTATATTTGATTACGATTAACATATTAACTAAATGTGCTTTTAAAAGGTTATAGCAATGATAATACAGTGTGCATAGCAATTTTAAAAAGTGCTTAAAGGTGCTTATTTTCGATTTTCGTTTTTTGAAAGCCCTTAAAGGTGCTTTTTTAATTGTGTGTTTTTAAAAAGTGGTTGATATTCCCTCTTTCAAAATGATAATTTTTTCTTTATCATGTTGATTTTCTCTTTGAATTATGCAAAAAGATGCAGTTCACATGGTTCTATTTAACGTTTTCACAATTCACTCAACCCCAATCTATTTCGGCGTATTGTTAGTCCGTAGCGTATCAAAACGCCATTCGTTTTGCATGATTCAAAATTTCATGATTTTTGCCAATTGTCAAAAACAATGCCAATATTTTTTTGACATGACGATAAAAACAAGATAAAACTGTCAATTGTCAAAAACTTTCCAACCCTGCCAAATTATGATATTTTTATAAAGTGCTTAAAAATATTTTTAGAGTGCTTAAAAGGTGCTTATTTTTTGTTGAATAATTTGGCTACGCACCCTGTAATAGTAGCTATTAATTTAATTAACAAAATATTTTTTATTGACTTATAAAGGAAAAGAAATAATGAATGAGAAACATGCACAAATGGTCGGTGAGTGGAGCTTGCTTGCCACATAAATACTTTAATAATTTTTTTTTGTTTTACAGGTTGAAGAAGCTGTTGCAGTACTTCAAGCTCATCATGCTAAAGAAACTTTGGGTGCTGGAGGCATGAAGAAAGATGCTTAATTGCCTTATTTTTACTATAAATATTAGTTGTTAAACAAAAAAATTAAAAAAAAAAGAATGAAAAAAAAGGGCAAAAATAAAAAAAAAATCCCACGTGAATACCATGAACTTATAAAATAAAAAAGGACAAAAAAAATTGAAAAATCCTAAAAAATGTGTGGAGGATTGATGTGTGGCATGTGATGCAGTTATTATTTTTATGTATTCTCTCGCTTTATTTACTCGATGTTTTTTCTTTGATATAGTTTATTATTTGTTTTTGGGATAAGTATCCAAATTTAAATAAAGTATCTTAGTCTATTGAAACTTTCATCGTTTTGACTCAACTTATTAACTTATTAAATAAAACAATTAAGTGTTTATTATTGTTTTAGTCAATATAACGTTAAAAAATGCCCTATGCAAAGTCTGCTAATTTAAATATTTTGAAAAAATGAAATGCATAATTGTAGCTACAATGGAAGCACAGCTTTTTCAGTAGCCTAATATTTCTGTTTTATAAAATAAAAAGTCACTATGTATCCTAATACATCTTTTTCACTGATCAACACAGTTTCTTAATTTAACATAAACTGATCTTTTGCATTGATTGGATGAAATAAACAAAATTTCTTTTTACCTTAATTTTTATGAATTGTAAAAAGTTTGTGCTTAGAATTTGGATGGTATTATGCATTTTAAGTATTTTAAGCAATCTCAGCACAATGCATGAAATAAATTTATTTCAGTTTTCCAAATATATAAAACGAAGCAGAGGGAAAATGATTTTTTAACAATTCTTTTCTCTACTCTTTCATGTCTACATCGCTACGTCATGCGTTATTTTTAAAATTTCATCTTTGAAAGGAATTAAAAAAATTCAATTAATTTTATTTACAATTTTTTTACCATATTAGGTTTGAGAAAGAGTTTCGATTTATAACTTCTACATTAATAAGTTCTATTATTGTTGGAAAGATAATTGTGCATATGTTGTTGAATGTTTATGGGGTGGTATAGCCGAAAAATTAGAAATTTTGTTGTTATTATGAAAATTAAGCTAGAATTAAATCCATTTAGAGTCACCAAATTTTGATAAAAAGTGACTTCACCTGTCCTGAATTCTTCCAGACTAGTAGTTCTGTCAAACTAAAATAAATATGGAGAAAGTACTAAATTGAACTATAGTTCAATATCAACAGAATTCACTAATAATAGTTAGCATTTTTGACCATTTAGAATATTCCTTAATACGTGAAAATTTGATCATATCGTTAAAACAGAAGTTATTTAATTGATATTTTTTTCCTTTGCTCACTGTACCAAATTAAATGACACACATACTTAATATACATTAAAAAAAAAAGTAGAGTAATGTTTTAAGATCATTAAAGAAAAATAATGAAAAAAAAAAAAAAAAAAAACTGGATAGATAATCTGTGTAGAGTTAGGTGTATATTCATAATGTTTCCGTAAAAGTAAACAAATTTTCTAATATAATTATAAACTTGATCAGCGGTTCCCAATTTTTATCAGCTACAGAACCCTAAATAATCGAGGTTTCTTTGATGGAACCTCAACTTAATAAATAATGCTCGTGTTATTTGTGAATGTATTAAACTATAAGAGACTATGTTTAATTAGAGGGATGGATATTTTTCATCTTTTTTATTATTAATAATCTTAAACAAGGTTTTTATATCCGACAGTTAAATTGTTACAGTTAAATCCTATTGCTTTATATAGTCTAGTTATTTGTTTCTGGTGTATATACATAAGCTAAAAATGATTAAATAAGCTAAATTCTGACTTAAAAACTAAAAAGAACTGCTATAAACGGAAAATGGTAATTGTGGAAACATATTTCTTTATTGAAGAATTTAGTTATTTTGATTTGAAAAGCGTGATAAGAATTACTAATGTAATATTTTATAAATGCTTGTTCTTTTCATAATTCGTTCGATATATTGCTATTAGAATTTTTTTATTTTCCTTTAAAAAATGCCATTTCTATTTCATAAACATTTAAATGAAATAATTCCATAAATGCCGGTGTAAGATTAAATAAATTAGGAATTATAGATTGGATTTAAATTTCATCAGAGGTTTCAAGTCTCATCTCTGGCTATTAGAGTGTTAACTAGTGGAACCCCTTTAAATCTTCCACGGAACCCCATTTGGGAACTGCTGAACTAGATTACCCAGCTTTCAGACGAGTTGTAGTTTTATTTACGTCGCACTAGAGCTGCACAATGGGCTATTGGCGACGGTCTGGGAAACATCCCTGAGGAAGATCCGAAGACATGCCATCACAATTTTGATCCTCTGCAGAGGGGAGCTTTCAGACGAGGAAACGCATTAATAAAGAATATTTTCTTTTTATGAGATTATTAACGTGTTACCCATTAAAAACACTCCCAGCTCGAAATAAATTCTGTATAGAAACCGCAGAGGAAAAATTAAAGATCAAGTTTAAATTCAGTGTGAAATGTAATAGGTGGATCGCAACGCTCGAATACGCCATCTGGGGAGAAGGCTAGTTCCATGCTTTTGACCGTCCCCTCTCCTCGTCTCTTCAGTTGTATAGGAATGTACCACGATATTTTTCATTTTCTTAATATTTTTTGTATTTAATTGTTAAAAATATTTTTTAAAATTTCCTTAACACTTTCTTTTAGAACTATGTTTAATGTAGTTTTCAGTTCCATATAGTTTCCGAACTTAAAAGATTTTAATCTATTTACAAATCAAGACAGAAAGTAACGTACTTCCTTCTTCTATGACTCTCCACACGCTAATGGTGAAAGCATGCGAAGTGTTGTCATAGGCAGAAAGTTCTGTTCTGCGCCAACTATAAATCATTTCGTTCGCCAATACCGTTTCAACCTCCATTTGTGTATTTTTTATTTTAAAATGAGTCGTGCAAATATATATTTACTTTCATTTTTTTAAAAGGAGAAATAAAACTTATAAAAAAAAAAGAAAGCTAAACGGTGATTGAATACAAGATATAGGTCGTGACGTATTTTCAAAACCTTATTACGATAACCTTATATATATATATATATATATATATATATATATATATATATATATATATGGGCGAATCTCAGGAATCATTAACCTATATGTCTTCAAACTTTTCTTATAAATATATAACATACTAAGCGAAAATTAACTCTAATAAAATTACAGGAATAACTATGCATTACTAACTTTAAGATACGTACAGTTTTGATCGCGAGTAACTTGCTTTTGGCTTTCATTTCTTACTTCAATCCTACATTTGACAACTTTTCATGAGTGTCGCTTAGAGTGTTTAACATACTTTTTATTTGTTTTCAATGTGTATTCTGTTTAAAAAAAACTGAAAATCACTAAAAACATAATTTAGTAGCTCAGCTGTACTATCATATTTTCTTGAATGATATTTTTCGTGAATATTGACGTTTGCAAACACTTAAAGTTTGCCGGCAAATTTTGGCACGTCAAACCGTAACCATCCAAAATTGAAAAAAAAGGTATATAATCCAATTCTGCGAGTTACAAGTTAAACTAATGATACAAGTTTGTTTTACTTTAAATAAGCTTTTGGAATATCACTAACATAAAACTCGCAGAATTGGATTGTATACCATTTTTTTCAATTTTCGATGGTTACGGTTTGACGTTTATAAGAAAAGTTTGAAGACATATAAGTTAATGATTCCTGAGATTCGCCCATATATATATATATATATATATATATATATATATATATATATATATATATATATATATATATATATATATATATATATATATATATATATATATATATATATATATATATATATGGGTGTGTGTATGTTTCAAAATAAAAGACCTCTGTGTTGAAATTTCTCATTAGTAGCAGAACGTTTTTCAACTGAAATAAATAGTAGTATTAAGTTTAACAACTGAAACACACCATTTCGCCTTAACAAATGAAGCACGTCCGTATCATAGGAAATCACATAATAAATATGCATTTCAGTTTATTTATTTTTATTCTTTTTATAACTAAGATACATCACTAAATGCAATTTAAATTTTAAAAAAATCTTTTTATAACAACATTAACATCTCTCTAGTATTTTTGTGGCAGATTTATAGAAGTAACGTTATTTTTATAACAAATAGGATTCTGAGCCCGATACTAAATAGCTGTTACATAAAATACTGACCATTTTAGTGAATATATTGATTAAAGAATATTTGTTTTATCATATGATAGAATGAATTATTAACAACAAATTGTTTAAATTGATTAACTAACAACAAATAAATTATTGCAAACATTCACCAAACAAGAAATTTGACTTTTACAAATGATGAGAACAACGAACAACATATGATATAAATTAAAACTAATTTATTATATTAAAACTAATTAATTAACTTATAAATTAAAACTAATTTATTAATATTCTCCTTTTTTTTTCTGAAATATGACTGAAACATGACATTTTCTTTTAGAATGTAAAAAGTTTTAAAAACGAACTAAAAAAGTTCAGTCAACTAGATTCCTTAGTTATTATAGAAACTCTAAGACTTAAAATTCATAAACTTATCAGATTCACGTAAAAAAATGAGCGTTTTTAATTCTTTCTTACATTTTAAATTTGTAGAAAATATAAGATAAGATATTGCATAAGCTTTTTTTTCCTTTTGAAGTAAATAAATAGCTGGAATTATTTTATGATATCGGGATATGATTGTTTAAAAAAATTATTTTCTGGAATAAAAGTTATTTCAGTGTTATCGTTTCACAAAATTTTTACGTTGCATTATCTCGACTATTAAATTATTTTCACGGGTTATCTAAGACTATTCGCAAGGGCATCTCCAAAAGCATAATTTATATGATATTTTTACAAGTCAAAGGTGTTTTGTCTGTTACTATGAGACATTACTGAGATTGTTAGGTGATATCAGGTAAATAATAATTATTTTTTACCATTTTTACTAATAATTTAAATTTCTTTTATTGGTAAAATTAAAATTGCTGTTTTTTTTTTTTTTTTTTCTTTTGATATTGGTATTTTTTAAAAGAAATATTGCGCTATTTTTTCTACATATGAAGCATTTAGAGATATAGTGCAGAAGGGTTTAAAATTTAAAAAAAAAGTGTTGGTTGCAGACCAATTCTTGTTAATTTCTTACTTGTAAGTACAAACAGTGACATAAATGTATGGTTGATGCATATAAATGTAATATATTGATGTTCAATCTCCGATTTTTACTTGAAATTCGTAAAATGCCTTAGATCCATCGCAATAATGCTGAAGGTAGGAGGTCATTGTGGAGCGAGGAATTGTTAGGTTTGTGAAGGTGGAAGAGTTGGCTGCCGAAAACATCTAGAGTAATAATATAAAGAGTTTGCTTGGATATGCGTCTCAGGAACCTTGTGGGCAAGCTGTGGTATCAAGTTTTGGTCTTCGGGTTGGCCCGATGACGAAGTGTTTCACTTTTCACGTTCCAATGCCCGGTTGTCGCTAAAACTTGGTGCAGGTACCCGTACTGAAATGAGCCAGGCTCAATATAGTCGATAGTCACTTTACCATCCCGATAATTTCACCGACGCTAGGCTCACGCTTGTGAGAACGGGAGTTCGAATCCAGCTGTCCGAAGACCCCCCGTGAAGTAAATGGTGACTGGTGCGCGTTAAATTTGTCGGGTCACAAACTCCTCCATGTGCCCATAACAAATTATACCTCTGGGGGTACGGAATTGGAGATTGATCGTTCTCTGGTTCAGGTAAAAATTACGATCTGTGGATGAATGAATGGGTTTGCCCATAAACGGGTGTGACCAATGACTGTGCCAGAAGTCGAATTCTTGACTATAGATGGCGCCACTGAAAAGCAAGAACAATCGTACCCCCTCTGCCTTAATAGCCGACCACAACAACAACAGCAACAAATGGTACGTTAATTAATTTATTTATTGACTAGAATAATTAAGTATATAATCGTTAAATCATCAATATATTGGTGGAAAAAAATAAGGTGTTTTGAAAACATGAGCAATAAAAAACATATTTTTTTCTTAAAGTAAATGAATTACATACTTATATATACTTTATTATACATATTTTATTATATTTACTTTATCATATATACTTCATTATATATACTTTATTATATATACTTTATTATACAAACAGTACGCATTTTTTCATCATGGGTATAGCCAATCTATTTTTTAGCTGTTAGTTAACTTAATTTTATTAGAAATTAGATTTTTAGAAACATGATTGCTTGTTGTCATTAAAGACGAATCATACTTACTTTTTAGCTGTCAATACTTGCACTTTTGCAAGAATTTTTTTTTTAGTGGAATAAAAATTGCAACAATAACAGTAAGCAGAAATTTATTAAGTTTTATCAGCATCTAAAACCACATTAATGATTATTAGACAGTTTATATACGTTTAAATTAATTTAGTATAATGATAAGCGAGAACATTTAAAATCGGATTTATTAAATAAAATAACAAAGTATAAATCAAATCTTGCTACGACTTTAAATATAAATTAAAGTCTCTGGGTTAGGTAAAGTTGGCAGCTTTGTAGTTTATAAGATATACTTCTTTAGAGCTGTTTTTGATTATTTTTATTATATGTCCGAATAATTGTAGGCGCTCATTTATGATTTGGACAAATAGGAAATTTCAGTCGGCAAAATTGGAATTTCCCCCCGACCAAAAATATAAGTTCGAGGCTCCCCTGAATGCAGTGTCATAATAAAGTGATCATAATAATTGTTTCCCCAGGTCTTAGCAATAACTGGGGAAGTTAATAACTTATGAATTCGTTAATTATGTTTATGATTACCGCAAAATAATATGAATTGAATGTGAAAAGACATTCAAAAATATTCTCAGCTTAACAGACTTTAACGAAAAAAAAAAAAAATGTTTAAAAGAAAGTATAAATCAGAATTTAAATTCATTATATCGAAGTGGTTATGTCGGAGAGATGAGATGTTGGTGAAACGACAGTTTACAGAGATATGAGCTGTCGGTGAATAATTGTGTCCCAGAAATCATCGTGAAGGTGATGTGGTTCAGGGGATAGAGCGTTCGCCTTCCAATTAGGTGAACCGGGCTCGAATTCCAGCGATGATTCGAATTCCGAACTCGGCTTGCACTGTGCTGACGTAAAATATTCTCAGTGGTAGGCGGTAGGCGGATCATGGGTTAGAGTCCTCTTGCGGTCAGGCTGACCGTCAGAAGTTTTCGTGATTTTCCTCTCCATGTTATACAAAGGCGGGTTAGTTTTTATCAAAAAGTCCTACACGAAGGGAAATTTCTCCCAATATTTGATCCAGGAGTTCCCTTGTCTTCTGAATTGGATTCATAATTACAAGCTACATTACTAGTCGTAAACTCAAAATTGGGTTGGCTGTTTAATGACGGTTATAAAATCAGAAAAAGCTGTCTGGGAAATAATCATGTCGAAGGTAGAAGCGATTGGCGAAATGATCCTTTTGGCGGTAAGAATGATTATGTAGAGGTATATTCTGTCGGAGATTCTGTTTTTTTGTTTTGTTTTATAGCCGGCATTGAGCAGCCGACCCGAATCTCAGTTCACGTCTATCAGTGGGCAACTCTGTAGCCTTGTAAGTTTGAACTCAACCCAGAAGACAAAAATTCTCCCGGATCAAGCATTGGGACGAACTAGCCTTCGGAGAGAATTTTTTGATGCAACAAACCACTTTTTTGTTCAATGGAGTGGAAAACCTTGCAAAATATCCCACAGTTAGCACGATGGCATTAGGATCTTAATTTATAATCTGTTTACCACTGAGCATATTTTACGTCAGCACTGTGGTCGGTTTGAGCCGGGAGGAGAATTCATATCAACTAGCCACCACTGGGAAGTTTCAGTTCATAATGCAAACAATAACTTTACCTTTCGTTAAAGATATTGTTTACACTATGAACTGAACCATCGGTAAACGTCCCAAAAATCCAACCGGATGATAGGAGTTTTAATTTTTGAATTTTCAAAACATAGCCTCGGCTTTTATTTCTTCGTTTATAAGGAAAATAAAGGAAATGTGTTGTTGTAAGACTCCAAACAATCGAACATAAAGTCTTGTCTAGACAGATTTACTAAAGAAGAATAATTGTCGTATTAGTAAATTATTTGGCTGTTTGTTATGTGTAATACTTGTAAAATTATTGTTTTTTTCTTTAAAAAATTCTAATTGAGGATAGAGTTTTTTTGACGAGTAATGTGGTACCGCTGAAAATTTAAGCCGAATCAATTTGGTTTAACAAAATCTTGTTAAACATATTTGTAATATTTAAAGCTTATATTGATGATTTTTTCCTACATTTTTATGCTTATAACAGATAAACTATGAGTAATGGTACAGAAAAAATGGAAGAAAAGATTAAAGAGAAAAGAAACGTTGCCCCTCAAGTATTTGTTGACTGTATTCTTCTTCTTATATGTAAGTCATCATATTTATTACATACAACTATAGATTTTAAAAACTACAATTGAAATTTATCTAGATATTGTTTCCAATAAGATATAAAAATAATTTAACATGATAAAAAATTTATTCAACTTTTTAGACCAATATGTCTTAGACCAAGAATTTGAAGTTATAATTATAATTAATATAGTAATAATTCCTAGCTATTGTTATGAATATAATTACTACGTCAGACTAAGTCTAATAAGCCGTATACTTTAAACGTGTCGATGACAAACAGACAAGACGAGTAGATCTCTTATCTGCCAAATCCAAGATATTTTTGGGAGTGGTCTGATGAAGGACAATTGGAAAATGCTTTCAATCCACTAGAGAATTATTGCAATTTTCTTATTTTTAGTAAATTAATTGAGATATTTAGGGCAACTCTCCTTAATGTTTATTCCCCCCTTTTAAATTTGAGCACTCAATATAGTTCTACTTGAGAGGTAATGTGGTTTAATTAAATTCTTAATTAAGGTTTCGCAAGGTAATATGGTTCAAGATATCGATATTAAAATTTAATCGATTTTTTTTCATGAGATCCGTGGTAGTCGCGAATATGAGTTTCTTTTTTCCCTCATGTATACTTCTGTTATAATAATAATAATAATAATAATACAATTGCATATTTTTTTAGTTCTTAGAAGAATAACTTGCTTGACTCTTTGACGCAGATGGAATACTGGTGTGATTTTTAGATATATTTTTTCTGATACGTACTAATTACAATCAAAAATATATTTTAGTATTTTTTAATTATAAAAAAACAGTAAAATAACTTTTTTTAAAAAAAATCTGCTTTGTCCCGCAGTGGACTGATCGTTAAGACACGGTTCCCAGTAGATCAGCGAAGTCAAGCATGTACAGGTGGGTGACCACTTGGATTAGTCTGCTTAGGGACCGAGGGTGTGCTGTATTGGTCCTCGTTAAACTGCTACCGAAGTGGGGGTGCCATCCCCTCTGCAGAGGATCAAAATCGTGATGGCATGTCTTCGGATCATCCTCAGGGATGTTCCCCAGACCGTAGCCAATAGCCCGTTGTGCAGCTCTAGTGCGACGTAAATGAACTACAACAACAAAAATCTGTTAGATTATCGAATTACATTTTTACAAAAATTATAATCCAAAAAAAGCAGTTACAAATTTTTTTCATTGATATTAAAAAATTTGTCAATAATTGATTTAGTAAATTAAAGACATTTCAATGATAATAACAGTTTTTCTAGGTGTGTAAAAAACTACAAATAAATGCAAATTTACAAAAAAAAAAAAACATATTGCTTGGAAGTGAGCCGCGTTTGAAAGATTACGTGTGAAAAAATACCAGGAATTTTATGCTATATTTCATAACTATAAATAATTAAAATGCCAAATATAACATTTTCACTTATTTTTGACTAAATGAATACAAAATAATGAAAGAAATATGAAAAATATGTTTCATAAAAATTCTGTGTCAAAGGGTTTAGGAGGGAAAAATTCTCTACTGGTTTTTAATAGCGACTGTTAAAGAAAAAAAAAAAAACTTTAACGTTGTATTTTTTAATTATAAAAAAACAGTCTAATAACTTTTTTTTAAGAATCTGTTTTGTCCCGCAGTGGACTGATCGCTAAAACACGGTTCCCAGTAAATAACAGAAGTCAAGCATCACTGGCTGCGGTCAGTGTGCGGGTGGGTGACCACTTGGATTAGTCTACTTGGGGACCGAGGGTGCGCTGTTAAACTTAAATACTAACTTTAAATACATTGACTCCATAATTTTGTAAATTAACTATAATAAAAAAAATTTAAAGAGCATGACATGAGATATTTTGTTGATAAGTTCATTTCGGCAAGTTAGTTTTTCGTTCTATACACCCTGTTTATAAAATTAGTGATTTTTGAGGAGGGAGATAATCTTGTATTTCAAAACACTGATGCAAGCGATAAAACAGAAAGGATTTAGGATTCCACAATTTTTAAATTAATATGCTGATATATTAGTAAGCGAGAATCGTGTTCTATAGTTTAATTAATTTCTTCTCATAGGTGGAGGGATTGTACCTATTGTTTGGTATTGCACAA
Organism: Parasteatoda lunata; assembly: GCA_949128135.1. NCBI lineage: Eukaryota > Metazoa > Arthropoda > Arachnida > Araneae > Theridiidae > Parasteatoda > Parasteatoda lunata. Next base: position 83,745,081 of record OX421970.1, on the reverse strand, counting down.
CACCAGCTAGACAAGGTTTCTTTTGTGATGATGAAAACATAATGTATCCTGAAAAGGAAAACACCATTACAAACGCTATCCTTTGGAGTTTTTGTACTTTGGCTCCTCTAGGCATAGTAAGTTAAAATTATTCTTATTATGTTTTTCCCCCGCAGTTATATCCTTTATTTAGTTGCGTATTTCATGCTCACTGTGGAGGCTGCGATCAGTCCAATTTTAGTGGTTCGTTCAGGTAGCATCATTATAAGTATTAAGCATATTTTTGGCCGTGCGAGATACACTTTAATTTGAATATCAAGTAAGAATATTTATCTCAGAAAAATGAATAAAATCGCAAATGAATTGTTCTCAACGATCTAGGAGCATGGGAAGAGTTCCATGGTTGGCGAATTGTGGAAAGATAACATATCCTAAAATAAAGCCAACCCAAGATAACCAATAGTAAATTTAAAAATAATTTGGCGAACGCGAATCGTCAAAAAGACAGAGAGAATTAGTATAACCATGTAACCGAAACATTTTTGTGGTAAGAAATAACGAATAAAGAGTTATAAATAGATTTTTTTTTTCAATTTAGTCGCGACAGGGAATTAATCAGTCTTGCATTAGTATTGAAATAGAAAGTTAGCCGTTACATTGATTGTTAAGAAAAGAATAAAATATTTCATATTTGCTTTTTATAAATTGTAATAAATATTAAATAATTGGTTTAACTTAATTAAAATTCGGTTACGATTGATTAAAAAAAGTTTAAGAAATTATAGAAATTTTAAAAGCTAGGAAATATGTAATGTCTATTGTGGCATCACACTCCTGTTGAGAATTACTTTGTTAGTTTTACTATTTTTATTTAATTGGTTAAATTTTAGATATAAAATTGTGCATGAAATGTTTTAATGTAGTTTGATTTCGACAGGCATTGTCTGTCAAAATTAATTTTTCACTCTATTTGACGAACATTTTACTCTCAAGTTATAAATTACTTCTTCAATTTATTGTATTCGTTTAAATTCTCATATAGAATTGTAAATAATATGCTTTTATGTTTCGTTAAAAGTAATGTAGTTATTTTTTCGACTTATTTACTTTTTTGATTTTACTAGGTTTAGTATGCAATCTTGCCGAAAAATTAACTGTTTTAGCACGAAAATACTATATGAGTTAGCTGTAACTTCTTAAACATATTACCTGCGCAATCATTAATTAATAAATTAAAAATATTATTGGGTAAGAAAGTATAAAAAATTCGGATTACATAATTTCTGCCTAAGAAAAAAAACTAGGTATAAAAGTAATTTTTAAAATCAAACAATTACTTATTTTAAATTTTGATTCAATTTCGAATTTCTTATCAGCAGCATCTTGGAACTATTTTTATTTAACATTTGCAAATTTATAACGTATTGAATGGTTATTATTTTCTGTTTCTTAATTTTCTTTTATATGTATGTGTTGCAGATCTGTCTAACGGAAGTAGTTAGAAAGTTTACAGTTATGGAAATTGAAGTGAATGAGATATATTTCTTCCGATGGAAAGTTCCGCACATGATTCAACAAATCTACAGTTTCGGAGGTGTACTTTTCATTGGTCTGCTTATGTCAGAACTGTCTAATGATTTCATCAAATCATTTATAGGGAGACCTCGTCCAAACTTTTTAGCCCTTTGCAAACCTGATTTCAATTGCTCTTCTGTCGCAAATCCTCATTATTATGTGACCGAGTACAAGTGTACCAATCCTAATTTACTTGATGAGAAATACTTTCGGTAAGATATTTTAAAATATTTACGAACATTGTTTGTTATTTTTGTCTCATCCTATTATGTTTTGCTTGGGAACATAATTTGGGCAAGGTGCGAAAGAACGTTTTCTTATATTGCCTTTGCAAGACACATACGACATATGCCAAATCGTTTTTCCCTTCAAGGTTGAATTATAGTAACGTGTAAACAACTTAAAGAAGGATTAACGTGTGCGATAATATAGTTCAATTTACACCGCATTAAAGTTATCGCAATTCGGCGATTTTCCAAATTCAAGCAATTTGGTGATGTAATTTATTTAAACCTTTATGCGTTTATGTTCCATAAAAATTTGAAACACCACTCATTTTATAAAATATTATTTCAGAGAATCCTTTCCTTCAGGTCATGCAGCTCTTACAACTTATTCAATGTTCTATGTCGTGGCAAGTATTGAATTTGGATTATTTTAACTTGAATGATTGAATGAAGTGTTACACTCTACTAAATTCCTTTTTTTTTTCTTCCAGTTTTACCTTCATAAAAAAGTAACTCTCACCAGATACAGTGTATTGGCAAAGCCATTGATATTATGGGTGTTGCTGATGCCAACAGGATACATAACTCTTACCAGACTCGCCGACCACATGCATCACTGGGATGACATTTTGGCCGGTTTCTTTCTCGGATTTTGCATTTGTGTTGTTTTAGTGAGTTTTAATTCTTTTTCATCTAATGATTTTTGAGATAGCGTGGACCGTAAATTTGACATCTGCAAAAAATGACAAAACATTGACAAGTGGAGACAAAATGACAAGTGGAGCCGTGATGGCTCAGGGGATAGAGCCAACACCTCCTAGAAGGAAGAAGGCCTCAGCACGGATCAATTTAGTAGTCCGATATGACGAAGTTAACTGCGCAGTTGATGAAAAATAAGAAAGATGTCATTACGTTCGGGGTACTAAGCTGCGCAGTGGTTGAAAATACGAAATGTGTCATTACGTTTGGACTACTAAAGGATATTTATGGTAACCCGTGCTGAGGCCTACTCTTTTCTAGGAGGTGTTGATAGAGCTCTCAATCCAATGAGGTGAACCGGGTTCGAATACCCGCGATAACTGCTTGATACAAACTCCGCATCCTGCTCGCACAGACCACAGTGTTGACGTGAAATATCCTCAGTGGTAGACGGATGATGGGTTCGACTGCCCTTGCCGTCAGGCTAACCATAGGAGGTTTTCGAAGTTTCCCTCTCCATCCAACGAAAATGCGGAATGGAGAGGAAATGCAATGCAAATCCATCAAAAAGCCCTCCACGAAGGCAAATTTCTCCCAATACTTGGTCCAGGAGCTCCTTTGTGTTCTGAATTGGGTTCAAAATTACAAGGCTACTGAGTTGAGCATTAGTAGTCGTAAACCCAAACTTGGGTCAGCTGATCAACGATGTTTATAAAATAAAATTAAAAAAAACCGTTGTAAGTAGTTTTATGAAGATCAGTTGTTAAAATTTTCTAAAAGATGCCACTTTGCCAAACACTTGTAATTTGACTACAAGGATTTTCAAGATTTAAAAATTAGGATAAATTTAAGAAAATAAGTTACTTTATGATGACTAAATACTCATGATATACAGAATGTTTCATAATCAGTCAGCGCTATGAACTTATAATTCTAGATAGAGTTGAATGAATTGAATCAAGTTTGCATATTAAAGGTCACATATTTGTATTTGATAGAAGGATAAAAAGGTATTCATAATCAAAATCACTAATGAGGCAAAAATACCTCTATTATGATTTGTATTTAATCGAGATTTCTACTTTCCTATTAGCACATGGTAAAAATTAATTTATTCGTTTTTTATTTTTTATATATTTGTGGATTTTTGAGAATAAAATGTAACTGACATTTTCAAGTTTACAATAAAATAAAGTTTGAACATTTAAAATCTCAGGTATTGGGATTTTTTTGCACAGCTCGAAATCATCGGAATCTAGATGCTTACGAGAGAGAAATAGATGTTATAAAAGTACTAAATTTGATCCAAACTTAATTCTGTGAATAAATAAAAAGTAAAAATAATTAAATAATTAACTAAATTAGTAAATAAAATGAAAAAAATTTAAATAAAAATAATTGAAATAAAAATAATTTAAATAATTATAATTTAAATAAAAAGTTCAAAATATGAAGGTTATGAATATTTTTAATAAAATTGAAAGACATTAAAAAAAAAATAAATGGAAAAAATTATACTTAAAAAACAAAATATACATAAAAAATGAAATATACATAACATACTTAAGGGAAAAATTGACGGAGAAGAGCTAGAAATTCGTTCAGAAGAAATATAAAAATCGCTACTATTATTCAGGGCTAAGGACTAGTTCATTCCGCTCTTACAGCTGAAGCTACGATTTCTCTCCTCATGACGTCAAAGTGTACACAGATCTCGGAATCGCTAGCAAAGATATTATGATAACTTTGCATCTTTCTCTCTGTAAAAATAAATTACTTTTTCTGGTTATTAGATTTCAAACTTTACATAATTAAAACATTATTTCCGTTCATAAACATAGTTCAAAAAAACCTTTCTTGGCCATTATATTAAAAAAATACCGTTTTAAACTTATAAAAATATTTTACTAGTTGGCGAAAATGACACTATAAATACTTTATTTTAAAAAGTTCAGTTTTAACTTTAATTATTAAGAAAAGCATATATCGACACTTTTTTTATCTACATAATCTTTGCTAACTATAAGTTGGGTTAAATTTAGAATCCTGATTTCAAAATGTGCCGTTAATAGCAATTTGTTCATACTTAATCATTAGGAAACATCAACCTTAAACGCTAATTACTGAAACAAAATAATAATTTAGGTTCATAATGATATTTGAAATTTAGCAATTGTTTATAGATATTTAAATTTAAGATTATATAATTTATAGATATTTAATTTTAAGAGAATATAATTAAAAAAAAATCATAAATATTTAGAATAACTACATTAAAAAATATGTTATGAAATTAGGAGAATTTAAACTATGTACTATATATTTTATTTATACTTTTTATTTACGCTTTAATTTTCTTTGACTTTATCCATTTTTAATTTTTTCGCCTGCCTTTCTTTTTGAAGTAACAAGGCGGTTTCTATTTAGATGGTGAATTTTTATAAAAGTTCTTAACGATAGAATAAACACATTGCTGTTTTATATTAACTGTGTCATTTCATTTGTAATTCGTTGAATCCATTCTTTACATAGTTGTTCATTTACTTTAGGGAACACGTGGAAAATTATATTTTTTTCCTTTTGTGTTTCTATCAGAATTTTTGCAAGTTGCAATCGCGCAAACTGGCATTTCATTAATAGCTTTAAATTTTCGTAAATTCACTGCAATAAACTGAGGAAAATCATTTTATAAAACAACAAATGTCTTGGAATATGTGACAAAAAGGTATGCTCCGATATTAGTTAGAGCTAGTTAGACCGAACGCTCCGTTCTTGAAGTAAAAGTGCAAGCTTCGCGCCACAGTGACGTCACTGGAGAAAATCGGAGGTTTGGCGCGGCGAGAGTTTCTTCAAAGGAGTGAACCAGCCCTTTTATTCTCTTTAGCCCTGACTATTATTGACGACAATGATGCTAAATTAATTTCGGGAATAGACTTTTTTGATATTATGATAAATTGTGCAATTTTAATCAATGTCAAATATATTAATGTAGGTAAAGTTAGTATATTTGGTACATATTAAAACTGCATCAATGCTGCACAGATTTAATATAAATACTCTGTAAAAATGTGTCTTACTGGCTTTCGAAAGAAATTAGTATCAGAAAAAAAGCGCTTAATTGGGGTAAATTTTATTCATCACGATTTGGGCAAGAGCAATAGCATCATACAGTTATTCTTTATTTTGATGAGATGAACTACCAAAAGCGTGTTTTACTTAACATAATAACGTAAAGTTACCAACGAGGAAAACAAAATATAAGAATTATTTTATATTTATTAATTGTGTTGGTATATGTCTTTCAGTTTTGAGCATGATTTCGTTGTGTTTTTCAGTACTGATTTATTGATAGTTTAATTTTTTTTCACCCCTTACGGAGAAAGGGTAAATAAAATAAAATATTCGAGATAATAACAATGCATGAGAAATAAATTTCTGGCACTATTTAACAAAAGTTTTTTAAATAGCCTTTGCAACTTTGAATAAAATATATTGTTTTAATCTAGTATTTACAGAAAAAAAAATTATTTTTCTCATAAAAAATTATGTTTGCAATATGCTTGCTTAACATAAAAACTTAGGATTATAAAAATGATCTTGATTTGTATTTAACTATGTAAATATGTATGACAACGGCAATTTGTTTTTGATTAATTTATTTCTCATTTTAGATATTTACTATGACTGATTTATACAAAAACAAGTAAAACCTATTTACATCTGTTCTTTGTATGTGTTACGATGTTCATAAGATTGTACTTCTTGCTGACATCGAAAATAGCTGCTAGTATATTGGATTTACACCATGCATCCAAAATCATTTGGCTAAAATTTCACAAGTTCGTTTATGATGTATCTTACAAGATTTATTTTTCATAAATAAAGCTTTTTTCCTATTTCTGATTCGTCTTCCTTCTTATCTGGTTGATTGTCAAAGAATTCACATTGTTAATCAAAAGGATTTAAACATTTTTTTTTTTTCAATATTTGCAACTCTTACTCTGCGTATAAGTAACATTCGAAATATCAAACTCAGAATTTAAATCTTTGCAACCTGTGTTTAATTTCTAGATAAAGTATACAATTTGCATATGTCTGGGAACTTATGGCTGAGTAACTTATAGAGAACTTATAGCTGACTTTTTAAGATTTCTCGGAAACATTACAACTGCTTCATTTGATACGAACAGGCATTTTCTTTGATCAGACTGTAAAATACTTTTGTATTAATTGCGTCAGATTAACGTCAATCACCTAAAATTAACTACTAAGTCTTCATATTACATCATAACACTAGTAATTATTATTTGGTTAGAAAAGGATCCAGTTAATGTTAACCCGTTGACGCAGATGTGTCATCGATGTCTCTTTTATATATTCTTCTTTCTGAAGCTCTAATTGCAAACAAAAATAGATATTTGGTATTGTTTAATAATGAAAAACTGTTTAATAGTTACTAAAAATCTGTTAGATTATCGGGGTTATATTTCTAATTCTATCGGGATTATAAAAAAAGCAGTTCGATTTCTTTTTTCATTAATGTTCAAAAATTCATCAATGATTGATTTCGTAAATTAAAGAAATTTCATTGATGGATAACTTTTTCTTATATCTAAATCGTTGCAAATACGTGCAAATTCGAAAAATTATTGTTTGGAAGTCAGCTGTGTTTGGAAGATTTTTTCTTTTACGCATAAAATGTCATCGATGTTTCATGCTGTATGTTATAACCATAAATTATTAAAACAATAAATTTAAATAAAATATTTTTATCAAAATTAATACAAAATAATAACAAAATGCGAAAAATATATTTAATAAAAATTATGCTTCAAAAGGTTAAAAAGTATTCATACATTTCCAATAGATGCTTTTTTGACATTATTTATTTATTTTATAATGTAAGACTATGAAATAATTCTGAGGTTAATGTGGCGTAAAAAAAATTGTGCCACATGTCTAAAACAGCGTAGATATATATATATATATATATAAAAAAATCAAAGTCTGGTAGAAAAAAAAAACGGGGAAATAAAATGTTTTAACTAATTACTAACAAACTAAAGTTTTCATTAACTAAATATCTGTATCCAGGGGGCGAATTCGTGGACTAGCAAGTAACAAATCACTAGTTAAAAGAAGTGAATCCTTGTTACAGAAAATGCAGGAGCCAATCTTACTTTGTTACTGATTTTCAAAAATGAAATTATGCCCTGAATCTCAACTGGTTAACTGAATTCCTAAAATTGACGGAAAATTAAAACTTATAAAATTTACTATAACCTTATAAAATATTTGTCCCAATTTTTAAATTTATCACTTGTTCAAAGAATAGGCTTGTTAATGTTTCGTCATATTTTTTTTTTACATGAATTAGTGACATTTAGTATTTGTTTAAGACTACGAACTTAAAGCTTGCTGGAAATTAGATTGACTTGAAGAGGAAAAGTGTGAGCACATATTAAAAACACATGTAAAAAAATCCCTAAAATTAATAAAGTATTTGGATTTTTATCATCTTTATTTAACTGATTTTCCGCATAAATAATGAAAATATTTTTGAGACATCTAACTAAAAGTTGGATTTTTTTTTTTTAGAAAGCAAAATTATCTCATAGGAAAAACTATGACTATTTAAAAAAAATATCTGAGGAATTTTTGAGATGTTTTACCCATTTCGAAGGATCTATTTTTGAGTTTTATTTTTAATCTATTGTTGTTGTAATAAGTTTATGTAGATTTAACAGTACTGTTCTATACTTCAAGGTCACTTTACTTTATTGTAGGGGCTGAGAGTAGACTTACGAATCAAACGGTAAAAAAATTTAATTAAAAGAATAGATGAGAGTAGATGTACGACAAGAACGGTAGAAAAACTTTATGTAAGAGAAGCTGAGAGTAGACATACCACCTTAAAAAATTTAATAACTGGATAAAATTTTGTGGTTCTTACTACTTTATAACTCATTTATTGATCCAATGATCAAATTTTCATGACTCACTCCTAAGGGTTCGAAGAACTAATCTCAAATATGCTTTAGATATTGGCATATATAAATATGCTAATGGATTAGTGAAAATGATATTTTAAATTACAAAATTGAACACAAAAACGTACTTTTTCTAAATAAACATAAATTTTTTTCTTAAAGAATTTAGATTTTCAGTCCTTAAAATATAGAGAGTAGCCGCAATTTGAAAAATATGGTTCCAATAGCAGTTTAGACAGATGAGCGGTTGAAAGCTTGGACTCCTTAATGTTAGTTTTACTTTTTGTTTATTTCGCCGTATCTGCTGAATTACTAATACCACAAACAAATATATAACGAGTTCTTACTTTAATATTAGACGCGTTTTTTTTTTTTCAATTCCCGTAAAAATGGAAACATAGGCAAGAATGGTTTTAGTGCCACGCTTCAGCAAAAAAACTGGTTAGATCGATAAGTAAATCGTTTTCTTCAATTATTTTTAATAGAATTTATGAAGTTCTTTTAATAGTTTGGTTGTTTGTTTTATTTTAGTTCTATAAAATGCTGAGATGTTAATAAAGGATGTTGGGTCTCAATGAAGGTAAAAGAACATTTTGCAAATTAAATGGCGATTTTTTTTTAAATATTTTAAAATCACACCATTTTTATTGTCCTTAAACTTATTTAAATTTTTAATAAATTAAAAATTATAGGGATGACAAGCACCATTTCACTGTAAAAAAAACTCCGTATCAAATTACGGTTGAGAGTACTGGCACTGGTGTAGATTCTCAGGGTGTAGAAATCATGTAATGTTTTTTATCAGAACATGTAACGGAACAAAAAATCTGATATATCGTAATTTTCACCCTTATGATGACAGTAAAATAACTGAATCAATCTAGTTAAATAAATATTTCTATAAAAATTACGGTATAATATTTTAAGGTAAAAATGGATTTTACAGTAAAATGAATATTACGGATGATGTGCTGGTACTTTGTATCATAATTTGATTCGGAATTTTTTCCCTTTACACTAAAGGAAAAATTTCGAAAAGAGTCATAGTAGATTTGTCTTTTTTCTGTTTATAGTAGAATTTAATCAATGACAGAAATCTGTAGGGCATATTAAATAGAAAAAAATAACAAAATGCATTAAAATTATTAATAAACTAAGTAAACTGTTGTTTTTCAAAATATGTGTTTAACACTAGAAAGACTGAAATACCAATACTGCCCAAAAGCAGTCAAAATGACTGCATTGTGAAGGAATAACTAATGTATAAACAAATTTGTTTAAAATTAATTTTTAATATTTTTGATATTATTTTCAGTTATATAACTAGTTATTAGTAAATTTTAACAATAAAAAAGTTATATGTTGTCCAAAACGTCACAAAATTTTAAGAAATTGTGTCATCATAGTTTCTCTAATTGAAATTAAAAAGCAGTCAAAACGACTTCCTTGGGCAATCTAGTGTTAATTCAAAGGAAACGCTCATTACAGAAAAACTATTTCAATAAGAGGTAAGTTTCGAACAGTATAATAATTAAAATGAACTTTATCATTTAACTTTTCCCCATTTTCAACTTGTTTCTTACTTTTCAATATCTAATTCTTTTTTTTTTACTTATAAGATTGTAATTTAATTCTTATCACGTTAGATAACATTACCAAATGTCCTTTTCCCATAGGATTTATAATACCTTTACCTTCAATTGTGTGGCGGTATTTGAGGTGTTCTGCAAAAAAAGTTCTCCCCGTTTCCTTCTTCTCCCATGGTTCTTTTGGCAGGGGGCATATCTATAAAATGTAAGGTGCATTTTTTTTTTAATAATTTAATAATATTTTTAATGATTGACGCTTAAAAATGACCATTAAATTTTCAATTACAGACTTAATAATTGAAAATTCAAAATTTTTTTGACAAAATAAAAATCTTTTCTCTTTATTTTTTTATACTAATATTATTTGAAAAATTAGATTGATTAATTTTTGTTGAATTGTAATTAAATTTTGATGAATATGTTAAAAATGCCCTTGAGCAGAATTATAGTTTCAAAATGAATGATAATTATTTTTAAAACTACGATGAAATTTATCTTCTTATAAACCGTAAAACATAAATTTCTTTGAAGTGAATAACTTATATTAATTAAAATGTGTTCTCCATACTGGAATCTTATCTACCATAAATCATAATTCATAGATAAATTCGACTGCAAAATCTTAATTTACCTTTGCTGTTATGAAGATTAAATAGTTTTCTGTCAGTAGGTTTTACCTAACTAAGCTTAACATTAATGATGTCAATAATGTAGTTGGTAAGCAGTTTTATACCTATTTTCAAATTATTGAATAATTTAAATTATTATAATTAAATATAATTAACCTCTTCACTACTGAAGTATAAAAAAGTATTTCAAAAAGATATTTAACAGCTCCAAATTTCTATTTTACCAGCATAAGTCATAATAAGATAAACAAAATAAAAATTTTACTGCCAGGGGGCTGATAATTTTAGTCACACATACGTGTACCTCTGTTTAGCTAATTCAAAAAACATAAATATATCAGATGTAAAATTGCACTTGAAGTAAAAACAAGTATGCATATTTTTATATTATGGTCAATTTAAACAAAATATAATGAATAGATTTAATAATTATTTAGAAAAAAAATAAATTTTAAAAAATACGACGTTTTATCTTAGTACAATGCATTCAATTACTGTAACTGCATTAAATATGAGTTTCAAAACTATTTTAATTATGCAAAAACACGTGAAATGAATGATTTTTGAGATAATCTAACATTAATTTTATGGTGTTAATATTAAATGTATGCATGTGCCTTAGTCCTGATGTTATGCCTGAACTCCCTTAGAAGTTTTTCGCAATTTTTATGCTACTCCCTGTAATATCTAAAGTTTTTTAAACTTGTTTCATCAAATAATAAACTAAAAATATCATTTATAGAAGAAACTGTAGCTTAGAGAGAGAAACCGATTGCACATTTGAAATCACTGATACGAAAGTTTCTGAGATCTGTGGAATAATCTCATCCAGCTGGAAAAAAATTGCTCCCCTATGGTATTTACAGACGTTGCTGGAGTGTTATGCAACTGGGCTATCGAATGAATGGTTAATTATAAATGATACTTCAAGAGACGTGGTGGCTCAGGGGATAGAGCGCTCGCCTCCAAATAAGGTGAAACTGGTTCGAATCCCGGCAATGTCTGGTTGATTCAAATTCCGTACCCGGCTCGCACTGACCACAGTGCTGACGTAAAATATTCTCAGTGGTAAACAGAACATGGGTTAAAGTCCCCTTGCCGCCAGGCTAACTGTGGGAGGTTATCGTGATATTACTCATCATGTAAAGCAAATGCGGATTAGTTCCCTCAAAAAGTCCTCCACGAAGGCAAATTTTTCCCAGTACTTGATTCTGGAGTTCCCTTGTCTTCTGGATTGGGTTAAAAATTACGAGGATACGAAATTGAACATTGGTATTCGTAAACTGAAAATTCGGTCAGCTGTTCAACGACGGTTATAAATTAAATTGATACTTCAATAGCCGTGGTGGCTCAGTGGATAGAGCGCTCGCCTCCCAATGAAGTGCTCGGGTTCGAATCTCAGCGATGGCTGGTTGATACGAATTACGCAGCCGGCTCGCACCGACTCCAGTACGGACGTAAAATATCTTCAGTGGTAAACGGATCATGGTTTAGAGTCTTCTTGCCGTCAAGCTAACCATGGGAGGTTATCGTGGTATCATTCATCATCTAACGCAAATAAGGGTTAGTTCTTTCCAAAAAGTCTTCCACGAAGGCAAATTTCTCCCAACACTTGATCCAGGAGCTTCCTTGTCTTCTGGATTGGGTTCAAAATTACAAGGGTACAGAGTTGAACATTGGAAGTCGTTAACTCCTAATTAGGTCTGCTGTTCAACGGCGGTTATGAAATGCAATAAAAAGTACTTCACTAATACTTCAAATGATGTGTACATACTTCTCGTTTTCAGAAATCATGACGTTAATGTATTTTTATGTCTTACCTATGCTGTTGGGGAGGACATATGACATCAAGACCGACAGCCCAGGAGTGGATATATTCCCTCAGGAGGTTATAGATTCAGCTTCCGTAAGTTTTTCATCATTTTAAATAAAAATTTATTAGTTCATCTTATTATTTTCTCAAGTGATGCCATAATTATCTAGCATCAAAGTATATAGACATTATTTAATCCTTACGTTTCTTTCCTCAAAAACATGAAAAACAAAGACTATGAATTCGTACAGGCAAACTTCTCCCTGCTAAGCGGGAGATTTTTTTTATAATATTGAAGTGATAGTAAACGTATCCCTCCGTGAACTTTTAATTCTGGGGATAACTTAAAATGCGTGTTTAATGGAAACAGCTCAAAAAGTGTTTAAGGACATATATAAAGTTCAAAAGGTGCGTTCAATGAAATGGACTAACAGCTCAAAAAGCGCGCTTGAGAAAATAAACACAGCTCCAAATGTGTGTCTAAGAAAATTGATACCACATAAAATGTATGTTTAAGAAAATGGACTCAGCAAAAATATGCATTTTCAATAATCAACCCAAACTGAACAATTAAACGAGTGATTTCATACTTACTCTTCCTATTTTTTAAAAAAAAAAAAATTAAGCATAATCAATACGGGGCGAAGTTTTGGATTTTTATGTCAGAATAGCTTGATGCTTTACAGATGTAACTTTTCAGATGATAGCTTTGTTTTCTGGATACTAAAAGATAAAGTAGTTTTTAAAAATCTTTTTCGTACCACGCAAATTTAATATCACTGTTATAAATTTGTAAGATCTGTGACAAACTTGTAAAAACAAATAATGACTTTTGAAATCTTTTCAAACAGAGACTGACTTAATGTACCAAGTGATTTAAGCAAAGGGACTAAATAACATTGCGAATTTATTTGGATCCATTAATTAATCCTTAAATAAAAGAAAAATTTTCATTGGAGAATTCGAAAAACTAAATCAAATGCTATGTCCATTTTATAAGTAACTGTGTTCATTTTTTTAAACACGCTTTTTGATCTGTATTCATTTTCTTATACACAATTTTTGAGCTGTGTTAATTCTCTTAAACACGCTTTTTGAGCTGTATTTATTTTCTTGGGAGTTTATGCTCCTCAAAATATGTTGGGAAGCAAGAACTTCCCTATGCTATGAGGATTTCATATCTCACGAAATTAAATTAACTCTAAATAATACCGTCAGGGTTGTTTTCGGGTTACTTTTTCCTGTTTTTATTTTATTTGTAGATTTAGTAAAAATTAAGAGCTACGCCATTTGATTTTATTAAAAAACAGTTTCCAGTGTTTCTATATTGACTCCATTAACAGACGTAAATTCATATTACTTTGTAAACAGCCGAGAAAACATTGAAGGTAAAAAAGAACCCGAAAAGATATATTTAGAAAAAATTGTGCATAATTTTTGAAAATTAATGTAGTTTTTAAATAACTTTTGTTGTAGTTTAATAATTTGTAAGACATATATACATTAATTTGATACTAATAATTAATAAACCCTATATGAAAAAACAATAAGAGAGAGGCCTAGAATTATTTATCATTTTGGGTGAACTAAAGCTTTTTGGAATATTTGGTTGGGAAAAAGCCATATTTCTAATGGATAGGAGTCGATGAAAAGTTTGTAATTGTGTAAGATATTAAATTTATATTTTTCTTCTTTTCTTCCAGAAAATATTGGAGTAAGTTTACTCACACTATAATATTAGGAAAAACAAACTAGCTTTAATGATTTATAATAGGTTGATTCATTCTTATGGGTTATATTTGATAATATAAAATATCATATGCTTCAAAAATTTATGAAGGTAGTAAAAGTCAAACAGCTTCGAGAGCTCGAAAATTGGCACCTATTCTCACGTTTCGCTGGACGTAATAATAGCACAAAGGAGATATGAAACAAAAAGCGTAAAATTGCCAACACAAAAATGGAAAATAAATAAAGGTAAAAAAACAAAACTAGAAAAATCATGGTAGCCGAGAGTAAAACAAGTAAGTTAAAAAACCATTGAAAAATAAAAAAATAAAGACGTAAAAAAATGAAAAAAAATCGAAGTGTCTGAGAGAGACAAATTAGCCCAGAATGCATTTTCAGTCGTTATGGAGAAATAATGAGACACTCATGTCGTTAACGATGGAATTTTCATTCATAGGAATAAAACACGATTCCATTGAATCAAGATTAGCTTATGTGACAGGGTTGAAAATAACTTCGGCATTATATCTTTAGTTTTCCTCTAGCTAGTCTTGAGAATGAGCTCCAATTATTAAACGATCAAAACATGTCGAATTTTACCACCTCTATAAGTTTCTGAAGCAAATTAGTCGAGTATACCTCTCCGTTTCAGTTTTCCAATAATTCACTTAACTCTTATAGGTTATACAAAGGCAATATACGGATTCGCAGTATCGGATGGTATCTGATACACAAGAGGCAAGAGATTTTTTGGGTGTGACAGGTGATTTATCATTAAAAATTAAAACAGGAAATATTCAGATGGAAGGATTGGGAGATTATCTGAGAGAAACTTATTCTAGATCGAACGTTGTGGAAATTCTTGTTAAAGTGCATTATGAAACAGTAAGTAAGGATTTAGAATGAACTTGATTTGACTTGATTAACAAATTTTTTATATCTGTTTTATTTTATTGTTATTTTAGGAATGATTAATTGGAATTTTCAGAAAATTTGATATCTGATACAACGGAATAATTTTTGTGTTATTATATTAATCAGTTAAGCGTGTAGTTTTAGATGTTTCCCTACAGAGTGCGGAATTAAAATCAAGCAATAATGTATATACGCGTCGTACAATGTAGTACAAATTATCCTGTCCTAAAAAGTCTTATTTTAAATTTTACGTTTTGCGTAAAATGAGGAAGAATTACATTTTTATTTGCTAAAAAAATTATTCATTTCTGAAAATGTTAATATTAAAAAACACAAACACAAAACATAATAAAAAAACACAAACCATACTAAAAGAATAATACGAGGTGGAAGCAGAGAAGAGAGAGCTTTTATGTAGAATTATGTTGGGCTCTGGTATTTAATTCAATAATGTTTAGGACTCTGCCTTAGAGTTAAGCCCAGTATTTACCTGGTTCGCGAGCCCTTAAACCATTTTGCACTGTAAAATATATAGCAGTTTCTATTAATAATATATAAAAAAAAAACACCAAACAATACTCTTATTGTTTTTATTGAAATTTAGAGTTTTGATAATCAATGGTAATTTTTTAATTTAGTAATATTCTTTAATTCAGTATTGAAGTGTGTATGACGAGTATACTCGTCACACATACTTAGATTAATGGAAATACATAGATTAATGGAAAAAAGTTGAGGGACTATGTTGTCCCGTACAAGGAAACAACAATGGATCTGAAAATGTAGAAAAAAATAACCAAAATGGAAACACAATCAATGAAGTAAAGCAACGATAAAAGGATTGTTTTAGATTTTGTTTAAAAATGTTTATCGGGAATACAAGTTTAGTGATAGTTATGAAACTGATTAATTTATAATTATTTTAAATATTAGTAAGAATTTTAAACTTAGCTTTAAATCACATTGAGTATTTTATAACCACGTTGAACACCTGACCCAATTCTGATTTCACAACTATTAATGTTCAATTCTGTAACCTTGTAATTTTGAACCCAATACAGAAGACTAGGGAATTCCTGTATGAAGCATTAGGACTAACTTAGTCTGCGTGGAGGATTCTTTTGATATAACTTTCCCTCATTTGCGTTGCATGTAGAGGAATACTTCGAAAACCTCTCATGGTTAGACCGATGGCAAGGGCATTCTATCTCCCATGATACATCTACCACTGAGGATACTTTACGTCAGCACTCTGTCCAGCGCGAGTTGGCAGCAGAATTCATATAAACCAGCCATGACTGAGATTCGTACCTGGGTTACCTCATTTGGAGAAGTCACCTCATTACTCAATCCAAAGTCTCTCTAAGGCATATTACTGATGGAAAAGAGCAATCAAATTCAAAATATTGTTAACTCCCGTTATTTACCTGGCAAATTGTTTTTAATTACCATAATAGTAATAAGTTGACTCGGATGGCGTTAATAAACGTTATTGCTCAAATTTTGATATTTCTTATCAAATAAGAATTTAAATAGTTTACTTCCTTAATGAAACAAAAAATGTCTCACTTAAAACTACTCAGAATGAAAATTTTCTTAATTTCTTCAAATAATAGGGTTTCTGAAAAGTTTGTGGTTAAAATAAAGTTGTAATTTAAAGTTTCTCAACTTTGCTTACCAGCTCAATTATAACTGCAAAGTATACACTATCGACCAATAAGTATTTGGATGCGTGTGACTGAAAAGAAAAACAAACTTTATTCATAATCAATTGTTGGTAGAGCCTCCACGAGAGGCAATTACTGCGTGAACCCTCCGGGGCATACTTTCCACAAGTCCTTGTGTGATGGCTAGTGGTATTTTCTTCCACTCGGCTAGAGAAGACATGTAAGTTCCTTCACCGATTTTGGACGGCTTGTACACCCCTTAATTCGGCTATCCAACTTGTCCCAGTGGTTCTCGATGGGGTTCTGGTCTGGGCTCTGGGCAGGCCAGTTCATTCGATTGACCCCATTGGCACCATACCAAGCCTTGGTGACCCTCACAACATGACAGCTTTGTCGTCCTGGAAGTAACAGGGGTCCGCCCCGTAAATCTGCCAAAACGTAGGAAGCACATGTCATCCAAAATAGTGCAGTAGGCATCTTGTATGGGAATAATGCCGATGTTGTTCCCTACACGATATATACCGGCGGAGGGCGTGACGTATCTCAGGACCGCACATATAGTCATTTGCATAGATGTCCAAATACTTATTGGTAGATAGTGTATATTTGTTTTGCTTGCAGCAAACTTATACATTGCCATCAACATCTAAACCAAGACCTAATTGGAAGTTACTTGATCGAAGTAATGTTGGTACCCACTATGTTCGTAGTGTAACCTACGGAGGAGATCTTGTCGCCTCTCTGAGATTCACTGCCAAAAATGCTGTAGACAGAGAAAAGATTCGAGCTGTAGTTCAAGCTAATTTACATGCAGATTCAGGATCCTTTGGACTTGGGATTGAAGGTTTGTATTTTATTGATATTAATTTTATGATTACGGAATTAAAAATGAGAAATGATGAGCTAAGCAGATGAATGCTGCATGAGGTATTTTTTTGTGAGTTTAAGAATATCATTTTTAGGGAAAACAGCAACAGCAGGAAGCTATTTACGAAACGTCGCAATTAAAAACTGTCTTATTTTATGATCCAGACCGGAAAAAAATTAAGTATTAAACTTAAAATTTAAAGTCCGGAAAACTCAAACTATAAAATATTAATCATTCCTTGCGAAACCATGAAAAATATAAGTTAATACCGTAGAGTTTTGTATCTGCAACTCGAGAAGAAGTGAAGTCATTAAGCGTAACCATGTGATTTAAATCAAATTTAATTGGATGCCTATAAATCATGTTTTTTCTACTGCGTTCCTTTTTCGGTTTATTTTTGTCTACATGGAATTTTTTGTTTAACGATTTTCGTCATTGCAAAAGATAGTTTCGTAAAATAGATTCATTTTTATAAGAATATACATCACATAGAATATACAGAAATTTCATAGTTTAATTAACGCAGCTGAGTTAAATAATTGAAAGTTTACACTGTTAAGACATTGACATTGGGTTAAGAAAGTTGGAGCGTGTTGAACCAACTTTGTTGATGGTGCTCAGTTGAACCGCAAAACAGTACTTATTAAACTTGATTACATGATATTAAGGTTCAACTTGCTCAGCGACATAGTCTAATTTAACACTTATTAAGTTTGTAGCTAATTTTCGCCATATTACGGTTCAACGTCAAACCGATTTTTCTGGGAGAGCATTTGTGCTCACAACGCTTTAAGCCAAGCAATATTTAAATTGTTTTAAAATGCTTTTATATTGTCTCGATTGCAGGGAACTTCTCTCGTCTTCAAGAGGATCTGAAAGATTCCTCATCTTTGGAGATTAATTATTACGCCACAGTTCCTATCAAAGGAGTACCAAATACCATGGAATCCCTCATGGAACTAGTGGAAGACTTTCCAAGTCAAACAAAGTTGGTCAACAACGGAACCGGCGTTCCACTTACGATGGAGCTCTTCCCCCTCTCGGCGTTAGACAACGACATGCCAAGATATTTAGAAACAAAGTAAGAACCATTTTTATTTAATGCTATTTTTCAATCACAGTTAATAATTTAGCAAAAATGTATTTTTTAACCGTCTAATGACTGGTCTATATTATTATCGTTAATGGCTACGGAAATCAGGGAATTTCAATTTTTAAAACTGTGTAGATTTGTTCAGTCGAATTCATTGGTACAATGATGAAAAATCAAGATCCTCAAATCCCCCGACCACAGGGTGAGCCACCATTTTGAAAAAGAATCCCTCTAAATATTTGGTCTTTTACCTGTTTTTTCTTAATTTCTTTTGAACTATTGGTGATGAAAGAAAATTTTTCTTAAACTGCTTTTCACCCAATTAGCTTAAATCACCTAAAATTGTAGAGCTATACGATATTTGTAGCTGTAGTACTTACTGAGATAGAGTTATTTGAATTTTAAGATTCCAAAGATATTGCATTTTAAGCGCTGTTAGGCTACCATCCAAAAGAGTTGCCGCAATTCCAGAGGATGCCATTGCCAACGCAATTTTATTTTATGATTATATGGTTGCAAAAATAAAGGAAGTGAGAAATGTTTTACCTGTACCTCCAGGTGCATCAAAGAAAAACAATCCACTACTTCAGCTTGTAACAGGTGATGTGCTGAGTGGAAAAATTTGGTGCCTTCATACTTAATCTGTGTAATATTTGTAACTGAACATATTTAACGTCAACTAAAATAATGAATAACATGTTTCTATTTTTATATAAAGCAGAAATTACTATTGTTTACAAATTTGGCTTAATATGATCATAATTTTGGTGCTGTAGTTATTCTAGAGCCATCAATTCTTTTCAGAATTAAACTCTTTCCATGCAAATATTAACTTTTAGTAAATACCTATTATTTTATATTATTTAATATTAATCAAAAATTTTTTTAATTGTAAGGCATGCCTTTTGTAACATTATTTTAAAGAATGTAATTTTAGATGGCAAAATACAAAATTTAAGCAAAATCGGTCGAATAGTTCCTGAGAAAACGACTTTTTAAATGTACTCTTCAGATTGAGACCTAGAACGAGAAGAATTCGATCATTAGATCAAAATTTATTCAGGGTAGTCCCTTTATTTTTTATGCATACAATGAATTTTTTTTAACATGTTACGTGTTATGGTGCTGCTAATATCTTATGTTAAAATGTGTACTCTGCACTTGCTGTTGTGAAGAGCATTTATTAAATGTAACAGAATAGTTTTTAATATCTAATACTAAGTTTCAGGAAGAATTTTCTTTATAGTTTTTGAAACATGTGTGTTGCAATTGGATTGTTTCAGAGCTCTGGTGGATCAGCTGGATCTTTTGGAGGCTCAATTTGATGACATTCGTGCCACAAAAAAATCTTTGCAGGAATGGCTGTTGAATGTTCCTCCAGTGCTTTCCGCAGAAATTGAAGAAGAGGTAATTATTGCGAAGCAGATCCATTTCGTTGAGTTCACAGAAATTAGTAAATCCTACAATTCAAAGAAATGTGTCTATGCATCAGTTTTCATTTCCTCGACATTTCATTAAAAAATCATAATTGATTTTTTGTTCGAAACTTTTTGTTTTCCTTTTTAAATTTTGAAGAACAACTTCTCTCGAAAAAAAAATTCGTGTTCACCAAGGAAAAGAATAAAAAGTTATAGTTTGAGTTCCTTTAAAGTCGAAGGAAAGCTTTAGTTAACTTAGATTTATGCTTTAATTAGTCTTTTACTTAACTTAGATTTCTTATTTGTTTGTGGGTTTTATTATAACCATGATTATTTTTGTTTTGTGTGTCTGACAATTTTGATGCATAATGGGATACGTGCAAGTGACGTAGTGTGGATATCTTGAACCTGATTGGTTGTGGAAACGTGGCATTTGTTTACGTTAACAATTGTTCTTTTTATTCTATTTTGAGTAAACCAAGCCCGTCAAGTATCAACTCTTAAGTGACACATTTTATATTCTTTCACCAAATATTTCACTATATATTTGTTACTTAACAAAAAGGCAAGCACGAAGCCAAGTAGAACATAAATAAACTAATTATGTATGAAGTTTTTAGGTACTCAAAACAAAAATATATTACGATTATGATAAAATATATAAGCAAATGATTAATCTAAGTTGGGTAAAAGACGTAGATGAGAAAAAATTATATTTCAGATATTTCGATGTATTTATTTGACTCCACGTCTAATTTATGTTATTTGTTATTAACTTATGTGAAGAAATTTAGCTCAACTTTAAAAGGCCATTTTGCTTATAAACGATCAGCTGGCTTTGAGGACAAAGGTCACATGTGTACCTAGTTAGTTTGCTTATGTTCTACATGGCTTTATAACTGTCCTTGTGTTAAGTATGAAATAAATAGTTTAAGAATCGAAATCTTTGTGAAATAATATAGAAGAAAATTGATTCTTGACGGACTTAGCTTGCTAGAATTAGAATGGAAAGAACAGTTGCTAACATAAACAAATATCACGTTTCAACAGACGAATCAGGATCGACATGAACATACTACGTCTCTTACATATTTCCAATTACTTTAAATATTGAAGAAAAAAAATTACTTTTTTAAAAAAAAAAACTATCTCTAGCTTGGCGAGATTTTCCATTTTGATGAAACTCAGTAAATTTATAAATATTTCTCAATTTTCGCATACGTTAATGTACCGGAACACCGCAGTGTAGGAGTAAGATTTCAAATATTAAGAAATTAAAGCACAAACTTTTTTCATTTTGATACAACTATTGTTATTTTTCTTATAATCATATTGTGCGCTACTTTTAAAATCTGCATAGAAAGATCTGGTTATAAATAGACGAAATTTGATCGAACAGTCACGAATAACTGATGCAACTGTTAATTAAATAGCATGATATTTAGAAAAAAACCGAAGGAAGAACCTTAAAAAAATAGCCGCAAATATCTCAACTCTGTATTAATCTTTGTCATGAAATAAATGTTGTTAACAGTAAACTATAAAATTAACAATTAAAATGTTTCATTAATTTCTCTAGAATAATTTTTTTTTGCATTAGAAATGGATTAGGGATTTTTCCCCTGAGAAATAGTGTACTCTAATAATTATAATTATAGTGATTTAGTACGAGGCATCGATAACACTTTCCCATATCACTTCATAACGATCCTCTTTTTTGCTCCGTCCATTTTTTTTGCTCTCCTTCTTGATTGAACTGAACTGTCAAAGGGGTAGAGGCGGAGAAAAAAAAGTTCTAAATATGCTGTTAATATTCGTTATTGAATCACCCTATATTATTTATTTCATTGTTTCTGTTATTCTAAAACTATATAATTTTCACAAATAAACTGATGGCGGATGCTTAATAATACAAGGCCGTTAACTAATTAGAATTTGAGATATTAAAGCCTGCGGTATTTTAAATTCTCCTCAATTTTCTGACAAAATTATGCCAACACAGCTTTGCAAGCAGCAACTTTTGAAAGATACTTAAATAGCACACATTTGTCAGCTTGTAGAATTTTAATAAATTTCAACAATTCTTTAGTACTATTCAAATTGTTTTCACCAATTTAAACTCCAATAAAATTGATTTAAAAAAATATAAAAACTGACAAATTAAAATAACTAACTCAAAACATCAAATAATATATTTTTTTTACTGTTTTGCAGTTTTGAGAAAAAATTTATAGAAGCTCTAAAAATGATCAAGTGCTGATTCAAAGGAATCCCTTTATTTCTCTCTTATGATTTGAAAGCTATTGCGCTGTAGAATAATACTATACCATCAAAAGTTTCAGTTTAATACCAAAATGATCAAGAAAACGAAAATCAAAAATTTAACTTAAAATCCAAGATGGCGAAGGTAGAGACGTCTTTATACTTATAGATAAATGCTTCAATGTTTAAATTCAGATGTAAATTTTATGTTGAAAATTGGTATTATTTCTCTAGAACTAGAATTTTTCTGTTTTCTTCCGTCCTCTTACTCTCATTTTGCAACAGAGATTACTGAATAAATTCTGTTCTGAAATACGGAGTTGAATCTTTTACGGAATTTTCTATAATTTTTCTTATTAAAAAATTAAAATTTTGGAAGAACATTATTGAGAAAAAAGAACATATTTCGAAAATGAAATTAAAGAAACAAAGAACTTTTGTATTCATTCTTATATATTATATAAATTTTATCGGTGGAAAAAAAAACTTGAAGTAGCAGAAAGTTTCTGTTGAGAATAGGAATTTTGAAGCTAAAGTTTGTTAAGAAACGAAAATTTCCGTCAACTAAGCTCCAGATTATATAAAAAATTGGATTATGTAAAAAGATTATGTTTTACAGATTATGTACAAGATTTTTACAGTAAATTCAAGATTTTTACAAGTACTTTTACAGATTATGTAAAAAATTGGATTAAAATGAATGGCCGTTGTTATACATATTTTAGTGATCCTGTAATTGAGGATTATTTCTTTATGGAGTTTTGTTCTAACTGTCTATCTTTTTCAGATTGGACTATTTAACGAAGAATTGGAGAAAATTTCCTTTGTATTTTATGAAGTATTGGGAAATATGAATTTAGCAGAAAATGCCAATGTGGAGCAATTCAAAAAGGCTTTTGATGCTTATACTGGCAGTGGAGGAAATTTACCTGATAAGTACTACCGAAAACTGATTGTTTTGAAGCATAAAATTGTAAATACATTTTTTTTATTACATTCACATTATTATTTTTAGTATTCGTCCAAGTTTGGCTAAATTAGCGTATTTAGTTACTTATTTTCTTATCCTACTTCGTGCCTGGTGGTACATAAGACCCTTATCTTTGCCAGCGCCATCTCACTCAGTCTTTTGCACACGAACTCGCCTTGGACTAGCTCGTTCATCCCACCTATCTCTTACACCCTTCTTCTCCATGTTAGCATGGACTTGCCCCTTTTTCGTTTGCCTTTTGGTGCCTACGTCGTTAAAGCTACTGATGGTATTCTTGTAGGAGGCATTCTCAATACGTGACCTATTCATTTCTATCCTTTTCTTTTTATACTGATGATGATTGGTTCTTGCCTGGTTTTACCGTAGAATTCTGAATTAGATATGGTCTGAGGACAGAATATTTCTAATTATTAATCTAATTTAGAATATTTTGCCAATTATTTAGTTTTGTACTCAGAAGTATTGTTAGTTTTTATGTTTCGAACCCATGAAACAGCACACTTCTTACCATTGAATTAAAAATGTTAATCTTAGTCTTTCGCATGAAATTGATTGATTGATCTCCAAACTTTTAAAAGTGTTTTGAAGCAAAATTGTGCTCTCAAAATTTTTGCTTCTGCTATTTAGTTAAAAAAAAAAACTTTAATTTTTTTAATTTACTAAAATATCCTTCCTCACAGTATTGATAATAATTTGTTTTCACATTAATGTTTGAAACATCTATCGATATACATAGACTTTGCAAATACTCCCTAATTAGGCATTTGTTGGTCAAGGGAGACTTCAAGCGGACACCTGGGTCTGAACCTCAGTTCTTTACAATTATAATTCAGTGCCGTAACCATTTGGTCAACAATAAATACCTTCAAAAAAATTCAGATTTTAGATGACATTAAAATAGTTAAAAAATAATATTTATTAGTTAATATTTTGTTTTGTATAAGAAGCAAATAGTTGTATTTTCATGAAAAAAAATTTTTTTTGTTTAATAGATATTACAAAATTTGCTTCAAGTTACGCACAATTTAAAAACATTTTGTAAAATAGTTCTTATTTCAATAGGTGTCTTGGAAGGGAACTCTTGCACTGGTCAGCAACATCTTTTTAAAAAAATAAACCTATAGCCTAATGGTATATAATAATAGAATTTTTTTTTTAAAATTCAAAATGAAACTATACTTGAAAACGGCCTACAATAACAAATGATGAATTGTGAGGATTTTTCTTTAGTTGCATAGCGTTGGTGGTTCATTTAATCACATTTCATTTATATTACTAAAAAAGTATTAAACAAACTTTCCCCCAGAATGTGACATTGATAAAAAAAATTTCTTACTTTTATTTATTAATTTTTTAAATGCATTAGTTACGTTATATTATAGCAATAATTACATTGCTGTAATATTTAAGTTAAACAAAATATGAAGAATAATTTTAAATAAGTTTCTTATCGAAAATTCAAAAGTTCTGTTTTTAAACTTCAGGGTTAATTTTACGTTAAAAAAAAGAGCAGAATTCTGCTATTTTCAATGATTTAAATATTCTTTTTATTTTCATGTATCATGACATTAGTTTGAGTTACTTTTTCATTTTGTATACATAAAATAAAAAATAAACGAAGGCGGAGAAGCAAAATTTAAAAAACCGCTGTGACCGAGAGAGGAAAATTAGAGCAAAATGTATTTCCACACACGATTAAAGGGTGTTGAAGAACGCATGTCGTTAACAAGTTAATCATGTTTGCTAACAAGGAAATCATGCTGTCAACAGAAGATTTTTAAAATTATTTCTTCATTTTCGGTTACCACGGTTTTTTAGTTTTGTTTTTCACCTTTATTTTCCATTCTTTCGTTAGAAACTACACGTTTTCTGTTTCAAATCACTTTTGTTTTCCGAATTCATGACTGGCGAGACTTGACATAGGGAGATCATTTTTGATTAAAAATTGTTTCAAATTGAACATATTTATTGCATTGCTAAACCTTTTCGTAGTTTTAAATGTTAACATATCATATCATCTAATTTTATTTATTTACGTGTAATTTTGATATTTAATTTGGTTTACATTAATATTGATTTGTTTTTATTACTTTTTTTTAGATTCAAAGTTCTAAAGGTAAGAATTCACAATGTAATTTTATTTATTCAAGTATTTATGATTATTGTTCCCCAATTACTAATTATTTTGTAGGATCATTTTTTGCTAATTTGTTTACTTTATTTATATCAAGTGGTTTTGACTAAATTTAACAAAATAACTTAGCAGCCTACTTAATGAAAATAAAAATCATGCTGCTAAATTTTTGAAATTGCTAAATCATAGGTAGAAAATAAGAATTCATTCTTTTATTAATTTGAGTCAATTGTTTAAATAATTAAA
The DNA here is from genome assembly GCA_949128135.1 of Parasteatoda lunata. Taxonomy (NCBI): domain Eukaryota; kingdom Metazoa; phylum Arthropoda; class Arachnida; order Araneae; family Theridiidae; genus Parasteatoda; species Parasteatoda lunata. Next base: position 83,719,258 of record OX421970.1, on the reverse strand, counting down.
AAGTTAAAACCTATGCAAATAAAATTGTACAGTGAGCAAATAAATAGATAAATAATTAAAATAAATATAAACTTTTTAAAATTTGATAACTCAGAAACCGATTTCGTTCAACTTTTGTAGTTTGACATACAAAATTGCTCTTTTTAAAACGATGTAAAAATTTTTATACTTTAAAATTTAAATTGTTTTTATATTATTAAATAAAATAATTAGAAATTATTAAAAATTATTTTTTTGCATATAATTATCTTTATTAAATGAATTTTTTGATTTGTTTAAAAAACTCTCGAGATGTGGCGATGGTTCTTACGAGAAAATTTCGTCAAAAAAAAAAAAAAAAAAAAAGAAACTTTAACATTATTTATGAAGAAGCGCAGAGTTGGTGGCCATCTGTAGTCGATGATGGTTTGGTTACAAAAGTGAAAACTCGTGAAGACAGAAATAATAAGAAAGCGTTGAGATGAATTTTCACTAATTTCAAACCTTTGGGTTAGGGTGATACCTTTTGGATACCTAAACCTTTTGGCTATAGTGACGTATATCTCTTTCTAGAAACTGATGCAAATCATTTACAAAACTAATAAAAATTCTGTTACACTCGGTTCAAAATCTCGGGTTTTGAAGGTGAGGTTTGTCATCGAAAAATGATATGAACACTTCTATAACCTAATCACAAATATTAATGCATCTTTCTTTTTAAAGTAAAACCTGTCCGATTTCACTTTATTGAAACTTTTTCTGAAGTGAGACTTGCCACATATATCACAATCATAATATCACAAGATTTATTATTACGTCTGAATATTTACATTAATGCATCATTTTGAAACTCAGGGAAACTGTTTGCAAAGATACTATTCATTAGGGATCAATTCATATGCACTATATCTTGAACTAGTTACAAATTTCTTTAATATGATTTGATTCATCTTTACTTCAGTGAAACATTTATCAGTGACAGTACTTTTTTCCAAGGACGTATTATTTACTTGGAAATTTTGACTCCTGTATACTGACTTTTACAACATACTTTACATCTGTAAATTTATATTACGGAACATTCTTTAGATTGGAGCTCTGTAAACAGCACATCTTTACACCTCAACATTTACATTGAGAAATTTCTCAATTACAGTTTTGGTGCTATGTAAAAGGCAGCCATCTTTACACTTGTTTTCTTGCTGCTTTGGAAACCTACCTATTTTTTCCGCTTAGCTAATGATGTAGACATGATGATATGTTTCATCCTTACATCTGAATACATTCATTTACAACTCATATTCATAGATTATGTTCCAAATTTTATTGTCCTGGCCTATTAACATCTGTAAATTTATATTACGGAACATTCTTCAGTGGTAACTTGGAGAGACAGTTGTTGTTGAAAGTTGAATGATGTTGGTAACTTTGTTCGCAAATAGTTTCCAAAATGTTCTTTCGTGTAAAAATGAAATTTGTTTTGAAAGAACGTATTTTATGCGACATTTTCTAAAACAGTACTTACTTTCCGAAAAACGTCGTACAAAAATGTATTTACCCAATGATTACCTATGAGCAAAGATTTCTTTATAGTATTTCTTTAAGATGGGAACGTCACTGAACGTCAACTACAGCTCACTGAAATATCACATATATATATTTTTTCAATGATTTTCAGTATTGACGATGGATGTTGGGGGTGCCTCTTACATCCACTGGGGACGAGGAGAATGCATATCTCCAACTGCTCACACTGTTGTTTCTGGTATTATTGCATCAACCGATCAAATTAAAGGTGGATCCGCCAACATCATCTGCCTCACTGACGATCCACAACATGATCCAGACACTAAAGTATACAAAAAACATCATAGGTTAGTAATTTAGAATTTTATCATTAGCTGCTGGCAAATGAAAAATATTTAACTTTAATTATTTCTCACCATTTTTAAGAATAAATAAGTCTTAAGAAAATTAAATGAGAAACAATGACTCAAAAATAGTATTAATAATAATTACTTACTATTCCTACTGTTATTGACGTACTTATTAATATTCCTTTTATAATATTACTTATTATTCCAACTTATTATGCCTACTGTAATAATAACTCTAAATAATTGTTACTTAAGAAGGTGATACTGATTACTGGAGGAAAGCAAAAAAGAAATGAAAAGTGAGTATTAAAAGCACTTCCCAGTTTTATCAAGCAATCATACTGGATTATATGATTTTCAATCCACCTTTCTAAACTGTGGCTTTGAAGATTTTTGTTCCTTCCTAGCTTTAATAATTATTTACAATTTCAAACGTGCCTACTTTTAAACTTCATTTTTGACTAGGGGTCCGTAAATATAAGTTAAGGGCGATGATTACAGAACACTTTACAATCCCTATATTACCACTGATAATCTATTAAAAGCTATCTTCTGAATGTTAGAGGTTTTAGAATGTACAGTACATAAAACAAAAATATGTACTATGATATAATTTTTATGGTTCAAGAGGGTGACTTTAAATAAACTAATTAGTGCAGACGATATTTTAAGTTACGAAATGAGTCACAAGAAAGTACTTTCTGAAAAACAGTAATATAATTCGTTTATTAAACTATAATTCCGCAGTTATCTCCGACATTTCGGATGTCGCAAATTACATAGAATAGGTATGTTTATTCAGGGAAATTACTTGTCTGATTCCTGACTTAAAATAGCGTCCGCACCAATTAATTAGCTTATTTGAGGTCATCCTTGCGAAACTTTAAGAATGTGAAAATCAGATCAATAGATCAAAAGTATTTCACGATGCTTCGTTTTTTTTTTTGCTCAATGTACTAGCTGCATTCCCGTTTTTTGTACGAGGGAAGAGTAAATAATCGTTATTTATCATCACTACGAAATTATGCGTAGAATTAAAAGACTTATGAATAGACAAATAAATGTATAACTGGAATATTTAATTTCTTTTTCAAAATTTTAGTCTTCTCCTTGACCGAATTATTAAATTTTTTCTCAATTAATTTTGCTTTTTAGTACTTATCTTCCTTTATTTCAATTTCAATCTCGTACCAAAATTAATCAAGCATCACTAGCGTCAATAAGAGTATGGCGTTATTTTTTCCTCATTTCTCCCAAACAAATTAAAACTATTTCTCTTTTAATTTTTCGTCTCAGTAATTAGCTTAATCTTTGATTCTAAATCATTTAGTCTTACAGAAATGAAATAAACACGTGGTTTCAGATAAGTGTCGTTTAAAAAATATAAATTTTTTTACAGGTTTTATTCAAAACTTGTTCCTGTTCATTTACAAGGACGAAACGTATCCAGCGAAAAGTCCATAGCATGCGGTATGTGTGTCGTCGAAGAAAGGACATCCGCGACAGTATTTCCTGGTCGGACGCAGTGTCCAAATGAATGGACATTGGAATATTCTGGCTACATTATGACCAAGGATTTGAGGAGCAGGAAAGGAGATTTTGTTTGCATGGACGTCCACTCCGAAGAACATGACAGAGATGTTCTGATCATGTCCAAGACAGAGAAACATGATCATGTCAGCGATGTTAAAATCAGCTGTGGTACTCTTCCATGTGATGACTATCCTAAAGATCAGCTACTTCCATGTGTTGTTTGTACTTATTAAAATAAAATAAATAAGACGTGAAATATGAAGGCCTTTATTAAAAAATTCATATTATTTTATTTTTACATTAATAAATTTAAGGAGTGCTTCCATTCCATATCATGAAAAAAATAACTGTTTCTTTTTAGGAATATTTTTATACAAATACTTAAATTTTTTTAAAAATATTTAAAAAAAATGATTGTTTAAAAGTAATTGTAACAATGATGAGTAAAAAATTCGTTGACAGGTATAAAGTAAAAGGCAAAAACAATGCTTTCGAAATGAACATCAAATGGTCGAATTGATCAAATTTCGACTACGAACCTAAGTCTTTTTGTTTCTTAGAGAGCTTAGTCCTTTGGATAACAACGGCCTTCTGAATCTTAAGACTGAATTTGAAAAATATATTTTTAGAATCTAGAAGCATCTTCAAAGTGAATAAATTTTTTTGAGGTAGAGCGCTTGGTAAAAAATGTTTAGACGAAAGTGTAAAGTGAATGTAAAAATTTAAAAAAAATAAAAAATAAAAAACTGTTAAAAGGAAAATGTGAAGTTTTTTTATTTAGTATCGAGGCAGTTTAAAACGGATCTTTCGCTGCAAAAAATTTCTGATAATACGCATAACGTGTCCATCCCTATATAAAACTATAATATTCCGGAGTTAGATTGTTTTGGATCTAAGAATATTTTAAAAAGAATTTCTGTAAATATTCCGAAATATCTATAGGAATTTTTATAAAATTAAAAGAGCATTTCTGAATATAGAAAGAGGAGTTTTATTTGCACATGTTCATAATTCGCCATGTGTAATCCTCGTATAGCGCAATATTTACTTCGGACTGTTTGGGATTAAAAAATACTCCTGAAAATTTTTTCCATAAATATTCTGAATTAAAGATTATTTTAGAAAATTTGCTTGATATGGAAACTGTTTCGAATAGATTCCTCGACTAAAAATAAAAAAAAAATTACAAAAAATTCGTAAAATATCCATCCTTATACAAATCTTTTCATGCTCCACGTTTAGCCAATTTTACATTAAAGCATATTTAAAAAAAATTCTATAACATATATATATATACATATATATATATATATATATATATATATATATATATATATATATATATATATATATATATATATATATATATATATATATATATATATATATATATATATATATATATATATATATATATATATAATATATATATAAAATTAATGTGTCATGAGCAAATGTTATAAAAAATTCGAAAAGTGATTATTTTTACAACACATTTTATCCTTCCCTTTATACTGTCTTTGACTAAAAAATATTATTTTTTAAATTTTCTATATAGATATCTCAAAATATATGGATATATTTGCTAGATGTGACATGCTTATTTCAATATGGAACCAGTTTCTAATTAGGCGTAGTAAATGGGAGTAGAAAAATATTGACGCAACAAAATATTGCCGTAGCAAAGTATTGTTGCAAATTCTTGTTTATCGTTAAACATCACACTTTAAGAACAAGGTTTAGCTTGTTTTGGAATAAAAATTATCCTTTTAAAAATATCATTTAAAAGAAAGATATAAAAATATAGTAAAGATATAAAAATATTTTTGAAAAATTTAATGTGTTTGGTTTTATATGGTACCACATTCAAATATATGTCATGTCGCAAAATTTAATAAAAAATTCGCTAAGTATCCTTTTTTATGTAGCATATTGTTTGCTCTATGTTTAACCTGCTTTGGACTAAAGAATATACTTTAAAAAGTTTTTTAGAAAGATGTCTAGCGATTTATAGATTTTGTTTTGAAAACTTAACAAACTTGCTTTAATATGGAACCAGTTTCAAATCGCTGTCTTATTATTATTAATATTATCCATATATTTATATATAAAAAAAATCGCAAGTTGTTCAGTTTTTTTTTCACACATTCTATTTAACTCATTTAGCCTGTTTCAGAATAAAAAATTTTCTGAAAAACATTTCCATAAATATTATCAAACGAAATTTGACGCGTTTAGCCTGTTAGCACAAAGGAGCATATACATAGATTAGCATACGTCTGAGCATACTTCCAGATTTTAGCTGCTCCCCATATTTTGATATTTAAAACGGAGAGAGAGAGTGAGGTTGAGAGAGAGAGAGGGGGAGAGAAAGGGTATGAGAGAGAGGGGAAAGAGAGGGAGAGAATAAAAGAAGGGAGAGAGAGGGAGAGGGATTGAGAGAGGGAGGAGATAGAGGGAGGACAGAGGAAAGAGGGGCAGGTGAAAGAGAGAAAGAGGAGAGAGAGAGAAAAAAAGAGAGGGAGTGGTGAGAGAGAGAAAGAAAGAGGAGAGAGAGGGATAGAGAGAGAGATAGAGAGACGGAGGAGATAGATGGAGGACAGAGGAAAGAGGGGTAGGTGAAAGAGATAAAGAGGAGAGAGAGAAAAAAGAGAGGGAGTGGTGAAAGAGAGAAAGAGGAGAGAGAAAAAAAGAGAGGGAGTGGTGAGAGAGAGAAAGAAAGAGGAGAGAGTTGGCATAACAATGTACCTGAATTAAACATTTAGTTATCGATATTTTCGTTTGTTTGGTTATTATTGTACTGATATTAAGTCCCAATAGTGACTAGCACTGTTTCTGTAAGGCTTCAGTACTAATGGGCATCATATTGAACGGATTATGAAGAAAGATTAATAAGAGTATTGGAAATTTTTTTTTTTGTGATATTGCCCAACAAACAGGTGCTCATTCACTGGCTCATTATTTTGATAAATGTTTGGAAACTGATATCATAAGATAAGAAGAAGGTAAGTGAATACTATTTTTTCAAACTTATAGATTAAAATAAGGGAATAATGGAATTTTAAACCGAACGATTGGATTTAAAACTTTTGCAGGAGTCAAGGGATTTATAAATTATTACGTGAGTTTATATTATGTTTTTTAATTTTGTTATAATTTATTTCTTTGGGGGTTTCTTTTATATTCAGTAAGCAAATTTCATATTCTAAGTATTGAATACAGTTTTAGTTTTTAAGTTAAAAAAATATATTTAAAAATAAAACTCACCTTTATGAAAATAAAATATCTTTTTTATAATAATTAAAAGTTTTTTGTTTTTAAAGTAATAAAAAGCATTGAGCGTAAATTAGTTAAAAATTAAAAGTAAAGTAATTAAAAGAATTAAAACTTAACCAATTAAAAGTTTGAATCTGAATCTAGATTCTTCAATTGAATTATTTAAACGCATAAGCAATAATCAATACATCATTAGTTATATATTAAGCTATAGAAAGCTTAAAATGAGATTTAGTGATTATCTAAGGAATAAATTATGCTTTTAAGGTATTTCAAAAAAGACTCAATTATTTAGTTAAATTAACATTTAGTTGGTGTAGAAAAAATATTCATTTTTGATGTTAATTTTTATTTTTGTTTGGAATTGAACTTATGTTTTTGAAATAAACTTTATTGTTGTTTAAATACCCCTACTTCTTAAATACTTTTATTGCTTGAATTCCATTTAAATGAAGCCATCAATGATACATAAGCGGGATAATTAAACTGGTGTTAATCATATACATAATATATCATATACATAATCATTCACAAAACAAAAAAAAAATCATGTAAAAAAAATTTAAAATTTTCAATAGTTTATTCAATTTGTTTCTCTTTTTGTTGATTTTACATTATTATATTAAGAAAAACTTGTTTTGATATAAGTTCAACTCACCTAAAAATTATAAGTTCAACTATCTGTGATATCTCTCACGGGAAATTATGCTATTATTTTCGGTTATCGCGTCATAAATAAGATATACCATAAGCAAGACATTTGTATTTTAGTATATAACTTAATTATTTTTTGCTTCATTTATTGTTGTATTTAAATTTTTATGGATTTATAGAAACACGTTTTAAAAGTATATCTATAAACAAAGATTTTTTTGAAGTGAAACTTCTTATGCGACTTTCAACAAGGTTGCGTTAAAAGTTTAGCGCTACCGTTGTCATGGAAACTAGATTTCTCTTTACATTCGTTGAGCGCACGAGTAAGAGAAAAACATTGTAGGTAATATTGGCGTTAAAGAAAACAAAGCGATATTTTTTTAAAATTCGCCAAGAATACCTTACTGAAATTTAGAACATTTAGAAATAAGCTGATTTCTTATTATAATTTTTTTTAAAAAATATATTTTATTATTAATATTTTTTAACTAAGCGAAATTTTTTTTAAATAAAACAAAGTATCGTATTTAAAAAGTTAATAAGTATATTTTTTTTATAAAATACAATTAAAAAAATACTTTGATGCGCATAGATACTCTGCTTTAGATACTTATTTTTCTATGTTTTTTATTTTTTATTTTTGCCGGTTTTTATTTTATAAGTGAAACTTCTAATGCGACTTCCAACAAGGTTGCGTTAAACGTTTAACGCTACCATGGAGGGGGTATGAAAGCACTGTTGCGTTAAACGTTCAACGATCCTGGGGAGGGGGAATAGAAAGAGACAGAGCGAGAGTGAATGCGTGGCACTCGAACGCATGCGCGTAGAAAATGATAATTAAAAGATGCGATCAATTGTGAATTGTAAGCAATGTTAATAAAGTTTGTCTTAAAGAAACAATATGATTTCACTAAAAATCAATTTCTACCCCTTCCTATTTTCATTGAAACATTACGAAGTTTCACTTCTTCCGCGCGGAGGGACTCCACGCACTACTTTTTTTAGATTCGTGGCATATAAATAGTGTTTTCGATACGTTATCATTACATACGTACATAGGATTGACATTTTTTCATGACACTTTATGATTGTTTACTGGATTGTGGAAGGCTGATAATATGCCTTAAAGTTTAACTCACATTGTTTAGAATTGTGAGTTTCTTCTTTGAATTTTTTTAAAGGTTTTTATTTCTTTTAGTAATTTAATTAAAGTTTCATATTGGTTCATCATATCAAAAGAGCAGGGTTATACATAATTTTTAAAATTTTAAAAACTTATGCTTTAAATCTGTTTCAAGTCATAAAAAAACCTCTAGATACACACTATAAAAAATTCCGGTAAAACAAATTGGCATCTTGAGTGCAGACTCCATAAAACTCATCTTACCGTAAAATTTATTTTTTACCGTAAAATTTTATAAAGTTGTATTTATTTAATTACGGTGATCCAGTGACTTTACGAAAAATATTACTGCAAAAAATACCACGGTATATTAGAATTTCCCTCCCTTCAGAATTTTCCGTAAAGATTGATTTTACGGTTAAAAGTACTCGAACACTAAGTGCGGGTACTTTTTACCGTTATTTGATTCGGAATATTTTACCGTGCATTCTATTTGGTTACATTAAATAATAATAATAACAAAGTTTTATTTGATTAAATGATACTTAAATTTTTTCTTAAAAACAGAGATTTGCAAAATTGTTTTCTCCATTTTATAATCAATAAATAAAATACCAAGGAAAATGTTCTTTTAAATTAAAAGTATCAATAAAGTTGATTTATGGATTGTCAACTTTTGAGAAAATCGGAATATCCATGATCACCACAATTAACAAAAACCTAAAAGCCACATATAAAGTACTCCGTAGTAACTACCCATTAGTATTTTTTCAAGGGGTAGCAAAGTAATATTTAAGGCAAACACAAAAACAATTCAATAATGAGGAAAGAAGGGTTGCTAACAACGAAACTTGTCTGATTGCCAGAGGAAACAGTGAGAAGATGATTATTGATTATTAGAAAAAAACTACAAATTTTATCTGGCAATCAGACCTGCTTTTGATATTTTTTTCATATCGCTATTCTCATTAATAATTAATCAAATTACGACGGAGTTTTTGTTTCTTCTTCGCTTAACCATTTTGTTTCTCTAAAGCACATCTCTACGAAGTGTGTTTGTCCGGTCACATAATCTACTATAAAATAATTTGAACTACTACTCACATAATCTACTATATAATAATTTGAACATAATTTGAACTCTTTCGAAAGCGCTTCCTTAGAACAGGAAACACTTTTAATTCCTTTTACCAAGAGGGTGAATCCGGTAAATATTTATTTGTTTCTCTACTTGTGTATAATTTTTTGAATTAATTTTTTAAGAAAATTTTTTAACTATATATTAAGAGTGTTTACAACGGAATAGCCAATATATATATACATATATATATATATATATATATATATATATATATATATATATATATATATATATATATATATATATATATATATATATATATATATATATATATATATATATATATATATATATATATATATATATATATACACAAGGTCCAATTGGTAGCTAAAGGAAAACATCGGGGAAAATCTACTAGGTCTGTGTGCAGACAGCTTGCGCTGTGTCTGTAGTTGGCCAGGAGAAAGCGTGGTTTAGCGGTTGTCATTTTTGAGTACGTATGGAGCACATAAACATGCTTCGAAAAATAGAGCCTCCCGCCAAATGTGAATTGCGTTCCGTTCTTCGATTTCTGCATGCTGAAGGAAGTAACGCAGCTGAAATTTATAGACGAATGAGTGAAGTGTACGGAGAAGCATTCATGAGTGATAGCAAAGTGCGGCAATGGTGCAGGAAATTTGATGCTGGACGCACAGATTTTCATGATGCAGGTGGCCATGGAAGGAAGTCAGTGTCAACAGATTATCTTGTTCAGAGCGTGGATCAGGCGATTCGCGGAAATTGTCGGTTTACAGTTTCTAGGTTGAGTGAATTAGTTCCGGAAATTTCACGGTCTGCTCTCTATATCAGTGTAAGCGAAAGACTCGAGTACAGCAAACTCCCCTCGAGATGTTTTCCCAAGATGCTGTCTGACCATCACAAAGCTCAACAAATGGGCGCCGCATTAATCTTCCTCCAGTCCTATCATCACGACGGAGGTGGGTTTTTGGACAAAATTGTCACAGGAGATGAGACATGGGTTCATTACAAAATTGAAGAAACAAAGAGCAATCCAAACAGTGACTGCATTCACAGTCCCCGAGTCGTACACCAGTGAAGTTCAAGCGCACGTTCTCTACCAAAAAGTGTATGGCTACAGTGTTCTGGGACCGTAAAGGTGTTCTCTTGGTGGAACTTGTACCACGTGGCGCAACCATCACTGCAGTTTCGTGCAACAAGACTCTTCTACGTCTTCAAAGGGTAATTCAGAACAAGAGAAAAGGAATGTTGACGTTAGGCATTGTCTTTCTTCATGCAATGCGCAGCCGCACACTGCAGTTGAAACAAAGATCCTCCTGCAAAGTTTTGGATGGGAAGTCTTTGATCACCCACCATAGAGTCCTGACTTGGCTCCCTCAGATTTTCATCTCTTTACTCACATGAAACGCTGGCAAGGAGGTCAAACTTTAGCCACTGACAACGGACTGCAAACCAGCGTACAGAATTGGCTGAAAACACAGGCTGCTGCTTTCTATGATGAAAGTATTGGAAAATTGATACCACGCTATCATCGAGATGTTTTCCCAAGATGCTGTCTGACCATCACAAAGCTCAACAAATGGGCGCCGCATTAATCTTCCTCCAGTCCTATCATCACGACGGAGGTGGGTTTTGGGACAAAATTGTCACAGGAGATGAGACATGGGTTCATTACAAAATTGAAGAAACAAAGAGCAATCCAAACAGTGACTGCATTCACAGTCCCCGAGTCGTACACCAGTGAAGTTCAAGCGCACGTTCTCTACCAAAAAGTGTATGGCTACAGTGTTCTGGGACCGTAAAGGTGTTCTCTTGGTGGAACTTGTACCACGTGGCGCAACCATCACTGCAGTTTCGTGCAACAAGACTCTTCTACGTCTTCAAAGGGTAATTCAGAACAAGAGAAAAGGAATGTTGACGTTAGGCATTGTCTTTCTTCATGCAATGCGCAGCCGCACACTGCAGTTGCAACAAAGATCCTCCTGCAAAGTTTTGGATGGGAAGTCTTTGATCCCTCAGATTTTCATCTCTTTACTCACATGAAACGCTGGCTAGGAGGTCAAACTTTAGCCACAGACAACGGACTGCAAACCAGCGTACAGAATTGGCTGAAAACACAGGCTGCTGCTTTCTATGATGAAAGTATTGGAAAATTGATACCACGCTACGAAATTTCATTATAATAATACTAAAATTCTACTAAAATATTACTAAGTACTACTAAAGCGAAAGTAGTTTAATGTTATATCACATTGTTCCATATCAAATTTTCTTGATTCTGACTGTGATTTTCCATTAACGACGAATCGGACCTTGAAAAAAAATAGCCCTCGTATATTAATAATGCCAAATTTTAAGAGAAAATTAGCAGATAACATTAGAAAATCAGAATACATCAGAGCTCTGATAATCCGACACCCAACTTTGTGGCACCTCGGATATCCGAAACTCTATTCGACGTTTGTTAAAGAGCATCTGCGAACATTTCCTCATTTTAGCAGTAATTGATACTCAAAATGAAGCTGAAAACAAATTTACATCAATAATTTTTTTCAAGATTAAAATTACCGTTTTTCAAACTTTATTATAATCACTTTTTATTTTGTGTAATATGACAGTTAAAAGTTAAAAGTTTAAAGTAAAAGTAGTTAAAAGTTTGCTAATTCTATTTGTCAATAAAATTCTATAGATCTACTGATTTTCCGATGATTTCATTTTCTCGATACACCCTTGATTCCGAGGATGTTCTCAGGGTTCAGAATCAGGGTTCTACTAATTCTTTTTCCTCCTTAGTAACCAATTTATTTCTCTTAAAAGCACGGTTTTGATTTATCAAGACAGTGCTACAATATCTGTTTTTTTTTATTTTTTATATGAATACAACAGTTTGTTTATTTTTCTTTAATCACTTTTAAGATATGGCAGAAAAGAAAAATTTTATGACAAGAGTAATTTTAATTTTTTTAATATTGATTTTTAGAATCATGACCATTCGTTTGATGTATATGTTGCCTATGCTTCTAGGCAGAACATTTCATGTTGGACAGCACACGGTGGGAGTTGACATATTTCCCTTAAATGAAACCGAACATCCAAGAGTAAGATTTATATTAAAGCATATGTTAATACATAATAAGAGTTTGTATTATACATTTTTAAAAAATATTTGATATTAATATTTAGTAATTTTTTATACATAATATTTAAAGTGATATATAATATGTTTTATAATTTCATTTAAATTACTAAATTATTGAAATTTTAAGAAATCATGGAAATAAATCAAAATTATTAAATAACAGAGATTTTTAATATAGGAATTGCATTTTAAAAAAGAATTATTACATTAAATACCTTATACAAATAGTCAGGTATTGGGTAAATTTATTCTTATATATTTGATATGTTTTTCGTTTGTATCAAATATCGTTTTGAGAAAAATATTGAATAGTGTTTTGGTTTAATTTGAAGGTACTTTAAATCAGAGATCCAAAAGAATTTGATATGTTTTTAATTTGATTTACATGAATTAATGTTAGATTTAACGTTAGATTAAGTCTTTTTGATAATTTAGACACTTGTTTTAAATCAAAATTAATTTTTATAAATGTATTAGTATTTAATAAGAGGATACATTTTAGATAATACATATTGCATTCATTAGGAATAATTCATGCAAGCAATAAGCTTTTATGACAATTTTTATTATTTTACTACATAAAATTTTTTTGTTTGATAGCTATAATGATAAGATTTATTTTTAAAGATAATTTCATTTCTTTAAGAGTTCATATTATAAGTATTTAAGTGTTTTTTTATTATGCGTTTTATACAAGTTATATGTAAAGAAAGAATTTACTTTGAGATACAAAAGTAAATCAATGTATATTAGTCCATGTATAGTTTAAGAAATAAAATTCATTAAGTCATTTCAAACAGTTTGCTGAAACATTTATGCTTCAAAAAATCTACTATATGTGGTTAGTTTAATCTACTAACATATGCAAATTACTCCGAAGTAACAATAAAATTTTGTTCACGCATTATAGAATATTATTTGTTGCCTATTACCGATCTCTGCTTTGCTTAATTTAAAGTTTAAATTTTGAAGAATAATTTTAACTCATTATGTTAAACAATATCTATCTATATTTTGAAATTCAAATTTTTTTAAAAAAAAAAAACTTTTCCAAAGCTCAGAGTAAATAAACAATGCACTAAAAATTCAACAATTATATTTCCTAAAAAACTATTTGATCAAAGTATTTTTAAGTGGCAATTTTTTTTTAGCTGATGTTATGGTTCTATTTGAACAGAAATGTGGTTAAATTTAAGACCTCTATAAGTTTTACTAAATTTTCACCATAAAGTAGTTCAAGGTAAAGATTGTAGCTGCAAACGTTGAAGTAGTTTTTCTAATAACATTTGTATTACCAAGAAGTCCTGTGACTGAATAGTAGCTTAAAGCTCCAGTGCTACAGATCTGAGATTCTATCCTCAGATCGGGCAAGGTCGACTCCTTTCAATCCTTTAGTGGGTCGGTAAAAAGAGGATCAACCATGTTTGGGGACTAAACGATGGGGATTCAGAGTTCGGCTGACCACTCATCTGGTACTGCAACATCACGAAAACTGGGATAATCCTAGTCGGCCTTGGCGCTCCATGGACTGTCGCGCCACAAAGTTTAGTTTATATATGTATAAACAGAATTAGTTTTAATGTGTTTAGATACCCAGAAAAAATAATAAAAATTTTTAAAGCAATAACATTTTGTTTAATCTTGCTTGTTGAAAAATTGATTACTATAAACCCACTGACAAATAGTTTGTTTTAATATTAGCTGAAACCGGAGAACTTCTATAGATCAAGTTATAAAACTATTGAAACGTCATCTGATGTGCAAGAAACATTAGAAGTCAATGGAGATCTGTCGCTCAATATTAAAGCTGGAATGTTCGCAATCAGCGGATTTGGATCTTACATCAAATCAGCAATACGTTCTGAAAATTCGGTGGATATCCTCACAAAAGTCAGTTATCGAACGGTAGGTAATTAGACAATGTATTTTATATTTGCAGAATATAGCGATGCATGTATAAAGTGATACCCTAAAACGAAATACTTTGAAGTATATATATATATATATATATATATATATATATATATATATATATATATATATATATATATATATATATATATATATATATATATATATATATATATATATATATATATATATATATATATATATATATATATATATATATACTATATATATATATAATACAAAAATTATAAATATTTGTATTAATAAAAGAATTAAATCTGTTTCGATTTCATAAAATGTCTTTGTTAAAAAAGAAGCGTAGAGAAATTCTATTTTGGGAATTCAAGGCTGAAAACACCATTGAAATATAATTAGATTTATATTTCAAAGGAAGAGTTATTTTTAGAATATTTCCCCGTTCACTTCCATATTAGGAAGCATTAAATGATTTTCCTTAATGCGTAAGGATACAAGTATTTCAGAGACTGTGCCTTTTTACTCCAAAATGTGTTTGCATAAAACGTGGGAGCAATAGTTTTTGCGAGTCCTTTTCATCATGTTGTGATCCTGATAAGTTGTTCCAGAATTGTCAGAAGTCTTGTCCACTCTCTCCCTTGTGGAAAGCGGATGTGAACTGTTATCAATACCTACCTACCGTTAATAAACCATTTTATAACGTATGATGGCTTACGACTGCATTATTTAAGCTAACTATAACACTGATAACAGGGATTTTAGCCCTTTTATTACATATATATTACTTAATCATAAGAAACAGCAAATTTTTAAATTTGGAGTTTTATTTCAAAGGCACGAGAAAATTTTTGCTTGTTTGTTTTGTTTTAATGATCTTTGTTGCCTACATTTTTATTCTAACTCACAATCAGCCATTTCAGGAACTTTGAATTATCTTTCTCTCACTAAATTAAAAGAGTTGTTTTTGTTCTTGATGCCTGTCCACTCGAAAACAAGACTTCGTTCTTTCTATCAAGCTTGATATTATAGGTTATGTTTAACAAAATTTAATAATATACTATCAAAAAACAAGAAAGGAAAACAATTAATACACATTGGTAACAGGTTACTTAAAGGTAATGTTTTGATATTCCTTATTTTTATTACTTAACTGGATTCGCCAACAATAGAAAGTTTGGAGAAAAAGAATTTCTTCTTGAAAACAGTGGTGTACAAAAACTCCTGTGTTTCTAGTGGCAAAACTTAAAAATTACCCAAAAATATCAAAATACAAAATATTATTTAATTAATTATATTATTTAATTATGTTATTTAAATTATATTTTAAGAAAAATAGTACCCATCTGCCTTGTTTAGTTTGTTCAGTACAGAAATTAAGAACTTTGTTTTTGTGTTGGGCCAAAGTAACTACGTAATAATCACTTTGTTAAAATAAAGTATTTGCAATCGTCAGCAAAGTATATTGTACTTATAAAAATAGGAATTAGTCATTAAAAGTATTTAGTTTCCAAAATAATATGATCAATATTGAAATATTATTTAATACTATAATGTGGATGCTTCTAAATGTTTGTTTTTACTTTTAGAATTATTTCTTTTAGCTTTTGGGTATTATTATTGTTACAACTCTGAAAAATAAAAAAAGTATATTACCTTATCACAAATAAAGTTTTGAAATATCAATTTCAAAAATCAATATACCGATTCTTCCATTTTTTTTAATTTTTATAATTTAAAAGTTTTTTTATTGATACATTAATTAAAATAAATCACAAAATATAATTTATAAAAAATTAAAAATGTGTACGCATAAAAATTCTTACTGGAATATTGATTATAAGCAATCTTATAAAAACCTAAGAAAGATCGAAAGAGTATTTTCCTAGTATTTATAAGAAAGGAATATGGTTTGCAGGAAAAAGTGATTGAGGTTTAAAAATTTGCGCAGGTTGCAAAAAAATTTTGAAAAATTAATTAAAGAAAAATAGGAAGAAATAGAAACATATAGAGAGTTACACTATAAAAAGTTTCACCGTATTCTTTACCTATCAAGAGATTTCTATCCATCAAGTTTTAAAATTAATCTCAAAATTCGGCAACAGATGGTGAATTGATGGAACTATACATTAATGTTTGCGAAACAACCATCATTTGCATCAGTTACATAGTGTAGTGTGAGAACAAAATTATCAAACGTTCGTGTTTTAGCTGAACTGGTCTGACATGTGGCATAAAAGAAATAAAAAGAAAATATTTAAATATATTTGATATTTCATATGAATTATGTTCACTTTGTTTTAGAATAGTTTTAAAGAAATTATAAATATCGTTTTTGGTAAATGATTAAAAAATCAATAAGGGGAAATATGGAGTAGGCATTGAACAAACAAAAAAAAAACTAAAATATCGAGCTTTTACCACTCAGCAGCGGCATCTGTTGACTAAACTTATAACTGAATTTAAAATTTAGTGTGAAAATATCTGGTTTCCTGAACAAAATGACCCAAAATGTACAATTCCGTATATCTGTTGCCTAACGTGAATTTGAACTTTACAAAAATCATATAATCCATCAAAAAAAGGTTTTCTACCAGCTTTCAAAAATATTAAAGCATGTACAAAGATATTGTTTATAACATGAAGCTTTATGTTTGTCTTTACTTTTTGTGCAATATATTCCAATGTTTGTTATAAAGATTTCAAAGACATTGAACCATGATGCCAAACCGATTGCTCAATGGCGTACTCTTGACAAGTCTCATCTGGGTAAACATTACATAAAAAGTATTCTCTATGGTGGAGATCTAATTGCCTGCATTAGATTCAAAGCAAAGAATGCAGAAGATTTACAAGATATTAGAGCTACCATAAAAACATCGCTTGCTAATGGAAGAGCTTTGGATTTAGTTGGCGAAGGTATGACTTTAATTATTGATCATTCAACTTTCAAAAATTAGCAAATGTTTACAAAATTAGCTTGATGTATTTTCAATTTACAGTAGTATAATTTTTTTTTTTTATTTAGGGATATGTTTTTAAATTTTTTTCTGGTATTTGGAATTAAATGAAGAATCATGCTGTGAATGTTTTTAGTGTCTAAATGCTTTATGTATTTTTAGAAGTTATTTAAATAGGTTTATGTGTTTTTTAAAAAAAATGCCTTATATGAATCATGAATCTTGTTTTATATGAAAAAATTTTGATTCTTTAATTTTGATAAAAAAAAAAGTCGACAAATCGGTCTTATACCCCATTTGAAATGACTTGTTGATTGAGTTTCAATAGGACATGAGATATAAATATCAGACCTAAATTACTCATCAGTTTCCCTCAACGAGATAAGTTTGTTTAAGTTAAATTTAGCGAAAGAGTCCTAAAATTGCTGACTTTATAAATATATAATCCGTCTTGGCTAAAATGATTATTAAAATTCGGAAGAGTAAGGTACTATATGAAATCATCGTACCACTCAGTATTTTATAAAAACAATAATGCTTACAAAAAGAAATTGGTTTTTAAAGAAACTGTCAAGAATCTTTTACTTTTTCTATTTGTTATTTTTAGTTATTGAACAAAAATTTTCAAAATATAAAATATAGTACTTTAAATGAGCGATTGCTTTTTTAAATATAAAAAATTAGAGAAACTTAAACAAAAGTTAACTTTGAAAATTTAGTTTTGTTTGAAATCATGTAGAGTAAAAAAATTATCAAACTAACAAAAAAAAGTGCTAGTTTGAAAAAAATTGGATTTAGAGCTAGTTTTGTGACTTTCAAGCTCTTGATAAAAAAAAAATCTTATTATTTTACAAGTAATAGAAAATAAAAGCATTTATTAATTTTGCTTTTTTTTAAAGGTAAGCTGGAATCTTTAGACCAGAAACTGAGAAAGAAAGCAACGATGGAAATAGATTATTTTGCGACAGTTCCTTTGGAAGGTGTTGCAAATAATATAAACGGACTTCGAGCCTTAGTGAGAGATTTTGAAAAACACGTTAAGAAAGTCAACAATGGTGATGGAGTGCCCGTGGAAGTGGAGCTTGGAGATTTGTCCATTTATGATAGAAGTTTTGAATACCTCAAAAACACGTAATATTTTTTTTTTCATAGATTGAATAAAACTTCACGAATTGTCACAAGTGAGAACATATCAATTACAATAAAAATAAAGAACATCTTAATGACATTTGATCTATCTGACACGATTTAAGTTTCAAGGGGCTAATCTTAAATATTCTAATTAATATACTCATACCATATTTTGAATTATAAAATCAGGCACAGGAGTATGTTTTCCTCATAAATCTATATTTTTCAGATTGTTATGGGTTTCTGACCTTTAAAATAGGGGTTAGTCGCAATCTGGTTTATAATACAATCCCACTATTCTAACCAAACGGTTAAAAGCTAGGGTATCAATGTTAATTTCACTTCTTGAGTTATTCGCCACATCTTTGGAATTATTTAAGCTAACTAAATCCCCCCCCCCCACACAAAATTATGAAACTTATTTAGCCAAAGAAAACTCCGTATAAAAAGAATATCTCATAATTATACATTATTATTTAATTTGGTAATGTTAAACATTTTTTCGAATGACAAGGCACGCTAGTTTTAAAAACACACTACATTTTGTAATTTTGAATTACAAATTCGAAAATTTGAAAGGAATTAGTCACAGTTCGTGAGAAATAAAAATTTTAAGCAGCAGCCTAGTAAAAATTATATTATTTCGAAACTATTCGACCGATTTTGTTCAAATTTTACACTTTGTAATTTAAAATAATGTAGTTTACGACAGAATAAAAATTTGCTAATTTTGCAATTTAAAATTTTTTCCTCTATTTTCTCCTCTATTTATAAATTAAACAATAATTATATTAAATATTCTTAAAACACGGTATTTTGTATGAAATAATCTATGGATAAAGAGTTTTAAAATTATGTGCGGCGGAACTTTGTAACTAGCTTTAATGATTTTAGAAACATGGCGAAATGCGCAAAATCTGGAATCAACACTATGAGACTCAAAAGGTAACAACTACTCTGTCGACCATATTTTCTAGATTACGGCTACCCTTTATATGTGGAGGGTAGGAATTCAAATGGGCTAAATTTAATAATAAAAAAAAATACAATAGTTCTTAACATTCAACATATTCTTAGTTATATTAGAAAATATATAAATAAAATTTTAAAATAAACTTTAAAATTTTATTCTACCTTACATCAAAAATTATTTATAAAAATGCAAGATGGACAAAAACTAACATTTTGCACAGTTTGAAAAAGACTTATTTTTTAAAAATATTGGTTTTCTGAAGTATTTTAAGTAGTTACGTTTCGGACCCCCGAACCATTTAGAAATAAACAATTGCTTTGAATCATACAATTTTTGCATTTCACTCAACTAATTCTTCATAACATAAGTTCTGGGTGTTCTGTAATCACCACCCTTACAAAATACTTTTTTAAAATCCTTGTTAAAAAAGATGATGTCATAGAAACCTACATATGAGGAGTAGTTAAATAATATTTAAGTTAGAAAAACAAGCTAAAGCGCAATAAGAAAGTGGTGTATTATTAAAACAGCCACTCAAAGGTGAATTAGATTATTTGCGTGATGACGGTTTCAAACGAAAAACAAATGCTTTGCTACTTGATTAAAAACATCATTCACTTCAAAAATATACAAAATGGAAATAACGGTCGACATGTAAGATCCTATTAGATAAAAATATTATTATTATTTACCACATTTCCTTCTCAGTGTGACCTTGGCTATATCGGATAAACTATATGCGCTTTAAAATTACAATAGATATGTCCGTTATCAAGAAAACGAGAAGTCATCAATTGCTGCACATTGCTAGAATCTTGGGCATAAATGGACTGCTTCCCTTGTTCACGACATTAATTCCTCACCACTCTTCTAAGAGCGTGAAAATACACATTACCCTGATTTGTATCTCTTGGCCACAGTGAGTTTTCTTGTTCTGTTTTTCCTCTTTTCTCTCTCTCGGCTACTGTGGTTTTCTAGTATACTCCCTCAACTTCATTTTCTCCTTTATTTTTGTTGGCAACTTAAAGTTTTATTTTTCAAATCAATTTGCTTTCTTCTCTTTTACGTCCGATCAGTCTCGAAAATGGACTCCAATTTTTGAGTACTTGAAACACGTCGACTGTTATTTCCGTTTTGTATGTTTTTTGAACGAATGAAGTCTATAATCAATTATAAAGCAACTAGTTAAATTTTTTAGAAATATTTATTTAAAACTCTTTTTTATTTGCCATTTATACTCCGGATGACTTCGACTATAACTATATAATGTATTTAATTATATATATTTTTAACATGTTAATATTTAATCTCAAATGTGTGTAGGTTATAATTTCAAATTTTGACTGAGTCAAGAGAAGGGATTGCAGAACACCTTATATAATTTTAAATTTAAATAATTCATTACTGTTTCATATTTAATGGTTATTAATTTGCTACTTTCTTACCTTTCTATCAATATGACTTAAACTAACTTTTTAATACTTTTTTTTAAATATCTATAGCAAATAATATTTGCTATTTATATATTCATGTAGAGAGCTAGAAACAGAACTGACGTTTTTTGAAGAAAAATTGGATGATCTATTAAGTTCCAAAAACCGAATTAAAAATTGGGTGGAAAATTTTCCTGATCCCTTTACTAAAGAACAAGAAGAAAAGGTAAAGTTGACCTTGCTGTTCCGTTAATCTAGGTAAAACATTAGCAAATAATATGCAAATTATATACTACATACTACAATTCCAACTATCATAAATAGCCATTGAGATAATTGACCCTTACTGTTATAATAATAAGTTACCCAATGTTGAAAGAAGTAAGAAATATTTAAAAAATTTTTCAAAGTTAAAATAAATATGTATTATACAATTTGATAATTTTCAGTATTATAATTTTTTAAACCGGTGGCTTTAGTTTGTGTAATAAATATATTTATTACTTTAAGTCGAATAAATTTTAGCCAAAAGTAAAAAATGATTAATTTATTATGGCAACTCTTTCATTATACTTGAAACTTAATTTGCTATAAAAACTTATGAAGGTTTAAAAGTTGACATGTTTCAAAATCAGGCATCCATTTTCAAGATTCGCTAGACGTGAGTCTTAAGAATGGGAGCATATTTTTGAGAGTTTGAAACATGTTGATTTTCACTAACTTCATAAGTTGTTATAGAAAATTAAGTTTTTATATTATCTAATTTATCTTGATAAGTTCATGACCTATAAGTAAATAAGTTTGAAATTTTTCAATAATCATGATGTATGTGCTTTACCTTCAATTACAGGACTAATTATTTATGATTATTTGTATTTTGTTTTATTCTGCATTTTGTTTAATTTTTCTGATTTCTCTCAGTTATTTAAATGGTTACAAAGGTTTTGAAGGAAAATAAAGATAATATTTTCCCTAATACCAATATAAAGTAAAATGAATTTTTTGAATAAAATGGCGTTCAATTTCGTAGAACTTTCTGGTGTTAATCACGAGAATTGGTTTGAATAAAATCTTGGAAAGAATCATTTTAATCAAAATTTAAGCATAAATGAAAACATGACATTTGAGTAAAATTTTATAAAATTGTCATTTAAAGAGTTTGAAATTTTTGCGGTTTAAAACTGGTTTTTCTTGACATCTTAGAAAATGTAACTTCACGTTGGTGGTCAACATTACTCCAGATAGCTCCCAAAAAGATTAAGATCTACTCCTATATCCAAGATCTACTCCCAGAAAGATCAAGAAATTTTTTTTTTTTGGCGAGAATATAACATTATTAAATGAAGAATTTTCAATAAAAAATAATCAAAAAGTGCCGTGAGAGATTTACGTGCGAAAGAGTTTGATATTCGGTAAAATCGAGATCAAGTTTTGCTTTGTAAAATAAGTATTAATCAGAGGGCAAAATTACTTAATTACGTAAGAGTTTCTGTCAAGAAGAAGTGTGTTAAATTTCTATAAGATCAGTGTATTAGTTTTTAGGAGATTGTATGCACCAATTTCAACTATACACTACCCTACAATAATGGAAGAGACACTTTCAGTTTTTATTATTTCTTTAAATTTTTCAAGAAATACTCATTTTGTAACGTTAGAGGTGTTTAGGTGTGATTTTTCATTCCTAGCAAAATAGTTCAGAGCTTTCGGAGGCTCGAGGAACCGACAAAATATTACGAAAAAGACAAGTATTTTTGAACACCCTATGCCAGAAAATCAAGCAATAAATTTTTAACTTGTATCGATTACTTTGGTTGTTATTTGCAAAAACAGCATAAAATTTCGTAGTATTTATGGATATATATATATTTTTTATAAAAAAGTATATATATATTTTTTTTGCTATAACATTAAAAAAAAAATCATTACAATTTATGAATATTTTGGTAATAATTTAAAATTATTTACAAAATTATTGTTTTAAAATTCGAAAGAAATTCTTAAAAAACTGCATACGATACGAGTATTTAAAATATAGATTTCATACACATGGGCCCCTCCATATTTCCTACCCCCTATATTTTGGGGGTCAGAAATCCAAATCCGTCGAAAAATGAGGCATGTTTATTCAGTTTATTCAAAGAAAGCACATTTTTGTATCTGATTTCGTAACTTAAAATATCGTCTCCACTAATTAATTAACATATTCGAGGTCCCCCCTTCAAACTATAAAGATTGAGTTCTAGAACATAAGATTCGATCATTAGATCAATAGTTATTCAGGGTGATCCATTTTTTTTTGGTGCACAGAACCTGCAAAACTTCATAGTATAGGGGAAATTTTGCTAGTTGCAGCATTTTTAACAGAACCCACTTTTTCTAGAATTTGGAAGTTATAAGGATTAAAAATCTGTTTACATTAGTAGTTTAAGGTATTTTTTTGAAACATTTCTTAAAATACGGTCAACATTATTTGCTTTCTATCGAAATGGAATTAAAAAATAATAATTATAATCATATGCCCATAGGGTGCATCTTCGATGAAAAGAGTGGCTATCGGGTGGTGACTGACAGTTTTAATCGGTGAAATTTTGCTAAATGTAAATTAGTTACCTTGTGACTGATGTCTACCATTAGAATCTTTTCCTCAACGAACCCAATTAGTAATCAAGTCTAGAGGTAGAATCACACGGGCTTAAATAATGCTTTTCATGATTTGGCCAAGGGTGACGAATATTTTTATCATGTAAACTTATTCTTGACGTGTTAAATTTTTAGATAAACAATTCTTTAAAAAATGGATTTTTTTTCCTTGAAATTTGAAAAAGTGTAATGTAATGTTAATGAAGCGACAGGTTTTAATTCTGAGAGTGAATGATAAAGATTTTATTTATTTTCAGATATCTGATTTTAGTGAAAGAATTTCAAAAATTTTACGAAAGTTTATTGCCACAATAGCTAACCTTGATTTAGAAAAAGGTTCTTCGCAACTCGATGCTGCAAACGCAGCATTCAAAGAAAATTCAAAAAACGACATGCCTGGTAAATTCAGGAGAGAAGTGAACCGATTACTCCAAAAAGTAAGTGTTCTAAGGTTTTAAGCATTCACAGTAGGTTTAGTAGATGAACTTTGTTATAAAATAATTTATCTTTTAACAATGTAAATGTAAGAAATATACTCAAATATATCAGTTACGATTAGCATTTCAAAAAGACTAAAACAGAAACTGAATATATGTGTTGATAACTTAGATTATGTTTATAAATTATTTATTAAAGGTAAATGTCACATTTTTCTAACGTCGTTCCTTTTTTTAAAAAGGTTTTTATAAATTTTGATGTTATGTTAATTTCATCATCATCCTTATTAATGTGATAAATTAGTAGACTTTTTAATAGAGATGACTGAAGATTGGTTGTATATAATTTTTATAAGAAATGAATGTAATATATCGAGTATTAATTTTTAACAAAATAATTGAAGGATATTTCTTTGCAATCCCAGATCTGCTATATGATCTCACCATGATGGTTGAATACAATACCGATAATCTTCATTTATATTCTGAAGTTTCTTATATTCTAGATTGACTTTTTAAAATACCAATATCATTATTTTTAAGAATGATATTAAGATTAAAATTTTGCATGGTAATTGAAATCTATATGCCAAGCAAAAATTATGCTATTAGTTTGTGTAATTGATTCGTAAGAGTTTAAAAAAAACATTTGCTTGGTCAGAATAACCACTGTTAGTTAGTTTGCATTTTGACATTTTATTTTACAATTTTAACATAAATATCTATAATTTTAACACCGTTGTATTAAATTCATATATAATTAGTTCTTTTTCTTTTCTTTTTATAGATTACTACGAGTAAGTTTTGATACAGTAAGCATTTAGTCAAGTTCATTTTCTCTTTATAACAATTTTTCTACTGGTACTCAAAAGGTAAAGCTTTTTAGATGGAAAAATAAGTGCTACGGAGCGTTTTTTTTTCTAATTGCCCTTTTAATTGTATTAAAATTATTAACAGCAATTTTCAATGACGGCTTTATTTATTAACTAGTATATTTGAATACCATAAAAATATTGTGTGTAACTAAAACCTATACACAATTGAAGGCACAATATTTTAGTCTCAAATTTCAAGATTCATTCCATAGCATAGTGAGACAAAAATTCTGGTAAAAATTTATTTTTCCAAATAAGAATCCATAAAGCTTAACTGAATATACTTTATAGATTCTAACATATCTCTGTTACTCTGAACTGTTAGAAATTTCTCGTCAAATTTGGTTAAATAGCAATTTATATAATTGTTATTTTACCATATTCAACGAAAACAGTAAAATAATCATACAAAAGATGATATTCAAACTATTAAGTGTGATATAAAACGTTAATTGATTGCTTTTTCTATTACGAGTAAACAACCAGGATTCTATCCACGCCAACTAAGCACACTTTTTAAAGCCGTTTTGTTCCGTGAAACGGTGTATAAGCTGAGAGGGCTAATCGCTCAAAGTAGAAAAGAAATACTTGCCACGACGGCTTAGAGGATAGATCATTCGTCTTCCAATCAGATGACCTGAGTTCGAGGCCCAGCTATGGCTGGTCGATGCGAATTCCACACACAGTGCTGACGTAAGATATCCTCAGTGGTATATATATATATATATATATATATATATATATATATATATATATATATACACACATATATATATATGTGTGTGTGTGTGTGTAAAAAAAAGAACCAAGCGGATGAGCTTGGTACATTAAAAAAAATTGACACCACATTAGACCTCCACCTCATCCTCAATCTTTTTAGAAGATATGACTGAATTCAGGGGCGAGGGTGAAGTTTGGTGTCGTTGATTGCACCCTTAGAAAATATTTTTTGCCTGCGTCCTTTTCCTATGTATTTTCGATTATACATATCCGTTTCTATACTTATCAAACATTCTTCTGTGTATAACAAATTTAATAATTTCTTTTTCATTACAGAATCAGATTATTCAGATAAATATTCTTCCACATATGTGCATTATGGTTCAAGCAATTGCACTGGTGACAAAAAAACGGTCACTATTCACCCAGGATATGTAGCCTCTTCCCCTCGCAACCAACTCGGAGGAGGTTTCAATTATCTTTGCATGCCGCAAAAACCGGTTACGAAAATTTCAGGAGATGATCCCAAAGTTGGCAACCTCAGTTTGATCGCTGGTGTCAAATATGGCCTCTTGGAAACGAAGCCTAAAAGTTTAGTTGACATAAAAACAGTTTTAAGAGGTGTCAAGTGCGCTGTATGTTTGGTAGAGAGACAGGCTTTAGTTACTTTTCCAGGTAAATGTCTCATATTATGGTATTTTAAATATTAAAAACAGATTGATGGTGAATAATTGAAGATAAAGTTAAAATCACAAATATTAAGGAGATTTTGCACTTTTACGTTAGCTTCTATACGGTCTCGTACTTAAGATTTGAAGCAACTGCGCATGCTCGCGTTTAATTTAGCTGCTCCGTATCTTTACGTTATGTTGGCGTGATTTACACTACAAAGGCAAAGCAACAAGCTCGCTGATTATAGTTGTTAAATGTAGTTTTCTGTTTAAGCCTGCATTCGAACTAAAAACATGGAGATCTAATGCGAATTTGAAGAAATGAATTGATGGAATTTAGAAATTCATGTGATTTTAAAACAATTGGTTCATTCAATAAAAATAAATTTAATGGTTTTTGTTTAAAATTATGGTTGTCTAATTGGATAAGTTCCTTAAGAAACTAGATATAGTTTCTCTATTTTAAAATTATAAATTATATTTATATATTTCAACTGTAAAATATAATTAAAAGAAGTTAAAAAATGAATAAAAGATCAATAATATTTTTAAAAAATACTACTACTACTACTACTACTACTACTAATAATAATAATAATAAGTTGTATTCTTTACCGCTGAATTTATCAAAATCTACAATCTGCCAAATTTTTATGCTCACCCAACCGCAGTTTTACTTAGAGTAAAGTATTTTTAATCGTATGCTACAGTTTTAAAGAGGTACTCCACGCCCATTGTAAATTCTTGTTTTGATTTTGTGGTCGAAGTTAAAATGATATTCCACTACGTCAGCGTTTTCAACTTACGGATTTATGCAAAATCTCTTATTTTAGCTTACGCAAGTTTGATATTTTTTCACGGGTACATGCGCATTTCAGCAGAAGTGCGCATTTGCAATTACTTGAGATCTTACGTGTGGGAGCGTTTGCGAAATCTCCCTAACATATTTATTAAAAGCTAGCCTCATTTCGGTGCAATTTCATCGTCAGAACTCAGGATGGTAAAAAATATGAGTGATAGATATCGGAAAGTTACACAAATAGTGAAAAAAAAAAGGATTGTTGAAATAGCTAAGAATTTAAAAATTAAAGTAAATCTCTGCATAATTGCTCTATATAATTGCTGCTCCATCATTGTGGAATATTTGTAAACACTTATTTTTTTATTGATAGCTCTTTTGTCGCCAATTTCTTTAACTCTATTTTTTCAACTGTATTTTAACTTATTAATTGTTTTAACCTGCCAATTTTATTATCCTTGTTCTTATCATTCCTGCCAAGTTATCCTTCTAATAAATGGGTGCACGTAATAAAGATGGGAGTTTGAGAACACACGACATTTAATAACGCAAAGTCTATAGTATAAGACGCAGGATGGAACTCGTCGCACATGAGAAAACAACTCTGAAGGAGCAGAATAGTAGACTACAGTATTAATAAAACATATTACACCCTGGAGTGAATTTAGTCACTAAGATCAATCGTATTTATCTCCGTTTTAAAACATAGAATAGTCTCTCGTGTATCCTATGTTAGTCAAGTACTGATTAATGTGACCCTTCTATATTATGCTTGTGTGATTCTCGATATTCGTGATCCATCACACTCTTGCTAAGAATCCTATATTATTTAGTTTATATTATTTATATTATTTAGTTTAGTTATTTTAGATTTAAAACTACCTAAATCATTGACTTGAATTGTAATTAACACTAGATTGCCTAGATTAAGTCATTTTGACTGCTTTTAATTTCAATTAAAAAAAACAAGGATGTATATATTGACACAATTTCTTAGAATTTTGTGACTTTTTGTACAGCATATAATTTATTATTATTATTATTTACTAAAAACTTGTTATATAACTGTAAATAATATAAAAAATGTTAAAAATTAATTTTAAACAAATTTATGTTACGCATTCGTAATCCAGTCATTTTGACTGCTTTTGGGCGATATAGGTGTGTAATAATTTTCCGTCTTTCTAGTGTTAAAACTTTTAAAATTTTTTAGATCTTAATTATGATGAAATTGCAAAATAGCGTTTTTTTATTTGCGGGTTCAGTAATCTCTTTTATTTTTATTCAATTCATTTAAGGATTCAATAAATGTTTATACTGAGATTTTTGATAATGGTTAAAGGTTTTGATAAATTAAATGATGAGCTATGACTTCTACTTCACTTTCACTTTTCGCCCAGTAATTTTTGGAGAAAAACTTGTTTAAATGATTTTCTTTTCGTTTCATTTATCCTTTACCCCCTCTTTCCCTACTATTATTGTCTTGTTTTTGCTTTTGATTCACCTCTTCTTTCTTCCCCCTCTGTGTTAGTTCAATTTCCGCCTTCAATTCTTCAACCACGTCATCTATTTTTCTGTCATTGTCGTTTTGACTACCTGGCGAAGAAAAACAGATACGTTCTGAACAACACCTCCAAGAAGAAGGAAGGCCTCAGCACGGATCAATTTAGTAGTCCGATGTGACGAAGTTAACTGCGCAGTTGATGAAAAATAAGAAAGATGTCATTACGTTCGGGGTACTAAGCTGCGCAGTGGTTGAAAATACGAAATATGTCATTACGTTTGGACTACTAAAGGATATTTATGGTAACCCGTGCTGAGGCCTACTCTTTCTAGGAGGTGTTGTTCTGAAACGCGTCATAAATATTATTATGCATATAGAGTCTTAAGAAGTTATTCTTTCGAAGTTGCATCCAAATTTTTTTTTTATGGATTCCTTTCTACAGGTGAGACAGAGTGTCCAGAAAAAGGTGGCTGGAAAACTCAATATTCTGGTTATATGATGGCCGCAACAGATTTAGAAAGATCTGAGACTGTATGCGTCGACCTCACGTTAGAGTCTAATCAAGACAATTATATGGGCATTCACGACCAAAGTCTCAATTTCGCTGTTGTAAAGCAAGCAGATGGAAGTCTTGGATTTATACCTTGCGTTGTCTGTTCTAAATAAATTCTATTGATATAAATTTCAGTTTGGCAAAAGTTTATTTCAATCGATTCTCCCGCTAAAAATTGTAAATCATTTAGACAAGCTCAGTGCCCCGCTAAAAATTGTAAATCACTTATGACAAGCTCTCTGTCCCGCTAAAATTGGTAAATCATTTAGACAAGCTCACTGTTCCGATAGAAATTGGTAAATCATTTAGACAATAAGCTCACTGTCCCGCTAAAAATTGTAAATCATTTAGACAAGCTTACTGTACCGCTAAAAATTGTAAATCATTTAGACAAGCTTACTGTTCCGCTAAAAATTGTAAATCATTTAGACAAACTCTCTGTACCACTAAAAATTGGTAAATCATTTAGACAAGCTCAGTGCCCCGCTAAAAATTGTAAATCACTTATGACAAGCTCTCTGTCCCGCTAAAAATTGGTAAATCATTTAGACAAGCTCACTGTTCCGATAGAAATTGGTAAATCATTTAGACAAGCTCACTGTTCCGCTAAAAATTGTAAATCATTTAGACAAGCTTACTGTACCGCTAAAAATTGTAAATCATTTAGACAAGCTTACTGTTCCGTTAAAATTGTAAATCATTTAGACAAACTCTCTGTCCCACTAAAAATTGGTAAATCATTTAGACAAGCTTACTGTTCCGCTAAAAATTGTAAGTCATTCAGACAAGCTCACAAGTCAAAGAAATAGTCACCTTTATAGAAATCATAGAAAACCCCAATTTAAAACTGCGTAACTCTGATCCTAACAACCACGTGGATTAGGTCAGAAAATAAGTCAACAAGGTTTTTTTTTGTATGATGCATCCAGTTCATGCCTCACGTTGTGGATTTCATCTCAATTGCAGTAAATAGCAGGATTGCTGATTTCGACATTTTCCCCTCAGTTCAAACATATCTCATACATATTTTTTGTATGGTCCTAGTAACATGATTTTTAAAAACAATCGAGGAGTGATAGGGTGTGTGAGTACTCATAAAGCTAATCTTCTTTCAATCTGGCGAGTTTTGCTGCTGTCATCTTGAAAAATAGAGCTAAACTCTTGAAGATGCGAATTGAAAAGTGACCTCTGACCATATGCATGATTAATATAAAATGATAGGTGATGCTAGAGGACATGTCAGTGAGGCACCAATTCATAACAAGAAAATAACCTTCAAAAAATTACGGACTCTCAACGGGTTTTTAGAGTTTTCACCGGTGAGCTTATTAAAATAGAAAAAAAAATAACATTCACGTGCATAAGAATATACTAATAAACAAATCAGCGCTTCGAAACGCATTCATTTCTAGAAACTAACAAGGAATCTGGAGTGGTATTTAAAAAAATGTTCTCAACCTTAGACATAATGGCAAAATATGCTGAAGCCGAAAATGACTATCACGTTAAAAGGAACAACCAAGCACATTTGTTTAAAAAAAATAAAATTGTGAATTTATTATTTATTGCATTTCGCTGGTTTCACACTGGTAGATGAATCATGGAGCAGAGTTCTATTGCTGTCAAGGAAAACCGTGAAAAATTTAAATGTTTACTTCCCCATGAATAAAATAAAATGCGAGTTAGTGTTATTCAAATAATTCACCATGAGCACAGAAATTTGTCCGATGCTTAATAACTGAGTCTGGTTCAAAATAACAATATTGATGATGAGTGATAGAGTCTCAATTTAACGTTAGTGTAGCTACGCAGTCCATCAATGGTAATGAAATAAAATAAATAAAACCATTTGTTTTTATTAACTTAATGTTTAAAATTTTTTTAAAAACTTAATAGAAATAACATAAACGTTTCCGTTTTAGCCAAATTAGAAATGTACCAAAACTCTTTTCTGTTGGCTGTAACCATGAACTATAATACTTAAGAAAGATCTACTCTGACGTCATGACGACGCTTTTCTCGAAGTTTTCCCTGTCCGTACTGTTCCCAGTGCCTTCTAACCACACCTAACGGAAACAGTTACTTAATTTTAGAAGATATTAATTCAGTAATATTACGTAGTGTCTCAGTCATATTTTTATTTAGTTTTGTACGATTATATTTACAGCACGGATGAATGATTTCTTTGTTATTAATTGTCGTAAAGCTGAGCTCTAATGCTTTATTTCATTCGAAATTATTGATTGATTGCGGGAATTTATGTTTGTGCTTCAAAATTTTTTAATATTGTGCATTTATGTGGAAACCTAAAATTTTTTTAATTAACTCTAAATCTTTCATTTTACATTTTAGTTCTTTATTACGTAAAAAGTATTTCAGTGATATTTTTATTTACCTTTGTTTATTTATCTTATCTAATAAATTCTACTATAAACGGAGAAAATAAAAAAAATCTACATTAATTACGCTTCTCGCAATTTATTTTTTAGATTAGTAAGAGTAACGGTTCATCTCATTCATACAAATATGCATTTTGTTCAACGTTGAAATAAATGTAAGGGCAAGAAAACGGGTGAGAAAATGAACTAATTAAAATAAATCGTAATTTACTTTGCGAAATATATTTTTGTTTTTATTATTAAAGAACCACGGTGGCTCATTGGTTAAAGCACTGGACTGTCATTGTGAAAAACTGGGGTTCTATCCTTTTTTGGGGATCCTACTCAGACCACCCAGCTTCATATCGATGGGTACCAGCCTGTCTGGGAAATAAAGGCGGCTTGTGCGCAGCGCTGACCACAATGCCGTTGGTCACGAAATTGTGGTACCTTAACCTTCATGACTACCCTGGCTCGATGCGGGAATGCTTTATTTAACTTTTATTAATAAACGACATCCTTAACGAATTAGCATCTAACCATTTTATAGAACTAAAATAAAAGAAATGATTTCACGATTATAAAGAGTTTTATGAATTCTACTAAAAATAATAAAAGAGAACGATAAACTCATAAATTCATTAATTTAACTAATGCTAAGCTTTCTGCTGAAGCGTAATGCTAAAAACGTTATGGCCAGAGTGTTGGCATTTTGGCACGCATCGATAAAAAAAACAGGTTGTCTTTTCTCTCTCTAGAAAGACTATGCTCTAGAAGAACAGAGTAGAAACTTTTTATATATTCCTCTGTAGCTGTAAGATTCAATGCAAAATTAAATGCATTCAATGCAATAGTTAAGAGGAAAAATTGATTACAGTAATTAAAAAGTAAAATTAAAATTTTAAAAGATAAGTTTCAAAAGTAAAACATAAAAGAGAAAATAATTTTATTTTTATATGTCCAAAAACAAATAAAGTAGAGCGCATCTGTTTCTGAAGTAATTAAGTGTAATAATCTAAAGTGTTTCATTACAAAAGGGACGCGTTCTTCGTTTTTCAGCCTTTTTTTACATTTTAGTCTTTTTGTCTGACATAGCTTTTTAAATTTTTTATTTTATCTTATTATATTCTTTTTTAGTTTTTTTTTTGTTAGTTTATTTATGTCGGAAAGCAGTTAAATTTATGCTTGTACCATTTAGAAGGTAAGTGTAACTTATATTATCATATTCATCAGGCATGAACTTTCAGTTGAATTCAGTTGAAATTTTAATATTTTAGCTAGTCGGTGAGGGGTCGAAATTTTAATGGCAAGATTTCATCAACAAAGACATGAAAGCCAGTCGATAAAAACATCGTAAATAAGATTTTTACATACATTCGATAGAAACGATTTTTTTCTTTTTTATGTGTGGTTCTTATGGTAATAATTTATTTATTGTAATTGAAGCTTTTTATTTCGCTTTTCCCCAACAAATTTAATAATGATTGTTTAGTAAGTTCGGGTTATTTATAATTCAATGAAGAATCTTGCTTGTTACATAATTATGGATAGTCATTAAACTATTAGGTTTTTATGATATATTTTGACACATTATGAGATCCTAAAAAGTGAAGTCATTGAAGAGAAATGGGTTAGACGTTGTAAAACTTTGTAATAAGATAATTTTCTTATGTTTTTAACTCTTAATTTAAAAACTGATTTAATATTTTATAAGAATTCAATGTAATACTTTATGAAAAGATAATCGGTTAAGAACTTAAAAATTCACCCCACTAAGCTGCAAATTCACCATTATTAACTTAAGCTCTTAATTTTTGGGTTTATTAACATAGAGATTTGGAAAGATACGGACATTTGCTTAATAAATACCTTTATCCCCCTTTTTTTTAACGAAGATAAAAGATAAGCACGGAAAAAAAATGAGAATAAAGAAATAAAAACTGAGAAAAAGAGTAGTCAGGATAATAAAAAATGCATTGTTGTTATTACTACTTCGTTTCTACAGTAGTATTTGTAATTAAATCAGATAGGTTGTTATTTAATGCAATATATTTGGAAATAATTATAAGTGTATAGTATAATGTAATGGTAATATATATTATGCTTGCCTTGAAAAATATTTGTTAGTTCATCTAATATTTTCGTTGGCGCTTTCCGTTTTGATTTTGTTCTTAGTTTTAAATATTTAAAATTAGAATTTAATTGCCAAAATACTATTTTTTATCTTAAACAAAAACATAATCATGTCTGAAAATAAAGCCTTTAATTTACTAGTTTTCTTTTTGAATCGTAATTAACTTGCAGAAAAACTAAATTCTCATCATATAAAAACTTAATATAACTTGCTTCGGTCTATGGTCTGAGATATAAGCATTGACAAGAACATTCTATTTTCATAGTTTTAGCTGAAATTTTTAAGAGCCATTTTAAAAGGAGGAGCGAAAATGATTGTTGGAAAAGACCAGGCATTGCGGAAATTTATAAATGCTTTAAGAAACCAGGTGCTTTAAAAGATAAATCAAGATAAATAGATTAAATTTTGATGGTCATGTTTTCATAACGACAACCCTGTATAAAGGCTCGTTTTGACAAAGCCACAGGGACAAACAGAACGAGAACAACACAGGTTGGCGCAGTTGAGAGAGAAGTTTAAGAACTGGATGCTCATTATACTCCAGAGGATTGCTTAGAAATCTCTTCAAAGGAAAGCCCTAGCCAATAGTCGCTGGACTGTAGTGCTATTGATGATGATGCTGATGACAGCAATAAAAATGATTCTACCATTTAAAGTAATATTTAGAAATTATAGTAAAAGTAAAATAAAAAAATTATAACATTGGAACATATGATGAGCTTAGTGAAGGAAGGAACGTGACATTCGGGAAAATTGCGAGATTTTCAGTTCAAAAACATCTTTTATTTAGCTGAATGAGCAGAAATTTACTTGGAAAATGAAATTTATACCATGTTATATATATATTATTTGTTGTAATCCGCGAAAGATTAACTTTCATGAAATGAAGAATCCCAAGAAGCTGAAGCGGAAAGAGACACTTGATATAAAACTTTATTTCTTCAAAAAATATGAAGATGATAATGAAAGTTCCATCCCGTTTTTCAGTTCATAGTTTTGAGCGCTCAAAAATAGGCACCCATTATCAAAACACGCGAGACGT
Organism: Parasteatoda lunata; assembly: GCA_949128135.1. Classification (NCBI taxonomy): domain Eukaryota; kingdom Metazoa; phylum Arthropoda; class Arachnida; order Araneae; family Theridiidae; genus Parasteatoda; species Parasteatoda lunata. The sequence continues at coordinate 83,684,441 of OX421970.1, read as the reverse complement.
CAATGAGGAATGATGTGGATTTACACTTAATTAACCAAAATTTCTATCTTCTTCTAATTCTTGCCGTGAACTTGTTACTACTATACTGTTTTTTTTAAACTCGTTTGCTACAAAATTGCTAACAAATAATCCCGTTTTTCAGGCCTCTTAAAAAATTTAATTTTATTCATTTATAGATCCTATCAGAATTGAAAATCGCTGGTTTCCCTATCTGTATCAAAACTGATAACTTCCAGACTAATCTTTGTAGCGGCAAAAATACTGGATTTAAAATCCTCTACCCTCGATTGCTAGTATTTAGTGCAGATTTTGTCATTAGTGTTAATTTATGCTAACTAATTTTTTACTTCTATGGAAACAAAAACTAATGAAAATAACTAAATTACTTAATCAAATTAATAAATTTATCAGTGCAATTAAAAAATAAATGTAAATATTTCTATTTTCACAACTACAGTGCGAAAATTTTCGTAATTACTTTTTAACCTTTTCTACATATAATTTCTGTATTTCACTGAAAAAAAAAGAGAAAAATAAAACCTAGTTTAAAACTAACTTCGGAACACTCTTAAGACATTTGTGTCTATTCTTAATTTATTTTATGAGGGAAATAATTGATTAATATTTTTAGTATTATTCTCAGTAATATATTTTCAATTATATGCTAATTTCAAAAAAATCAAAGTATTGAATCTCCGACAAAAATGTTCCTTTTATCACTGAAAACTTCAAATATGTTGCTCAAGTTTCAGGCTGCAGCGCTGCTACCCACATGGAGTTTTTCTTATTAACATTTTTACATAATTTTATGTTCTTAAGTGCATTATAGTTTGCGGAGCAAACAAAAAAAATTCTATAAGTTAAGCACTAAAAATAGCGGTGATGCAGCTTAAGATTATTTTAATATAGCGAGAAACTTGATTTCATAAATAGCTATGGTAGTTATTCTAAATGCAATTAGAATTATTGTCTAAATTTTAAGCATAATTACCTATGAATGTAATAAAGAATGGATACAGAAAACGGAAAGCCGTTTGATTGAGAAAGTTTAAAATTCTCATAAAATTATCAATCAAATAATATAATTTTTTTTTAATATTAATTTTTCAAATGCATATCAATTCGAGTGTTCTCAAAGTTTCATTCATAGAAAAATTTTAATCCAATTTTCAATTAATCATTCTTTTTATCAAGAATTTTTAATGACATGGTACTCATTGCATATTAAAGTTCCTTTTCCTTTTAAGAATTATAGTTCAATAATAACCATTCCATCTAAGGATCATCAATTTTGTGATGAAATAATTATTTTAGGTCCTCAATGTGGACGTTAAAGAATTTTTTTAATTAATAAAGGATCGTAACTTGAATACCAACAATTCAAATAAGAATCAACGATTTTGTAAAGACATAATCGATTTTTTGTTCTCGTTGTATACCAGATAAATTTCAAGGATTAAGGATTTAAGAATTATAATCTAATTCCATCTAAGAATCATCAATTTTATGAGGAAATAATTATTTTAGGTCCTTAATGTATATTAATGAATTTTTTTAATTATTAAAGGATCGTAATTTGAAAACTAACAATTCAAATAAGAATCAGTAGTTTTGTAAAAACATAATCGATTTTCTGTCCTTGTTGTACACCAGAAAAGTTTCAAGGATTAAGGATTTAAGAATTATAATTTAATTCCATCTAAGGATCATCAATTTTATGATGAAATGATTATTTTAGGTCTTTAATGTGTATTAGAGAATCATTTAATTAATAGAGGATAACTCAAAGACCAAGAATTTAATTAAGAACCAACAATTTTGTAAAGACAAAATCGATTTTCTGACCTCGTTGTACACTAGAGAATTTTTTTATTAATTTAAGATTTCAATTCTTTTTTAAACGGTAAGCTTCTTTCCCCTCAAAAACTTTTTTGAATAATGTACCACTAAAAAAAACTTTATAACAAATATTCCTTTGATGCAATTTATTTTGCGCATTATAACATTCTTTAACTTTTTGGTTTGATAAAAATATTTTCAAGTAAAAAGGTTACCTATTCTACTTAAAAAGAAAAAAGAGTGTTAATCGTATTTTATACACATCTGTTACTTTTCAGATGATGTAAAGATAAATTTGGCGTTGAAGACTGCTGATATCTATGCCAGTTAAGTTTTTTTAACTTGCGAATCTGATGATTAATTTTTGAAAAAGAAAACCATGTCTAAGTTAAAATGTAATTTAATAAATTAATTTTATCCAAATATTTTTAATAGTGCATGATTTATGACAAGCAATCGGTAAGTACATTTTCAATATGTCTAAAGAAATTCTTTCAGCAACATATTTTTTCAATGATAGTTGCAAAATATTATAGAAATGGCGAAAAAATTAAAAAAATTTACCTGAAATTAATGTCAAACTCAATATAAGGTAGTTTTTAAGAAATATATTATCATTAAAGTAGTTTTTTTAATTTTTCAAAGTAAAAAAGATTTTTAATTTACAAATATGTATGTAGTTAAATTTAATACAAGTATTTAGCAATTAAAATATTGGAATATTTTTAAGCAATCAAAAAAAAGTATAATGCTACTTTTGTAATGAAATACTTTGTACTAAGTGCTTCGCAGTACACTATAAAAAAAAATAAAAAAAAACTCAGTAAATCTTTAACCAGTATTTGGTGCAAAGTTTTCCCCTATTCTAAAGTTTAGTTAAATGAAAGATCATTTTATTTTAGTTACACCACATAAATTGTGAAATGATCGAGAAATGCTTTCATTGTGTAACTAACTGCACCAAAATTTGGCAAAAGGCACTTAACTTTGACGGTGACTGTAAACTGAACGATGTTTTTTTACGACACCATGTTTTCTTGACAACTCGGTCTCGGTGTATCGAGACAACAAATGCACGCTGTTTCAAGTATCTATTTATTTAGGTAGGTAAATGTTTTATTTGCATTAGTTAAAGTTCAGTCCTTTTGTGTTGCCTTTTTAAATTTCGTTGGCAGTATAAAATGGCAAGAGGTATGCCATAAAATAACCTACTTAAGGTAAATAGTTTTGCCACGAATTGGCCTGAATTTGAGTGCTTTAAAAATACATAATAATGGTGCAACTTCCTCTGCTTTTATAAAAGAGAAAAAAAAGAAAGAATGAAAATAGGTGTTTTGTTTCTTCAAAACACCTACTTTAACCTTCTGCTGATATTTGTGTACTGAGTTAGCGAAAATAGCAAAATATGGATAAATTTAGCTCCCTTTTATGTAGCCAGCAAATGAATACCAATTTTTGGTACAGCGTGACTTGAAATTTATAACAGTGTACAAGATCACAAATTTGCAGAAAAGTGCTATTTAAAATGCAGAAAAGTTCAAAAAATAAATAAATAAATATATAAGTGAATTGTAAATTTTTTTTCTTCACGCAAGACTTTGTTAATTCTTTGCAATATTAAAATACAGCACAAAACACTTTTCTAATGATTTAAAATGTCTACTTATATGTTTGGCCTGCTTTGTAGTTTCCTATTTCTTTGAATTTTACACTGTAAGTCCAAAGACAAAAATTGTCACGTCCTCCAAAATATGTACTTATCATAAGAAAGTTAATTTATACATATTCCTATTAGGTATCTTCCAAAACGTTCTTAATACCTCTTTCCACTTTTGTATCGATAAATCTTAATAATGATTAGTTAAAGTTAGATAAATGTATTTTAGTGTCACTTACATACTAAATTTCGATAGATAATTTGAATATTTTTTCTAAAAATATACAAACCTTCTATAAAATGTTTCAAAAGAGTCCTTTTTAAACATTCTACGCATAAAAATTCTTTTAAAGAACATCTCTACGTTTTCTTCAAAGATTTATGGAAGAAAATTTTAGAATACTTTAAATTTTCAATCATTAAATTTGTTTTTCATTATATGTAAAAAAAAATTATGTTCTAATTATATTTTAAGTTAAAAAAAAACAATAAGGTTTTTTTTTTCAATAAAGATTTTAAATAAAAATTAAATACAGGGTGTTTATAAAGTCCCGGACCCATTTTGATGTTTAATAACTCATAAAATAATAAAGATAGATTAAAATTAATAACATAAATGGTTAGATAGACTCAAAAAGTTTCGTGACCCTTGTCAATGAACTTCCACGTGTGCCCCCTTCGTCGCACGGAGAATATCAAGTCGATAGTCAATTTCACGCCAGGTAGCGGCAAACATGACGGCATTCACAGAGGCTATTGCGGTTGTAATTCTGGCTTTTAGGTCATCAATGTTCATGGCATCAATGGCATTGTTAATCGCCATAATATGCTCACATGGGGATCTGAAAACCCCCATGAATACCGTGAGGCACGAAAGGATTCCCCAAAGGTTAATTGGTGGTGTAGACTAATGCAAGACCGAGTCATTGGGCCTTTCTTTTTTACAGAAAAAGACGGTCTTATCAGTCGTATACTTAGACATTTTGGAAAACTTCGTATTTCCACAACTAGAAGAGCTTTAGCCACATGTCTTTTTGCAACAAAATGGTGCACCACCTCATTGGGGTATCATCGTTCGTAGTTCTTTGAATGACCATTTTCCAGGAAGATGGATTGGGCGAGGAGGTCCAATTCCTTAGCCATCCAGATCACCTGATATAACGCCGCTGGACTTTTTCTTTGAGGATTTATAAAAGACAATGTTTACAGGAGGATCGTGTCGAACATTGATGACCTAAAAGCCAGAATTACAACCGCAATAGCCTCTGTGGAGGCCGACATGCTTGCCGCTACCTGGCGTGAAATGGACTATCGACTTGATATTCTCCGTGCGACGAAGGGGGCACACGTGGAAGTTCATTGACAAGGGTCACGAAACTTTTTGAGTCTATCTAACCATTTATGTTAGTAATTTTAATCTATCTTTATTATTTTATGAGTTATTAAACATCAAAATGGGTCTGGCACTTTATAAACACCCTGTATAATTGATGTATAATTTTAAATTTAGTAAGAGTTAATGGCATGAGTTAAATTTATTTCAGAAAGAAGATTTTCATTTTGATCTGAAAAAATGTCTACCACAATAATGATGTACGTAATCCCGATGTTGTTGGGACAATCTTATGATTTAGGAAAGGAGAGACCAGGATTACAAATATTTCCTTCTGATGTTGAGGAAGATGCTGCGGTATGCATTATATTTACATTCATAATTTTTATGGAAGCGATTGGAACAATATAATGACAAGTTACATTTTTCAAATTATTTTGAGGCTTTTTAAATTTTAAGAGACTCCACACTTGGAAAAAAGTATGGTCAAAACTACCAGAACATGTTAGAATTTACCGTGTTTCTACGGGATAACTAAAATGATCGGTAATTTTCACCGAAGCGCTTGGACAAAATTAACAATAAAATATGATTTCATATTATGTGATAAAAAATCCGTAAATGTGGTAAAATTTGATAATTTCATTATGATACCTTCATGACATTCATTCGGTTAAATTTACTTTTATTTAATCGGTTAAATTTATTTTCAGTTTTGTATTTTTTACGAAATGTTTGGTAATAAAAACTATAATTTTGAAAACCAGAATTTCAGGTAAACTGTTATCATATACACGGAAAAATTAATAAATGAATGGTACAAATACAGTATATTTTAGTCTTTAATACGAGAATCCTAATTTATTTTTTAACCAAGAATATTATTACTATATTGTACGGTAATTTTGCTAGAGTTTTTTTTCCCTGAGCACATTTTTAATGGCTTTTATAGCGTTTAAGACTTTATGCTGCCATGAACTTTTAAATATTAGGCAACTATCATAACAAGAACTACTCCCTTTAAATCTTTTCGCTTTTTATTTTTAATATTTTTTATTGAAATGCACGGATTTCCGTGGTTCCTAATTATATTTTTCACAAAAAAATATCGAAATTTTATTATGCAAATATATATATATACATATACATATATATATATATATATATATATATATATATATTTTCAAGCTATGAAATACTACCTTGGAAAATTTTAAGAGAATTTTTATTCTTTGAAGAAGGGAAAAATATATAATTTATGCTCTTAAATAAACTGCTTTAATGAAAACATTTATTTTTAATTTCAGAAAGAAGTATTGTATTAAAGTTGTTTTTTTAAAAATATTGAAGTACGTAATAGATATAGAAATTTTTTATTAAGATACATTTTTAAAATTTATTATTAATATTAAAACTTATTATTAAGATACATATATTTAATAAAGCATCATAATTAAATAAGCAGGTAAGATCAAAATCTTTATTTTTTTTAGAAAATAGAACATTATTTTACTGACTCTCAATACAGGATGGTTGAAAATGCAGCCCAAGTAAAAGATTTCTTAGACATTAGTGGAAAGTTATCTCTCAAAATTAAATCTGGCATGTTGGATGTGAGTGGGGAAGGGCATTATTTAAAAGACAGCTCATCTAAAACAAACGGAATGGAAATATTGGTGAAAGTACATTTTGAAACGGTAAGAAATGTTGCGTCAGAATATTTGCTATTTTAAAATAAAATTGTGGCTAAGAAAAAAACATGTGAATTTTGTAATTTTTTTGTTTGTTTTGTTACCATGTATGAATTTTGGAGAGCACAGAATGGAGAACAATGAACGGAAATAACAAACATCAAGTTTGAAAATTGTTTGAAAGTTTGAAAATTTGTCAAGTTTGAATATTTTCCTAAAAGTTAACCTAAACAAATTCTAAATTAAACTCAAAGGATCTAATTAAACGCTTAGAAATGAAAAATATAATGTATGCATGTTTGAAATTTTTTTTCTAAAAGTTAAGTTAAACTCGTTCTATTTAAACGTTAAGTATCTAGTATAACACATAGAAATGACAAACACCACGTAGCATTATCGATAATATTTTCTTAAATGCACCAGTGTACCGCTTAGAAATGTTTAATCCTACATAAGCATAGTAGAAAGCAATTTTCTAAAGGGACTAGTTAAACAAATAGAAATGACTAATACTACGTACGCACACTACGTAATATTTTCTTAGAAGCTCTAGTGAAATTCATAGAAATGATAAATATCACGTATTCATAGAAATGGTAAATATCACGCATATTTGAGACTATTTTTCTAGAACTTAAGTTATACGCATTCTAAATTAAACAAAAAGGATCTAGTTAAACGCAAAGAAATGATAAATACCATGTATGCAAATTCAGAAATGTTTTCCTTAGAGCAATAGTGAAGTGCCTAGAAATGTTAAACGCATGCATATTGGAGGATATTTTCCTATAGAGACTAATGAAATACGTAGAAATGATAAATACCACGCATGGATATTAAAAAACACTGTTTTTCTCAAAAAGTAAGATGAAATTTAAAAATGATTAAGACACAAAGTAGTTTAACGCAGACTATTATTAAAGAAGCTTGCAGCTGGAACCAAATTTTAAGGGTGTATTTTCGAAACAGGGGTTTTCATACTTGCGGATTTGATAACTTCTTGAATTTCCATCTTTATATGTAACTAATTCAACTATAATAATGTAATGTTTCAGTTTTCTCAGCTTCAGTTCATTCTAGGTAATGTTTCAGTTTTTGATGAATTAATTAAATGTTACTTTTACTCCTTGCACATTTTTTTTTGTTCAATGTGTCCTTATTTTGTTAAAATGTTTTTTAAAAAAACAATTCTACGTAGAACAGGAACTACATTGTAGTGATATACAAGATGATACATTTTTGAGCAATTCTGATAAAATATTCGAGTTATTAATTCTCTTATTTTCAAAGATGTTACTAAAGATAAATTTTTACGCAATGTTTAATTTTAGCAAATATGAATGTTTAATAAATGTTATTAATGTTTAATAAATGTTTTATGCACAAATATTTAAATTCAGTGAAAATAATGCGTAGCTGAAATTGATTTGATAATGCTGTACTGAAAAGTTTTCAATTAATCTTTTTTATTATTGGCTTTAAAGATTAAAAAAAATTTTTCTTCCTATTTTTTTGCTTTTTCTGTTTCGTTTTGGTGAAAGAAAATAGAATGAAAAATATTTTAAAGCATATTTTTAACATACATTCCATTTAAATAACATTCCATTTTTCGTAAATCAAAGATCATTTCAGTTCTAAATTTATATTTTCCCATATTTTTCTAAATAAAAACATTCTGTTCAACAAAATTAAAAGTAACAACAAACTAATAAAAGATAGTGATTGTTTTTATTTCTTTAAACAGCTTTGACACAACAATTTCTGATAGATAGAAATTGTTTATAAACAAATGTCAGTAAATACCGAAATAAAAAGATAGTAAACAGAAGATTAAATAAAAAAAAATTTAAAAAAAAATAAATTTAAGAGTTTTTTTTAAATAAAAAAATCAATTAAAAAAATGTGAACAATTATTAAATTTACGTTGCTTAACACTAAAATGAATGGTGTTATGAACTGTTATTGATTATGCTTTATGTTAATGGGATAATATCTTAAACGAAATACTGCTTAATTCTTGTAATTATAACAAAAATTCTTGTCTTTTAGGTGACAAAAACCATTTCATCGTTCGTAAAACCTAAAACTGGATGGACATTGTATCCTCGTAATTATTTGGGTACTCATTATTGTAGAAGTATAACATATGGGGGTGATTTAGTTGCTTCTATCCGCATCACTGCTAGTAATAACTACGATCTTTTACGCATCAAAGGAGCCATCAATGGTGGCATACATGCTGGCGGAGGATCATTTGAAGGAAATGTGAAAGGTTAGCTATTTAATTAATAATCGTTTTAGCATTAACAAGGTGTATTTCGTGTAAGTTGAGATAGATTGAAGGTAGACTTACTGGCACGAGAGCCGAAAGTGGCTATACTGCACCCAATGCACCAGGTGTCACAAACATAATCAACAAAATGAAAAATCAGCTAAAGAACAAACGAATTAGATAGAAATTTACCGTTTGCTATTCGCGTTTCGCCAAGGAAAGCAGATATTTATTCTGATCACACATAAAATTAGTTAAAAAGTTTATTAACAAATGGCTAGTCATTTTTAATGGTTAGTAATTTTTTGAGAATAATATATTATAAGCCAATCAAACGGTGCTGAAAGACAAAAAAGATCCCTAGTATATCTCGGGCTGGTGGAACCTGTATGTATTTGATGATATCAAAGCCGTGAGGGATGTATTTCGTATGATTATGGGTAGTACCAGTAATTTGAGAACATCTCAAAAAATACCAATTAAATAAACTTCTACAATATAATATCAAAGATGATTTTGTTTTGAAAGTTTCGTTTGTTCAAAACATAATAATAACAATATCTGATTGAGCACTTAACACTGTTTCAATTTGTTTTCATAATTATGTGATATAGAAATTTATGACTGTAAATATTAATTGAATTTGTTCTTTAAATATTAATCAGTTGAATTTTATTCTTTTTTTAACAAAATTTAATGTATGCCAAGATGGAAAGATAAATGTGATAAGATGAATTTCTGCTAAAGGTGAATCAAGCTGAACAGGGTGAATGGAGCACAAATGATGCCACATGAAAGACGCAATGTATAGATTCGGTTCTTCAATGAAGGACTATTTTCAGTACCGAAACACAGTATAGACGAAAAACCCAGAGATGTAGAAGAGAAACGAAAATAAGTTACAATCGTTTTTTCTTAGTGTTATAGTAATTTTCTTCTGCCTCTCTGCATTTCCCTTTTTCATTTAGTGCCTTGACGATAAAGGAGATTTTTCATTAAAGAACGGAAACTATAAAGTCATCTGTTTACGTGGCATTATTTTTCGATTATTATTATTTATTAATTTTTTTTTTTGCTTTCTGCTATGGAAACGATGTATTTATTACCACCAAGATTCAATTATAGTTACAAAGTTCATCGATAGATGGCGACTCTGATTGCAACAAGCTATAAAAAAACAGTGTTTTCTGCGGCATGTTGACCCAGGGCTAAAGAGAAGAGAAGGGCTAGTTCACTCCGCTTTCAGAACTGAAGATACGATTTTTCTCCTCATGACGTCACTGTGTCTACAGATCTCGGAGGTCGCTAGCAAAGATATTATGATAACTTTGCATCTTTCTCTCTGTAAAAATAAGTTAGACTTTTTCTGGTTCTTAGTTTTCAAACTTTACACAATATTTCCGTTCATAAACATAGTTCAAAAAAAATTTTCTTGGCCATAATATTAAAATAAATGCCATTTAAACTCTTAAAAATATTTTACTAGTTGTAGTAAATGAAGCTATAAATACTTTATTTTAACATTTTCAGTTTTAACTCTTACTGTTACAAAGAAATAAAGCATATATCAATACTTTTTCAGCTACATATTGTTCGATAACAATAATTTGTAAAGTTTTGTTAAATTTAGAATCCTGATTTTAAAATAAGCTGTTAATGGTAATTTGTTTATACTTAATCATTAGGAAACTACAGCCTTAAACGCTAATTACTGAAATAAAATAATAATTTATTTTCATAATAACATTAGAAATTTTACAATTGCTTATAGATGTTTAAATTTTAGAGAATAAAATTTAAAACAAAAATCATAAATATGTAGAATAACTACATTCAAAACTTATTTATCTGTCATTCTATCTATCATTCAAAACTTATTAGAAGAAATTTAACTATTAATAATTTTACTTTTCACTTAAGTTTTACTTTTCTTTGACCTTATCCATTTTTTAATCTTTTCACTTTCCTTTCTTTTTAAAGTAACGGGTCGGTTTCTGTTTAGATGGCGAATTCTTATAAAAGTTCTTAGACGACAAAATAAGCGTGTTGCTGCTTTATTTACTGCAGGATATCATCCCTCTAATTCATTTATAAGTTCTTTGATAACACCTTTTGATTTTCTGTAAAATGTCCCATGCACACTTTGAAAAATATTCTCAAATTCCTGACACATTTCCATCCATTCTGCTGATGGAACAAATAATCCTTCCTTAGATAACAGACTTATCCATTCCGTGTTGCTCCTCTGTTGTTGGATGTACTGATAAGATGGCATTCCTAATTTTGAATCAATATTTTTAAGGCGAAATGCTATGTATCCGGCAATATAATTTAGACCTTCTTTTTCTTGTGAATTAATAATTTTGTTTCCCAAATTAAGTTCAACATCCCAAGACATAGGAATGGAAGTTAAGTCATGCATTATATCTTCAATGTTGTCTAAAATATCATTATTTTCGTAAACTATATTTTTGGTGTGTCTTTTTTAAACGCTTTTTCGAATAATTCCGCAGTTAAATAACAATCTATTTCTGAATTTTTTATTAATGTGCATACTTTTGACGACGGATTAGGTAGCTTATTTGCAATTAACAGGTGTTTAAATCTTTTAATTACTTCAGTAGGACTTGGATGGTCATTAAATCTGCCAAGACCTCTAATTTGGCTAAATAAACTCTCTAGAGCATCTTGAGTCAATCTAGTGGTTAAAATGTATCTTGCTCCGACGGATTTTAAATCTTCTAATAATGAAAATAATGAAGATATTGAGATAATAATTCCTTTTTGAAATGGAAGTAGACATTTTTTACCCCGCACTCTCATTTTGCTTATAGCTTCTCGGACTTCATTTAGAACAAGTGATTGAGATTGAAAATAATTTGAATTTCCGAAAGCAGCTTTCATACTTTTTGCTGGAGGGGGCTCTAAGCTCTTGCTGTTCATCACATCAAAAAAATCATCGATTAATTTAAAAAAATCATGTGCCTTTTTGTTTCCTGTAAACTTTAATATTCCCTTTGCTGTAGTGGCAGAGAATAACACCTTCGCTGATGTAACTTTTTGTCTATCATTACCTTTGACTAATAGATATGACTCTTTTAGTTTGTGGCACAATTTTATTTCTCCGGTATCTTTTCTCAATACTTCTTCAACAATTCCAGAGTTGATAAAAGTTCCATCCTCTAAAATTAATCCAGAGTCCAAAAAATGATTCCGCAGTAACTTTACGTAATGAGGCATATCAGCAAAAACGAAATTTTTTGACGATGGTCGGGTAGGATTCAAAAAATAAACTGATTCAATTGTTATTTGGAGATTCTTCCAGAGTGTCCCACATCCTCCTAAATCTGAAACAATTGCTTTTTCATCGATTTCAATTATTTCCAAGCTTTCTATGACTTTGAAAAGTAAGACTTTATTCATTGTAACTACGACATCGTAAAAAATTAATTGTTTCCAACTTGAAAATAGTCCTCTAATCAAAACCAGTGGAACTTTTTTGAAAGGACCTAGGATTTGATCAAGTCCATCATCATAGCAAATATCTGAGGAGACATACATTTCATCAAAACTAAGGACACATATTTTTTTTAATCCACATACATTTTCTGCACAATTTTTAATCAAATTTAAAACATCTTTCTGTAAGCCTGGAGCACAAGATAATTTTGCGCACCATCGCTTTAACGTACTAGCACTTGGTAGAGGTAGGCCAATTTTAAATTTCCAAAAATCATACGCTTTTGAAGAAAGAGAACGTATAATAATACATAGGGAAATGTCCTCTGTTGTCCATTTGACATTTGAAGTACCCTTTGTATTTGACCTCTTATAAATACTTTTTTTACACTGTTTTCTAAATTATGCATTTTCTTTAAAGCTTGTTCCAATTTCAACAATTCCCTTCTTTGCTCATAATTTTTTTTCTGAATTCTTTTTCCAGATGCGTTCCACCGTTTCATACGCTGAACTGATATTTTTTTAAACTTTATTTCTTCATTATTTTTATTTTTCAAATCCTTTTCTAAATTTTCAATTCTCTCTTTCAGTACTTTAACTTCTGCTTCTAATTTAAAGCATTTATCACAATTTGTTGTACTTAAAAAATTTTCATTCCTTGTATTTAAATTGCTTTTCTTTGGGCTTAGAGTTTTTAATCTGTCCAATGCACGAACCAACACTTTGCGTTTGTTCAATCTTTCTTGCCGAGAAGAAATTGTTTGTGATGAAGAAAATGGCAAATTTACTCTTGGCATTGCAGAAGATTTTAAAAACACTCTAATCGGCAATCCAAGCAAACGATTTCTCACATCATCTTCATAATCTTCTTTCAAGAAATGCTTACTGCATATTCGTGCATGTTTTATATTAACTGGGTCATTTCGTTTGCAACGTTGAAGCCATTCTTTACATAGTTTCACATTTACTTTAGGGAAAGCATGGAAAATTATATTTTTTCCTTTTGTATTTCTATCAGAGTTTTTGCAAGTTGCAATCGCACAAGCTGGCATTTCTTTAATAATTTTAAATTTTTATAATTCACTTTAAAAAACTGAGGAAAATCATTATAGAAAACAACGAAAGTCCTGGAATATGTCTCAAAAAAGGAATTCTCCAATTTTAGTTAAGAGTTAGTTAGACCGAAGTAAAAGAAAGTTCAAGCTTTGCGCCAAAGTGTCGTCACAGGAGAAAATCGGAGGTTTGGCACGGGGAAAGTTTCTTCAAAGGAGTGAACCAGCCCTTCTATTCTCTTTAGCCCTGATGTTGACCTCTCCGACTGACAGAGATTTACGCAGATATCAGTTAAGTTTTACATAAAGCAGCAACTCGCTATTGCTGCACATTCAAGGTTATTTTAAAAATTTTGCTTTATTATATTTCTCAATTATTAGAGCCATTCATTGGAGAATTATTATTTATTTATATGACAATATATCAGAATTTATGTTGTTTTGTTTTAAAATAATGTCTATTCATACGTCAAAAATCATTTTTTAAAAATCTGCACTTGTATAATTTAATAATTATTTGAAGACTATCAATCTGCTCTATTTAACAACTTCTTGCATCTTAAAAATTTATTGACTTTTGTTCTTTAGAAATATAGTCAATTTTAATTCAGCTGAATAATTCACAGGTAAACTTGAAATGTTGAAACAAAATGCACAGGACAGCAGTTCGATGGAAATCAACTATTATGCAACTGTACCAATCCAGGGTGTGTCCTATGACGTAGATGGACTTTTAAAACTCATCGATGAATTTCCTGAACATGTTAAAAATGTCAACAACGGAACTGGAAATCCACTCAGAATGGAACTGTTTCCTTTAAGCTCCTTGGATACAAACTATCCCGCGTTTTTCGAAAGCAGGTATAAAACAAATACGGAAAAAGAGTTTTTTTTTGGGGTTTTTTTTTTGTTTCCATTCAGTGGTCAAAATTCTCTTTCATGCACATAGTGTTCCGTAATTACCATCCTTAATAAATATTTTTAGAGTCCTTGCAAAAAATGAATACGATGAAAACCTGTTTTATTATCGGAGGAAACAGAAAGGTGTTGAAAGACGTTTATCAGATACATTTTTAAGTTTTACCAAGCAATCAAATCGATTTTTATTTTTCCTGTATGAGTTCCGACTGGTTTTGGAAATTGGTTTTGTTTTTTTTTCCTTTCTTACATACTAATTGCCGACCTTTAATGTGTGAAATATTGACAAAGATTTCCAAAGAATATATTAAGTGTGGTAATTACGAAATATTCTATGCAACTTCTACACTGATAATTAGATTGATTATATATGGCTTTTACATATGATTTTTTACATTATACGGCGTTTTAACAATTATATAAATATTTATGATTACTTATGGACTCAGAATTTGGTTTTGGACGAATTTGATCTCTCAGTATATGTTTCTAATCGACAAAGAGACGAATATGGATATCATAATTTCAATGTTGTTAAGAGCTATCAAATAAACCACAATAGATACAAAAAATATGATTTGAAAATTAACTTCGCTGGAAATTGAAAATGTTTGATACTTCGATTTTTAAAAGAACCATAGATACATATATATATAAAAAATAACTGAATATAATAATTGTTATAACTTATCAGTTGTTCTGAAAATTCATTTACGGTCGATAAAATTCATTACGAGTGCATGAGTATATTAAAGAAAAGCTTAAGGAGATAGAAATTTAATTTTTTTTGCGTTCTGCTCTGGAAACGATGTATTTATTACCACTAAGATTCATTTATAGTTACAAAGTTCATCAATAAAAGGCAACTCTGATTGAAATAACCAATAAAAAACAGTGCGGCATGTTGACCTTTCCGACTGACACAGATTTCCACAGATCTCAGTTAAGTCTTACATGCAACTCGTTGTTGTTGCATATTGTGATTATTTAAAAATGTTGCATTATTATTTTTCTCAATTATTAGAGCCAGCATTCATTGGAGAGATAGATTTTGATTTGTAATTTGATTGAAACTTTGTGTGATTAGAACCTAATTGAATAAGCAGATCACACCGAAGAAACCAGTATTCTTCTATATTTATTTTTAAAATTTTGATATCTACTAAATAATTAAAAGAAATTTGATAATACTTAAAATGAAAAAAAAATATTGATGATAATATTCAAACTATTTATTTTGTAAGCATCTAAATTTTCTTAATTTAGCAGGATTGTTTTATTTTCGTTAAAATTTTTACTGGTAAATGTCCATGAAAGATTTCTTAACCTCCCACTCCAAAATGTTTTTAAAGAATAATTATATTTATGTTTATACGCCTTAATAAATCTATTAACTTGAATTGTTTTGCCTGTTTATACTATTTGGAGCATTTTCCATCACAAATTCGAAGTCATCAATAAAGAAGAGTTTTAAATATTTATTACATTTATTTACGTAATACATGTATGCAAAACTGTTTTTCCTGTCATTACAAATTATCTTATAATAAATGCTATTTGTTTTCAATGAGTGAATTATTAGTTATTTAAAATGTTAATCGAATTATTTTATTTTGATTTAAGAGCTTTAAACGATCAGTTGGATGACTTGGAATCACAGTTTGACGATTTGTTGGAAACTAGGCGCAAATTGCAACATTTTATTGCATCATTACCTCCCGTGACTCCCAAAAGCGTGGATGAAAAAGTAAGTTTAACTGTCTCAGTTATTTGAGAAAAAAAAGTAATCATTTTTTTATGAAAGAAAAGGCAAACATTGTCATATAATTAGAAAATGATGGATTTAATGTACACAATATGATAGACTTAAACGGATTTTAATATTATGTTTTACTAAATAATGTTCATTTAAGTGTATACGTGTAATGATTAAAGTCGTGTGTCAATTAGTAATGAGTATTGAACTTGAATATCAATACTTGTATATTGCTTACAAGTAATTTTGGAAACTACATTGAACAGGTTCATTGGTGGAAAATTTATAAAATGTTATCAGAGTAAAATTTAGTTATGCTTACAAATTGAAAAAATAACGAGCACTCTATATTGTACCTAGCACATGGGTTCGTTTCGATTTAAGATGAATATAAGACTCCAAAAATGTATTGGCAATTAATTTATAAGCCTTGGACATGTTTATAAACAATTCTCGTAAAACTCGTATCTCGCTTTGGGAAAGATTAGATAATCACTATTAAAATTAATATTGGTATATAAAAAACTACGTGCAACTGTTAACTACAACAATAATAAACGTTTAGATAAACCAGATGCCTAAAAAAGTTAACGAACCGGCTATTAGCAAATATTTTTAGAGAAAAAAAAGTCTTACTTTAGTTTTCCAGCAAAACTTTTAATAACTATTTCAAACATGTATCAAAGAACAAAATATGTAAAATATTGTAAAAGTGAATATATGTTTCTTATTGTTAACATAAAATTTACTAAGATCTTGGTAATTATCTATTTTACACTAATTAGCTGGAAACTAACCTTTTGGCCTTGTTTCTAAATAGTGCCGATTTTTCAAAAGTTCACCGAGATTTGGATGAAAAACTAAAACTAAAATTACATTTTGAGACAAAATAGGAGCATTTTCTATATAAAATATCAAGATTTGTACTCCTAAATTCAAGTTATATTAGGTGTACTTTTAATACACAGATTCAATTGTCACAAAATTTGAGTTCTTGATCATTATCCAAGATTCCCCTGTTTTTCCCTTGAATTCACCTTTTGAAAATATTGGCTCATTTATTTGATGGTTTTCCTGACCATAAATCTCTACAGAAGACATCCTTCCTGGGTTATACGGAACTCACTCTATTCAATGTTAACCTGTCTATCTAACCTATCTACCTAATACCAATGTAAAAAAGTTAACCTAGAAATATATAATAAAAAATGAGTTATAAACATATTTTTAAAGCAAACTATACTTTAAAAAAGGAGGAGATGAATAATTTACAGAACATTAAATCTGGGTCTCGTTCGGCGCTCCTCCTAACCTAGCTCTCCTGGCGAACGCCCCATCCTTGCCCGCATTGGCCACCGGGCTATAACCATTTCTATTCAAGTGTGGTATTCTTTTCATTGTAGATTCTTCATGTTTTGTTTCAGATTAAAAAGTTTAATGATAAAGTAAATAAGGTGTATGAGATTTATGCAAAGACAATCAGCGATCTTGACCTGTCAGAAGGAGCACCCACGAAATACATTGATGATACCTTTGAAGCTTATAAAGACGGTGAATATATTTTCCCTCAAAAGTATGCAAGACATCTGGCTTCATTACAGAAAGAGATTGTGAGTACCACTTACATTTATTTGATTTCAATTTGAATTCTTTAAATAAATTTTTTGAGACATTCATAACTCATTTGTATGCAGCGGCCAGTCTAACTCATCCTCTGAATGTATAGTCGTCAGCTATAGTGACCACAGACAATTGATACGCAAGCTCTCTCGCGAATCGACAGGTGGCAGCATTGTGCTTCATCACCCTGTTCCTCAGTTGTCTTTGACAAAACAAACTAATTACCCGAGTTTTAATTAAGACTAATGTCCGAATGACTTAGAGAGTGATTCGGACAGTGACTTTCGGAGTGACTCTCTAAACTAATTACCCGAGTCTCTAAATTGCAAGAAAAACTCATGCCTGCATATAAGTTAGATTTTCTTGTCGAGTGGAAGAGAAGTATGCAGCTGTGAGCATATAAAACTTCCCAACTTATCCTGATTGAAAATGGAACGTTCCCTTTTCCATAGTAGCTAGAGCATGGTTTTACTGACCCAAGTTCCCTGGTTTGGACCCAGTTACGAACGGATGAATATCACTTCTTCCGCATTTCCTCACAAGTTATAAGACACTCTAGAAATCTTTATAATTCTAACTGTTGAGAATTATCGTCTCTTTAATCTTTATCTTTATCTTGTTCATAAAATTAAATTGCTATGGTAACTGTTTTGTTTTTTTGAGTTTGTTTATTCTTTTTTGTGGAGATGAAACAAAATAGTTTTGAGTTGATATTTATTGATTTTTGATCATTAATATATTCACATTTACGCCATTTTATAGCTTTAAGCGTCTCGAGTTTTACAGATGAAGCTAGTATTTTTTATATTTTTATAAATAGAACTGTAAAATAAACCTTTATAAGTTGTTTATGGAATAGTTAAGAACACTGACATCATTAACTAATTCTAATTTAAAGTGCTATGACAAGATATATGACAATTATTAAAGCCAAAAAAAAAATTTCAAACGAAACTTTTTTTAACAAATGAATTTGGTATTAATTGTTTCGTTCATCTCATTGTACAAGTAAAAAAATACTAATTACTTGGTGTAGAATGTTTTTTGATGAAGTTTATTTTATATCACCATGCGTAAAATGAGCCCAAAAAATTTATTAAAACAGTATCTCCTTGAATAACTTTAATTCTAGAGAGAGCGGGTATTCTGATATAGAGTGATAAAAACTTATGATTCAAAGGGTTATTATTCCTCAAATACTTTGAATATTTTGTGCTAACTTTTCATTCAGTTTCAAAATCAGACATAAAAACACACTTTCTTTGAATAAATGCAGTATGTTTTTCGCTGGATTCCGATTTCCGACTATCAATTTGGCCAAAATATTGTTCCAACAACTTAGACAGGTGTACTGTTGACTGCTAATATATTATGCGCATTTCACCATAATTCGGGAATTTTTAAGTGATTAAAAAACTTTTTGCACGCAATTATAAAACGTGCCTATGTTAAGACATCAACGCAAAAAATAATTATAAGCAATTAGTTATTGTCATTATATGCAACAATGGTCGAAAAACTTTGAATAGAACATTATACTGATTTTATAATCATTTTCAAATAATGTGATAAAAATTTTAACGAAATCAGAGTTCTGAGTTATATAATTTAAAAAAAAATATTTCTCTAAAACTATTTATCTTTAAAAATTCTCTCATAACAATTCTTTAGATATTTTTGTCTTGCGCTGATGTTTGATATTTGATTGAAAATGCTTTTCTTGTGAGTTAAAAATGTGATTAACTACAAGCAATTACCATGCAAAAATAGCTTTATAAGATTTTTCTGGATTATTTTTTTCTTTGTGTTAATTATGATTTTTTAATTGTGCGCATTTCTTATGTTTTATTATGTTTTAATTATATTCCTTTTAAAATTTTTTAGTATGAGGAGCATCCAGGTAAGTTTTATTTTATTATTTTCATATTAAAATTTCACATTAAAAATATTTTCAGCATTTTTTTGATTTAATCACATTGTTAAAAAAATCTGTTTTCAGCCAAACAATTAGGACTATAAACATTAGTATTCGATCAATATATTAGATGTAAACAATTACTATTAGATGTATACAATGACTATTAGATATATACAATTTCTATTAGATATATACTATAAGATCAATGAGTCATGGTTATATAAGATCAAATAAACATCTTGAAAGTGGTTCCACGCTTTTAGGATGTACCTTAGAAAAAAATCTGAAGACAGATAAAATTTGTTGATCTTTGTTATGACAAACTGTAAATATTTTTTAACAACGAGCCAGACAATTAGGACTATAAACATTATTATTCGATCAATATATTAGATGTAAACAATTACTATTAGATGTATACAATGACTATTAGATATATACAATTTCTCTTAGATGTATACTATAAGATCAATGAGTCATGGTTATATAAGGTCAAATAAACATCTTGAAAGAGGTTCCAAACATGTACCTTAGAAAGAAACCTGAAGACAGATAAAATTTGTTGGTCTGTGTTATGACAAACTGTAAATATTTTTTAACAACGAGTAAATTTATAAGATTGTTAAAATATTTAAAATTTTATTTTTTAACAATTACATTAAATAGTTTTTTTTAAAGATATATTCACGTTTTTAAATTTTTATTTTTACCTATTTTGACAAGGTTTAGCTAATTAACAGACATTTTTAGTTTCTTCAAAAAACATAAATACATAATAGAAGTGTAATTAAAATATTGAATGAATTAATTGTATGAATGTCTCTTCACAGCGAAAAACATTTTGGTAAAATTACTGTTAAGTATGTTAATTACACTTCTGGAAAGAAGATATGATAATCCTGGTTTAAAAAACCAAAATATATACAATATTTACACAATATTTACACCATTCATTTGATAATTTTTCCGTCTGTTTGGTAACGGTTTGCCGGAAATTCTGTCTTTCAAAATTGTAGTTCGTGTTGTTACACATTTAGTAAAAAATAGAAAACCAAAATGAAAATTTTTCCGAATGGATGTTTCAATGCAATGCTTTAGTGTTTCACGATAAAATAAATTTTTTTTACCACATTTACCGAATTTGATGATGCAGTATAAAACACTATTTTATTGTTAATTTTAAAAGAATCATTCTCGAAAGGGTTTCGGAAAAAAATTACCGAGATTTTTGGTGTTTCCAAAAAGCCAGAAACACGACAAATTTTACCATATTCTGGTAGTATTGACCATATTTCCCCCCCCCTCGGTGTTATTATAACTAAAGTATAAGATTTCGTGACTGTTTGAATGCGCAACTTTTATCTTTTGTTCCAAACAAAGGATGAGGGAGAATTTAAATAATGTACAAGAAAGAATGTTTTTATTTATTGCAAAAAAGAGTATTCAAAGATTATGCAGAGTATTTATTCTTTTATAAAGAGGCAGTTCCTTTTAAGAGCAATTTTTTTTATTTGGTTTGCTCTTGTTTTGCGTCCTCAAAATATGAAAATCATTTATAAGTACTCACTTGGTATTTTTTAAACTTTAATATCTGATTTTTTTTCCCATGATAACCGTTGCCATACTTAAAAACTAGAGAGATAAATATAAGAAATGAGAAAGATTTAGGTAATATGCAAATGGAACAAGTAATAAACTGTTTGTTTTTTGACAAGTATGTTTATAACAATCGCTTAAATCGAGATTAGATATTTTTCAAATATCTTAGCGAGTTTTTAACATCTATCTAAAATGCTGATTGCATAATTGTATTATTACAGTACCGCAATTTTTTTAAATATTTTTTGTTGTTCATTTGATTCGAAATGTTTATATACTAGAATATTTTTCTGAAACTATTTTATTTTGTACCCCTCGTTGAACTGCTGACCCATTTTTTTAAGTTTGCGACTACTAATGTTTGACTCCATAGGCGTGCAATTTTGAATCCAATTCAGAAGACAAAAGAACTCTTAGATTAAGTATTTTGAGAAATTTGCCTTCGTGCAGGACTTTTTGATGGAACTAACCCGCAGTTGTATAACACGGAGAGGAAAACCACAAAAATCTTCCATGGTTAGCCTGGCGCTAGGGGACTCTAATCCACGTTCTGTCTACCACAGAGGATATTTTACATCATTGTGGCTGATGCGAGACGGGTGTAGAATTCGAATCAATCAGCCATCTCTGGGATTTGAACCCGGTTCCCTCATTGGAAGACGAACGCTTTACCTCCTGATCCACCAAGGCTCCATTTAAAACTGTTGAAGTTTTCGAGAAGACTATTGAAATTTTTATAAGGTTTTAAAACGTCATGTTTTTTTAAAAATATAAATATGATTGAAATACTGACAAAATTCTAGGCAAGTTAAAAAAAAATTTGAAAAATATTTAAACTAGCACAATAAAACTATAAAAATAACAAAAGAGACTTAGTGTAGAGTATGTTCTATAAAAATAAAACTCATAAAAAAATTTTATTTTTAAAAAAATACTGATGTCAGCTCCTTTAATGGAGAATGTTTTTTTTTAATATGAACTGAAACATAACATAAAACAAGTTTTATCTTAAACTTCCGTTAAAGGTCTTGGTAAGGCGAAAAAGAGTTTTTTTTATTTCCTCCATGTTAATCTATGGAGAATAAGTTGAGTACAATTAGTTTTTAATTAAGTATCTAATTAATGCTTTAAGATATTAATGTTTCATTTTAATCTTTTAAATGTATTTGATTGAACGAGGTTACTTAATTTCAAATTATAAGGTTGTAAGCATTTTGAAAACTTGAACTTTGAAAAACTTTGCCTTTTGAAGAAGTTTTAAGAATATTTACATTCCTAAATAAAATTAAAAATTTGATAACTGTGACCAATAACATATTTAAACTACTAAAGCTAAAGGAAAAATTCTCAACAATATTAGTTAATTAATTTCAATACATTTACTTATAAATAAAAATTTCTTATATACTAAAAACTATTTATAAATAAAATTTATGTTTTTATAATTCTTCGTAGGTTAACATGAAGGAAGGAGAATCTTTCTCTTTCTTAGACTTTTAAGTGCTGCTAAAGTTTTGTATTATTCATTACCTATGATAAATTTTTCGCAATTTTTGAGCTTTATAAACTTAAAGGATATTCGGATAAGTATGTGTAATGTATTGTACCTTGATTTACCTTTAGGCAATTGAAAAGTTTGTATTCAGTTTTGGTACACAAGTTTTGATAAATATGTAGAAAACAAAAAAAAATTTAATATATAAAATTTGAAAATATTTTTTAAAATGTTAGTTAACATTTATAGTAAAAAGTACTTAAAAAAGTTAAAATGTAATGGTTTTTTTTTTAAAAAATTGTTACATTTAAATGACAATATTTTTTACCGAATAAAAAATTAAAATTACCCCTTTTCAAAATTTTTAACTTTTTTAAAAATTGTTGAGCAGATTTTCTAATAGATTTTGTACATAATTATTAAATGGTACCGAAAAAAAAATCAAATAAATGAACGTAACTTTAAAAAGTCTTAACTATATGTTCTTACATGCATTCTTAAATATGTACCGTTAAAACAAAAAGCTATCTAATAATTGCTTTTGCCCATTTAGTTGTTATTTAAATACAAATCAAATAAATACTTCGGAAGTTTTCATGTTAGTATTAAATGATTAATTGTGAATGATTTCCAGAACTAAGACCAAGGATTGGGGGTGCCGATTTCATCAGATGGGGATATAATGAGTGTACTACTTTTGAAACTGAAACATTCATTTCGGGAGTAATGGCAACATCAGAGCTTGTGCAAGAAGGTGGATCAAGTGAGTTTATGTGCTCTACAGTTGATCCAGTTGAGACAAACCCAAAAAGTTATTTTCCAGGATATCCGGGCAAAGATGATCCAGACGAGCATTTATTAGTCAGTCCAATCAGGTAATGTGATAAAATTTTTGATATTTTAAGCAAAAATAGTTTTTAGATTTCATTAACAGCGAGATTTAGAACTTTCATATACCATCCTTCACGTTTACGTGCAGTTCTGAACTATCTGCGCATGTCCATGACACAGAGACACTGCGCTTGCTCACTTACATCAGAACATGCGTACATGAAAGTGTTGGATGTAAGTGAAAGTGCGAAATCGCTCTAACATTAAAAAGATAAAAACAAAAGATTTTACAAATAAATGAAATTTTGGATACTTTTGTTTTGAACTAATCAAAAAATTGTACTCTTTCATAGAAATATTTTTTTTAACTATAAATTAAAACACAAATTTCTAAAGTTTAAACTTCTTTAAAATTCCTCGTAAAAGATTTATGACCATTTTTTTGGACATATTAATAAGATTTGCCCTTTTTTTTTTAAGATACCAAGGAGAACTGAAAAAATTTAGCGCTATGAAGGATAAGCCAATAGCGTGTGCTCAGTGTCGAGCAACTTTACTAACGACTGTTCTAGTGGTGATAGCTAACAATTCTTGCCCAACAGATAAATGGACAAAGGAATATGAAGGCATTCTCATGGCTCCAGGTTTTTATAGTTCAAAAGGTGAATATGTCTGTGTGGACGTTAACATGAAAAGCCCAGACAAAACAATAAAGTTCGGAAATTCAGAGGATTCTCGATTGCCTGAAGTAAAAGAAGTTACAGTTGAATGTGGTTCTTTGCCATGTGAACCCTATGAAGCAAACAAACCGATTCCCTGTGTTGTTTGTACTATTTAAGAATTTATGGTTGTACTATTTTGAGCAATAAAAACTATTTATATATTATTAGATCATGAATTTCAAGTTATTTGAACATATTTAGAGAACGTTTAAAAAGCTTTTAGAAAAACACACATACAGGATCGAGGGTTCTGGAACAATCTTAAAAATATTAGAACATGCCTTTCAAAGTATTTGAAAGTATTTATTGAATAATTGAAAAGTAAATAGATAAATAACTACTATCCTTAAAGTTTTTCGATACAAATTTTAAAACATAGAAATAGGAAAACTGAAATTATAGGAAGAACATCATCAATCTTAAGGAGTTTCGAAGCAAATTCAAGAAATATTGATTCATAAATTTCAAAGTTTTGAACGTTTTTATTGGACAATTAATGGTCTTGATGGTAAACAATTACAAATCTTAAAAGGCTCTGCTACAAATTTTAAAAATCAAAAATCATAATCTTTTTATTAGTCAAAAAATATATAATTCATTATCTTCAGTATAGTAAAAAATTATGTTTTTATCAAAATTAAGTTGCTATCGAAATTACGTTTTTATCAAAATTATGAAAGCGAGGTAGGTCTCCCTTTAATTCCCATAATGAAATTCAAATGATGTCAAAACTTTGAGGGCACTTTAGAGGGCTCTTTATTATTATCATGTTTTTTCCAAATTAAAAATAAGTCAAAAAAAAAAAAAGCTCAGAAAAAGTGAAGCATTCAATTTGATATGTATAAATTTTAGTAGTTCCTCTTCAAGAAATTTAATTTTAAATTTTTTTAACATTAAAAAAATTAAAATTTTGATTTTTTTAACAAAAATATAATAGCTCAAAATGCAGATAATAAATTTACTTTTGAACATTTTTATTAAAAAAACAAAAAATTATTTTAATATTTAAGCATAATATTTTTAGGCATATAAAAAATTTAGAGACTTAAATTTTGTAAAAAAAAAAAATTTAAACGGTTTTTAATTATTTAAAAAAAAAGTTTGTTACTTTAAAAAAAGATTAAAAAGATAACTTTAAAAAAAAGATTAACTTTCAAAAAAGTTTGGAGTCTTACTTATGCCCTTTCTGCATAAGTATTTTAGAAAAATTCTCTTTTTATTTCATTCTTCTCTTTTTTATAATATTGTTATTTTTTACAATCTACAAACATAACTTTTAAGTGGTAAGTATATCAAAACAAAATGACGTCCCGTGCAAGAGTGTCTCCCTTTAATTGAATATTAAATATAAGCAAAGCACCCTTTTAATACTTTTGACTTTACTTCTTGACTAATACTTTAACACTTCTGCACTTTACTTTTAGAAAAGTAGTTTACGAGGACGATATATCGCGAGAGAAATTTTTGATATCAAATTCTGATTTACCTCCGTTAGTATTAAGAAAAAAGACAATTGAAACCAATCCTGTAAAAAATTCCGAATCAAATTGCAATAAAAAAATAAGTGTGGTAAATTGCGTTCGGGCAAATTACGGTAAAAGTACCGATACTCAAGGTGCGGTCTTTTTTACCGTGAAATCCATTTTTACCGGAACATGTTACGGAAAAAACTAATATGCCTTAATTTTCAAAGAAATAGTTACCATAAGATCATTGAATCACGCTAATTAAATAAATATTACTGTAAAAATTATACGATGTTACGGTAAAATGAATTTTATGGATGGTACACCCAAAGTGCCGGTACTTTACACCGTAATTTGAACCGTAATTGTTTACGGTGTAGAGTAAAAAGCTGTAATTATTTTTAGGATAACCATATTATTTAAGGATTCCATTGCATACGTTTGAGTAATTCTGTCATAATTTGTTTGCATTTTGATATTTTAAAAAAAAAATTTCAACATTTGAAATTTCATTATTTACAGCGAAAAAATGTATGATAAAGACATTTATGGTAAAGGCTGTATAGTAGGGACAGTTTTAGTAAAAAACCATTTATTTGGTTAAAAACCCAAAATATACAGAATTTAAACAATTCATTTAGCAACTTTTCGCTCACTTGGTAACATTTACTAAAAATTCTAGTTTTAAAATTATAATTCTTATTTTGACACACTTAGTAAAAAATAAATATTATTAACAAATAAAAACTAAAAAAAAGTATATTTATCCGTACAAATGGTTTTATAGCCATAGTCTAAGGTATGATGATATTATCAAATGTATCATGATAATCAAATGATGATAAATTCAAAAACCATCAATTCACGATAAATTTCATAATCATCTAATCATGATAAAATTATTGTTAATTTTACCTAAATTATTACCAGAGCGCTTCGGTAAAAATTACAAAGCCTTTTGCTATTATCATAGAGCCAGAAGCGCGGTAAATTTTGCCATTAGTTTGGACAATACTTCTTTTCTCAGTGCTGAACTCACTTTTTCTGAACTTTAAATTACTTATGTAGGAGGAAGAGAGTTTGACACGAAGAATTTCTCTCTATATATAAATCGTCTTCTTAAGTATACATATTAACATGCATTATAATAATATCAAGTCCTCTATTCTTTGGTAGGGATTCATTCTTAAAGTTCTTTTTAGTGCTTTTAGCGTCTAAGAAGATAGAGTGTTAAGACGTAAGACAAATTTCTCACTAAATCCTCCACCTATCGTAGATTTACAAAATAAATGATCTCATGCAGAAGAGGAGCTACTAATACTACATTTAACCTCAACGAATTTAATCAGGGGGATGGCTCTAAATCCGATAGTCTATTAGAACAAAACGTGCTCTTTCAAATCTTCCAATCACTTTGGCTATTGAGATGGTATACTATTGATTTGATTCTGCCTAAAAGAGAGCTATTTATTTGTTCAGGAATTGCAATCAGAAATTAGTTTAACGAAGTTTAATTCAAATAAGGAACGTTCTAATGAAAGGTTTCACTCATCAATCGATTTTTTTTTCTCCAGAAGTTAAATGTTTTTTTTAACACCACACTGTTAGATTTTTTATTCGAAAATTACGGTAAAATAACCAGCAACAATCTACCCTTCAAATTAAGCGAAAAGTTTACGGTAGAGAACAATTTTTACCCTCACGGTTTTAAAACTGTTTACAACTTGTATGGTTAAAAAAAAAAACTTTGAATGCAAAATCATACGGTTTCTTAACCATTTACAACTAGTACGGTTTCAAAACGTAGAAAAGAAATTTTACTGGGCATTGGAGCTAGAATTTTCGTTAAGCAATGGGAATTGAAGTTAGGTTGTGGTTGAGTTATTTTTTTTTATCAAATTAGTAAATATTAATTTTTTATTAGTTTATCTAATTGTTTTATCTATCGTAAGAAATGGGAGATGCTAGCTTTTTTTTTAAAAGTTAAGCAGCTTTATGGTCCTGCCATCCATGCGTGAATAAGAATATCGCATTCAAATAGTATAGGGTCACAGATCAGTTAATGCAGGACACTGGAAACTCTTCTTGTGTTGAAGGAACGGAGAAAATATTGTGGTGTCAATGATGGAACTGGTTATGTCGATCATGAAATAGACTGATTGCCCCTCTCGGCTACAATCTGTACCCAACTGCAAGGAGCTTCATTAGGTAGGTCTAGTAGGGGTGTTAAAACTCTGGTTTTTTAACCTTATTAGGGGAAAACAGTTAAAAACGGCTTTTCTGAGAATTAACTGTCTGAATACCATCTTATTTATTGTTATTTGACTATTTTGCTTGAATATGGTAAAAACAATGAGAAAAATGTTATTTAACAATTTTTTCCGAGATATTTTTATCAGTGTAGTTAATTTTTAGACTAAACATTAACTTCTGTTTAATTTGTCAGAAATTGTATTTTCAAGATAAGTATACTGGATATTTCTTATAGCACAAAATTAAGGATCGCCACCGACAAAAGAATTACTAAATATAACCAATGGTGATTAAAAAAATTTACAGCCATTCGCCACTCAATAATCACTTTTTTTCTTCAAAAATGCACCAGTTATTTTATTGTTAATTCTTTGAATAAATATGGAACTTTACGGACTATTTTACAATATTTTGAAATTTACTTTATTTCGTGTTTATTTCTTAAAACCTTTCTTCATTTTAAAAATTAAACTTGACATATTTACTATATTTTGAGAAAAGCTACAAGTTTCAAGCTTGTATACGAGGAATTAATTTAATATTAACAGCTTTCTTAATCATTTAAAATTTTAAGTTTTTGAAAAAGTTCTCACAATGCTTTAAAGAGTGGCTACTATTTAAAATGTTACTATTGAGCCACTGGCCGGTGGCAAAATTTCCTAATTTTGTCATATTTTCTGATAATCAACCTTAACACATATTTTTAAAAACTTTGCCCGAAAATTAAGATACATTGAGGAGAAACAAGAATATTATCATAATCTGGTTAATCACTATTGAGGAATGCGGGTGTACAAAACATCGAAACGTGTTCTAGAGGAAAAATAATAGAGTTTAAAAATATTTATTAGAAACAGCTTCAGGTTTCCAATGGTAACCAAATAGGTTTTGATGCTTTGCACAAGTCCTCCTCAGGTGTGATTTGACTGATTTCGAATGCGTTTTTTTCCTGTTTAAAAAGTAATTATTATTTCATTTCCTAAGTATTCTTATCTTCTTCATATTTGACACATACTCTGAAAAAATATATTATGGTTGGTTTTTCCAGAAGACACGGCATATGACTACAATTTAAGAAAAGAAAATGTAAGGGAATGCATTTTTTTTCAATAAAAAAAAAAAGAGTCATTTTAAGAAGAAATTTTTTGACAGACGCAATGAAAATATTAGTTAGAGTTTTTCAAAGTAAAAAAAAAAAAAAAAAAAAAAAAGAAAAAAATACTTTTTTAAAATCCAGGCTAATCTATGAAACATGGAGATTTCGTCTACATTGAAATTTTTCGAATGTGCAGAAAATATCACAAAAAATTAAAAATTGACGAAATTCTTAAAGCCTAAAAAGTTTGTAACAATAAGTAATTATTATTGCCTTCAAAACATATAAAGCTTTACGGTAAAAATTTTAAAAGCTGAACTTTAATATATTTTTTTTTAAAGTTAAATTACTATAGTTAAATGACAATAGCTGTAATACAATATATTATAACAATTCAATATTTTTTAAATATTACAATAGAATATAAATATACATATAATCACGATTACAATCTTACAATAATGCTTCAATCTTACAATAATATGACAATAGTAATACAATATTATTATCAGTATAATAATATTATTAATAATACTCCAATATTATTACACTATTAATAGAATTACAATATCACAGTATTACAATATTACTGTATTACAATATTTTAATTCTAAGTATTACAATATTCACAGTATTACAATATTTTAATTCGAAGTATCGTCTTCGTTTCTTATAAATAGTAAAACAATTTTCTGTTGTGAATGAATATTAAGTTACATGTATTAAATCTTTATGTTTATTATGAAATAAAAAGTAGGTAAGTATAAAATAAAAAGTAAAAGTTTAATTTAGGGTTTTAAAGAGACATTAACTGTAGTTGATTTCTTAAAATGCAGAATATAAATTCTACATATATTTATATAATATATATAAAATTTCAAAGCAACTTATAAAAATTACGTGGTATAATTAGTTACATATTTTGTTCAGCATTTCAGCTTTAAATATCAAATTATATCAGAAGTTTTTTCCCCCAAGTTATTTACAATAAAATTACCACATCGTTTGTAAGACTATCTTCCAAACATTAACATTGTTTTAACAGATAATACATAAAAACTAAAATTTTCTGAAAATAAGTGAAAATTTAGAAGATAAAATGGAACAATGAAAAGTCTTTTTAATATTCCCATTTTGTGGGGAAAGATGAAAACTTAATTAGTTTGGATACTTTGGTAATTAAATGAATCCCCCTAATCTGAGAAAAGAAATCAAATTTAACAGTAAGCGAGTAATACGACACTAATTAAACATGGATTCCCTTAACTTAAGTTTTGTTTCAGTTTTAAATTAATTATCAGTTTCTCGAGTAATATATCCGTTTGTTGCAGTAATATAATTAATTGTATAATGCTAGAATATCGATCTTTTAGTGGTTTTGCGTTTTTCTAAGATGTGATATAAAATTACGCTTTTTAATTAGTGAAATTAAAACCCTTAAAATTATACGTTGCCACGAAGTAGTATCTCTTGATTCAAGAACAAAGTCTTATATTTGATTTAGAATTTTCGAAAATAGTTTGAAATAAAGTTCAATTTATAATCTTGATTATTTTATTTCGTACTAAATAATTGGCGAACATAGGAAGACAATATATTTGAGAAAATCAGCTTTAGAATACAAAGAGCCTGCATGACCTAACAGAAAATATTTTAAAAAATCTATCCACTTTTACTCACTTAAAAACGATATGTACTTCACTGTAAAAATTTCCGGTAAATTTTATGGTACAAAAAATCTGATTTACCGTCATTTTTACAACTATATTTACTATAAAACAACTGAATCACGGCAATTAAATAAACATTACCAGAAAAAGTATGGTATAAAATTTTACGGAAGAAAGGGGTTTTACAGTAAAAATGAATTTTACGGTAAAAGTAGATTTTACAGTAAAATTGATTTTTTGAATGATGCACCCAAAGTGACGTTACCTTCATACCGTAATTTGAAACGAAATTTTTTACAGTATAGGTTTCATTGCAAGAAATATTTTACTTTTGAAGTTGGATATGTAATGAAATATGCAATGGAATAATATGTAATGGAATATGATGGAATATGCAACCAAGATGTCAGTACTTTTAATGGTAATTTATTCCATAATTTTTCGCAGTGAACATCACAAAATTTTGTTTAATATGTTTTGCTGTTACTTGCCGACCGGCTTGTGTAGGGGTCAGGGAACTGGCCTCGTTCTGGGTTCGAATCCCGGGGAAGGCATGGATGTTCTTTCATTCTCGGTACTATCTGTCGTCACTGTGGGAGCAGCATTGGCCCACCTGATATGGTGCCCCTGAAAGAGTGGTCAACAAATCTGCCCTTCAGATGCCCTTGTATCATGAAAGGTCATTCCCCAGGTGGGCATTGGAAATTCTTTTTGCTGTAATTATTTAATATGTTATAAATGCTTGACAAAACATTTTGAAATGGCATTTCAACTTTAAGAAATTTGTAGTTATGAATAATAATAAGAGAACTAGTTTATAATACAGAAAAAAGTGCATAGTTTTTAAAGTTAAATACATTGTAATCGAATAGAGGAATAGAGTTTGATTAAAATCTTACATTGCATTGTAATTTTCTGCTGAGTTATGGAGTTGGAAATGTAGTAAAATAGATCTAACTTACGTTATTAATTATTTTTTAAAAAAAATTAAATCTTATATAATATTAATGTGATCTGTAATCATCAGGATAACAAATGAAAGTTTATTATACAGAGAAAAGAGTATCATCGAAGCTACCAGAATATGGTAAAATTTACAGTGTTTCTGGCTCTATGCAAACACCAAAAAGCTCATTGATTTTTGCCGAAGCGCTTTGGTATTAAATTTGTTAAAATTAAAAATAAAATACGTGTTTATAATATGTGATTAAGCTTGGTAAATGTGGTAAAAATGAGAAAATTTTATCGTGATACTATAGAGCATAGCATAAAAACCATTTATTTGGTCACATGTACTTTTCAGTTTTGTATTTTTTACTAAATGTGTTGTAATAAGAACTATAATTTCGAAAACAAGATTTTTCGGTTAACCGTTGCTATAGGAACGAAAAAATTATCAAATGAATGGTTTAAATACCGTATATTTTGATTTCATTGATCTGAATTATGTAATTTTCTTTTTGCCAAAGATGTTTTTCATATACAGTACAGTAATTTTACTAGAATTTTTTTCTCCATATATATATTTAAAATCATTTTTAATAAACTGATGAACTGTTAAGTTTTTTTCAAGTTTTAGGTATAATTATGGTAACAATTTTAAACTTAATTTGATAAATTATTTACACTTTTAAATTATTATTTCGTTGAAAAATATTTCTTACTTATCAATTTTAATTTGTTGTTAATTCAAAGACAAAAAAAAAAAAAAAAAAAAAAAAAAAAAAAATTAAATATTATCTATAAAAAATTATAGATAATATCTTTTAATTCTTAAATTATACCGCATAAAAAACTTATAAATCTATAATAATATTTCAAAGAAATATTATTGTAAAATCTTTATGGTCATAAATAATATAAGGAATAATTGCTTACGTAAATACTAATTTAAGTTAAAAAGATTTTCATATTTTTAATGTAAATTAGAATGTTTCATATCAAAATAATTATTATTTTACTTCATATTAAAAGAATAATTTCGTATTAAAAGAATTATAATATATTTTTCATATTATTATTTCATAAATGAGAATATTTCATATTAAAAATATTTTCATATTATTATCTTTGCTAAAATATATTAAAGTTTTATCTCATGCATACAGAAATTGACTGATAGAGTATATAATATTTCATTAAATTTCATTCATTATTGTGTATGCACCATACACAAATTTTTATTTTTGAATTATATTTTAAAAGAATGTTTTGTTATATTTTCATGATTAGAAATTAGTTAAGGCATAAATGTTGTCCTAAAAGCAAATCAAGCTTGAAAATTCTTGGACATTAAGTAAATCTTTGCAAAACTAATCATAAACCGTCTTTTAAAAATTTATTAGATTACCATAATGAATTGCGTTAAATATATTCCGCTCTTCAATTTAATTAAATCTGTGACCTAATATTGAGTTACTTTCAAATTCACTTAAAATAAGGTTATGAGAAAATAATATAATTCATCCTGTAATAAAAGCCCGAGGCTTTCAATCCATTTTACCTTAAGGCAGTATTTTCTGGGCGCGACATGCGTTAACTCTTGACAAATGACGAGTAGGTAAACTCGCCGTGACGGTAATCCAATCCGTAATAATCCAACCCTCTCGGCATAAGCCCTGTGCCAAAATATGTTGTTTCACTGCAACACGTGTCGTGCCATACTATCGAGTAGCCAACTAAGACGAGCTAACTTTGACCAATGGCTAAGCACACATGAAGTATTCAGTTGTCATTGTTTTCCATAATTGGACCTGATTCTAGGTATGAGTGATTCCGGATAATGCACATTGTTTATTGTTTACACAAGTTTGTTGCTTGAATCAAATCAGTGAATGCATAATTGTGGTCATACTAACTAGCTCTATTTTTATATTTTCTTTCAAATATCCATAGGAAATGAGTAACAAATACTCAACTTAATAAGAATTTATTTGAATGATGGAAGTTTTTTTTAGCCTATTCGAAGTAAAAAAAAAAAAAAAAAAGAAAATAATAAGTTATTGCATTGTATGGATGAAATCGAATTATATATATATATTTTTTTACTGATTACAATTTTTTCTAGATATTTCCTATTTTATATGATTCATATTTAAAACATATTTTATCTCTTTTAAATTTAATACATTTTTGTTAATCACACTGTAAGAAATTCCGGACCAAATTCCGGAAAAAAGTACCGGAACTCCGGGTGCCGGTACTTCTTACCACAAAAACCATTTTTACCGGAACATGTAACGGAACAAAAAGTATAATGCAGGGTAATTCTTACAGTAATAATTACTTAAAATCAATGAATCACTCTAATTAAATAAATATTACTGTAAAAAATACCGTATAATATTTTACGATAAAAATGGATTTTTCAGTAAAATGGATTTTTCGGATGATGCACCCAAAGGGACGTTACATTTTATCGTAATTCGATCCGAAATTTTTTTATAGTATAGGTTTCATTGTAAGAAATATTTTACTTTTGATTCGCGGTTTGTTACTTGAATCAAATCAGTGAATACAGACAATGCATAATTGTGATCATACTAACTCTATTTGCATATTTTCTTTCAAATATTCATAGGAAATCAGTAGCAAATAATCAAATCAATATGAATTTATTTGAATCATCGAGGTTTTATTTTAGCCAACTCAAAGTAAATAAATTGATAAATAATAATTTTATCGCATTGTATAGATTAAATCGAATTATATATATATATATATATATATTTTAATTGATTATACATTTCTTTAGCTATTTCCTATTTTATATGTTTCATATTTTAATTATATTTTATCTCTATTAAATTTCATACATTCATGTTAATCACGCTGTAAAAAATTCCGGACCAAATTCCGAAAAAAAGTACCGGAACTCCAGGTGCCGATACTTTTTACCACATAAACCATTTTACCGGAACATGTAACGGAACAAAAAAAATATAATGCAGGGTAATGTTTACAGTAATAATTACCTTACAATCAATGAATCCCTCTAATTAAATAAATATTACTGCAAAAATTACGGTACAATATTTTACGGTAAAAGTGGATTTTGTAGTAAAATGGAATTTTCGGATGTTACACCCAAAGTGACGCTACTTTATACCGTAATTTGATCCAAAATCTTTTAATTGTGAAGGTTCCATTACAAAAGAATGTTTTACTTTTGATTAGCATTTTCTAGAAGTCATATATTAATTGTAAGAACTGAGGTAGTAATTAAATGTTTCCTTAGCAACTGATTAAATAGATAAAGCAACATATTTTTAAGGATATGATGTAATCAACTTCAATTGTATATTTATTTAGCATCCTGGCCAAAAATGAAGTCTAAAAAGTAAACATGAATTAATATAATATTTAAGGGATAAAAAAGGAAAATTCTATTAAAATCTAGCGAATCTCCATTGCAGAAGGAGAGGCGAAATTTTTTTAAATAAAAATCTGTTTAATTGTCGGTTGAAACTTAAAAGCATTTCTAAAAATTGTTTTGTTTTTTAACTTCTCTCTGCTTTCAAAGTCAATCAAAAAAGTTTTTATGCTTCTTTATTAACAGTTTGAAATATTTCGATAGCGTTATACGTTTTTTATTTTATTTTTGACAAGGATAGTTTAATAAATATACATAAAGTGCAGCGATTATAGAACATTCTAAAAATTGAACAGTATTATTTAATTTGCTTCTAAATGTCTTTTTAAGATAAAAGAACTTAATTATGATCTTAATTATGATGCAAATAAAATAACTTTTAAAAAATGTAGTAGTGTACGTGTGTACTTGTTGAAATTTTTCATTAATTCATATATTTTTTGTATATTAAGTAGTGAAGTCAATAACATTGCAATTGTGAACCAGGAACTACAGGAAGTGAATTAATGTGAGTCCCTTCCGCAAAATAAAATAAAATAAATCTTTTTATTTTTTAAACCTCATATAAAAAAGTCACTTTAAAAATAAATTGTCTTAAACCATGAATGTTTTTATGCGCTTTCTTTAAAGCCTTCCTCGTAATTAAAGAAATCCCCTTAATGAAAAAGTATCGTTTTTTTAAAAAAAATAAAGAAGAGAGATTAGTTAATTCTTTAATTGCCGTTTCGAAGGGCGAATTTGTTGGTGAGAGTAAAGTGTCATTAATGCCTACAGTTTGTGAATGATAATAAGCTTTACATAATCTGATATTCATTAACTTTATCTAAACTTCAAAGATTTTTTTTTTCAATGATTTTTTTCTTTTCTTTTTTTAGAGTGTAAAGTATGTTGCGCTCCGTTAAAAAAACATATGTCCATTAAGAAAACATACGTGATATGAATATTTTTTAACGGTTTTAAGAAAAAACTTGGAAAAAAATTTGAAACTATTTTTTTAAAATCTTTGTCTTTTTAAAACTATTATTACATTGATACAGCATTGATTTTCCCACTATTGAATTGATGTATAATTTTTATATATATTTTCTTTTATCTGAAGTATAATATACGGTTTACCTTTTGGTTGTCAAGCAAAGTCCGCAAAACAAAAAAGATATCAAATGTAAAAAAGAAAAAAAAAAAAAAAAAAACGAATAACTTTTGTTCTAACTTTGATGGGATTTTCACGAATTAAGTGCCAATTATAAAAGTTCAAAGACCGAATTCGAACATGTTAATAAATTAGTACTAACTATTATTTAAGTAACAGAATCAATGCAAATTTAAATGACAAAATACAATTTGAACGATTTATTTGAATAACTCGGAAGAAGAAATCATTGTTACATTTATACAAATACTTGATCTTGCCTATTTCGGGTGAGGGGATTTCGTATCTGAAGTTAGTTTTGCTTTTAAAGATACAGATTTTTTTAATATAAAATTTTCAGTCTATTTTTTACCAAAATGTACATGTTTAAAATCTTTACATAATAAAAGGGGTCGCGTAAATGTTACGACAAACTTGTAAGAGAGTTAGGGCATAACGTCCAGATTAAAATTGCGTAGAAACATTTGTCCGGAAATGTCATTATACGCTGCTAGGGATGCTAACCTATTGTGACCCATTTAGAAACAGTTCATAATAAGGAAGAACATCTAATGGCGTGTGATGACATTTCCGGGTATAGGTCTCTATGCAATTTCAATTTAGATGTTGTGCTCTAACTTTTCTAGTAGTTAAAATTTATACGAACCTCTATAATATGTAACGTTTTTAAACTTGTACATTTCAACAAAAACAGATTAAATTGCCATTTTAAAAAAATTGTAGACGAAAAAAATAGCATGTAGATTTGAAATCAGCAACGGGAAAATATCCAAGATCCGTTAAAAAAAATTGTAAAAAGAAAAAAAAAAAATCTTTTTTGAAATTTTTATAACTCAAACCGCTTTTGACTCAAATTCAACAGATTTTGATCAAATTTTGCTTTTTGCCATTCAAATTTATGCAGTTCAAAATGGAGTAAAAATTTATTTACCTTACAATTCGATAGCTTTTCGATACTTAATGAATAAAATAAAATAAAATAAAATATAGTTAAAAGAATTTTTAGAATGGTGGGTTTAGATAAATGAATTTTATATATGTGTGCAAGTTTTTTTAAATTTGTTATTTGCTTTAAGACTTTCTAACTTTCTTTAAAACTCCTTTTTGACAGCTCTCCTGCCAAAGTTATTCGATTAATATTATCCAGATTGCGGCTACCTTTCACATTTTAATTGTCAAAAATCCAAATCCATTGGGAAAGAAATATATTTATTCAAAGAAAGCACAGTTTTTTGAGTTTTTTCGTAACTAAATTAATTGTTAGCCGTGAGTATTATATTTGAGATCACACTTTTAAGTCATTAAGATTGGCACTTAGTTTGTGAAAATCTGATCGTTATCGCACAAGTTATTTAAGGTGATATATTTTTTCAATATTACACAATGTTCAATGTTGCAATCGAAATGTTGATGTATTGAGTTTTACAAACAGCAAAAAATCATAAATTGTTACTCTTGAAAAAAGTTTTACCAAATTTTTTAAGATATTTCTAATCCATTAATTTATAAAAGTTGATGCAAAAATGTATGTGCAAAAGGTAAATTACCTCTAAATTTAATACATTAATTATGGAATTTTTTTAAAAACGCAAGCAATATACGTTAAAAAATTAAAAATAAAGATTGTTACATCGTTTTAAGCTCCCTTCGAAGTTTTTGAAAAATTTCATACAAATAGCTATCATAATTTGGTATTTTTTTCTGTTACAAATTATTTCTTTTATATGCATCCTAAAAAGCATACAAAAAGGTCAAATGAAAAGAAACAATTTAAGAAACATTTTTATAAGTTTTCTAATGAAGATTTTTAATTGAAAATTAGTGATTATTTTTTGTCGTATTGTAAAAATACTTTAACATTTATTTTTCACTGTTGGTGCAGTGTTTTGAAGGTTATAAACAATAAAATTTCAATAATCCGAAAACAAAGCGATTTGTCTTATAGTGATGCATGTTTTGTGATATAAATATCAAATTTTATGCATGTTTTCATAATGCACTGAGAAAAAAAATATGGTCAAAACTATCAGAATAAGGTGTTTGAGAGAAGGTCAAAAACCTCGGTAATTATTTCCGAAGCACTTGATAAAATTAACCGTTACATATAGTGTTATAGTATGTAATAAAATTTTGTAATTTTATCTGATTTTGTAGAGCAGGGCATAAAAAGCATTTATTTGGTTAAATTTACTTTTCCGTTTGATATTTTTACTAAATCTATGGTTATAAGAACTATGGTTATAAGAACTATGGTTATAAGAACTATAATTTTGAACACCAGAATTTTCCGTAAATCTTTGCCATTAGAACGGAAAAATTACTAAATATATGGTTTATAAATACTTTAGTTTTATTTCCAGATTTGTGTTGTTTTTTTTTTTTTTTTTATGTTTTTAAATTTTTTTAGTCAAAAGTGTTATGACCATGCATTACGGCCATTTTACCATATTTTTTTTTCTCCTTGTGAGGGTAGTTAAATATACGCTAAGCAATTAATTAGAGCTGCGATTAGTAAAAAACTGAAATGAAATAATAAGATTAAAAAAATAAAATAAACCGGTAATAGTTACCGGCAATCTGGATAAAATAAACCGGCTATTGAAATCTTTTCAAATGTAAAGCCGTACTGGATCCACAGAAGTAGTGTGCCAAGATTTTTTTCACACGCTTAACTGCAAATTAAATAGTCACAAGTTATGCTTGTCCTGTCAGAATTAAGAGCTGTAATGGTTATATAGTAAGAAAGCTCGCATCCAACACAAGCAACCTATGCACAAATTACAACGACATCTATGTGATACGTAAAACTGCTCCCTGTCTGCACCATTGCTATGCACTGTTAGAATTTTCATTCTAAAATTACCGTAAAATATCCGGCAGCAGTCTGTCCATCCAATTAACCGCATAGTTTACGGTTAAGAATAATTTTTAGCTTTTCTGTTTTAAACTTTTCATGATTAGTATTGAAAAATCATGAATACAAAACTATACGCTTTTTTTTAAAGCATTTGAAACTAGCATGGTTTCCCAACCGTAAAAAAAAAGAAATCTAACTGGATATTGGAGCTAAGCTTTTCGTTAGGTAATGTGCATAAGAGTTAGGTTGTGGTTAAGTTGTGTTTTATCAAATGAACCATGAAATGTGGTTTAATAAGTTTATCTGGTTGTTTCTTTTATCGTAAGAAATGGGAAACACTAGACATTTTCGAGTTAAACAGCTTTACGGTGCTGCCATTTATGATTGAATGAATGTATCGTATTCTTATACCCCAAAGTTACACATTGGGGCATGCAGGACATGCGAAACTCTTCATATGAAGCGAATGGAGAAAATATTATGGTGTCAACGCTGGGACTTGAACCCTCGTTCTGTCGGACCTGATAATGCCAGATTTGTTCTATCGGTCAGCTGCAAGGAATCCAGCTATATATCAAGCTGCAAGGATCTAAGTGACTTCATTAGGTGGGCCTAGTTAGTGTGATAAAACTCTGGTTGTTTAACAGTATTAGTTGAAAGCAGTTGATAAACGGTTTTTCTCACAGTTAACAGTTTGAATCCCATCTTATTTATGGTTATTTGACTGTTTTGGTTGAATATGGTATATTAGCAATTAAATGAACTGCTATATAACCATTCTTCTGGGAAATTTCTAGTACTGTAGAAAGCTGGTATCTAGCACACACAACCAATGTTTAAATCAGAGCTACATTTGGTTAATACGCAAATTTGCCCCCAGTCTGAACCATTCACTATGCCTCAGTAGTAGACGAACTATGGGTTAGTATTCAATAGTCATCAGGTTAAAAATGGGCTGTTTGCAACTCTAATGTGATTTAGTTTCACTCAAAAATTCCCTCACACGGGTGAGTTTTCAGAAATACTTGGGTAAGAATCAAGTCTTTGATTCGGTCTCAAGCTTATGCAGCCAATAGGGAAAAGTCATATTTTCGTTACTTGCGTTATGTTGAAAATAATGTAAAAAATAATTTCCAACTATTTTATTCTGGAGATAAAGCCAAACATCAGGAAGAAACAAATTTTATTCGAACGTAACTAGAATCTTATGTCCGTTTAATGTAAAGATGTAAGCTTTTAAGACACTTTTTTCAAAAAATCTCATTTACTCTATTTACATAGCAATTAGATAACGATTGGAATAGACAGTCCGTGAAAAATTGATTTAACAGCTTATTAACAGCTTCATATTTTATGTAACGTTTACATTTATTTGATTAGTAGCGTAAGCTTTTAATAAATTTTAAATTAGGGAGCATCGAAATATGAAACAAACCTGATCTCTATCAGGCTCTTTGCGTGCCTTGCACCCGATCAAGCTGTCACATACGACGATATTAGGCAATTAAAAGTGCGTCCAAAAGATAAAATGATCCATCATCGGTGTCCCATCCATCACTCGTTCGATACCAGTTACGGTCACAGTCAAAGAAAATCTTCTCTAAAAGCTCACGTTTGACACATAACACATGATTTCTTTGGGCAAGACTCACGAATATTGCAGTGCTCGCTTTTTCCCCTTCTTCTAATTTACCGAAAACGCTTCTAACTGTCCTCGAAACGGATCACGAAATATTATTGCCTCCTAAATATGATAGATTACTGTTTACACTGTCATAATTTTTATACAGTATGTATAAATATATATACAATTGAAACACCTGCTTTAAATTTAGCTATGATTATTCATTTCTAGTATTGTAATCTATTGATTAGGTAAATATCTCCGCGTTTCGGTTTAGTGTTTACTGTTATGCTGATCAATATGTTTATTATCTACTGACATGAAGCTTTTAAAGGAAAATCAATGACACTAGAAATGCTTTAAATTAGTGATTAATTGTGATTTAATAAACGAATTATCATAATATTGTTTAAATAATTGGTGTTAAATAATTGGTAAGTATTCTTTATGATACAAAATATTTCTTTACGAACATCAAAATGGCTGATAATAATAATAGAATTATTGGAATGAAACAAATTATTAGGGGGAAATAAAAAAACAGGTAAATATTTCTGATTATTTTCTGTTATTAAAAAAAAAATTATGATTTAAATTACTTGAAATGTGGTAAAAAAATTTTTTTTCAATCCATACCAAAGAAAACTCATTTTTGGAATTAAAACAAAATATTTTTTTCAAAGAACATTAAATAATATTAAGATAAGCTATTGGAGAACATTCAATCATTTTAATGCAAAATGATTTACAAAGTATAATTTAAGTAATTAACTTATTTTTACCTTGTATTAAGAAAACTTTTTTGAAAACAAAATTAAAGTGCTTTTTCATTTAAAAAAAATTTATTTATTTAACCATATTTTTATACAATTTGTTTTCAAATTTTACTGTACTATTAAAATAATTTTTCTTTAACAGAGCTACGAACTTTCAATGAGTAAGATTTATGAGGATTTACTAACAGTAGTTAAGATTATATTTTTCAGACTGTGGTTCATTAATATAAAGTACATTTTGGCGGCTAAGTTTCTTACTGAAATTATAGTCAGCCGCAGGGGAATTCTTTAAACCACGAAACTTGCGTATTGTTAAATAAAAATATGAATATTTGCTCAAAACTTTACAGAGAGTAAAATTCTTTATTTAGCGCATCGTATATTCAATGTGTACCTGAATTATGAAATATTGAGGGACAGCTCTAAATGTTTGATTTAAAATGGATTTATCTATTATTCAAACTTAATATTTCTTATTTTTTTAAAAAAGTTGATGCAATAGATTTGATTAGATTACTACGCTAAACTCTTAGAAATCTGTTTTACTACATCAATACGAACATTCGTTGTTATGGCGTATTCTCAACAAGCTGGACATTTTTTGACAAATCTATAAGTAGGGACATCACTCAATAACCAAGAAAGAATAAAATAAATTGCATTTTCGATACCATATGTGCTACCGCATAGACACAATCAGAAAAACAACATCGATCGACTCCATATAAATATCCATATGTCACGCCGATACTGGATTAAATATAAATCACGAGTAATTTCCAAACCCCTCGTACTCTACGAAGTGGAAAGAGCTTGGACTTTCACGCCCCGTGTAATACGACTGTCATCTGTCGACAGAAAAGAGGCAATCATTTCCCCGTAACACAAAAGAACTCCCGTTTTTTGGTACTATTGTAGATGGACTCTGGGGACAAGTTACAGTGAAAGAAATTCTTAATGAAACAATCACGTAGGGTATAGATTAGGTCTAAAACTCTGGTACAAATGTGTGACTCTTTGAATGAGATATTTTCAGGAGAGGTCACGAAATGCCCGATGGAATTGAAGGAGCTAATGTATCGGATATATTAATTCGGACTTGAGATGGAAAAAAAAATGGTATTCAATTAAGAATTTTAAAGGAGGAGCAAGTGGTGGTTAAAAATATACGTATTTTATCGAGATTCAATGTTATTGAAAATTAGAAAAGGGGAGGTTTCGTAAATGATGTTAAATTACTGTTATTAGAGGCTGAAATAATAATAACCCTTAAGGATCTAATAATTAACCTTTGAAGTCTTATTGTGAAAAAAAAAATAGATTAGAAGTGGTTTTCACGTGTAATTTATGAGGAGCCTGTCAAGAAAAAGGTGTTTTAACATTCTCTAAAAATTAAGAAGAAAAAATGCATGTTTGTAAAAATTAGACTAAGATCTAAGCGAAAGCTATTTGTTAATTTTAAATGAACTGTAAATGAGATATTTTGTGGTGAAATCACGAAATGCCTGATGGAATTGAAAGAGCTTATGTATCAGATATATTAATTCGGACTTGAGATTGAAAAAATAGAAAAAGAAATAGTATTTAATTAAGAATTTTATAAGTGTGAGCAAGTTGTGATTAAAAATATATGTATTTTATCGAGATTTAATATTATTGAAAGCTAGAAAAAGGGAAGGTTTCGCAAATGATGTCAAATTACTGTTATTAGAGGCAAAAAAAAATAATAATAGTTATAATTAACGTTTTAAGTCTTATTATGAAAAGATAGATTAGAAATGGTCTTCACGTGTAATTTATGAGTAGCCTCTCAAGAAAAAGGTGTTTTAACATTCTCCAAAAATTAAGAAAAAAATATATGTTTGTAAAAGTTAGACTGAGATCTAATTAAAAGCTATTTGCTAATTTAAAATATTTTAAAAATTTATTTTCATAAAGTATTTTTTAGAAATTTCTTTTGATTTTAAAAACCAGAAAAGTACAGCACAGTGAATTAAATTTATTTTTAGAAAGAAAACAATGTATACTATATTGTCGTATTATATTATATGCATTATATTCCATATTTCTCTTTTTAGATAAACGCGGTTAACGGAAACAATAAAGTTTTCTATAATTCAAATTTATAGAAAATCATATCACGTTTAAAAAAAAGAAGGGACCACTCTGTATAACTTTTGATCTAATGATCGGATATTTATCTCCTATAACTCAATCTTAATAGTTCGAGGAAGTTAGCTCAAATATTTTAATTGACTAGTGCAGACGATATTTTAAGTTATAAAAACAAAAAGTACTTTTTCTGA
Organism: Parasteatoda lunata; assembly: GCA_949128135.1. Taxonomy (NCBI): domain Eukaryota; kingdom Metazoa; phylum Arthropoda; class Arachnida; order Araneae; family Theridiidae; genus Parasteatoda; species Parasteatoda lunata. The sequence continues at coordinate 83,640,709 of OX421970.1, read as the reverse complement.
TTAAACATGCCTTTTTTATCGACAAATTCGGATTTCTGACCCCCAAAATATAGAAGGGTAACCATAATCTGGGAAATCTAGGGTACTAAACCTTTAAAACACTCTCCTGACCAAACTATTTGGATCATATTTCCCAGGTTCTGGTTACACCTTATATTTTTAAGGTTAAAAATTCAAATTCATCAAAAAAAAAAAAACAAAAAGAAAAATTATGAATTTATTCAGAAAAGAGCACTTTTTTATTTGACTTCGTAACTTAAAATATCATTTGCACTTATTAGCAGTTTGGTCACACCTATGAACCATCAAGATCCTAGAACTTGAAGTTCCAATTATTAGATTTTAAGTTATCTAGGAGAGTCCATTTTTTATGCACTGTACATCAAAAAAAAATTTTTGTCATTGAATTACGTGTTGCAATTTTAAACTGTGTGAGTGAATAAACATGGTAAGTTGCACAGAAAATTTTAAGAAACTGTTTCTAAGTATCAAAAAGTTAACACGTATTAATTTTTATTCACATTTATCTATGCAGATTTTAAGCAAAAATCCAAAATATCTTTCTTTAAACTTTTCTTTTCATACACCAGTGATAATTTCTAAATCAGAACAGTTGTTTACCATTATAATATAAATTAATTGTGTATTCGCTATGAATCTCATAAGGGCACTATTAAAATAACATAAAATTAAAAATGATATGTAGTTTAGTTTAATTATACGTTAATTGATTAGTGTGTTTAAAATAGTTTTGAGTGAATTAATTACTTTTAAACCAACCGTTTAATTATTTCCAATTTGAATTAAATAAGGTAATAAAGATAAAATTATTTAAAGTAAAAACAGTTTAGGGTAAACATTATTAAATTAATTAGGGTACTGTTATTAAATGCGATTAAGGTTAAATACTTAGACAATTGCGAGTTTTGTAAGGAAAACTACACTAAACAAGTAGGATCCAAAATACCAAAATATGATAAAGTTGACCATGTTTCTGGCTCCATGGGAACACCAAGAGCCTTGGTTATTAGAACAGAAGCGCTTTGGTAATGATTTTGGTAAAATTAACAATAAAATATAGCTTTATAATCTGTTATAAAATTTGGTAAATGTGATAAAATTTGGTAATTTGATCATAATATTTTAGAGAGCATGTCATAAAAACTATTTATTTGGTTTAATTTACTGCTCAGTTTTGTATTTTCAACTAAATATATGGTAATGTGAATTATAAATGTCTACTAGAATTGTATAAACCAGAATTTCCGGTAAACCGAAAAAAACTACCAAATAAATCGTTTAAATACCGTAAATTTTATGTTTTAATACCAGAATTAAGTTTACTTATTTTTTTTCCACCAGAAATATCATTACCTACTTTGCGTTTATATTACCAGAATTTTTTTTCCGTATATATATCAAGATAGATTTTTGATTTCCAATAAGAATTTTAATAGCATAATCACTCCTTCCTTAATATAGCTATACCTAGTTTTTAAGAACTTACGAATATATAAACTCACAATTTCTTTTTGATATGTTCATATGTCTAACTCTTTGAATACGAATTCTATTAGCCTTCAGTTTACTATGTATGACCAAAGGAATTTCTGATGTGGTTGTTCAATATTTGGACAAGCTCTGCAATAAGCAATAACTCTTTCTTTCATATTACTTCCCTCCCTCATTCACACTAAATCCTTTCAAATAGATTGAGATACATACACATTCTATTTCAATCGCAATGCAAACCCCAGATGTTCTAATAACTTATCACCTACCATACTCTTTGCAATTACTCAAGCTAGCGAGTAAGCTCCTATGTCCTTTCCCTTTGTAAATGGAATGAGAATAATTTATTTGAGAATTACCCCAGATCTGGGACTCTCGCTAACCCGTTCGTCTCGTTTAAATCGCACGCCGCTCCAAACCATTAATAAAACGGAACAAAGGGTTAAAATGGCCACTCTAATGACAGCCGACTTAGGCCCTCACCCCCTTGTTGCCTTTTGTGTGGCATTTGTTACCAAAAATATATTGCCCTTTCTGCTAATTTTGGATCTGGTTTGTTAATTCCTTTTAATCCTTTTTTAATCCTCCCTATTCCTTTGACGAAATTAATTCTGGAAAGAAGGAAAAGTCTTGGAAATCCTGGAAATGCGAAAACTTGTTGAATATTTATCACCTGTCAAGTTAATTGGTTGTCTTTTTAATGTGATATGGAAGAATGATTGCGGATCCAAATGATCTATTCGGTTTTAATGTTTTTCTTAAAATAAAATTGTGCTTGGTTTGACAGTCTGATGTTCCTCGTTCCTTCAGTTTGATGTTTCTTGTTGCGGAATGAACAAAATAATTCCTCTAATTTAGCTTTTTTAAGATTTTCGGAGGTAATAAAATAATTGAAAAGTTTTTTTTGATAAATGAAAAAAATAACAATACAAAAGGTCAACAATCGAACTATCAGAATTGCAAAGACGATGTAGGTACATGTAACTAAACTTCTTCGACATAAATATCGCAAAAAAAAGGATTAAATTTTAAGTTAATTGAATTTTATGATAAAATTAATAATTAAATTAGCTAGCTGCACGCTACACTTCAATTTTAAAAAATTCAGTTTTTTCTTTTTTAAAATTTTTATTAAATGCATGCGAAATACTGTACTTCAAAGTCATATTCAAAATGCTGTTACTTGTAAAACTGCTTGCAGTTATTTTTATAGCCTAGGTCGTAAAAATATTTTTTGGGTACGTCACTCAAAAACTAAAATTTTTGAGGAAAGTATTTGTATTAGATTTTGCAAAATTCACATATGAGATCAAAATATAGTTGGGTCGGCATAAAATCTAGACTGCGACCTCACTAAACTTATGTGGGATCATTTCAACAAGTTCATCAGACATATAAATGCCATCAAGCCAAAATCATCCGTGGGAGATGATTCAAAACAATTGGAAACACATTAGATTCTAAATTTTGGACAAACTGACCAATAAAATGTCCTAGTGGTAGTGGTATTGTGACTAGTGGTAGGTTCTTTCTAAAAAAGGCTCTAAAGGTTCTTTCATAGAAGGAAAATTGGATGAAATTCTGTTGCATATTCTAATTTTTGCGATAGAGCATTTATTTTTTTAACTTGAATGAAATACTATAATTATATCATTTTTTGGAAAAACTGAAAAACAGCTGGTGTATTAAAATCAATACGAGGTAGTGAAATTCAAGATAATAAAATGTTAGCGTTTATAACAGCAGAAACACAGATGATAAAACGTAGTAAATGTCTAATTTGAAATTGTAGAATTAAAACATTATAGATGAGGCTCTTAAAATGATATTCTTAATATAAGTGAGTTCATTAACATCAATTATTCAGATAACAACAAATAAAAAAATTATGTTCATTCTATTAATTTTTTTTAATAATTGAAGGAAAATCTATGAACATTTTTATGAAGCAATAATATTTACTATAGTTATTAAGCATTTTTTGAAGATCTTTTTGAAAAACGTGGGCCAAAATCCACTGGTTAGCCTTACTTTCCTTTTCGAAAAAGTAATTTCCATCTTTTCTTAAAACTAGTACGTCTCGAGCTTATTTCCACTGCTAAACAGATGGTGCCACAAATCAAAAAGATAGGGAAAACAATTCTTTACTAGACTTCAAGGTTTTGTATCTCAAAAGGAATAAAGATGGAATTGGATCACTACCATACTCATAATGGAATGAAAGACTAAATGAAAGACTTCTTAAGAAATTAAATTAATAGCGTTATAGGAGATTATCAAATACCATTAAGAAAAGAGTTCAGTTAAGAACAAAAGTCTCGCTTTGTGGCAAACAAATCTGTGACATTTTTGAAAATGATTTAAAATTCTCAGTTAATTTTGATTTTAAAGTTAGAAGTTTGATTTTAAAGTTAGAAGTTTGATTTTAAAGTTAGAAGTTTGATTTTAAAGTTTACAGTTTGATTTTAATTAAGTACATTACAATTTGTTTTTAAAGATTATATATAATGTTTCGTTATCATTACATTTGTTAACTACTTCTCTGAAAATTCCAATAGTTAGATCATTGGAACATTTAAATTTATTTAAATACCTATCCACTAAGGGTAAAAACTCCAAAACGATTGCTGGTGAGAAATTTTTGACATTAACGGCTTTGTCGATGCTTAGCAGACCCCTGTAACTGGGCGAGATAAAATATTTCAATGGATTTTGTATGTAAAACATAGTTGTGAGTGATAGATTATACGATTTTGACCATCTCTATGCAGGCCATAATAATACATTTCTTTACCAATGTGTATGCTAAAAAAAGGACAATCCGAAAAAGCAGCCATCATTTTGATATAGCGAGAAATATTGAAGGAAATATTCGTTTGGAGTCTTTGAAAGTTTTCGATTTGCATTTTACGATATGGATGTGAAAGTGAAAAGTGTGCACATTTAACTCCTCATAAATCTTAAACAATGTCACAAATGTTCTCAGTAGAATGCTTAAAAGGTTTTAAGAATTTAAATGCTTGTAATTTTATTCGAAGTACTGCTTGAATGTGATAAACTTATTGAAGAAAAAAGAGAAAAATATTTGGTTTTATTATCTATCTACATATATGAAAATGGATGTATGTGTGTTTGAGTGTAAGTATGTGTGTGTGTCATTTATAAACTCTCAAACAATCCGAGCAAAGCTATGAAATTTGACATACAGATAGTTCGAAGCACGAGGAAGGTTACTGTCAACATTAGAACATCCTACAACGAACGGTTTGAGTGGGATGAGTGAAGAACAATGCGGAATTTTCGAATCGATTAAGCGTTAGACTTTGTTTTAAATTTTACTATAAGCAATTGAGTTATTCAAATATTTAAAAGATAGCATCAGTGATATTTTCCAGCTTATAACTCCATTTGACCAAAAAAAGTATATTGCACATACGAGTTTATTGATCATACTTTAATATTTAATTATTTTTAATTCGCTCTGTCAGATAAATTCAATGAATAACATTAACGAGGTATAATTCGTGATTATGTTAATATTTCCGTAATTATTTGATACATCATGTTTATTTTATTTATAATAATTCTTTTTTAAATATGTTGCTCTAAAAGTAAACATTTTAAAATTAACAGCAACTGAAATGAGAAAAGATTAGTAATGTATTCAATGGCAAAATTAATGGAAAGGTGGTACTAGTTCGCTTAGGAGAAACGTAAAAAACGCCAATTATGCCAATTCCCTAAGAGTTCGCCAATTATGCCAAGCCATCAACGCCAATTATGCTTAATGTATGTTGATAATTAGTATTTTTATTTTATTTTATTCTCGTCGTTGAACAGCCGACCCAATCTTTGGGTTTACGACTACTAATGTTCAATTCCGTAGCCTTGTCCAATCTAGAAGACAGGGTAATTCCTGGATCAAATATTGGGTGAAAATAGCCTTCATGGAGGACTTTTTGATATGAAACAAACCTGCATTTGCGGTACATGGAGAGGAAAACCACGAAAACCTCCAATGGTAAACCTGGCGGGAAGGGGACTGTAACCCATTATCCGTCTACCACTGAGGATATTTTACGTCAGTTACGTACTGTGGTTGGTGGGAGTTGGATGCGGAATTCGTACCGATCTGCCATCGCTGAGATTCGAATCCGGTTCACCTCATTGGAAGATGAACGCTCCATCCCCTGAGCCCACACGGCTCGATAATTAGTTTTTTTATTTTATTTTATTACCGTTGTTGAACATTCGACCCAATTTTTTGGATTTTTGACAACTGATGTTCAACTCCGCAGTCTTGAAATTTTGAACCCAATCCAGAAGACAAGGGTACTCCTGGATCAAGTGTTAGGAGAAAATTGCCTTAATGGTGGACTTTTTGATATGGAACAGACCCGCATTTATGTTACATGGAGAGGAAGACCACGAGAACCTCCCACGGTTAGCCTGACGGCAAGGGGACTCTTACCCATGATCCGTCTACCACTGAGGATATTTCACGTCAGCATTGTAGTCGGTGCAAGCCGGATGCGGATTTCGTATCGACTGGGATTCGAACCCGGTTCGCCTGATTGGAAGGCGAACGCTCTTTCCCCTGAGTCATCGCGGCTCTGATAATTAGTATTAATTGCAATAAAAAGGTAACCTATCTACTAAAAACCAAAGTAAATGGAGAGAAGATAATTATTTGTTTTGGAGATATTTTGTTATTCGCCATATTATTGTTGATACCATTGCTTAATTAATATTGGTAATATGTTTGGATTGAAATTAAAAAAGCTACTTTTTAAAAAGAAAAGTGAATGAAGGAGAGATTACTGGGAAATTTGTTTAGGGAAACCGCAGAATATCACGCAGATAACTCTTACTTTTGGTAATATGTACTACATTGTAATTGGTGCAGTTTTAAAAGGAAATCTACAACGAGTTTTCCGTAATTTCAGAAAATATTTTTCCAGTGGTAGCAAAGATAGTGTATTAATATTTTAATGAATTCAGTTTGTTGACACTGATAAATTTATTTCGCACAAAGCTCAAATGTTGAAGGGTTATGCAATAAGAAGTCAATACACTAATATAGATATTAAGTAAATTTGCTGATTGATATATTTGCTGATTATTAAAACTGCAACATTGCTAAGCAGTTTTAATACCAATACTATAGCAGTGGAAATACGTGTTTAACGGCTGCTTGAAAAGGATATGCACCAGATAAATTTACTTGATAATGGTAAATTTTGACTATCATGAGCTAACAGCGAGCAATATTATCACGTCATTAGATGCTAAATACCGTCAATCTCTATTCTGATGGGATGAACTATAAAAAGCCAGTTTTGATTAATATAATAATGTAAAGTCACCGGAAAGCAAACAAACAACAATAAATAAAAAAATTTATTTTTTTAGCTTCATTAATTAGTTTAGTGGAAAAACCAGGTGAATGATATTTTCAGAGAGGCAATAATCAGGGTAAGAAGAAAAAATTGTGATCTCAGAGCTATTAAATTAATCGATTTATCAGAAAGTGGGACAACAAATTTTTAGTCTTATTTAATTTAATCCTGCCTAATTCGAAAATAAAAACCCTGCAAGCATACTGAAAAATAATGTGGATCAGTTATGTTAAGATTAAAGTGAGAGAAAAACATTAAGCATACCCATATTGATGGAACCTCTTTACGTTATTTTCACTGATTCAAAAATACCAATAAAATGTCACTTACCTGATTCTTTCCCCTAAACTCTTCAATTGAGTCGTGCTGACAAATCTGAGTGTGTATCAGTACTGATTAATTGATTATTTTAATTCACCCTACGTGAAGAACGCGTATTCAGCTAGTATGCTATACAAATGATTTTTTTAAAAACTTTATATAAATATAAAATATCAATAGCATTGTATAGCGTTTAATGCTTAAAATATTTTTTTACTAGTTTTACTTTAAAACACATAAGTTTGGAAAAGCAGTTTAGCATTTTTACATAATGTAACTTTACATTAATGCTCTATATGCTAAGAGTATCAAAATAACTATTTTTTTTAAATGCAGTTATTTTTCCTGTACGTTTTAGATTGTGTTTTAGGTAAAACAGGTATTGGGTAAAACAACCTTAATTTATATTTCTAAACAATTTCTATAATTACAATTTCTAATATTTAATTCTATTGTTGGTTTTAAAGTTCCACATCGGAATAAGTTATATTAAATTTGAACATGATTATTCTTGTAAATGCAAAGCTCGTTTACATACTATCATTAAGGTATCAGGTAAGACAGCCTTAATCTATATTTGTAAACTCTTTCTAATATTACAACTTTTCTTTTTAAAATAATTTAACTTTGTATCCTCAACGTTGTAAAATGATCAAAAAGGGAGTAATAAAATTATGTTGTGTTTAAATCCACTGGTATTAATTAATTCAATAATAAAAAGCTCATAAAAAAGCGGTACATTAAACAAATCAGCGAAGAGACATGCTTGAATAGAAAGAGCGCCTTCAGAAAGAAGAGGCTACTTAAAGCGATGCAAATTTTCTGGGCTTCATTAACCAAAAATTACTTAAAGCAACATTTGGAGATTTCTCTCACCTTATTTCAATTACTCAACTGCCAGAAAAATGCATTAGCCCGAAAACACCTTAAAGTGTAAAAAACGATAAACTTTCTCGATTGACAAGAAGACCAATGGGATACAAGAAAAAATGTCTGCTCCCAAAATAAATTCGAGTATCTTTTTCGGTTACTGAATAAAACAGGGACAGAAGCAAGGATAATTAAAATACTTGGATCATTATGCAAATTGCAGAAAGAAAGGGCAATAAAACCCTTCACCTAATCGTCTGCCCGACAAGGGGTATTTATCTCCTTTCTCTCTTCTACACTCTCCCCCTTTTTCTCCAAAAAAAGTAGAGAAAGTAATGAATACCCCACAACTTCCTACTACCACCACCACCAGCAAAATACAAAGCAGGTCCTGACTCATTATCAGAGTGACCCGTCTGCTTCGCTGTATAAATGTGTATAACTGTGCAACTGGGAGAAGCAGTACAACAGTGCTGTTATTGTGTAATGCACTGTAATGAAATTCGTTTGATAGAGAGGACTTAAATGATGCAATTAAAATGAAGGCGTTATAAAGTTCTTTTATTTTTCAAGAAAAAACAAAGATTTTTTTCCGAGAAAAATATTTTAAATTTAAAAGAGTTTTGTGTTTTGCTTAACTTGAAGCTTGACAAGTTTCTTTGAAGGCTTTGTGATAATATATTTTTTTAAGTAATACCTAACACTTATGAAAAACAGCATTAGAAACATTTTAATGAAAATCAAGTAGCGAATTTTAATTTTTTTGAAAGCTCTTTGTCCTTAAACTGAATTTCAGTTTTCAGTTAAAATGAAATTTAAGTGATGTAATGAATTTTTTTAGCGTATTCTTTGTCAACTCAGAACAAAATAGTTGAGGGGCAAAATATTTTTAATAGGAAACCAATAAAAATTTCGGGGATGCAAAGAGTTTTAAACGTTAAAAGATATTAAAAATAGATTTTTTTTTTTTAATGCATTCCAACTTGAACAAACTGAAGAGCGAATCAAGTTGCGATTCTAGTGGTGCTAGTTCAAAAAAGCATGTTCTTTCTTTTTTCTCTCTCTATACAATCAGTCCTTCCTGGACAAGCAACGTTTACACACTTATTATGGTGCCACTGAAAGAGTGGTCAGCACATCTGCCCTTCTGTTACCCGAAAGACGAACGTCAATATATACGGGTGGGCATCGAAAAAAGAGTTCAAAAAAGTGATGAAAGGTTCTACGAGTTCAATGCGCAACAGGAAATCAAGTTGAGAGTAATAAAAGTTCCACTGGTAAAAAAGAACACGAAAAAATTACGCCCCCTTTTTTTTTTTTTTTACAAACGGATGAGAATTTTTTTAGCTAATCGAAAAACAATACGAACGAGAAACATGTACCGACATTTTAAAGTGTTAGCTAAAGCTGAAAAGTAGTGAAGTGGAAATAATTTAATAAATATATAAATATGTAATAGTATGATTGGTTTTTAAATTTGAAAATGAATGTTTATGATAGTTATCTTTAATTTTTCAGAATATTTGCAATTATTGTAATCAGCATCTGTCAAAAAGATAGCGTTGCAACTAAAATTCTCAATTGCATACTGGCTAATCTAAATAATGTTGTGTTCTATTTTAATGATGGGTTCTTTTAATGAACAAGACCGATAAACGAATACAAAGATGATTTATTTGCAAATGAAATAAAACACAAGTAAAGAATACATCGTAATGGGCCCTTATTCAAGCACAGATGCTCCAACGTAACATACACAAGCTATCCTACGAGTTCAAAATTCCATCTGACTCTCAGACTTAAATAACACCTCAGACTTAAATAACACCTCAGTCTCGAGATTACAGTTTCCATGGAAACAGTCCGGTGTGTAATTATTATAATTCGGTAGAATAACTTATAATTCACTTGGTACAATACATGTAACTACTTAAGCAAATATTTGCATAATCATGAGACCTTTATAACAACTATATAACGACCTTTATAATAACCTTTATAATGCCATTGCAAGATATAAATATTTAGTTAGTCATACATCATACAAGTTTACTTTCTATTCTAGGGCACTTGTTTTATATGTCCTTCCATTAGAGCCAAATAATTGACACACCAATAGTGAAGCGGAAGACTAAAATGGTCTCCTGAACATTTATCAGTGATAATTCTGTAATACTGTGCAACTAATATTGCCATTTGAATGTAAAATGTCAATGAGAGTTATCTTTAAACTTTCGGATCATTTGCAATTATCACACTTTGTATCCGTCTAAAAGATAGCACCACAACGGAATTTCTCCATTGCACATTGACTATTCTAAATAGCGTGTTTATAAGCGCAAACATAGGAAATAAAAATGTAGGTAATAATAAATGACACAAGTTTACTCGTACCGGACTTTTGTTTTATTGTCTTTCCATTACAGCCTAAAAAAGACACCAACAAAGTGAAGTTAAGGATGAAATTGGTATCCTAAAAATGTATCAGCGATAAATATGTTATACTATTCAAATGACATTCCCATTTGAATAAAAAATGTCAATGAGAGGTGTCAATAATCTTTTAGATCATTTCCAAATACTATTTTCAGTATCCGGCGAAAAGATGGCATCACAAAGGAGCTTTGTAATTTTTCCATTACATACTAACTATTCTAAATAACTAGTTGATAAACGACGTTGCAGAGAATTAAGATTTAGTTAATGATAAATGACGCTCTGTACTAGGCACATGAGCACTTGTTTTCATTGTTTTTTACACTATTATAACCTAGTAAAAGACATAACAGATGAAAAATGTTTATCTTAACATTTATCTTAAACATTTAAGAGTCATAAATCTGTTATATTGTGCAACTGATTTTTCTATTTGAATATAAAATGTCAATGCGAGTTATCAATAATCTTTCAGATCATTTGCTACTGTCACACGCGCTATCTTTCGAAGGGACTACAGCTCAAGAGGGCTTCATAAGTTCTCCAAGGGTCACTCAGTATTCTAAGTCACTGGTCAATAAGCGACATTGCAGAAAATTAAATTGCTCAAAACACTGAAATAAAGTACCTTGTGTTTGAAACAAAGAGCCCGCCGAGGCAGATAAAAACCAGAAAGAATATTTATGGTTCAGCGAGGGAGGGAGTGAAAATATCGTAAAAATCAAACCCAGTTGGGATTTTTACTCACAAAACTGATACGACCATAAAAAGTAGGAGTCCGTTTTGTTTTCAACGAAAACCTAGGACTGAGCCATCATATGCGGGTGATGGATCGTAAAAGAAGAGCGAGAGACGTTCTGAAGATTTTCAGATGCTCCGGAGGTCTTGTCATTCTCCAGAACACCCCCTCTTTTCAAAGGAAATTCAGAGTTAATATATTTTTATAGAGAAAAACGTCGAGAACCTTAATCTTCTTAACTTCAAAAACGTATATCAAATTGTATTTCTATAATGGTATGGGATAAAAGCTTTTAAATTGAATTAGTTAAAAATAATCATGGGTGTAATTTATTTGATTTTTTATTGATAATTTAAATTTTTTAAATCGGATTTCGAGAATATATAAGAGTCTACTGATTTCATAGAGCTTTTAAGGTCAGCAATAGTACTATTGTAAGTAGCATTGTGCAGCCAGCTTTTAAAGTCATTTTTTAGAAAAAAACTACTAAAACATTTTAAAAAATTCGTTTTCTTTAACTCTCGTATTGTTTTAAAATTTGAGGAAATGAATTTTTTAATTTCATGAAAACGACGAAGTCTAGAAATCTGGAGTTTTGATATGAAGTCTAAAAATTTTGAAAAAAAAAAAAAATTTAAAAAAAGAAAAAAAAAAAAAACATAACGAGATGAAAAAATAAAATGTAAAAAAATTTTTTAAAATATGTTTTGCAGATTTTCAGAAAAGTATCATTTTGTGCAAAATAAATAAATTTATTTTTAAAAAAAAAATATTGCAAAGATTGCGGTTTTAATGTAAAACATAATTCTCGAATTCAAACTGCTAATAAGAATTTTGTAAACCTAGTCTTGAATTGATTGTTGAGATATATATTTTTTAAATGGTTAAAAAATTAAAGCTCTTTTTTTCTCAGAGTTTAGACACATGTATATTATTTTAAGATTTTTTTTTGTTGAATTTCCGATAGTTTAAAATTGTAATATATATAAAATCCTTTACCTCAATTTCCATTTAGTGTTGATTTTGTTTTGGCTTAATCTTAAAAACAATTTGGCAAGCTCACTATTATTCAAATTAACGTAAGAATAATATTAAAACGCAATGGAGTTTTTGTCATGAAATATTACAATAATTCGATCTTTCAAATTATTTCTTTTCATTAAGGACATTCATTTTCCATTACATTTACTTTTTCATTAAGGAGACTAACTCTTTGATGATAAAGTTGTACCAAACATTCAGCCATTCGTGCGACGATAATTTTCTCATGGGAGGCATAAACCCCCTGTTCGAACACTCGTCAAAGTAGCCGTTATTTTACATAAATGAAGAAATAGTCATTCAAATCATGCGTCAGCATTTAATTTTCTCCAACCCCTCCCCCTTTACTTTCTCTTGTTCGTAAATAGCGAAGATTTTAACTGCAGAACCCTACAGTGGCTTTTCGAAATTAACGAACAAGCAGAATATCTCAGGAGAATGAAAAACCTATTAGTGGTACAAAATTAAACCCTAAAAATAACACACCTCAACAGGTATTAGTTGATTGCATTGCCCGTCATCAAGTTATGAACTGGAACGCTGAGACAGGTTAGATTTCCGCATAGCGCCATTTAAGACCACATTGTCTAAATTTACTTTTTAATTTTTATGTGGTTGAGTGCTCTATCAGCTAATCGTTCCGCTCATTTACCTTTCATTGATCGCTTCACAAGCATTTTTTTCTATACAAAAAATAAATCATTTCACAAAAAATAAATTATTCACTTGAAAAATTACAAATTTTTTTATGAACTTACTCAGAATTGATTAAACAGATTTATTTTCCGATTTTATCGGGATAAAATGTAAACATTAAAAATTTTGCCCGGTTTCCTTTGCGACTTCTTCCAGAAACTTGTTTCGTAAAAATCTTATTTAATTTTTGGTTACTATAAAAACTCTTAAAACTACTTTTCCTCAAAAAGAATTTTAAGCAATAGCGTGAAAAGTTTATTCTTTGTATTGCTTAGAATTTTTTTTAAAAAAAGTAATTTTTGTTGTTGTTATTTTCAGTGAACGTACACATTTTTACGTAAACATTTATAAAAAGGAGGAAATTAAGATATTAAAAAGTAAATATTACGTCTCACCGATTGATAATTCTAAAATAGTATGAGTTAAAATCATGCGATTGCTAAATATAATAATCAATGGATAATCTTTAAGTTTTGAGCCTTTATGTTTTGAGTAATTATCAAAATCATAAAATTAGTGGAGAATAATATTAAAAAAGTCTGATAAATAAATATACAGAAATAAATATTGTCTATAGTTTGTTTTCTCCAACTCTAAAAAATATTATAATATAATAAATAAATAATATTTATGTAGTTTTATCCCTTTGAATTTCGAGGGATACTGTGCATTTTAGAACGTTTGAATATTTTTTGAGTATCCATGATCATAGCTTTTCACTTGTTTTCAAATTTAAAATAATGTATTACAAGAACTAAAATTGGTAATTCTATTAAATGTGAACTATGCATGTTTCAGATATTTTTCTTTAATTTGTCATTTAAGAAATTGAAAATTTTGATCTATATAAGCTTTTAAGAAAATTGTACCTTTAAAAATTTTCATATATTTTTTAAATGCTAATGATTCAAAAATTTTTTGAATAAATTCAATAAAAAAATTATCACAACCTGTTAAGCATTACTTTCAGTTTTATCAAATGTTAACATAGTCACTTTTTTAAGCTTTAGAAAATATCTCTTATTACTGTGTTGCCCAACTCTCATCTCACGGGTAAAACACCATCCACTTATTTATTTTTGTTAGTCCTTGCATTCCTAGCTGGAAAAAATATTTTAATTAAACTGGAAAAAAAATTATACCCTTCTCATTGCTTTAAGTTTTTAAGTAATATAACTTAATTTTTTTTTTAATAATTACATTGAAAGCACCTTAACGCTTCATTTCCCCTTTGGCGACCATATTGAAGCCCACTTTTCGATCGTTGCAATCAGTGGCACGTCAATTTCGGTTTTCACTTTTATTCCGAACTGTAGTGAAGGAACCAGATAGGAAAGGAAAGTTCCCAAAAAAGTCCACCAGAAATCAAGATAAATATAGAGGGTTTCAGCAAAAAACTTGATGTCAGGCAAATTTCTCAGAAAGCAAATAGTACGGCACATTTCCATCTTGACAGCAGTTGCAAAATGAAAAAAGTGGCACTCATTTTAGGACGTTTGATGAAGTAATAATCGATACCAAGAAAGAGTTCCAGAAAAATATTTCAGGACTTTTACTTCTTTAAAATCAATACTTGCACTGTTCAAAAATCGCATAGATATTGAAGAGGTAGAGATTCCCTAGGACCATCAACAGAAGATTCACTTTACTAAATTAAAATGTGATGTCTCTGAAATTTTCTGGAAGCTTCTTCCAAATGAATGTGTTTTCTTACACTGAGTAAAAATGTATGGTCAAAACTTTCAGAATATGGTAAGACACAAAAAAACGTGGTAATTTTTGCAGCAAAGCTTTGGTAATGACTTTTGTTAACGACTTTTGACAATAGAATATGGTTTTATAACCATGCTGATTGGTAGAAATATAATTAAATTAGGTAATTTTATCGTGAGTCGTTAGAAAATGGCATAAAAATCATTAATTCAGGGAAAATTAACTCTTCAATTGAGTATTTAGCTAAATGTGTGGGAATAAAAACTATTATTTTGAAAACCAGAATTTTCGATAAACCGTTATTCTACGATCGGAAAAATTATAAAATGTATGGTTTAAATATCGTATATTTTGGTTTTATCAACATAATTATGATTTTTTTTTTTTTTTTTTTTTTTTACCAGAAATTTCATGTCTATACAAGTACAGTAATTTTACCTGAATTTATTTCTTCTTGTGAACATCTTGAATTCTCTCTACAAATATTAACGCTGTTACATTAATACATAAAAATTACGGTACATAAAATTTTTTGGCCCGTTATATGTTTTGGTAAAAATGTATCTTAAGGTAAGTGCTTGCATTGTAAGTGCTTCGTAGGAATAGAGCCCTAAAACTTTAAATTACTGAACTTTTCCAGTTAACACTGATAAACTTATACTATTAGAAAATCAATGCCAATCATCGAATTGATTTCTTAACTGTAAAATAAGGTGGAACCTAATTTTTTTTACATGAATTTTTATAAAAGTTTGTCAATAAACTATGTGATTCGCTTGCTTTATGAAATGTATCTGGTCGTTTCATTCCTAAGTCTAAAGTTTCATTTTCCCTCGGGTAACTCAAGATTGGATTAAACTGTCTTAGAAGATTTTTCAACGAGCTTTACATGCATTTTAAAAGGTCCAACAGCAGAATAGAAATAGAAATAAATTCTAGAGAACAAAGTATCAAAAATATGCTCGATTTCCCCGAATCGGCATAAATATTTTTTGCATATTATTCACAATAAGTATGGACAATCCTCACATTAATATACTAAAGTTTGATTGGCTAGCGTAATTCAAGATTGGACCAAACTGTCTAAGAAGATTTGTCAAAAAGTTTTGTATAAATTTCAAATGGTACAACAGCAGAATTAAAAATAAATTCTAGAGACTTCTTAAAAAAAAGTATCAAAAACATGTCTGATTTTGTTGAATCGGCCTGAATATCTAAGCTTATTATTTATAAAAGATATGAAAAATAAAAATTTTTCTACATCAAATAATTTGTGTGAAATAGGAAAGAGAGTCATATTTGGCAATAAACAGAAATCAATTTAAAAAAAAATAGTTGACTTAAATCAATTTAGCTTTGTTTGAACCTTTAATTTAGTCCAAATTTTACAAAGTGTATTTCAGAAGCTGTTTTTCCTTTCTAAAACACTTTCGTGATGAGTTCACTTAGCCGACCCCTTATACTTCGCAACGCTTGCGATAAAAATAACATTAGTAGCAGCTTTATAATTTCGAGCTACACATCATATTAGAAAATAACTGTTATAAAAAAATCGATACAAATGTTTCACTCTATTTTGAAACTGTGCTGTACTTCAAAAACACGAGGCTTACAGAAAATTAATTTCGGACTCTTTCTTTTTATTTTTAATCCCTCCTTAAAACTGGTTATCATGTAGTTCGCGTGTTGTTGCATGTGTTCGAAACTAGAAAATAATGAGACCACAATAATAATTTGAATGTGCAATATGTAATTTTGAGAAGAAAAGTATCATTTGTAAACTCGTTTGAGTTTCTATTTAACTTTTTTATTGCAACCGTGTCTAAAATGCTTGTCTTTATAAAATATGTATATAGTCACAAAAATACGATTAAGACATTATCCAATTTGTAACTTTTTCTATGCTCAAATTTCCCATCTTTCCGTTAATGTTCACAATGCCATTGGGCAGTTAAAAGTGGCAACTTATTCGAGTTCATACATTACTTATGATATTCGTCTCGATGAAATATTAATGTGGGTACAAAGATAGAGACATTTTTTCTTTTCTTAGTTTTTTAGAGTCTTGGATTTTTCTTTTCTTAGTTTTTTATTTGTATTTTCGTTTATTCTTATAATGCGAAACTATGGGTGGATCTCGATTGGTTATATTCGTGGGCCGACGTTTGGAGACTCCTATTTTTAGTAATAAGATTTAAATCAGATTTACATTTCTGTATCTAATTTTTATCTATTTTTTTTAAATAATTTTAAATAATTAAAATTTCCAAGAAGCTTTGATGGTTGAGCTATCAAGACCTATCATCGCAAGTTGGAATAGAATGATTTGAGAGAACTTACGAATTAATGTTTGATATGATACTTAACCTATCAGTAACACACAATTAATTTTTGTTTATTAAATTTCTATATGAAAGAAATGTTAATGTAGTAATGGAATTGTAAAAAAAAACATTTTGCAATGTGTTTTACGTTTAGTAAATAATAAGTCACAAATGGTTTTAAAAAGTCTTTGTCAGTTTTTAAAAACATATATTTTTATTATCTTTGTATTTTAACAAAATATGTTAAGTGTGTTTAGTTTAGAAAGTTTCAAACACAGCAACGGATAAAAATAAATAAATACATTCGTTATTTTTTAAAAAAAAATTCATAACCGTATTAATCGCAAAGAAATATTTAGCATTAAATCTATGACGTAATATGCAGTCAAATGATTTAGTTTAGGTTTTATCAAACCCTTAAAGCTTCATGTCCTTCTTTTAATAATGAAAGAAATCTTTAATTGTTGCTTGAAATCTTTGTATAACTGACACTTTTAAAGAAAAAGAAAATTAGTTTTCCAGAATCTGAAAAATCTCTTTATTTTTACACCTTTCCATAATATCTTTATGGTTTATTAAAAGAGATGTTTGCGTATACTTTAATGCCAAGGGCGAAATTTCCATTCTCCAGCTTGCTATTCATTTTCGAATATTTAGAGCTAGCGATTTCTTAGCAGAGTTTGATTCTAGTATAGCAGAGTTTGACTAGAGAATAACAAAGTCCGAGAGCTACAGAATTTGACATTAGAACTGTAATTGAGAGATGGTTTTTCTGACATTTTAATTTTCTGGTATTTTTCTTATTTCAGTGATTTTTAATTGCAGATAGAGATGATCTTGAAAGCATTGAGACCATACAAAAACCTTATTTTAAATTTATATATATATTACTTAGTAATAATTGCATTTCCACTTCATTTCCTATACTGTAAAAAATTCCGGATCAAATTCTGTTATATAGTTCCGGCACTTTTTGTGCGTCATCCGTAAAGTCCATTTTACAGTCAAATCTATTTTCCCGTAAAAAAAAAACATAATTTTTTACAGTAATATTTATTTAATTAGAATTATTCAGTGATTTTGCTGTTATTTTTGTTTTAATTATTACTTTAAAAATACGGTATATCAGATATTTTGTTCCGTAACATATTCTGGTAAAAATGGATTTTACCATAATTTGATCCAGAATATATTTCATACAGTGAACATTCTTATATGATTTCGATCCTCAAAAATTTTTCTATATACCATAACTAAAAATATTTTAAAAATTGTTCATATTTTTTGGGAAACTAGTAGTAAGAATTTGTTTTTATTCTGGCTTGTACCTTTAGAACTCAAATTTCATGGATTGCCTCATTGAAAAGTCATAAAACTTGGTTATTTGGTAGAGTTTGACGGTGAAAAAATAATAATTATTTTTTAAACTTTGAGCAATTTCGTTTCATTTCGACTTTATATTTTTTGCAAAATCATCATTTTTACACACATTTTTATCATAAAAGTAGATTCTTGCAAAATTATGAAATACATATTTTAAGAACTTTGCAAGCAAATGAAACGGCTCCAAAATCATATAAAATCTTTTATCAAACCTAAGCTTAACAAATTAATTTGAATAAATAAGCGGTCACAAAGGCGGAATTAAATATTTACGTGGCAGCTTTGGTTCTGTAAAACCTATTAAAAATATCCAGATCCAGTTTAATGCTTAGTAAGCATCAGCTTCCGATTCGCATAAGTTCATTAGCCAATTTCATTGAAAAGCTCAGCCGTTAAACCATAAAACGGACACTAAAAACATTATCTTTGCAGAACATTTTGTGCATGCATGAATACTTGCAACACATGAGATATACGACTAAACTATAATAATAATATTCATATACTGTAAAGAATGTTCCAGAATGTATTGTTTGTCTTTTATGCCGTCGCTTTTGTCGTCCGTGTTTTATGGTCAGACATAATTCTCATTGGATCTTGTCGTGTAAGACTAAAATTCGTTGTTTTTATGGGGATAATAAAACTAATTGTCCCTCAAAGTAAAGTCACAGATTTAAAAAAATTCCCCCCCCCCTACTATGTCGTGACTGTCTGTCATAATTTTCGATCGAAAAAACATAAGGGACGTTGGGTATTAAGTGATAAAGAATATCTGTAAGAATAGGTGTTATTGTCTGTGTTTAGCGCGAATCAAGTGATTTTGCATTGCGTGTTATTTTATGAGTATTTATCATTCTTTTGCCAGTAAGTATAGAAAAAATCTCCCAGTTGTGGAAAATAACGGCAGTCGATAAACAATTACGGGAAAAGAATCAATTTCAGCTTATTTGTTTCATGTGTAGGCCATTTAAATAGGCAATAAAAAATATTGGTTTCAGTGTTTAACATGAATAAAACACGCGCAGATGCATAGATAAAGAAACATAAGCTTAACTGAGTAAAAAACAATTTATATAACGATAGATACATAATTTTCTTCAAAACTTTAACATATATATAGGAAAATTGTCAATAAAAAAATGACTTTTTCCACATCTATTGTATAAATTTTGGAATTTATAACTTTTTTTCAAATATGTTTATGGATTTCGAAAGCGATTAGAAGTTTTATAAATATCAACTGTATGCATTTTCATATTTCGCAAAAATTTCCATTACCATTTGGTAACCATATTTTTGTAAGCTTTAAATATATTTAACTATTATATTTTTGATTGCTAATAGGACTTTTGTTTAAATTTATTGTTTAATAAAATCGGAAACATTTGAAAACTGGTTTACAATTACGTGTTTAATATTTAGTCACCAAAAATTAAAAACGCAAAAGGTATATTACTCCAACTACATTATTTATATAAACGTGGCTAAAGTTTTAAATAGGTCGTATAAAAATTACTCTAATTATCCTGTCTGTGGGTAAGAAAAGTACTGTTTCCAGAAAGTTCCATTTAACGCTTTTCTAATGTGTATGTTGCTTAACTGATGTACAGGAACTTTCAAATCAAAGTAATGTTTTGTGTTTTATTACTTTCCTCAAAAAAAGAAGAAAAAAAAAAAAAGAGTCCAGCTCTGTTAAAATTATTCAAATTTTTTTCTTCCTGTTCCTCCTATGAATACACTGCTAGAAATTTCTCGGAATAAATGGTCAAATAAAGGTTTATTTAAATGCTATTTTACCATAGTTACAAAAACAGTCAAATAATCACAAATAAGATGGTATTAAAACTGTTAACAGTGAAGGAAACCGTTTATTAACAGTTTTAATTTAACACGATTAAACAACCACAATTTTATCGCACCACTTGATAAAGTCACTTAGTCTCTTGCAGCTGGGTACAAAATATAACCTAGAGAACTGATCTGTCAATCTCATGACCGATAGCACGGGACAGACCGAAACTAGAATATTTTCTCTTGATAAAGTACAACTCAACTAACCTAACTCCAATGTCCATTTCCTAACTAAAAACTTAGCTCCAATGTCCAGTTAAATTTCTTTTTTGAAACCATGCTAGTAGTAAATGGTTAAAAACTGCACAGTTTAGTATTCATGTTTTTTAACCATACTAGTTGTAATTTTTTTTTTTTTTTTAAAAGCAAAAAGTGTACTTTACGGCTAATTGTATGCACAGACTGCTGTCGGTTATTTTACCATAATTTTAGAAAGGAAATTCTAAAATGTACGAAATCGAATTATTGTAAAGATTTATTTCATGGGGGAAAATGTAAGCTTGTAGGTATTTTCACGAGATAACTTTTACATAAGAAAAATGTACATTACTTTCTGAGAGAATGGAAGAAATATAAATCTTTATAATATAGATGTGTCTATATATAATAAATTAAATATAGACACAAGAAAAATCTTAGCTATTTCTAAGTTAAAATATGAGTTCTTTCTTTTTTGTCTTTTCCAGTGTAACAAAAAAAGGTTAGCTTTTAAAAAGTAAATTTTTCAAATAAAGAAACAAGTGAAAATTTAATCTTAACAGTAACTATTTTTAAACTTACTTTAAGAAAAGGTAAAAATATTTTTATTGAATTGGGGAAAACGTATCAACTAAGTTAAAAGAAAGAGTTGATTAATACTGATTTTTGGCTTGCTTACTTTTTATAAAAATCCTGTAACAATGAACAGCAAATGAATACACGTAAAAAAAATTTTTGAATTTTTATTTTATTATTATTGTTAAATTTTGGTATATTTTAAAACAGAAAACCACACTGTTATTCCTTAATTGGTAAATATTATATTTGTGTGAATTGGAAATATTTTCAGTTTTATTAAAATGATTTTTTTTTTTATTAAATGATCAGGGTAATAGTTTTTATAAATTGTTCAATTGGTAAGAGCCAAAACATTTTGAATTATTTTGTATCCAAATTTTTTAATAATTTTAAATTACGAAATGTTATAAACAACAAAATTTGAAATAAAGTTAAACACATAGTTTTTGAGGAGGAAAAATTTAAAATTGCTGCTCTGGTGAAATTTTATTGCTGGAAAACTAATTAACCAATTTAAAAATTTGTTTGCATTTGTTTGTTCTAAATTACATTAGTTTAAAATAATTTGATAACTTTTATATTCAAAACATTTTCGATTAATATTTGATAATAATATATAAATCGTCAAATTAATTTTCTTTTTCTTAAATTAATAGGGTAAAAATGTTTAATGATTCCTTGCAGAAAAATTTTTATTCACTTAAAGAGTTTCGCAGATATGGCAAATAATAATAATAAATGTAGTGTAAAGTAATATTATAATAATAAATAAATGCAAAATAATAATAATAATAAAATTATCAAAAGCAACACAAACTTTCAACCGATTGTACTCCGGAATAAATATTTAAGATCATATTTTCTAGCCTATTTCTACTCTCAATCCCACTATTATAATTGGAGGATAAAAAATTTGAATCCATAAATAAAAAAGTCAAAACAACATGTTTCTGCTTTTGATTTCGTAACTTAACATGTCTGCGCTAATTATTTAGAGTGAATCATCAAGATAATCAAGAAAATAAAAATGCTTAAACAAAAGTCAGGTGTTCAGTTTTTAAATTTTTTTTCTCCGGTTTTACAAAGTTCTTACCAGTTTTTAAAATGAATCTTATTTTATTTCATTTTGTTTCATTTGTACTTCATTTATTTCGCGTCTTACAAAAAAATTAAGAACAAATGGAAATCAACTTCAATTTTCAAAAAATTAATAAATAAATAAACAAAAAATGAAAAAAAAAAATTTTTTTTTTTAGTGGAAAAACTATTCAGCCCTCTTCTGCGTCCCTGATTGGGCATGGGAGAAACCTAACGCATGCGCAATGAGAATACGCGGTTTCTCCCGCTCTTGGAAGTTCTTGTTTCGTCTTCATTCTTCAAATATTCAATCGCGATATGCAACAGTAAGCATTCAATCAGCTGCTCTCAATCTTTGTTTAAAATACATGCTTAAAAATTTGAATTATTTCAGCTGGAACTAAAAATGTCGGTACATTGGTGTTCAGTGAAAAACAATGTTTTACCAACTGTTGATCTTGAAATTAACCAACCGGTTTTAAGAAATTGTGAAATTTGCGAAAGACTTTCAGGTAAGATGGTGTTCTTTGTTTAAATAGTATATATTATGCATGTTTACACAAACAGCACAATTATGTTACATTTATGTATGTTAAGAGTGTTTGAAATAAAAAAGCAGCAAATTTAAAATTTTTAAATTAAATGATTTTAATCGATAGAATTTTATTTTTATTTTTATTTTATAGAGTATTGTTTAATAATGCAGATAGATTTATAGAAATTTATATATATATATATATATATATATATATATATATATATATATATAAACTTACTATGTCAGCAAAAATATAATCTGAAAATATAATTAACAATTTTTAGTTTAATTTGAGAAATACTAAATAACAATTAAAATAAAAAGATGAAAACAAAGAGCTGTTACTTTCGAAAACTTGGCAAAAAATGAAACCAAAGACTTTTTTTGACCTAATTTATATAATATCATGCTTGCTGCAACCATTTTCTAACATTTAGTATATATTTTTTTTTATTTTCTTAGTTTTTATTTTAGATAATCGTTAATAATAAATTTAAATGTTTTCGGACACTATAAAATCACTATAATTAATAACTTTGGTTTAATACATAAATATTCCAAGTAAATTTGAAAATTTTGGTATGAGAATCGTTTTAGCCATTGTTGTTAAATTAGAGCATTGTAATTATAATTAAATGAAGTAGAGTTTTTATTAATATTATTTACATGAAATCATTTACACATAAAAAATACCTATAATGACACATAATATAACTAATCTCTCAGTTTATCTTTAAAATTTAGGATTAAAAAAAAACCTAAGTAATGATTATCGATTATTTCTGTGTAAATTTTTATGTACTTCGGTGAAATTAATTTTTACTTCAAAAAGTTTTAATTAAACAGTGAAAAGAAATAAAGAACTAAAATTAATAGATAAAAATAACTAAATAATATTGATACTTGAAACAATAGTTAAATAGATAAAAAAAAAAAAAAAAAACACGCATTGTATGAAATAAATTGCCAAAGGTAAAAATTTGTGACATAACAGGCTAATAGCCTTTTGCTAGAAGAAATTATTTTTAATGTTCATTCTTTAGATTTTAAAATTCATACCTTTTTTCAAAATTTTCGCTATTTTTAAAATAGGCCTTGCAATTTATAATGAATATTGTACTGATTTCGTTTTATTCATTAGTAATGATTTTTAAAGAACTGATATATGCAGAGGAGTTTTTAAACATTAATATTAGTGCTTCTTCTTGAGCCAGCCATTTTCTAAGTTATTAAAATTATAGAATGGTTGGAAAAGCTTCAAGTTACTGAGAATGAAAAGTATTTCATATTGAGCACCCTTAACATACATTATGGGATATTTGTTAGAAATGAAATTAGAAAAATGTACACATTACAAGTCACTAATATTAAAACAAAGGGAAAAAAGCGATTTTGAAACTGGATGAATTTTTTTTGTACAAAGCAGCATAGAACAACACACCGAAACCTGTTTAATTGCTGAATAAGGCGAATATCTCCCACGAAGGCGAATTTCTTCCAATACTTAAAGAGGAATTAACTTGTCTTCTGGATTGCGTTCAGAATTACAACGTTACTGAGTTGAATAATAGTAGACGTAAACCCAAAATCGTATCGGCTGTTCAACGACGGTTATTAAAAACATTCAACTCTTAACTCAACTCTTAACTCAAAACTCTTTAAGTAATATTTCGGTATTTTTTGACAATTATTTCATCCTAAAATCATGTGATTCGTAAAAAAAGCACGGGCACAAAAATTCGAAAAAACAGTTTCTTCATCCATGAATCAAACATTGCATTCCGGTAGTTTACCAAATTTTTTTTTTTATCTGACTTTGAAACAGTTCCTACTGAATGACGGGATTGTACAGGATTGACACTGCAATCGCTTATTCTGCAAGCCTTCCAGTAAGTATCTCGTACTTCTAAGTTTACATTCAATCCTATTTCTTTCAATTTTTGTGTGTATTTCTTAATCACATGATTTGCATTAATTGTAATGCTTTAAACAAAATATGTATCCTTAAACATGTGAGGATCATAATTTTTCACATTTGACAAAATATGTTCACTGAATATTTTTTTGAAAATGATTTCGTCATGAAAGAAGAAGATTTCGTGAATTTCTTTTCCATTTTTATAGTATAGCTTTATAAGTAATTCATTAATGAATAAAAGAAGAAGATAACAAATGCTAGTGATAATCATGTTTAGTTTTGATCATAAATATTCAATGAAAATATCTTTTTGCAATGAATTTATCAATGAATACAATGAATATTTTTACAATGAATATTTGAGTGAAATCATAAACATATTCCTTAGTTTTTCATAGAATGATTGTCCAATGATTATCTTTAACTAACATCACGATATGAGTAGTCCCTTATGAAAAGGAGTGTGTTAAAATCATTTTTTCTATTATTTTTTAAACTGTAGGATATTTGTAGTTTAAAATAATGTTTTTAATAATTTCTTTTTTAAAAATTACAGGGTTTTCAGCAGGAGAAACTATTCCTTCAAACAATTTTCGCACTTCGAATACCTCTACAGAAATTGAAGCTCCATTTGCAATTCCGAAGAACGCTAACTTACCTGATGTTGTGTTAAGCTGCACTTCAACATTTACGTCTTCAAAACTGATACCACAGCAAAATAGCTTTTCAATGATCGAATCATCTACAAAATTGATGCCAGAGCGAATTGGAAGACTTCTAAAGGAAGTGGCAAACAATTATGAGCTAAATAGGATTCCTGCAAGGGTAAGAAAATAAAATTCTTAATTTAGAGTTTATTAAAAAAGGTTTTTGACGTTTTTTTCCTCAAATATTTTGCGTCATAAGCAGGTAAACAATTAAAAGAACGAAATGGGTATTAATAAATTATAATAGCATAAGTGCTACATTCATTCTATATATATATATATATATATATATATATATATATATATATATATATATAAAACGCTAAAAAGTTTTATTAAAAAAGTCACATAATCGTACTTTAGTACGATTTCTCAAAAACAATTCGACCGATATCGCTTAAATTTTGTATATTGCCATTTAAAATGACATTTTTAAAATTAATGTAAAAAAAATATACCTTATAATTCAAAATGTTTCGACTATTATTAAATTTTAAAAAAACTCATTTACTGAAAGTTATTATTTTTTTTGCATGGAATTACTTTAGATAACGAATTTTATAAATGCGTGAAAAAAATTCAATTCTCATAAAGAGTTCTCTAGCTATTGAGAAATACGCAAAAATAAATATTAAGAGGTCCAAACTTTGTGCCGCTCTCCTGACCAAACTATAGGGACTTCTTTCTCAGATTGCATATTTCAGACGTCAGAAATCCGAATACACCGAAAAAAATTTATGTTTATTTAGAGAAAGTGCGTTTTGTGTCTGGTTTTGCAATTTTTTTATCTGCACCAATTAATTAACATATTTGAAGTCACCCTCTTGAACTATTAAGATTGGGTTCTAAAACGTGATGATCCGAACCTTGGCAAACAAAGAGCTAGGTATCCTTTGGCCAAGATCCGAACATTAGATCAAAAGTTATTCAGGGTAGTCCGTTATTTGTTTTGCGCACTGTATTTGTTATTTGTTTTGCACCTTTATTTTATTTTAAATTATCGAAGTCTTGATTTTTCATTATTGTTTCAAAAGTGTAAGAAGATTGTTTAGTTTTGCTAGAGTTTAATTGCTTTGAAAAACAAATTATAAGTTTGAGGGATATAATGCACACAACAATGAAAAAAAATTGCATGAACAAGTTGGGAGTTTTTTTCTTCTTAATGATTAGTTTCAATCACGATGCGAAAATAAGAATTAAAAAAATGATAGAAACTTAAATTTTTTTTTAATTTTAATGAATTTTACGTCTTTAGCTCAAAAAGATAACTTAAGTTCAAGATACATATTTCTTTGAAATTAAAACAAATGGTGAGAAAAATATATTTTCTTTAAATTCTTCCGTATTTTTACGCCTTTCGCTCAAAATGATTACTTTTGTTTAGGATACGTCTATTTTTTATACTTGCGATTAGTTTCAGAAACAATGCAAAAATAAAGATTAAAAAGATGAAAAAAAAGTTGTCTTTTATTTTTCACGTATTCTCACGCCTTTCCCTCAAAATGATTACTTTTGTTCAATTACAATTTTTACAAATTGCTCCATTATGTTACGAATCGATGTTACATAAAAAAGATGACAAAGGGTCACGTGTTACCTGTTAAATGTTCCCGAAGCGTAAATAAAAGTCCATGTTCCTTCCGCAATCCCATGATGCAACGCGTGTTAACATTACGTGTAGTTAGCAGGGGGTGCAACATAACTCTGTGTTGGATTAGAAACGAGCATAGTGGGGGGGTTTCGTTTTTTGGTGAGAAAAATCTCACGTAGTGGTCTACGACCCATTATGTTCGGTTGAAAAATTCAAATGTGTCAATTTCCCCTTTCTAGTTATTTTTTTATGATTCTTTTTTTATATTATGCTGTACAGTATTCAATCATTACCATGAATTTGATTTGTGCGGTTAAATCTCTATTTAACGCTGACTAGACGACTCCATTGATGTGTGTTCCCAACCCATTCGAGCCCATTTAAATATTACCAAAACATATGAGTATTTAGTCATTTTTTGAAGAGGGTTTTTAAAAAAAAAAAAAAAAAATTTCGTCACCTTTTTCTTTAAGTTGAGTTGTCGAGCATCGTGGGAAAAACAGGTTGCCTCCTTTTGCTTTAGATCTTCAATAGTAAAAAGTGTTAAAATAATTTTGAAAATTCTCATTGTTTTTGCTGCATTTTTTTTATTTTTTATCTAGCATTTGTTTTTAAAGAGTATTTTTTCCCAAAGAGGCATTTGTTTTTTTAATTTTACGAATTCACAGGAAAATAGTTTTGTATATGATTTTTTTTTTCATTTCCTGTTGTAAGTATTCAATTATTATCGTGATTTTGATTCTAGTGGTTAAATCTCTATTTAATGCTGAGTAGAGGACTATAAGTGTAGATTCCCAACTCATTTAAATATTACCTAAGCGTATGAGTATTTAGTCATTTTTTAAAGAGTTTTTTTTTTATTTATTTTTTTTTAAAGAAAAATTTCATTATCTTTTTTTTTAAAGTTGGGTTGTAGAGTATCGTGGGAAAAGCAATTTCGCGTCCTTTTACTTTTAATCTTCAATATTGAAAAGTGTTAAAATAATTTTGAAAGTTCTCTTTATTGTTTAGTAATTTGAAAAGCGTTATAAAAGTACTGAAGTAAATTTGACAGCTTCTGGAAATTTTTAAAATATATTGCTTTATACTGAAACATATTTATATGTTCTTGAAAATTGTTTTTTTTTTTCTTCAAGAGCCATTTTTTTTCTTTTTCATATTCATGGGAAAATAGTTTTGCATATAATTTTTTTCTTCATATCATGTAGAGGAGTATGAAATTATTATCGGGATTTTGATTCGTGAGGTTAAATCTCTACTTAATGCTGACTAGAGGTCTATTAATAAAGGTTACCATTTCATTTAAATATTACCTAAACATATAAGTATTTTGTCATTTTTGAAGGTTTCTTTTTTAATTTTATGTGACCTTTTCCTTTTATGTCGAGTTTTTGAGTTTCGCGAGGAAAAGGTTTAGCGTTTTTTGATTTTAACTCCTCCATAAATAAAAGTATAAAATTAATTTTTTTGATGCTTTTCGTTGTGTAAGGTTTTTCAGTAAATTTCTCACCTCATTTAAATTTTTAAAACATATTGAATCTTGTTTAATACTTAAGATGCTTATTTGTTGTCGAGGAGGATTTTCTTTTAATATTTCTATTATAATTTTCTTCGTTTTCGAATTCATGTGAAAATAGCTTTGCATATGATTTTATGATCGTAGAGAATTCCAAGTGATTTCCGAGATTTTGATAAGTTTGATTAAAATCTGTTTTAAAACACAGACTGAACGACTTTATTGATAAATGTTCCCAACGCTTTCGAATCCATTAAAATATTACCTAAATATATGAGTATTTAGCCTTTTTCAAGAGTTTTTAAAAAAATTTCTTATTTTTTCTTCTATGTCAAGTTCATGAGAAAAGATAGATCAGCGTATTTTTGTTTTTACTCAATATAAAAACAGTGTTGAAATATTATAATAAATTCCTTTTGTTATTTATTGATTTAAAGAATATACTCAAAGTATCGCAAATCTTTAGAATAAACTTCTTTAGAATAAACTTCCCCCCCCCCACCCTGAAAATTTTAAAATAATAAATACTGCTTCTTTCTTTGAAATACTTAGTCATTTTTAAAAAGCAATTTCTTTCATAATTTCTATCAGAATTTTTTTTATTAATTCCTGTTCATAGATATGTAGTTTTACATTTTTTTTTATGATGATGTTAAAAGTTTTAATTCTTCTTCGTTATGATGTGAAAATTTATATGAAAACTTGAATGGCTATTTGCTTTGGAACTTCTCAACCCATTTAAATATTTAGGGAAACGCAATGCATTTTTATTTTTCAAGAATAAGAAAAAGCTTTTTTTATCTAATGTTTGAAATTTTGTTTCAAACAATAGCATTTATAAAAACTAAAATCAAGAGAGTAGTAGTAAAGTTTAAAAAATAGTTAATATTAACTCTTCTGTATCCTAAGAGTAATAAAAAATTCCCTTTTAAAGTAATAAGTACATTTTACTACTTAATCTAGTTTAAAAACAAGCAAAATTAAGAGAGTCATTATTTATAACTAATCAATTTATAATTTTTTTCTGGCTTGCTTCATTAAAAATAATGAATTGAAAATAATGAATAAGCTAAAAACCACATACTTTTAGCGTCTTTAAATTTTTTTTAAGCATATGAACTAAAAATATTACAATTTTAAAAATTAATTAGTATTTAAGTTTTACTATTAAAATTAAACTTATTATTTTTAGTTCTCTAACATAGCCGAAATACAAATTTAAATGAAAAAATCATAAAATTAAATATAATACCTTTAAAATATTCTCAAATATAACCATTTAAAAGAGACAAAAAGATGAATTTTGTTTTACAGGATTGAACCTAGAAACTCTTCAAGAATTACCATTATTAGAAATACGGTTACCATATTAAAAGAATTTAATAAATTTTCAGAAACAAAATAAAAAGGCGATTAAGTTAATTAATTATTGCTCTTAATTTATAATTATGTTTTTCAATTACTATAATATTAAAAACCAACTTTTAAAGCTAAAATCACAAATTTTTTTAATTTCTATAAAATACCCTCAACCATTATAATTAATTTTAGAAAACGATAATTAATTATGAAAATTAATTAATAGTTACATTCACGTATTCCTCTTACTTCAATCATTGTAGGGGCTGAATTTAAAATTAATTTACTTTTCAAATAAAATAATTTCGGTCGTTTAATAAAATGTCTTCAAAATATTCTTAGATACAGCCATTTATCAGTGACAAAAGCGTGGAAGCATATTCCATTCTCGAACATAAAAGCCCTTCAAGAATTTACAGCTTATTCAGCTTTCAAGAATTTATCAGTTAAGTAATGCGGTTGCCAAATAAAGATATTCCAGAAAGCTGATATTTGTTTCTCCTTTGTTTGCGAGACTCTTGCATTTTAAATCCCGTAATTGGCAGAGAGGAAATCCCCACATACATCCCTTCCTGTTTAAAGTGGAAAATATCAGGAGTGGACAGTGACCGCTGCTGACGCATCACAAATCACTCGCTAATCTGGACTTTCGCCGCATCTTTTCTAGATGAGATGAAGGGGAGATCTCCAACATCCGGTCACTAGAAAGCCGAAGGAAACATTGTAGATGGATAAGGAGTAAAAGGCCTCCTGGCGCCATCCTTTATTTGAATAGTAATGAGGATGCTAGAGAGTGGGTCCTAATGACTGATGAATGATTGGTGACACGAAAGGGTTGAAGATGAATTGTTTTAGAATCATCAAAGTGGCTGCAGGAGTTAAAGAGGAGGAGGACCGTCCAGCTGAATGGTCAGCAGGTTTGAGTCATCTTACCTGCTTTTAAAAGCAGGACATACCATAAATCTTAAAGTTTGGAACAAGAGGGAAAATGGTCTCATTTATTTACAATTGATTGATTTATACTTTAGATTCTAAAGCTTAAAATCATTAGTCAAGGGAGCTAGGAATCAACTAAAACAACACTGTTTCAGAGAAGAATTGTTGTTTGAGAAAGGAAATGAGAAATTTAATTTGTTAGGTCACATTTAAGAAAGTTAAGGAATTAAAAGGGCAAATTTTTGAAACTTAATAAAATAGTTTTATTTTTAGAAACTGCCCGCATATTTTAAGACTGATGAGCTCTAAAGCTGAATTATGGGAAAATTATTTTGTTGGAAATATGCTGAAGTTAATAACTTTTTAATTCAAATTAAAAATTAAGATAAAAATAATATAACATTGTTTTAAATTTTTTTCTTCAAAAACTATACTATTTGTTTGATTTTAGTTCTTGTTATTTATATAAAAAGGATAAAATTTTTCTCAAAACATTAGTCTTTTAAACGCTAACACAGAAAAATATTTTGGTAAAATTAACTAATTATATTTCTGGTAAAAAGACGCATAATTCTGGAAATAAAACCACGATATATGGTATTTAAACTATTCATATGGTGTCGGTTTACTGGAAATTCTGGTTTTCAAAATTACAGTTCGTATTATCACACATTTAGTAAAAATACATAACTGAAAAGTAAATTTAACCAAATATGCCATGCTCGCATTACACTGAAATTACCAAATTTTATAACAGTTACCAAATTTTAAGTCATATTATAAAATATAATTTTTTTATTGTTGATTTTACCAAAATTATTACCAAAGTGCTTCGGTAAAAATTATCATGCAGTTTGGAGTTCCCATAGAGTCAGAAATACGGTAAGTTTAACCATATTCTAGTAGTTTTAACCATTCCCTTTTTTCTCAGAGAAGAGTGAATAAAATTTAAACTCTCAAATAATTATTTGGAAGGTACTAGAAAATCTTTAAGGCTTCCATTTTTGAGACAATATTAATATTCGACAGAAATAAGGCCCAGCTCTTCTTATCTTCAATTTCAATAAAAAAATATTTAATTTTTTTTTTTGATTTTTAAAACAGCTTTAGATAATCGAATGAAATTAAAGAATTTATTTTATCATCAAAAATAAAAGGAAAATTTATTTTCCCCTAAATTCAATTATAAAGAGGAAAAATTTCCATAAAAAGAAAAATTCTGGCATCCGATATTTAACAGTTGTTTGCCATGTTCCATAAGCATTTACCAACATCTTAACATACAACCCTTCTTTTTCAAGTATATAATGCAATCTCTTTTGACAAAGGGGTGTAATCGAACATCAAAGCGCTCCGCCGTATTTCAAAAAACAAAAGATTGGCCTGCTCTTCCCTCTCTTTTAATCCCCAACATAGAAATAAAAACTACTTGGGAACAAGAAGAGGAGGTCAAAACCAATCGTCTGCAAGCGCGGTAACTCAAGTACTACTTTCTCTTTAGGCCGGAAATTTGAGACGGGGAGGGCTTTTTAAAACATTTTGTCGCTCGGGTCCATTTGATTCCGCTAATGCGGGGGAAACCATTTTAAATGTGGGCACGGTAATTAAATCCCTTTGATTTGCAAAGACTAAGTCTTCGAAGGGTAATGGTGTAAGGTTTGAAAAAGGGAACAAAAAACTTGGCTTTTGCTGTTCTAAATTAGTTTCATTGTTACTTAAAAACAATAGAATATTTTTCTTTCAACTTGGGTTTAAAGTTATGGAATAAATCATTGAAAGTAATTAAAATGAGATTATGAAGTACTATCTTAGGAAGAAATTGGTCTGCATTTTAATTTAAAAAGGTCTCGCCTCACCGAAAAAATTCCATAGACTGTCGCTTAACATTCCAGTTGGAGCTCGTATACGAGAAGCACTATGCACTCTCAGAAATAAAGCTCTTTTTTTGACGATTCAGCAATCTTTGAGCTGTATTTCGTTAATTCCGAGAATCATTTCATCACAAAATCGCGTGATTTGTGATGAAACGCGAATTCTCAAATATGTGACAAAAATGTTTCATCAACTCGAAACCTCAACGTGAATCGAGGAAGACTGTTAACTAGAATAAAGACTAGAATGAAGCGACGAACTCAGCCGGCCGACTTATATGGTGGTTAAGGAGTTTCCCGGAGTGGGAGATCCCGGGTACGAATCTCGCTTCGGGCATGGGTGTAATTTATCTCTCTGTTCTATCTGTGCTTCTTGTGTTGGGATGAAATTGATCCACTTCTATGGTGTCCATGATGAAGTGATTAGTAAGAAATTTAGTACACTAGGCACTACGAGATTTTTTTTGGGAGAGGGGGAAATAGAATGACGAAATCTTTCTATCATATTGACGAATTTCCTTTCCTCTTCCATTCGATAGTTATTTCGTCACTTAGACGAAGTTTTTTCTCGGAAAATATACCAAGAAACGGTTTCGTTAGAAACGAAGGATGTTTTGTGATATTTCAGTGTCTATTTTTACATAGTTGATAAATTTCACACATTTTGTATTTTTAATCCAAATGGTGTTTAGAGGACCAGTTCTTGACTATTCTTCCAAGATCAGAAATTATATGTTTGAAGTACTCTAAATACATATATGATCTGATTTAGGCAGCGCATAAAGCAGGCAAAACACATTGCTGTTTTTTTTTTTTCTTATTTGATTCTCAAAAATTGTTTTAAAAATAAATGTCAGGGGTATTTTTCTCTAATATCTTAAATGAAAAGACAAAAAAATTGCTTGAAAACTCTTCACTTCTTCACTGCATTCTTAATATAACGGATAAGTGTATAAGTTATTATTGAATTTAAAAAGCAAAATATAATCAATTACTAAATTGGCAATGGCAAATTTTGTACTTGTTTCATTTCTAATCTAAACAATATAATTATTTTGTTACTAAACACCATGAACATTATTTTTTAAAACACTGTGGAACAGTTTTGAAAAATTAAAGCAAATATTTTTTGTGTCATTTTTCCGAAAGCATATTGCGATTAAACTATCAATCAATTATTTAGTTTCATTTACCCTGAAAATTTAGTTTCATTACCCGTAAAATAAAAGAAATTAGCTTAAAACCGCCGTAAACGAATATCTACTTAACCTTTAGATTTGATGCACAAAACCACTTTGGTACGGAAAATTTTAGAATGAATTTTCAGAGAGCTCTAACCCTTTAAATCCAATCTACAATGCAATCAGGGCAGCAGCATAATTAATAAAGTTTTAGAAGAAAAGTTGAACTCAAAGCAGGAAAGGAGGGTCTTAAAGACGTATACAGTGAAAACGACTGGGTGAGTTTTGTTTTAAATTAAATTAAATAGTTGGTCTGTCGTATTTAGGCATAAAAAAGTTATAAGCACGTGTTATAGGGAAATAAGGTATTGTTTAGATAAGTTTGAGTGATCTCATTTCTATGATTTTCATGTAAAAAAAAATTATACATTTTTATTACATGAAATAATGTTTTTGTATAGATTGGTACTCAAATATTTTCTAGCAATCCTAGTGTTCCTATTTTATTTCCTATTTTCCTAGTGTGATTTGAACATAATTTTGTTATTTTAAAATTTTCTATATCTAAGTAACCGATATAATTATATATTATATTATAATATATTATATAATAACATATTTTTAATAATATAATTATTTAATAATATATTTTTCACAAGTATAAAAGTGATATTAAATTTATTACATAAAATATTTTGTTTTAGTTTAATATAAAAGGTCAAATTTAATTGAAATTTCTAAAATTAAATAAATCCAAATTCAATGAAGGGTCTTAAACCACACGTATGAAACTTATATTCATATTTTTAAGGAAATAAAGCTTGAGTTTATTTACAATAAATTCTGACTCTTATTTACTCAATACAAATAATATTTGTTTAAATAAAACATTGCTAAAAACATTTAAAATCAGAAAGATTTTTCTCATTTATAAACTAATGCTGCACTCAGTTTTTTTTTTTTTTTGTATCGCATGAATTTTTTTTTTTTTAATTCAACTTTAAGTTTTGTTTATTTCATTTTTAAAATTTAATGCTTTCTGGAATCCAGATAAATTGATCGAAATTACCCGTGAGATATTTATAAGGAGATACACTTAAACTTTATCGCTTCAATTTATCATAGTTTAATTTCTTAAATTTTATTTACAAGTTAGTTCTTTAAGATTGATAAAATTTTTTTACTCTTTTCAATTTCATTATATTTTTTCAAAATTTAAAAGCAAATGGTGAAACTCTGCGGAAATAAACCTCCAAATATTGACTATGGTGTAAAAAGAAATGGCTTATTTGAGTGTAAAGGATTGCACTAAAATCATACGCTAATAAACTTCACATGATTTCTCATAGTTTAATTTCTTCAATTTAGTTTACAAGTTAGTTCTTTAAGATTGATAAAAAAATTTATACTCTTTTCAATTTCATTATATTTTTTCAAAATTTAAAAACAAATAGTGAAACTCTGCGGAAAAAAACCTTCCAAATATTAACTATGGAGTAAAAAGAAATGGCTTATTTGAGTGTAAAGGATGGCCCTAAAATCATTCGCTAATAAACTTCACATGATTTCTCATAGTTTAATTTCTTCAATTTAGTTTACAAGTTAGTTCTTTAAGATTGATAAAAAATTTTATACTTTTTTCAATTTCATTATATTTTTTCAAAATTTAAAAACAAATAGTGAAACTCTGCGGAAAAAAACCTTCCAAATATTAACTATGGAGTAAAAAGAAATGGCTTATTTGAGTGTAAAGGATGGCCCTAAAATCATTCGCTAATAAACTTCACATGATTTCTCATAGTTTAATTTCTTCAATTTAGTTTACAAGTTAGTTCTTTAAGATTGATAAAAAATTTTATACTTTTTTCAATTTCATTATATTTTTTCAAAATTTAAAAACAAATAGTGAAACTCTGCGGAAAAAAACCTTCCAAATATTAACTATGGAGTAAAAAGAAATGGCTTATTTGAGTGTAAAGGATGGCCCTAAAATCATACGCTAATAAACTTCACATGATTTCTCATAGTTTAATTTCTTCAATTTATTTTACAAGTTAGTTCTTTAAGATTGATAAAAAATTTTATACTCTTTTCAATTTCATTATATTTTTTCAAAATTTAAAAACAAATAGTGAAACTCTGCAGAAAGAAACCCTCCAAATATTGACTATGATGAAAAAAGAAATGGCTTATTTGAGTGTAAAGGATTGCACTAAAATCATATGTTAATAAACTTCACGTGATTACGTGATATAGCAATAGTATGCACTGAAAAAATTTCCGGATCAAATTACGGTATAACATGCCGGCAGTTTGAGTGTACCATCCGTAAAATCCATTTTTACCTTAAAATATACCGTAATTAGAGTAGTATTTATTATATTAGAGTGATTAAGTGATTTTACTGTAATCATTAGAGTAAAAATTAAGATATTATATCAGATTTTTTCGTAATATGTTCCGATAAAATAAATTTTAAGGTAAAAAAGTACCGACACTCTGAAAGCCGGTACTTTTTAATGTAATTTGATCGGTAATTTGTGATTCATTGAAAAATGTTTGGTTGGTTAATTATTATTCTTTTATTAAAACTGCATTAAAACGAAATAATGTAATTCAAATCATTTTATCTTAAACTACTGTTATGTAAGAAAGTAAAATTTAATAAAAAAAAAATGCGAAAAATCCATTTGATTGTACTATTGAAATAGAAAGTAAAAAAAGAAAAAAACTTGTGCCATCATCATTTATCATCCCGTCAGAAGGAGAAATTTTTTTGTAACAAACCGTAAAAATAATGCCTACATCCAGAGAAAAATTCCGGTAGAAGACGACGTCTGATTGGCTCATAAAGATAATACTCCGTTTTCTACTCTCTCTCCTTTTCATGATCCTTTCATTTACAACTTCGGAGAACGACTCTTTCTACCACCACTTCAACAGCATCCCTCATCCCAATCCTTTTCTTCAGAAGCCGGAAGTTCGAAACCGGAAGTAAATGCAAGCTCCCTTCCACTTGTGGTGGTAAAGGATTGAAGGGAGAAAACGAGTCCTTGCCGAAGTTCTTTGATTAATGCCAGCAATTTGCAGGATGCCTGTTGTAGGTCTAAGCGCATAGAGAAAGAACGCGACTTGCATTTTAAATGGTGGAGGGTATGCAGCTCGGCATGGTTTCGTCTCTTGCAGTTGGTTAGATTATTGAGGAGACATTCTGGCGTTTTCCGCTCAAGGGAAATCGTTAGATTATATGGGTCCTGAATCGCACTCAGGAAAATACCACCCGTGATTGTAGTTTCCCACAAGTGTGTTTTACCCAAGTTATTTATTTGCGTTCTCAAAGTTTTTCTAGGAGAATTGTACTTGCAGTCTCTGAGTAATCTCCTTTCTTATTTAATAACGTTTTATTAATACTACAACTTGGGGAAGGCGCTTCCACGGGCATAGAACAAACATTTCTACCATTTTATATTTTAATGAGTCGGTAATACTTTTTCAAAATTATTCAATAATTTTATTAGAGACACATGAACAAAAATAATTTGGAGGTAAATGTCTGAGATATTAAATTATTTGATGCATTCTATGATATTAGAAAAACATAATTAAGAGGTGAATGTCTCAGATAATAAACTATTTGATTTATTTTAATATTAATCAGTAAGCCATGTAGATCTAAAAAAATTCTTAACTTTAAAACTTAATCAGTAGAAAGCGATATTCATTTTTTTTTTTTCTATAAAAGTTATTTGAACTAGATAAATTAACACTGTTTTTATCTTCCTCTTGCACAATTTTGAAGTTTTAGAAAAATATTCTTGTTGGTTCTTGGCGAAAAATTTGTAATGGTACAAAATTAATTTAATTAAATTTTTAAAACCTGGTGTATTCTTTCAAGTTATAGTGATGCAATGATAAACAATTGAATATAAAGTAAATTATTATAAACTTGCTCGAATTCACAATTTAAAGAAATCCCAGCTGTAACCGCCATTTGTTCAGCGGGAACTAAAAATACATTAAAAAAAAGAAAAAGTTATTCCTGGTCTTCATACTTGATGTTTATCTACAATCTTAATTTATGGTTTGTAGCATGCGTTATTTAAAAATTTCATTATAGTTTGATAGGTATGTAAGTACTTTATTAACATCGCACTAAAGCTGCACAAAGGTATATTGACGACTGTCTGGGAAGCATCCCTTCGGATGATCTGTAGACACGCCATCGTAATTTTGATCCTCTGCAGAGGGGATGGCTCCCTTATTATCGTATCCCAATGACCTTTACGCGAAGTGAAACACTTTAGGGTAGAACAGCTTAACGAGGACAGATACCGCACACCCTCAGTCCCTACACAGGCTGATCAAAGTGGTCACCCACCAGCTTACTGACCGCATCTAGTGATGCTTGTCTTCGATGTTCTACTGGGAACCGTATCTTTACGATCGGTTCACTGCTGGACTATTGTTTGATATAAAAACAGAATTCTAATAGGGGGACAGCGGTGTTTTTAATTATTTGATCTGTTAATGATTAATTTAGCTTTTTTATTTTTATATAATCTTTGATGAAAAATATTTCAAAGTATAAGAAATATGATGGTGTAAACACTTTTTATAATTAGATAGAGTTTCAAGGAAAAATTAATATTTTTTTTCCTGAGTTTTATATATAGCTACTTTGCTCTTTCCTGTCTATTCGATGTTATATAGTAAGCGTTAAAACAACGCCCAGTCTACTTTTGTATTAACAGCTTTTTATCTTTCAATCCAAATCCAAATTTTAACTATCAATCCAATTTTAACTATCAATCTGAACCAACCAATCCAAATTAATTAAATATAGGACATGATTGCCTAGTTCCCACCTAGACAATTTATGGCTTTATAATAAGAGAAAGATACCCAGAGCTTCAGGATTTTAAAACAATCTTGATAGTCTTAATGAAGTTTTAAGACACTTTACAAAAAACTTAATTAAAAAATCTAAATAAGTTCCTGTACGTGGAGGCTGAGGCTCTACAATTTCGAGAACAAGAGCATG
Source organism: Parasteatoda lunata (assembly GCA_949128135.1). Lineage (NCBI taxonomy): Eukaryota > Metazoa > Arthropoda > Arachnida > Araneae > Theridiidae > Parasteatoda > Parasteatoda lunata. The sequence continues at coordinate 83,601,912 of OX421970.1, read as the reverse complement.
AGGGCTATGTAGTTAACACTTCGCCCAAGTGTTCATTATTTATTGTGCTCACTGTGCTCTTGTGACAAAAACAAGATTATACCTATCGATATGAAGTTAGATTAATTTCAAGCCTCTACGCAAAATAGAATCCTAATCGTTTACAAGCTTGGTAGCTTAAACATTGTTCCCTATCGCAGGTGATTAAAGAAAAGTATCTACTTCTATTTCTGATAATCTTATCTTAAAATGCGTGGACATCCGCTTTTGGCCCTAGAAAATCACCAGAATAATTCAACAACACCTTAAGCAAAGAACCAACGATTTCTCAGAAACTGAAAATCATTCATACGTATGCATATTTAACTTTATCTTTCCAGCTAAGTGCGCATTTGCGTAATTTCATATTCCATGCCATTACGATGACCACCAGTGCACTGCTCGAATGGATACATAATAAGTTCCTTTAGTAATATACGCTAAAGCATACACCAGGACCATGCAGCAACATTAGTTATCATTGCTCTTGCCCCTTAATTTGATTCTTTAAGTCCAGCAAGGCTTGGGTCCAGCTTAAATTTCAGAAACCATATTAATGACGGGAAGGGAATGACTGACCATTCTCTACGGGTGGTCACGTCCAGTTGTCCGAGAGTCCTTTTGAATTTTCAAACCAGATTTGCTCAGTGTCCCCAGAAATGTCCATCTCTGTCAAGCGACACTCTTCTGGTCATTAGTAACAGCCCTCCCAGGGTGCTGGAAAACCAAAATCAGATCTGCCTGGAACCAGGAGCGACTGGTCTTTAAGAATAATGGAATTCCACTTAGCATATCCAATCCGGGGCACTAAATCTCATTTTACACTACGCTTAATGCCAAGTCAAGGAAGGGAATCAACTGGTGGGGGCGAAGGGCTAGTTTTGAGGTGGAAAAGGGGTTGAGATAGGAAATATCCTCCCTCGTGTGGCCCCCGAACAGTCTCTCCAATTAATCTTCATCGTAAAGCACATGGAGTTGGAGAAGCGCCCAAAAGGGAAAGTGCACTAATTATATGCTCAGTGCTATTTGGAAGTGTCGCTTGTATCAACTCCTGGGATTTCTGTTTACTTTTCTGTACAATCCTTAAAGACGCAAGAAAAGTAAATAAAATGTAATTATTCGAGAGCATCTCTCGACTAATGATGTTAGACAATTGATTAAGCAAGCTAAAGACTGTGCTCGCTATTTAGGTTTAAGTTTGCTTAAATTCTTGAGTTAAGTAATGAGACCTTCTAACTTTCAAAAACAAATTATGCTGTAAATTAACAAATTGGTTTTATATTTTTAGAAATAAAGAATTTAAAATAAATTTATAGCTTATTTTTTTATTGATATAAGAAATACTTTTAAATCAATTAAGGGAATTAATAGTGTAATAAAATTAAAATACGAAATCTCTTATTATGATCGGGAGTAAATGCTAAGCTTTATTGCTTCGCCCTACGTTTCTAGTAAAATTGTCATTTTTTATTTGGACAATTTATGGAATCAAGATAATTAATACGAATCAAGATAATTAATAGATGCTCGAAATCCTGATCAACTATTAATGGAAATAAAGGTTTCAATAAACTAGATTAAAAATTTCAGCAGACTAAGATTTCAAATTTTTAAAACAACATACGATAGCATAGTTTCGTCAGACAATTCTTTCTCGAATAAGCATATCCTATCAATTTTTTTCCTTTTTTTTTTCATTTTATTGTTATTTTATCCCATTACAGTATTTACTATATTCATTTGCCTTCTTTTCTTTTCTTCAAAATCGAAAATATCAATTCTTCACAAAACTATTTTACTTTTCAAAATCAAAAACATTTATTCTTCAAAACTATTCTTTTTTCATTTTTTTTTTCTTCAAAATGAAAGCCGTATAATTGTGAAAGCTAATACTATTTTAGAAATATGTATTTAGTTAAGTTATGGTTCTTCATGAAGTTTTATACAAACTCATTTCTAAGAATTTTAGGTTCTAAGTTGATATTTTCTTTTTATCTGATTTCTTACCTTTTTATTGTAAGAAAAAATCATTATTAACCTCATTTTATTACATAGTAAAATGTAATAATGAAGTTACTCACTCGAACAATCAATCAATAATTTTATACAGTGTTATTTAAATAATATTACTCTTTCCTCGTTATTCAAGTTTTTGTCTTTTCACTAAGTTTCGAATATTTGATCATAGTTCAAAGATATTTTATATCATTGGAAAAGGTCACAATATTGTCACTATCTCAGAACATCACACAGTAATTAGATGCAGTTTCATCTATTCAGTCTTTCTTTACTTCAGATGTAATGAAAAGTCTTATGTATCACGATTATATGTATTTCTAGACCAAATCCATGCATTGAAACTTCTCACATAATGCAAATTTCTCATTGACCTTTACTCGCTCATACAATAGGCATTTATTAGTTTCTATCTTTCCTATCCAAGAAGTTTAAAGTGATTAGATGCTTTTTCTCTTTATCAAATTCTGTATTATTCCACTCTAAGACTACGAATTTTTATCATCATTATTAAAGACATTTAATCACAATTGAAGGTGTTGCAATAAGGTTACTTTCTCGAGTGATGACGTAGAAATTGGATACAGTTACATCGATTCAAAAACTGTCTTACTTTACTTCCAATATAGTAAAAAGTCTTATGTGGCACGTATCTCTTGACCTAATTAGTGCATTGAAACTTTTCATCCAATTCAAATTTCTCATTAACCTCCTCTCGATCATATAATAAGCATTTATTAATTCCTATCTTCCCTGTCTAAGAAGTTAAGGTGATCAAATGGTTTTCTCGCTTCTCTAACTCCTTATTTTTTTACTTTGAAACTAGAATATTTAAGATATTTTAGCATAATGTACGATTTCACTATAAAGTTACTTTCTCGCACCATGACGCAGGAACTGGATATGGTGTCATTTATTCAAAGGCTGTCTTCCTTTACTTCCAATATAATGAAAAGTCTTGTATCGTGTCAAATTGTCTTGTAGTGATATTTCACAATTTTCACCTAAATCTATGCATTGAAACCTTCAAACCAATACAAATTTCTCATTGAACTTTGCAAGCTTATACAATAAACATTTATTAAGTCCTACTTTCTCTAGCTAAGAAGATAAAGTGATAAAATTATTTTTCTTTTTTAAGTCAATATCTTTCCTGTCCAAGAAGTTTCAAGTGATTAGATATTTTTTCTCTTTATCCAATTCTGTATTATTGCACTATAAGACTATGAATTTTAATCATTATTAAAGACATTTCTTCACAATGGAAAATGTTGCAATAAATTTACTTTCTCGAACAATGACGCAGAAATTGGATACAGTGATTATCAAACCTGTCTACTATTCAAAACCTGTCTCACTTTATTTCCAATATTGGGATAAAATCTTGTGTGGCACTGATTTTATATATCTTTAGAGAAAATCCTATCCAAGATTTATTATAGAAGTTATCACTATGAAGTTCATCATGACCCATGACGCAGCAAATGTATACAGTGTCATCTGGTTCAAACCAGCGCCGATTTCATATTTCTCATATAAATCTATTCATTGACACCTTCAAACCAATGTAAAATTCTCATTAAATTTTGCACGGTTATACAATAACCATTTATTAAGTCCTATCTACCCTATCTAAGAAGTTTAAGTGATAAAATGATATTTTCTCTTTATCTAATTCCTTATCTTTTCTCTTTAAGCCTTGGATATTTAATCATTATTAAAGTCATTTTAACACAATGGAAGATATCACTACAAGCAAACCATGACGCAGTAATTGGATACACTGTCATCTATTTAAAAACTGTCTTGTTTTACTTCCAATATAATGAAAAGTCTCACATAGTGTCAATCCACCACCGATTTCATAATTCTCACCCAAATCCATGCATTGAATCTTTCCTCCCCTTACAAATTTCTCATTAAACTTCGCACGCTCATACAATAAGTGTTTATTAAGTCCTATCTTCCCCCACGACTGGAAGATCAAAGGCAGACCAAATTACTATATCGAAACGGTGCCGACTAATTCCTGTGGTGCCGAAAATTGCCCCTGCGGATGTTTCGGGTTCTTGCATTTGCCCAAATCTTGGAATAGCCGCTCTAACCTCCGGGGTATCAGGAATTGTTTGGAGGAACTTGTTGACAGTGATCTTTCAGTGATTAATGATGGTCTAAGTTAAAGGGATCCCACTTTCTCTCCCACTGGCTTTATCCATGAATACAATGAAGTTAACTCTTTGAGCTAAAGTTTTTGGCCTATCCGGGAACAGTTATTGATGATGCTAAAAGTTTTCTTCGGGTGTAAGAAGAACAAGTTTGGTGACTTTAGAACTGTTATGATTAAATTTCTAGGCTCTGTCTCTTTTTCTCTTTGAGTAGAGTTTTGTTTATGTTGTGTTGACATGCTGGTGAATCACGGAAGAAAACTCATTAAGCTTTGGAGGACAGCCATTGAAACTTTTCATTAAAACTAATATTTTTTAACAAATGGAATTAATTTATAAGCAATAGTTTTCAAATAAATAAAATAAAAACATAATATGCGATTTTGTAAAAAATAAATAAAGATAGAAATTTTTATATAAAATATAGGATAAGAATATTTTATGGGCATTTTTGCATTTTTAATGAAATATGCTTTTTTATAAATACAACCTTTTAGCAGTTTTTGTTTGATTTTTCAATCCCCACATTGCATACATATTTTTATGATTAGGTCATCCGTCAATAGTTCCTGAATAATTCCTGATATCAAGAAATATTATCAGGGATTGTTTGGTGAAACTTGTGGACAGTGATATTTCAGTTATTAATGATGTTTTAAGTGAAAGGGTTGAGGGTATCGCACTTCTTCTCACTGTCTTTATTTTTGAATCTAATGAAGTTAACGCTAAAGTTTTTGGCCACTCCGGGTACAGTTATTGAGGATACCAAAAGTTCCTTTTTTTTAAAACTTTTTTTGTGAAAAGAAATCAAATTAGATGCTCTTAGAATTCTTATTATTGAATTTATTGATCTGTTTTTCTCTTGATAAGATAATTTTGTTGAAAAATATGGGAATGATTAATAAAAGATGTTGAGTCTTCGGACTTTACTATATGGTCTCTCCTAGAAAGGAATGTCATGAAGCTTTTTGATTAAAGCAAATAAAATTATGCTTTCAAACGGTATGAAACGAATTTTAAAAGTTTAATATATATCTAAATAAAATAAATGCAAATGTTTATTATTATGAAATTGTTTTTTTCAAGTATTCTTAAATGAAAATTGGGGCATAAGCATTTAAACAAATTTCATAGCTATATGGCAACAAACTTTATTTTAAACTTTCTCAACAATATTAATTTGCATAAAAACTTTTTTAGTGTAGTAAGATAACTGAAGTTAGAGAAAAATATTGAATTAAAAACTTAAAAACACAAGATCAAGAGAATGACCTAAAAAGAGATGTCTAGATGATGAAGCAAAATATGAAGTGTCATAACAGAAGAGAATAATTACTGATTATTATAATAATATAATTAGATGCTCTTAGAATTCTTATTATTGAATTTATTGATCTGCTTTTCTCTTGATAAGATAATTTTATTGAAAAATATGGGAATGATTAATAAAAGTTGTTGAGTCTTCGAACTTTACTATATGGTCTCTCCTAGAAAGGAATGTCATGAAGCTTTTTGATTAAAGCAAATAAAATTATGCTTTCAAACGGTATGAAACGAATTTTAAAAGTTTAATATATATCTAAATAAAATAAATGCAAATGTTTATTATTATGAAATTGCTTTTTCAAATACTCTTAAATGAAAATTGGGGCATAAGCATTTAAACAAGTTTCATAGCTATATGGCAACAAACTTTATTTTAAACTTTCTCAACAATATTAATTTGCATAAAAACTTTTTTAGTGTAGTAAGATAACTGAAGTTAGAGAAAAATATTGAATTAAAAACTTAAAAGCACAAGATCAAGAGAATGACCTAAAAAGAGATGTCTAGATGATGAAGCAAAATATGAAGTGTCATAACAGAAGAGAATAATTACTGATTATTATAATAAAATGAAAAGTAAACGAAGCAAAGAGAACATTTTGACCTTATCCTGCAGTTATCTTTTTCTCCAGGAAACCTATTAAACATAAAACCTGATTCTTGCAGGTTGTGGTTGACGCTGCTTTGTTGTAATTGCATTCATATTTCTCCTTTTTCCATGTTAGGAAAACCGTGCCCAGGGGCAAACTTTTCATGTCAATTCACACAAACTCAGGAATGGTTATAAAACAAAGGTTTTCAATTTATGAGAAAAGTATAGAAAAATATCCTTTTTAAGGGTAAAATTATAAAATAATTTACCGAATATTTTAAAAATATTTTAAAGAATTTTTGTTTTTTTAATAAATATTTATTTCGAAAAACTTATTAATATTTTAATAAATTTATAGCTAAATGATTATAAATTTATTGAAATATTAAATGTAATATTTTTCGAAAACGTTTAAACGAGACTTTTACAATCAACAGTTAGTTTAAATGAATAATTTTATCAATACAGAGAAATCAATTAAATTAATAAAAAAATTTTCTTTAAAGTAATGTAAGTATTAACTTTAATATACTAATTAATTTGATCATTATAATAATAAATTTGATTAGTAAAATTATAATTATTTGATTGATTTTTTTTAACTTTTTAATAAAAATAAAAGAATTTCTTAGAATTCAAATTGTTCAATATTTATGCTTCATTTTTTTGCCAAAATAAAATTTAAGCAAAATTACAAAAAATATTATATACAAAACTCATTACTTTCAACTATAGATTGCCTCTTTACTCTTAGCTCATACATAAAAAATGTATTGATATTTTAAAATTTGGATTTTAACTTTATCAGTACTTTTTAAAAGTGTTTAATTGTAAATATTATGCTTAATTATAATATTATGTTACAAAATACAAAATAATCTATTTATTTGAAGTATAAAATTTGTAAATATTAACCTAAATTGTAAAAAACATAAACTAAATACAATAATTTTACATTTAGTTTATAGTTTATATGATTTAGGTTTGAACTTCTCATAGTTCCTTCGTCAAACTAAATTTATTCTAATTTATAGTTATCTACTCAGTTTTCATCATGCAAACTAAAATAATATTATAAAGAAATAATTACTAGAAAGTTAATTGTGATGCACTATGTTGTAAACTAAATAACCTATTCTTTCGATTTCAGTAATTGATAGACTGCGTACAATTTATTGTTTATTTCGTATCATATTAAACAAAGCACATATTTGGAGTAGTGCATTTCTTCTCTATCTTGTCAATGCCAATAATTAATGTTAAAAAAAAGGACAAGTAGCGCCCCTTGTGGGGACTTTATTAAGTTATGCAGAGATTGTTCTTGAGAGGCATGTGACATCCAAGGAACGAATATTAGATTAAGTGCATGCAGGACACAACTGCCATAAGCCATTACCTCAAAGTACACTCGCGAAACAACCTCCCACACGTAAAATAATGACTACCTTCTAATCCTCCCTATAGTGGATACAAATTACGTCATTCTGCGATAACCAGAAAGAATAGTACAAAAGGGAGAACAGATAAAATGAATTAGGTTTGATTCGGTGATGCTTATCATTTGATGAAGGTTAAAAGGAGGCATGAAAACAACGATAGATTAATGCTGTAACAACATGTGAGTGGGAAGTAATTGCAACAAGTTTCTTAGAAAATTAAATTTCAACTATAAGAATGTGAATTTTAAATGATCGCCTCATTTCATGAATTTTTAAATCATATAATGAATTGATAAATGTTTTTTTAAAATTGCACTTTTAAGATCTAAAAGCAGAACATAAAAAATTAATGTCAGAAAATATACAGATATTATTCAAGTTGTAATTTTAGTAATTTGAAATTTGTGTTATGTTCACATTTTATGAATTTAAAGTATGTTATGTGTATGTTTGTGTTATGTTATCAAGTGATATTTTGAACTTAATATCTTATTTTGATCAGTCACATGTAAAAAAAAATTTTTTTTTCCAGACAGGTAATGAAATAAGGCAGTTTTTAAGCGGTAAATGTGTATTGTAAGCAAAAAAGTTGTTATATTTTCTAATGATAATATTCGTAATTTCACAAAAAAGCAAATTTAGAATCTTCTTTCTCTAAGTTCTTTATTAATTAATGAATATATTTAGTTATTAATTATCTTAAAATATACAAAGGTTTTTTTTAGTTTAGTGACTAATAATTTTACTAAAATTTTTAGGTAACTAATTTTTAACAAATTTTTTGGAATATTACAACAATTAACCAATTTGTAACAATTTGTAAAAAATTTTTAGGTAACTAATTACTACTGATTAGATACAGTTTAGCAACATTTTATAATTGTAAACTGAATGGAAAGTTAAAATTAAAAAGTTCTTGGATTTGACATTATTGTTAAATCATATCTTAGTCAATATTTTAGTTGAGATAAAAAATGATTTATAAAAATATAGTATATATAGTATATATAGTGTATTTTTATAGTAGAAAAATGCATTTTATAAATTTTAATATACTAGTAATAGCACTTTTAACTTTCCACTAACCTACCATGACAACTTATACTTTTATTTTGGGACGAAAGTAAATTTTTTTCCCAAATTTATTTCCTCATTTTTTTTATACAATAAAAACTGTAATTGAGCCATTTTTATCACACAAAGCTCTTAAATACAGCAATCATCCAATAAAAATACCCAACTTTTTTTTATACTCTATTTAACCGTTAATTCAACACTTTCCCCTTATTCCAAATCGTAGTTCACCGCATCAATCGGTTCATCCCCTCCTATAGTGGTTGAACAAGCATAAGACAACACAACTCCAACAGTAACTCCCCTGGGACAAGGTTTTCCCAGCATCAACATCAATCCAAAAGCAAAGGCCCCCCTAACGTAAACGTAGGAGATGCGGGGGATGACGTTCTTGAACGTTGGGGAGAGGGGGAACCTAGTCATCTCAGTCATTCGACAAGAGGCGTGCTCCTGTCGTGATGAGGGGGGATAGTTGTGGCGATCCCCCCTCGCATTTATTTCATTAGAGGTGCGTGATTCTATCTATGAAGTAGATTAGAAGGAAAGAGTGATAGCGGGGGGCATACAATGGGGTATTACATAGTATAGATTTGGGTATTGGGGGTAAAAAATTGGTAGGAAACTATGTATTTTTGTACTCATATAAATGTCTGAAAGTTATAGTACTCTATAGAAGTGATAAAAGTAGGAAAGAATACATTTTGGTTTAGTTTTCTAAAAGAAAATTTAAGTTTGTTCTTTGAAGATTTTAATATAAAAACTTAAAATTCATTTTATTACGTTACGAAAATTTATATTTTTTCTATTTATGCTTTTTTTTTTAACACTTAGCAGCATTTTTTAAGAATTTCAAAATCTTTCACAAGACAGAAAAAATGATTTATGATAAATGATTTATACATTTTTTATTCCATAAATTTTCTGTTTCTTAGTAAAATATAAGTATATGAGTATTTACTTTAAGTATTTACTAAGAAATATAATTTCTCAGTAAAATTTCTCAAAAATTAAACTTTTGTAAATCATAGAATTTTCAAAATTTTTTAAACAAACTGTTTTTAAAAACACAACATTGACAAAGAAATTAAATATGTATAAATAAAATAAGTGAAACTATTATGCTTGTAACAGATATTATATCTTTTATAATATGTGAACTGTAATTAAAACATGTTTATATTGATATAAGTAAAAATTATTGAGCATCATAGTTAAAAATTTTGCATTCAGAAATATATATATTTCTAATTGAAGTAATTAAAGTAATCACAAAACTTATTGTTTTTAGAAACGTATGATTAAGTAGTATAAAAAGTAATCTGACATAGCAGCATAAAAAAATCAAAATATAATTAATTTAAAACTATAAATACTACTTTTCTAATAAATGTTAATTCAAAAAATAAGAATATAAGATTTATAATTAGAAAAATATATTTAGAAAAATAAGATTTAGTACTGATAAATTACGTTGAGTAGTTAAACCTCTTTCAGGTGAAAAATAATAAAAAATATTTGTTGATTTTTTTCTCCACCAGATTCATGAATTTTTCTCCAACAGTTCTGAATAAAATCTAAAACACAATATATGAAAATTCTCATTCAATGAATATGTCAAAAGTAGAACAAAACAGGAAATTTGTATGAAAAATTTAAAAAAAATTTTTTATCCGATTTGTTCTAACACAAAAATAAAAAAAATATTGTCCGAAAATTCAATGAAGCTTATAAAACTAAAGCCAGATAGGAAACATTTATGAAACTTTTATTTTAAATTTTCATCAGATTCGGTCAGATGATCAGATTTTTGATTAGTATAAATTATGTAAAATAATTAAAACTTAATAGCATCAGAAAATTCTCTTCAATGAACGTTTTAGAACAAATTAAAGATAAAATATTTTTATGAGACATTCATTTCAGGATAAGTTGTAAACGAAATATATAGAACTTAATTATTTCTAAAAAATTAATCAGCATTTTAGAATTAACTCTATAATTCTAAATAAAACATAAAACTTAATAATATCTGAAATTTTTCATTCAATGATATTGTGAGAACTAGCGCCTGATAAGAAGTTTTTTGTGGGAAAATTTAATATATTTTTTAAATCATATATACTTTAAATTCTATCAAAATTTTTCATAAATAAACTTTTTTTTATATTGTAATTTAATGATTTTCTGTATCACGTGTTATACTTCACGTGTTAAAAAGCAGTGTATTCAATTGCTAATGACTCAGTAGAAAGTATCAGAAGTTCGCACCCAAATAGTTTCCCTTCATTAATATTTCTCACTTCCAAACGAATTAAAGCGAATATATAAATGACAGAAACGTATACAAAAGAACTTATCTTTATAAATTGGAGTCATATTCAAATTGAAAAACTCTTCATTGTTACATTTCGCTTTTAAGCACTTTGAATAATGAAAATTCATTCGAAAATCTACTAAGCAACCATTAAGTTTAAGAAGCCTCAAGAATATGGAATCTATACACTTATTCTTCTTAATCCTTCTCGCCTCAAGCTAGCTGCCTGTTGACATAGTCACTCGACAAATAATTTCACTCACGCCTCCTAAAACACGGATATGCAAATGACGTTTACTGAAAGCTGCTTTTCCCCCAGTGAGTGCAGCTTTCAACGCCAGCTCTGCCCTCCTCATCTGTTTCTGGGAGCGCATAATTTCATCAAGAGCAATTTAGGCAACTCAGAAACGATTATGAACCGTAAACAGATTAATAAGCCTGATGCCTAGCTCCTGTAATTCCCAATTCCAATCCCTAAGCAGTCCCTGAAGGTCTTTGTTCTCTGCATTACTGAAATTGAGTGAAAAATCTTTTTTATCTTTGTCCCCTACCTGGCCTACTTTATTTCTCTACTTACATTGTGATTGTGAACCCATCCCCCTATTTCTTTGCCAGAATCTACAATTAGTTTTATTTTCGTCCTAATTGAATGAGAAAAGGTTCGATACGAAGCGCTCAAGTGCTTCGTGTGTACCTTTTTAAATTAAATCATCCACGTGATTATTTGTCGGCAGCTTGAGAAGACACCAATCAGGATTGTCAATAGGGATAAAATGATTAATATGTTAATTAAGAAATTTTTGATGCGCTTTCTTGAAGAAAAAAAAAATACGGATTTTAAAAATAAAGTTTTTTAATTTACATTCAATTCAAAGTAATTCAAGCAGTTCTAATCATTTTTGTGTAAATAAGTATTGAAGTACTTCCCACTTACACCAATTTTTAAAAACTTAGTGAAACTTAATTTTTTTAAAAATATTAAAAAGTGAATGTTTCGGACGTAACATGTTGTGTTTTGTCTGCACATTCAGTACATCGTGCATATTTTGGAACAAGTGTAATTGATCCAAAGATTTATTTTCACAAAAGTTATCAGAACTGCTCGTATTTTTTTTAACTGAGTTCTATGCCTTTAAAGTTTGAAAACACAACATTCGTAAATGGTGGAATTACCCATTCAAATGTGCAGTATTTTCCATCATTACTGTACTTTATATAGATCCCTAGAATTTTTTGCTCTCGTAAATTGAGTATTTAAGTGAGTATTGAATCTGAATGTTATAAAAATTTGATGAATCACTCCAAGAAATGATGAAGAGATGAAAAATGATTGCCAAAAATACCTTCAAATTTTATCTGGAAATCTAATTGTTTTTAATATTTTTATTAACGGCTTCACCAATATCAATTCATCAGGTTTTGATAACATTTTTGGCTTTTCTTCGTGTATAAATTTTTAATTTTAATATCAAATAATTAGAAATTTTCGTCTTAATTTACGAAAAGAATTCTAAAAATACACATTTAAAGTGATGAAAAAGGAATCCTTTGTATTTATAATTGATCACATATATTTATATGTTGAATTTTTTTCAAATGTATAAGAACTGATCGTTGTCTTAACTTCAGTTCTTTGATATCAAGTGTAATAATTAAATCAGTAACTCAAACAAATTGAATTTTTAAATTGAAATCGGACTAATTTTAATTAAATCATAACTGATTTGTTATCAACACTTCTGACTAAACTTTGATCTTAAGTCTAATTTTTTTATGCAAAGTTTTTAATTAAAAGAATAATTAATTAGTACTGTTGGATCTTAGGAACGTTTTAAAATTTAAATAATAGTCGTATTACCCAATGAACGAGCGACAACTTTCAAGTTCAGAAAAAATATATTTTCTCAACGCAAGAAACTATAAACAAACTGAATAATGCTTAAAGGTTTCTCTAAAATTAAATATTAACATATTATAGAGATCAGCAAAATACGATAACGTATTTTGCATCATTATATTCGTGCATATTTAAAGATGTGACTTAATTTAAACTGAAAAAAAAATGTTTGAATTTCACGTTTTTAAAAGTTTTTTAAAACCTTGAATTAAAGTTAAAATACAAAAAAGACATTTTTTTAAAAAAAATGCTTCCTTTATTTGTCATAATATATCTGTCCCGATGATTTAACAAATCTCGATTATTGAGATAAAATAAAAAATGTAAATATCTACTCTGATAGCTTCTGATCCCTTTATCAGTCGTTAACACTAGAAAGACTGAAATACCTATATTGCTCAAAAGCAGTCAAAATGACTGAATTGTGAAAGAGTAACTAATATATAAAGAAATTTGTTTAAAATTAATTTTTAATATATTTAATATTATTTTTAGTTATATAACAAGTTATTAGTAAATATCAACAATAAAAATAATTATAAAAGTCACAAAATTCCAAGAAATTGTGTCATTATATACATCATTGATTTTCTTATTGAAATTAAAAAGCAGTCAAAATGACTTCCTTGAGCAATCTAGTGTTAAAGAACTTTTATAACTTTAAATTATGTTGAACCAGAGTTGAGCTCTTCTCTGCTTATTATCTATTAAGAAGTAGCTTGATTTAAAGTGAAGAAATGTTTAATTTTCGCATTTCAGTATCCAACAGTTTCTTATTACTTCGTACTAAGGTCTTAATTAGAAAATATATTTTCCTTTTAAATAATACTTCCTTCCTTTATCATGACAGATCCGTTAAAATTATTTGTATAAAATACAAAATGCAAATGTAATATCTGTTCTGGATAACTTTTGGTCTCCTTTCAATCGTTAAAAAGTTTTTATAATTATGAATTATGGTGGGTCTGCTATGATAAATCAGAATTAAGGTCTATACTGCGACGATTATAACAGACAATAAGCACCCAGAATGTTTGGATGAAAGCGCTAAAAGAGCAAAATATATATTCTTTCGTCCCAATAAAATTTACATACAAATGCTTTTTCACTCTTAACATTTCTTCCTGACTACTCGGCAAAGAATTAGAGCCCGTAGTTTTGGCCTTTACTCAGAAGGGATTGGATTTGTAGAAAACAGAAGAGTGAGAAAAAAGTTATTTAAGTGAGTCCAAACGAGGAATGAGATTCTTTTTGCTGAAAGTAGTTACTCCTTCATTTGCATACGTGCCGAGGGCGGAAGGTATGAAGGAAATTTTATGTGCCTCATAAAATCAGTCTCTTAGATCTTAGAGTTCAAATCTCCTTTCCAACTCATCAGTGCCGCTTAGAGCTTTTATCAGTGATCTTATCAGAGCATTTCTATCGAGGGACCGACTATACAGCTATGGAGTCTTCTTTCAAATCTATTTGCACATTGCAAATCCCCAATTATCCAGCATTCAATGCAAAAAGCAAGAACATACATATAATTTATTGAAAATTAGTTTATGATATTTTCAATAATGGTATACTTATATATTTATTTCGTTGTATTTATATGTAATGAATTCCTAACTTGAAAAACTGATAACTGGTTATAGAGGCAAATAATTTTGCAGAACTATAACCATATTATGTCTATGAAATGAGTAAACATTAGTTTTCAAATTTCAAAAATTATAGAATATTATAATAAAATTTCGTAGCACAAAATATGATTTGGATAATTTAAACTTGACTAAACAACATAGGTTTAAACATTTAAAGTTAGAAAACGATTTTGAAACCAAGTCAGTTATGGAATCGTTTATTAAAAAGGATGTCTTTTCTTTCACTTTGTTGGAGGAAAAAGAGAATGTAACAAATTAGTAACTTTAAAAACTAACGAATCTGTTAATTTAGTTTGAAATAGTTATTCCATTATACTTAAAAAATTCTACGCCAGCATTTCTTGAGAACTATGTTAAAACTAGTTACAAATTATTGCAGTATAGAACTTTATAGCACAAAATGTGTTTTGTTAATTTATACTTAACCATAAAAGGTTTAACTATTCAAAATTCCAAAAAAATTACAAGTTAATCTATTTTGAGAAGTACATTATTTACCTATCTCATTTGCTGATTTTTACCTTCCCATTGAATTAACTGCAGGAATTAAAATATATTTGCGCTTATTCATAAAAGTTGATTTACAAAAATAATATCAACAAAAATTAATTAATTTTTATACATTATTTATATTCTTAGGAGATAATTTAGTTGTAATTGAAACAGGTTTAGTTGCAGTTTTGGTGGAATAATTTGGTAGAATAATAAGAAATATTACTTATCCAAACTAAAAATTAACGCTCATTTCGTTTTTGGTAAAAGCATCAAGTATTATATAAAAAGAGGAACGGAGCACAAAAGATTTCTACTTCGTATAACTTTTGATCTAATGATCGAATTTTCACGTTCTATAACCCAATCTTAATGTTCAAAGGGGTAAACCTCAAGCATGGTAATTAATTTTTGCAGTCGATATTTTAAGTTACAAAATCAGGTACAAAAACGCTTTTTCTCTGAATAAACAAATATTTTTTTCCCCTGTTTGGATTTTCGACCCCTGAAATATAAAGGGTAGCCACAATCTGGGAATACAATCCCAATGGTTACAGCTTTTTTAAAATTTCAATTCCACAAGAACCATTCTACCAATTTCGCTCAAATTCAGCATCTTGCCATGCTAAACTACATTCTTTAAAATGGTGTATAAGTTGTATAACTTAGAATTCAAAATTTTCTGAGATTAATACTAAATAAAATTATACAAAACTAATAAATATTTACTTAAAAGTTGTTTTTTACTTGAAATTATCTTTAGATAAACGAATGTTATAATTATATGCAAAAAATTTTCAATTCACTTAGTTCTTGAGATATGTTGAAGTACGCAAAAGTAAAAATGACAATAAGGGATCCATGCTTTCGACCGCTCTCCTGAACCAAACTATTGGAACCATATTTCCCAGATTGGGGCCACTCCCTATATTTAGAAAGTCAGAAATCCCTGTTCGTTGGAAAAAAAAAGCTATGTTTATTCAGAGAAAGTAAGTCTTTTGTGTCTGATTTCGCAACTTAAATAATCGTCTGCCCTAATTAATTAGTATATTTGAGGTCTCCCCCTCGAACCATTAGATTGAGTCACAGAATATGAAGATCCGAATATTAGATAAAAAGTTATTCAGGATGATCCATTTTTTTTTTGCTCTCTGTAAACTTGAATGCAGAAGGATAACCATAACAGTAGATTAGCAAATTTAATAAAGTTTAATTCTATATAAATTAGTTCATTCAAGTTAAAAGTAAAGATACTACGAATGAAATACTAAATTGCAATTCTGTTTCCATTCTGTCTTATTCAACTCTTATACGGTCCTCTTGTACTGGATCAAGCAAAAAGATTATATCCGGTAGCACAGAACAAGGGGGTCTGTTTATGATTGCTCTCATAAGATTTGCAGAAGTAGGAGGAGGTGAAAAATTCTCAATAGCAATAACAGAAGCCGGAAAAAGGAGCGATAGAAAAAATTGAGACGAAGCAGGATCCGGAAAGGCGGGACAAAAGAAATGTAACTCGTTTTCGGGCTTAGGGAGGAATTACTCCGTAACCCATAAAATGCAGCATAGACACCATAAAAACTTTTTCATCCACAATAAATGCAAATATCTCGCTTGTTGGAAGGAGCTCGATTGGAAGTTTCCTGATTCCGCTTCTTCGACTCATTTCATCAACAGGAAGGGTCGGGATTTGAGTACACAACCCGTTTTGAACTAAATGCTAAACAAACTTCTTAAATTTTTCGTGCTGAGTTTCTAACTCATTTGTATGTATCACGTGATAATATATTTGCTTACCTGTAAAAAGGAAGTTTTGTGATTTTTTTTTTCTGACATTAGATATTTTTCATAACAGGAAGTCTAAACTCCCCAATTTAAGATTCGATTGAAAATTTTCTGATTATCATTCTAATAATTTCATCAAGTGATGTTATGACTTGATTGCAAAACGTTTGATTATAAAACTACGGTCTTAAATTTTCGAAGGACAATGTTCCTAATTTCGCAAAAAAAGTAATTTAGAATCTTTTCTCTAAGTTCCTTATTAATTAATGAATATTTAGTTAATAATTATATTAAAATATGCAAGGTTTGCTTTTTTAGTTTAGTGACTAATAATTTTATTAAAATTATTGACGAATTTTCAGGTAATTAATTACTACTGATATAGATACAGTCTAGCAACATTTTATAATTGTAATTTGAATAGAAAGTTAAAATTTTAAAAGTAAATTAACTTTCTTGGATTTGACATTATCGTTAAATCATATCTTAGTCAATATTTTAGTTGAGATAAATAGTGATTCAGTAGAAAAATGTATTTTATAAATTTTAATATGCTAGTAATAACATTTTTAACTTTCCACTAATCTACCATGATAACTTATACAATTATTTTTGAATAAAAGTAAAATTTTTCCCCAAATATATTTCCTCCTTTTTCATACAATAAGAACTGTAATTGAGCCTTTTTTTATCACACAAAGCCCTTAAATACAGCAATCATCCAATAAAAATGCCCAACATTTTTTAATACTCTATTTTATCCTTAATTCAATAATCCGATATAATCTTTTACAAAACTTTTTGAACTGAAAACTAAAAAAATTATAATATATCAGTCCTAATTTTTCCGTACAGATTTTCTGAATAATCTGTATGTAAAATAGCACGAATAATAAATCTGCTTATTATTTTTTTTAATTAAAAAGTTAAATGAACATCTTAAATTTTCCGCTAAGAGTTTCGAACTCATTTCTGTGTAAAATATCACGTGATAATATATTTTCTTAACTGTGAAAACTTTTTGAGCATCATTTTACTCAATTTTATCAATTGGTGTTTTGATTTGATCACTCAACTTTTTGTATTACAAACTTTACAAACGTCTTAAACTCTCCGTACAACGTTCTTAGATAATTTGTTTGTAAAACATCAGGTAATAATATATTTGATTTTTAAATATGTTAAAGTTTTATTTTCTAATTAAAAGTTATAAAAAATTATGGATTTACTAAAAAAAGTTTTTTTTTTTTTTACTAAGTGACAATAAGATATTTTTTCGACCAAAGCTTAATATAAAAATTACTTAAAGTAGTTTTAAGGGCATTAGGTAGATGAATTATTACATTAATTATTATGCTTTTGCTGAAAAAAAAAACATAAAATAATAATTCGAAGGAGCATTGAAATTAATGACTGGTAGTGCATCGTAAAATATTATAAATTAAATATCTTAAGCATGAAATGTTTTGTGATTGGATAATATAATATAGGAATAATGCATTTAGTTTTAAGTTTTATCTTAAATTTTTAATAATAAAATAAGCCTAAATAGTAATAATAACCGGGAATAATATTACGAAAGGTTGAGCAATAAATATTATCTTTTAATATCATCAAACTACAGGTAAATGCTTAATCCTTTTTTATTGATATATAAAGGTATATAGAATCAAATGTATGAGAAATGTTTTGCGCTTAGTAAATGGTATTTAATACTCGAAAAAAAAATTGCCGATTTTTTAAAAAGGAACGTTATTTAAAAAGCATGATTACTCTTCTTTTTGAACAGCAATCGTGTTGAATAAACGCCTACTAAATTAAAACTCTTAGTTTTATAGAAAAACAAGCAAATAAGAAACAAATATCACACAAGACCCTGTTATTTGACCGTGAGAAGTACCATGTGGGTAAAACCGTCCGCAATTATCATTTATTTTACTGTGATTCAGTTTACAACAGATAACAGATTTTGATGGGATGGATAAAATGACAAATACGCCTCCCAAAACGTAGGAAGGTATCAAACGCCTACGCCATTTCAAAAACACGGACAATTTTTATGCTATACAAATAGTTTTTAAGATCCTTTCCCTTCTTTTGGTGATCAATGAGAAAATGTCGTGAAATTTCCGAAACCTTTCACCAGGAAGGCTAAAAGAATTTCCCAGTTCTCCGGACCTAAATTAATATCTTTACCTCCACCCACTCCAATAAACCAATATTCAACCACTCTATCTCCACTTTTCATGATGGTCACGCTACAGGTCCCCCAAGAGCAAACCAAGCGCAAAATAGTCACGCTTCCCAACTCTAAGGACAAAAGCGCTCTTTTGTTAACTTTGTGTGAGCCAGGAAAGCTTAGCGCTCTCTTCATCCTTATATTGTACAGCACGTTACACGAAATTAACAGATTCAGTTACAAATACATTGGAAGATAACAACGTGCGGGTTTTTTGACGAAAAGCTAACAGTTCTGTGATGTGTGATGGCAACCTAGCAATTGCAGTTGGCTTTGTTAGAAACCGGTGGCAAAGGCATTCAAATTAAACCACACTATATTAACTGAGCACTAGGTAATGGGTGATAAAGAATAGAGTCACAATTTTTGTATCTTAATGATATTTATACATGGGTTGCGTTAAAAAAAAAAAAAACACAATTTTATCAAAGTACTTGCAGTCATAGAAGTTGTAAGCATTTGCCATAAACGTACATTTCAATGAAAGAGAGAAAAAACATATTTTATTATAAAACCTATATTCACCATTTCTTATATTCTATTTCTATTATCCTATATTCACCATTCTTTCATTTACTACCTCCTTTTTTCAGATTTACATAAAAAAATATGCATTTTTAGTTACGGCAAGTTAAAGTTTTTAAAATTTTATTTTCATACATCTTAAACGAGGAAAATAAGTTTATAAAACGGATAATTTTATAAAATAAAGAATGCTCTTGTATACTAATTTTTTAAGTAAAAAAGTTATGCCTACCTGCTGAGTTCTTATAATCAATATTTTTTAATGCGTGTTAAGAAATATAATTAAAAAAAAAACTACAGATTGTTTATGCAGAAAAAAAAGTTACATCTTTTTAAAAAGTGCTAAATCTTAATATATTAAATACAACTTGAACTTGGGGATATAGTTAATCGAAAACTCTGCGTAATAAATTATTTTTTTAATTAAAAAAGTTATGCCTACTTGCAAAAGTTTCATAATTAATATTTTTAACACTTGTCTATAAAAAAACATTTAGAAAAAAAACTACAGATCCATCTGTTACGACGGAAATTAAAAATTACGTCTTTTTGAAAGTGCCCCATCTTATAAATAAATTATATATTAAATATAACTTCAACTTGGAGATATAGTTAACACAAAACTATATATAATGAACTATTTTTTAAGGTAAAAAGTTAATGCTAACTAGCAAAGTTTTCATAAATCAGTATTTTTAATGCTTGCTCAGCGATATCATTTACAAAAATACAGATCAATCTGCTTAGGTAGAAATAAAAAGTTACAAAGTTAAGTAAAAGTTAATCTTTTTGGAAAGTGCTCCATCTTAATATATTAAATATAAACTGAGCTTGGGGATATGGTTAATACAAAACTACTTTTTTATGGTTAATATAAGAAAACATTTTTCTAATGCGTAATAATTGTTTTTAAAAGTAAATTATCGAATTTTAAAGTTTTTTATAAAAAAAACTTTAGCATTGATAAAAAATGCTAAATTAATTTAATAGATATAGTTGTAAATTTAATAACTGTTAACGCATACCGTATTTTAAATTTTATTTCGTTAGTTGAGTAACTCCTTTTAAAAATTAAATAAAATAAAAGCCTGACTTTTATATTCATGAAAGCCATTTCGATTCTATTTTGAAACTAGTACACTTCCAATTTATTTTTGCTGCCAGACATCAAATGTCAGATAAAATTGGAATAATACTGTTCACTCAACTGATTTTAAAGTTTTCGTATCTCAAAATAAACAAAGCTAACCCATTATTCGGATATGGCGAATATGTTTAATTTATTTTTAATATTTGAATATTTATTTTTAATATTTTAATATTTATTTTTAATAAGGACATATTTCATTTTATTTAATAATTTTTTTTTTATTTAATGAATTGTCTGCTTATAGTTCTCTAATATATAAAATTGCTTGAGTTCTATATCTACATGAAATAAAAATACTAAAAGAATGAACAAAACTAATTTAAAGAAAAAATAATATCATGAAGTCAATAATTTTATAAACACTGTTTTAAATCTCATTCAAAGCTAATTGCATACTTATTTGGAAATGGAAAGTATTTTTAACCGTTGCCAAAAAATTTATTAATAAAATCTTGCATAGTGAGAATATTTAGTACAGAAAAAAAAGTTTTAAAGTAAAAAAAAAAAATCTAATTTAAGAGCAAAATATTAAAATTATAAGTAGAAATAAGCATTAGAATAGAAATTGTAATTTTATTTAACAATTATTATCTTTCAATATTTTTTAATTTAAGTTATTATTAATACTTAAGCTTATTTTTTATTTATATTTGGCAACAAATTATCTCTAATATTTGATTGATAATTCAAAATTTTAAGTCAATGTAAATATATATAATAATTAAATTGCAACATCTTACATTACTATCTGTGTGTTTAAAAAAAAATTATTTTTATGATAATTAAATAACAATAAAATATTAAGAAGATGTCGTGACGATACTTATATTTTCTTTTAAAAAATTTTAAAAAATTTATTATTACTTAAAATTGCTATAAATAATTAGAAAAATATTATTATTTTTTAATATTTTACAGAATCCAATTAGTGAATATGTATGTGACAAAGTAAATCCTGGTGAAAATGTTAAAAATACTATTCTAAACTTTATCGCTTTTCTATTGAATCCATCCATGATGATAATCAGATTTGCCTACAAATGACCTCTTTTCTAGCTACACAAATTTGTCATCATGTATGCAACTGATCATAAAAAAAATCACTTGTCATCATCACGTTTCTATAGGGTTACAAATACGTCTTATGCAGGAGACAGCACTAATCCACAAGCCTTCAACAAATGCTTTTCATTCCATATGTATATGAATACGCCGCAATGAAGGGCCATAACACACGTCTTAATGCATGGCTCGAGCTACATGCAACATGGGCATTATAACTCTAAGACCAAAACCAAATGGCCCGTATAACTCGGAAGGGAAAATAAAAAGAGCATCCCCTTCACAAAATGACATTAACGGTTTTATTACTGGTCGTTTCCATTTTTGCACAACTCGCGCTCACCAAGTGCCGTTAAAAACCATCTATATCGTTTCCTGAAGGGGGTGTGGAAGGGTGGCGTAGGCATGAGAAAACTATAAATTACTTTCAGCCGTAATAAATGACGAAAATGGCTGTCCGAATATAAAGAGAGGCATTCTCGCTGTCAGAGTTGTCTGCTCATCTTCCGCATATCAGGGTGGGGGGAAGTGCAAAATGAAGAAATTCTCGGCCACTGAGCCGAAGACTGTTACGATTTAACAGTATCTAAGCATGGTATTGATCTTGCAGTTCTCTATAATCCGTGGCATTAAAAGAATTGATTTCAACCAATTCTTAATATGAATAAGAAAAAAATAATGTTTGAATAGGAGGCAAACTTTATCTGGTAAAAAAAATAATAAAAATAGAACTAACACTCAAATAGATAAGTTCACACAAGTCATTCCAACCTTACTTTAGTATATCTCCAGCTTATTTTAAAACTAGCATATCTCCTGTTGTTTCTAAAACTAGCCCATTTTGGCCTACTTAATAAAGCAGCCCATCTCAGCTTAATTTAAAAAGTGGTGCACATCTCCTGCTCATTTTAAAACTAGTACTTTCGGCTGTAATAAATGACTAAAATGTGGTGCATTAAGTATTGTGGAAATATCATAGAATTTGGGGAAATGATAACCCGATGTTTCGCGCTATATTTGTAAAACACTTTTTCATTCAATGGATTTGAAAACAATTGGGACGGAAGATAGGAAATAACTTCGATACTTAATACACAATAATTTTAGTGCTTAATCAAATATCAATACTGAATTTTCAAATAAACATGGAAAAATTTCTTCCAGTAAAAATTTAAAATTGGTCTGCAAAGATACTACATTTGGTCATAAACCAGAGTTGTAAACGTATCACAAATATTTCGCTATGGGCTGTATTTCAACATCTGGCGTTTTGTCCCATTCCTTGCACAAGCATCTTTTTAAGTATGACAAATTCTTACGCGTTTTAACTCAAAACCTTATATTAAAATAGATTTAAGTCCGGAGAATAATGTGGTCATTCTTGTCCTATAAAAAAAGCAGGCACTATTTTTAGTTTCCAATAAAACTGTAATGACCTAGCTAGCTATTGTCTCCTTGTAAAAGATAGGGACGTGTACATGAGAAAAGTAAAAATAATGCCGAATGTAAATAAGATTAAACAATAGCAAAATGAAAATCGATATCCAAATTTAATTTTAAAATTCTCTTTGCAATAAATTTCCTGATTTTTCTTAAATACGGGGAAAATGACGTATACCGTGACTGACGTTTTACGCCACATACCGTATATCAAAATTCTTTTATCTTTACGATAGATATGAAAATATCAGATCTGTATAAAAACGACGTGTAAATGCTTGAGATGTATGTAATACATATTTGCTTGCAATACACATGCAATAAATGTATAAATATTTATGTAAGTTAACTATTTGATACATCTAAATACATTTGTTAAGAGTAATAGCATTTTTTCTCTAAAACAAAAACAATAAAATTATTTTATTGGTTCTAATTAGAGCCAATCGGCACTAACTAGAACCAATAAAATTATTTCTAAATTGGAACCTTTAAATCAATAAAATTAAACGATTTCCAAATTTAATTTTGAAACTCCATTTGTAATAAAATGCCCTAACTCCTGAATAAACATTCTGTAAGTAATACCTGTATTTTTAATAATGTTTTTATCAGGCGTCATTAATTCATACACAGAAGACTTTTAATACCTTAAATCCTCATTTATTACATATTATAATTTGGTTTTGACTTACCGTGGCACATTTTACTACACGGTTTTATCATCATCGAATTCTGATTTTCCAAGTCATTATTTCCGGGTTCAACACTGAGAAGATTATTCAGTGTAGACAAGAAATATGATGGCCAATACACGTCAATGTATACGTTCTAAAATGCCTATACTGTAAAAAAAAATTGAAACAATTACGGTAAAAAGTATCGGATTGCCGGTACTTTTTACCGTAAAATCCGTTTTTGCTTGCACATGTTACAGAACAAAAGATTTTTACTGTGATAATTATAGCAAAGTCACTGAATCACTCTAATTAAATAGATATTGCTTTAATAATAACGGTATATTATTTTACGGTAAACATGGAATTTACGGTAAAATGGATTTTACGAAGGATGCATCCAAAGTGCCAGTACTGTATAATGTAATTTGATTCAGAATTTTCTACAGTGTAGTTCTGTCTCTTACCACATGTTACTTTATTCTTAACCAATATACAATCAAGTTCATTTGATTTATAACAAAAGACGTAGAAATTATGACCGTGGAAAATATTTTCTTTTCTTAGAAATTGGAAAAACGGCCCATAAACTAATCGACATTTGTAGCCAGAATTTGTATATTCAAAGCATTGAAGGCGAAAATATCAACTCTATGTTGAAATGAGATTTAAATAATGAGAGATAGATAAATGATACATATAATATAAATATTAATATGTGCACTATTTTTTTATTAATTCATTTTCTTCAAATAATTGTGCTTTTCTATAATAAGAACAAATAATTGAGAATAAATTTAAACTGTTCACCATATTTAATTCTGAAACACCCTTTGTAATAAAATTTTCTAATACCATGTTTACTCCATACTTAATACGGGTTTTGAATAATGTTTATAACGTGGTTGATTAATTCCTTAATTCCTACAGGGAAGACCTTTGATATTCTATATCCTTCCTGAATACATATTGTAGTTCGGTTGGCACATTTTACTGCACAGTTTTATCATCATCGAGTAACTGATTTTCCAAGTCATTATTTCCGAGTTCAACATTGAGAAAACTATTCAGTGTGGACAAGAAATAAGATGGCCGATATACGTCAATGTCTACGCCACCTGGGGTGCCTGGTTTTGTCTCTCGCCACTTCTAAACTTTATTAATATCCCTTTGTATTGTGGGAGTGCGGTTTGCGAAATAGAGAGGGATGCTTGAAACCCCCTGTTCAGAAAACTCGGTATTAAACTCATCACGTGTCGTCATTTGATAGGAAAGATGGGTTTATCTTTTCTCGCTTAAACAATAAGGGACAGGGGAGGTAATAAATAAGAACCGAATTTCCCATGAGGCGGGTTTTGAAAGATTGTAAAATATATGGTGGCAAGGGAGAAAGAAGTTTTTATATGGCGGCTGTGTGCACTTATGGGGTGTGTTTAATGGCGGTGAAAGAAAGATATAAAAGTGGTGTTTTTCTCAGAGAGGAGAAATCGGTGAAAGCCTCGCGAGAGGAATCGTAAATTTGAATTTAAATTTTCGGTATGGAGTTGGCATAACTCAATTAGTGAAGGAATTAAAGTGAGTTGATTTACATATTCCCGTAAACTGTGTTTCCGTTTTAAGTGACAAATTATCATAGCCTGAATGGCGTAGTTCTTTTTTGCTAAAGAATAAATTGAATATCATATTTCAACTTCATTGAAATATATTCACGTAAATGAGGCCTAAAAATTGAAAGATTTGCTCTATTTAAGATAATGTATGTCAACTATTTTTTTCCCGCTTGCTCTATTTTTTCCTTCTTCCTAAAGTATAATTTATTTTGCACATAGAATCAAATAATATGTGTTATACATTTAAAAATTGAAAGGGAATCTTTTCCCGATTTGATCCACTTAAAAAATAATTAAATTGATTATATACATTTTTTTCAAACGAAAATTTGAAACTCCTGTTTAAAAAGGATATAACATTTTTTTTTGTATAAAACATTTCTTTCTGCATTATATTTTTAACCTAATTGTTGACTCATTTTTAAATTTTTCTCGATTATTCTTTAATTATGAGCTAGTACTTACCGCTGTGCTGAAGATTGCTCTAATAATACAGTTTTATGTGTGAAAAAAATTATGAGAACAATAAAAATCTTTTTCATAATTATTAATATTGTGCATAAATTAAATATAATGTGGTTTTAAGTAATAAAGAAATTCATATTCCAATAATTTGAACTAATGTCAAAAGTCAGGTTTAGATTTTTTCACGTCATAAACAATAACTAGAAAATCTGAAAATAATAGACAAGAAAAATAACTGCCTGCTCATAAGAGACTTGAACGAAAATAATAATAAACATTCATAATTTTGGAAATAAATTTTTGATTTGGAGTTGGCATAACTCAATTAGTTAAGGAATTAAATTGAGTTAATTTATATATTTTTTGCAGAATTGAGTTTCGATTTAAATTACAAACTTTCAGAAACTGAGTGGCGCAGTTTTTTAAAATATTAAGTATCTTATTTAATCTTCCATGAAAAACATTCGTGTAAAACGAGTCTTTAAAATTGAAAGTTGTAAAAAAAAAATTTCTAATAACATATATGTCAACCGTTTTCTACTTTAATCTTTTTTTCCCTTCTTAAGTAAGCTTTATCTTATGTATAAAATCAAATTGTGTGCTTTATGAATTATAAATTTAACGAAGAAGCAAAACTTTTTGTTATTTCTGTACAGAATGAAAATAATGGAAAGACCAAAATTTAAGCAAAAATCAACTTTTCTACAGACTATTAATAAAAATTATATTAAGAAAGACTTCTTTTATACATGTTTCATACCATCAATTTTCATTAATGCTAAACTCTTAATACTCATTTTTAAATTTTTTCTTTTTTATTATTAAATAATGAACTAGCATTGTTTGAAAATGTGTTTGGATTTTGACTTAGAGCAGTTTTATCAAAATTTATAATAATATTTTTATTGTGAGGATTAAGTATGCAAGCAATTGAAAAAGCAGAGTCTCAATCATTAATATTATGCATAAAATTAAAGTTAATATGTATTTCATGGACTGAATAGCCGACCGGCCTGTGTAGGGGGCAGGGAATTGTCCTTGCATCAGAAAGTCTCTGGGTTCGAATCCCGGGCAAGGCATGGATGTTTCTTTCTCTCTCTGTGTGTTCTTTGTCCTTTCTCCTTTGTGTGTGAATGTGACCCGCCCTATAAACGGGTGGGTTTGTGGTTGTGTGAATGGTGTGGCAGAAGTCGAATTCTTGGCAATAGATGGCGCCACTGAAGAACAATCGCACACAACGTCTGCCTAAACAAGCATACGAATAAAAAAAAAAATGGAATGAATAAATTCAGATACTGTACACATCAATAAACTTCTATATAAGTACTAAGCAAAAAAGTAGACAAGACAAGTTGTTATTTAAAATAATTTTATTTTGTTTTATTACCGGCGTTAAACAGCCGATCCAATTCAGAGTTTAAAACTATCAATGTTCATCTCCATAGCCTTGTAGTTTTGGATTCCTGAATCAAGCATTGAGACAAACTAGCCTTCATGGAGGACCTTTATGATGCAACTAACCCGCATTTATGTTACATGGAGAGGAGAATCCTGAAAGCCACCCACGGTTAGATCGACGGTAAACGGATCTTTACCCATGATCCATTTACCACTGAGAATATAATACATTAACACTGTGGTTGGTGCGATCCAGGAGCTGAGCTCGTATCAACCAGCCACCGTTGGGATTTGAACCTGGTGCATTTCATTGGGAAGTGAACGCTCAATCCCCTGAGCCACAGCTGCTTAGTTTAAAATAGTTGAAATTTTTTTAATTAAATAATAAGAACTATTATTTCCAAAATATATTTAAAATTTTTAGTTGCCTAAAAAGCTGAATTTCACTAATTTTTATAATTTTTCTCAAAACACTACGCCTATTTTTATTTATAAATATATTTGTGCAATAATTTTTAATTTTTCTTTATTTTCATGTAATTAGTTTTAGTGTGAACTTAATGAAATTTCTTAAAAATTTTATAATCATTGCAAATTCATTGTATTTATTCTAGAAATACAATCATTGTACTTCATTTGACGATTATTGTACTTTAAATCCTAATTATTATTGAATAAAATGCCATGTTTTTTTTTCCTAGGATAAATGTAGATGTGCCAAATTATCTTGGACATGTGATGGGGAAAACATTTTGAGACATCTTATCAAACTTTTCAGCATCCCAATCGAGTTCTGTCATAGAATGCAAATGCGATGACAAAATTCACCCGGAAAATTGTGAATAATTGTGTAGAATACATGCGATTCGAATAAATCGCCACCAGCAATACGCCTCCAGGTTTTTCGCTCTAGTATGTTTGAATATATATTGAACGCTGCTTAGGACAGTAATCATAAAAAAATAACAACTCGTAATTATTAATTACTATTAATTATAATTAATTATAAATTAAGTTACTTATAACCATTATAACAACCTGCAATCAACAGAGAAAAAGAAGAAAGAAGAAAGAAAGGAGCAAAAATCTCAGCTCCTAAACTCACTGGATATCTTTTGATTGTAATAAAAAATGCATTTAAATTTAAAAACGTGCCATTCAAGAATAAAATGGTAATGAATAAATAAAAGTGTAATATGTGCACACATTATATAGTGTAGGTTTAAGAGTAATTTGCCTATTTGCTGCATATTTATTTGGGCGAAATGTCTGGCGGTAAGTTGTCTGTGAATCAGATGCTGAGATTAGAGGAAACAAAATTATCTTTGCTTGGAGCTTATACAACAACAAATCAAATCGCCACTGTACATTAACTGTATTGTTTTCAGCAACAAACGGTGTATATTTGTGACTGATGATATCTGTGTAAAATTTTAAACATGTCTGTATGTATAATCATCTTTTTAAAACATTTGTAAAAGAGTTGTAATATATGAGTATTGATGAGCTTTATAAATAGCGCACAATGCAATTTTAACATTTATTATATTACTTTGAGACTAGTCATTTTTTTTGAATGAATAGAAAAAAATTAGGCTGTCTTATACAGCTTAAATTGAACTGCTTTTTTGCAAATTTGTTTTTTGTTAATTTTTTCAATTCAAATTTCTCATTCGATAACATTTAGTTAGGCTCATTTAGTTTCAATACTTATTGCTAAGCGTTCATTGACTTAAGCATAGAGCATTGCTTTACTCATTAAAGTGATCGTAAAATTCTAAGAGTTATTGCAGTGAATATTTTTCAGAATAGAGCATGTTTCAGAATTGGTATAGGAAAAAACTACAGGGTTACCCTAAATTATTACTTGAGCTTTTAAAGATTGTTTATTCACAAGTATGCGAGGCATAAAGACACGTGATACATACAAATTTATTTACACACACTGATTTTTTGGTACTTACGACAAATGTTCACTGTGTGAGTTCGTAAACTCCCGGCACTCATTGGTGATTCAGTTTTACCAACATGTTTAATATCATATTTCTAAGAAGAAAAAATCACGTAGTATGAAGTCTGGAGACCTAGGGTGCCATAGCCAATACATAAAAGCTCTTCTCCAACTTCAGCGCTATCTTATGCTCTGCCGCCACGTGCCTAACATATAGCATGCATGTGAGCAACGAGGTAGGCTTTTAATTTGGTGAGTAAATTAATTGTTTGGTATATTTCTTGTTTTTGAGAGAAATATACCTCTAAATATAAAATGCTTTGAAACCCAACAGTATAAGAAATTAAGAAAAATATTTATGTTATATATTTATTCAAAGTGCTGGGTTTTGTAAAAGAAAATAAAAACTGAATATTTTGTATTTGTATTCTTATCATTCAATAATAATTATAATTATTATTATTTTACGATCCGCAATCTAAAATTTATTTCCAATAAATGTTTTTCTTCAATAAAGATTTCAACTCAAATATTGTGAAAATCAGGTAATCTTGAATATGAATTTTTATTAAACATTTAAAATTATAAAAATTTCGAATAATGATTTTTATTAAAATTCATGTTTAGATTACGATTAAATTTTTAAAAAAAATGAGATTAGATCTTTACATGTTTATCACACATGTAATCAGTTAAAAAAAGTGTTCAAGAAAAAATGATTTTTACTACTTAAATGGTCTTCCTTGTCAAACATTTTCAGGAAACTGATTTTTATAATTTTAGGATTAAATATTTTTCACTATTTAAAGATCTTTCAACAGTAAATAAAGAAATAAGAAGAATTTTATGTTGATAGGAATCATATCTGAGAAAAATGGACATTCTGTAAATTTTTCACACTTAAAAACCTCTTAACAACTTGTAGCCATTTCGAAAAAAAGCAGAGAAATTTTATTTTGATTCTCTTATTTTGCATAACATAATGGGCTTGTACTGTAAAAATATTTTGTACTTTTTATATTTGTACAGTGTCTTGTAATTGTTTATACATTATTTTATATGCTTTTGCTATAATTTTTATCTAGTCATATACAAATATTTGAAATAAACTAAATTATCCTAAAACTATATTTCTGTATTATTTTTGTCTTCATTATTTTGTATATCGCATTTTAAACTGCCATTGATGGTGAGCAGTTTAAGAGATTAGGTCGCTTTTATACTATAAAAAAACATTTTTGTTAAATTTTTTTCTTAATAAAAATTTGAAAAATCATCATTAAAATTCTTTGTCCTAACGTTAGATTTTATATTTTAATATATTTGAAAAAAAGGATTGTCAAAACTACCAGAATATGATACATTTTACCGTATTTCTGGTTTCATGAAACCACCACAAAGTTATTTGGTAATAATTATGGTAAAGTTAACAATAAAATATGGCATTATAATATATTGGAAAATTTAGTAAATGGGGTAAAATTTGAAATTTAATCGTGATGCCTTAGAGCTTGACATAATAACAATTTATTCGGTTGATTTTTTTTTTTTTTTTCATTTTTGTATTTTATATTTTTTACTAAATATGCGGTAATAATTATGACTTTGAAAGGGCCGGGATAGCTTCGTTGGTAATAAGTTGGACTCATGTTCGTGAGAACGGAGTATGAATCCAGGGGAAGAAGAAACCCCGTGTATTAATTGTGACTGATGCATGTTAAATCTGTGGGATATCGATCTTAGGTTCACATCAAAATTACGATTTGTGGATGAATGAATAAGCTGTGAAGTGTGTGTGTGGCTGAAATCGTAAACTTGGCTATAGATGGCGCCTCTGAAAAATTAGAAACGCATCCTCTGCTTTAAACTTGCTTGGTGTCGAAAGCTGGCTTGCTGGCATTGACAAGTGGTAATAGATACAACAACAATAATTTCGAAAACCAGAATTTTCGGTAAACGAAGAATAAGAAGAAGAGAAGAAGAATTTCATAAGAACGGAAGAATTTCCAAATGAATAGTTTAAACACCGTATATTTTTTGTTTTTAATACCAGAATTATGTTTTTTTTTTAAATTTATTTTTATTTATTTATTTTCTGCTACTAGAATTGTTATTACCATGCAGCACGGTAATTTTTCAAGAATTTTTTGCTCCTTCTAAGGTATTCATTAAAGTGCTAAAAAAGACGCTTCGTTTTGCAAATTTCCTAGCTAATCTTCAAACTACCAGTGTAATTTGCACTCTACCCACTGGACACTTGTTAAAGTTAAAATAAGATCTTTGCTGGAACAACAGCTATGTTTCCGCACGCTTAAATCGCGTAATCGCATCATTTTATTTAATTTTATTTTGTTATTTCAAAAATCAAATGACTATAGTAAAAAAACTCTCAAATTGATTGATAGAATCAATCATCAATCACTTAAAAAGTTATAATGCAAAAAACAACAGACTTAAAATAGAATGTATATATATATATATATATATATATATATATATATATATATATATATATATATATATATATATATATATATATATTTATATATATATATATATATATACTATTGCTTAAATAATTATTATAAAAATATTAAATCATACGCATATTTTTGGATTTTGGAACAAGACCTCGTTACTCTTTACTCTTTAAAATTATCCGAATTTATTACATTGGGGATTTTATCAACTTGCCAGTAAATTTAATAGTTCTTCAATAATTTATCGCATTATCCGTATTTAGTGGTACATAATTTTACTAAATCGTCAAATTTCGTGACGTATAGAGAAACATGTTTCCAAGTAAGCAGTGTAATTAAAATAAAAAGATTTTGCGAGTATAACCCAATATCAAATCTCTTCAAGGTCTAATCTAGGCAAAAGTATTTTTAAGAAATAGAAGTGATTGGCAAACAAAAGTCCTCAATAATTACCAATAAAACAAGGAAGAAAAGTGTATATATTGAATTTAACTATTTAACGTAAATATGCTAATTTGTTAGTTTGTATATGTATATATATATATATTTTCTTGACATAAGTAAACGAGGTTAATTTCATTTTATTGCAAATTTTTTCAACTATTGTTTTTTTGTTTTTTTAATTGGGAATTTTGTTTTAAATCGGTGTTGGTATGAAAAAATTCCTATGTATTTCTGGATGCCTATGTCCGTTGCCCCCTTCGTACCATCTTTCTGTACATCACTGCTCTTACCTCTTAACGGTTTACACTTAAAAAGTTAATATTGATTTGAATTGGATTCCATTCATTAAAAAGTATTTTAACTTGTCACATTAATTTTTATCCATTTATCTTTACAAATTAAGCGGGGAATTTATTGCTTCAAGAATTTTGAAAACCAATTATTTGTTTTCCTCAGAATACTATATAAATGAACTATAAGTAATATACAGGTAAGGTTATATGCATACCAAGATATACAAAATACAGAGAAAAAGATTTTTTTGTAGGTATTCTGTACTCATGTTCGCAAGGAATATAAAATATTTGCTAAAATGCCGTAGCGAAAATAGGCTGGTTAAGTTGCGAATATCCGGAAAAGAGGGGAATGCTCTAGTGGCTTCCATCAAAAATTTTGAGAATGGTAAAGAAATTAAGATTTGGTCAGATAGAAATTTTCATGGTTTAAACAGAACTTAGCTCAAAACGTATATGAAATTAAAAATAATTAATATTCAATTACAATAACATGTGGAAAGATTTCAATAAGATATCCTCAAGTGACGCAGTGTGGGTATCTCAATGCAGATTGTTGTTGAAACGTGGCATTTATTTACGTTAGCAACTATTCTTTCCATTCTATTTCGAGTAAGCCAAGCCTGCCAATTATCAATTCTCGTAAGTGAAGTATTCTCGATTCTTTCACTAAGACTTCAATTCTTTCACTATATATTTCTTACTTAACACAAAGACAGGCAAGATACCGTGTAGAACATAAACAAACTAATTATGCATCGAAGTTGCCAGGTACACAAAACAAAAATATGTTTCTATTACAATAAAATATATAAACAAATAATAAATCTAAGTTACGTAAAAGACGCAGACGAGAAAGAACTATATTTCAACGAATTCGATGTTTGATACGACACTGTATATAATTAACTACACGTTAATTAAAATTCTAACTTATATGGAGAAACTTAGCTCAACTTTAACATTTTATTTTGCTTACAAACGATCAGTTGGTGCTGACGTCCTAGGTCACATGTGTGGGTATCTGTGGTCTCCTTCTTCTTGATGTGCAAGGACCCAATTGATTAATGCAATACGGAAGAGGTTTTGTAATTACAATACTGAATACATATTTTTTGAAGCCTTGTTACAGCTGTAAAAAATGTACTCATTAGGTGATAAATAAATATTTAAGTAAAGAAAAAAAGGTGTTAGGAAATTTAAATGAATCATTATCGACGAAAACAGACCTAAACCATTAAAACCATATTACTTGATTAAAAACTTCATTCGCTTCAAAAGTCTACAAATTGGAAATAATAGTCGACATGTATCAAACGCTCAAAAATAGGCGTCCATTTTCACGATTTGAAACACATGATTGAGAAGAAACAAAAGTGATTTGAAATGCAAAACGTAAAATTTCCAACAAAAAAAAAAAAAAAAAAAAAAAAAAAAAAAATTGAAAAATGAAAGTGAGAAACAAAATTAGAAAAACCCTAGTAGCCGAGAGAGAAAAAAAAAGAAAAACAAAAAACACCACAGTGATTGAGAGGCACAAATTAGGGTAAATCCAAGGAAAAATTCAAAATAAAAATTTTATTTAATTCTCTTAAAGATTCTATTAATTTTGATAATTTCTTGGGCATTCCTTGCAATGACGACCTTGGTTACATCGGAAAAACTAAACGCGCTTTAAAATTTATACTTAAGAAACAAGATTGATATGACCGATATCAAGAATACGAGAAATTATCAATTACTACACATTGTTGGAATCTTGGGCATAAATTCAATTTCGATAATCCCAAAATTATTTTCATCCCATTCACATCAGCTAATCTTGGTGCCCAAGAATCTTGTTTTATGTTACAGGCATGTTAACGACATTTGTTCCTCTCCATAGCGTTTGCAAATGCACTTTACACTGATTAACACCCCTCGTGGTTTCTCTTGATCAGTTTTTTTATATTTTTTTCTCTCTCGGCTATTGTAGTTTTTTTTATCTTTATTTTTTTTCTAACCTTTATTTTTCCATTTTTAGTTGGCAACTTTACGTTTTATATTTCAAATCACTTTTGTTTCTTCTCATTCACTTTTGGCAAGTTTTCATGCCAGACAAGTCTTAAAAATGGGACCTTATTTTTTAACGCTTGAAACAAGACGATTGTTATTTACAATTTGTATATTTTAGAAGAAAATGAAGTTTTTCATCAAGTAATATCTTCCCGCTTCAGTTTTCTGAAAATATTATTATTATTATTATTTATTTTTTTTGGTGTCATTTATTAAACTTAAACTTGGACTTTTGGTGTTATTTATTAACCATACTTAGACTGGTTTCTGTATTATATTTTATTTTATAACCAGCTTTGAATAGCCGACACAATTACGATTATCAATGTTCAACTCTGTAGACTTATAATATTGGAATCCAACCCAGAAGACAAGGGAGCTCCTGAATCAAGAATTGATTCAAACAAGCCTTTGTGGAAGACTTTTTGATGGAACTGTCCCGCATTCCCGTTACATGGAGAGAAAAAAAGCCACGGAAACACCCCACTGGTATCCTGACGGCAATGGGATTCTAACCCCTATTCCGTCTAACACTGGGATACGAACCTGGACAACCCAATAGAGAGGTGGATGTTCTATCCACTGAGCTACCACGGGTCATTCAATAAAAATATATATGAAACAGCCGACACAATAATGAGTTTACGACTACCAATGTTCAACTCCGTAGCCTTGTAACTTTGAACTCAATCCAATAGACAAGAGAACTCCTCGATTAAGTATTGGGAGAAATTTGCCTTTGAGGAGTACTTTCTGTTGGAACTAACCCTCATTTGCGACCCCGCAGAAAGAGGAAAACCACGAAAACATTCCACTGTAAGCCTGAGGACAAGGGGACTCTAACCCTTGATACGTCTCCCACTGGGGATATTTTTGGGCAGCACAGTGGTTGGTGCGAGTCGGGTGCAAAATTCGTATAGACTAGCCATCCCTGGGGTTCGAATCTGGGTCAACCACAGCTTACAATAAATATTCTTTTTATTTACAACCTTCGTTGAACAGTCGACCCAATTTTAAGTTTACGAAAACAAATGTTCAACTCCGCAGCTTTGTAATTTTGAACCCAATGCAAGGGAACGACTGTATTAAGAATCGGAATTTTTCTTTTCAAAACTTTAAATCTTGATAGAATATATAAAAATTTAAATTTTAAAAATAAAAATCATTTTTAGTAATAAAATAGTATAAAATATTAAATTTATAATGCATTTTAAAATACACAGTGAAAAACGTAAGATATTAAATTATTATTAAAATAAAAATTTTGAACTGTCTAATAGTTGAGATAGTATTATTATCAAATAGTTTTATTTCCCTATAGTTTTGAAAGCACTTCTCAATACATTTGTGTTATCTAAGGGAAAAGTTTAAAATTTCGACAGTATACAAATGTACAATGTTACTTTCGTTCCATTTTTCCAAATCATGACATTATAGACTAGGCTATAAGGGCCAAAGATTAACTTATTCGTACATTCTTTTAATGCTCTAAAGCAAATGCCAGTGTGTAAAATTAAATACTCTCCATCATAAACAAATTTCATGAAACTTCTAACTGAAAACACATATGGGATGAAGTGGATTTGAACAAGAACTACTACGGATACTATTTTTTGTGTCTATAGCCAGATAACAAGTTGCACACAAATCGAATCATGATAACCATTACTTCTGTATAAGTTTGATTTGTTTCAGGGTACAAAGAAATTTTTTTATATCAAATTTAACGTTTTAAAGTTCCAATAAAATAACTCTTTCTAGGTGCAGTAATTTCTTTAATCAGATAACAAATAGCACACAAATCAAAACATAACAATTTGTTCACTATAAGTTGCTTTGTTTCAGGGGGCAGAAAAAAATTGTTTCCTTCAAATATTTGTTCGCTTTTATATCAGATTTAACATTATATCTGATTTTCATATCAAATTTAACGTTTTAAAGTTCCAATCAAATAACTCTTTCTAGGTGCAGCAATTTCTCTAGTCAGATAACAAATTGTACACAAAGCGAAACATGTTAACCATTTGTTAGCTATAAGTTGCTTTGTCTGAAAGGACAATGAAAAAATTTGATTCCTTCAAAAATTTAATTTCTTGCCTTTATATCAGATCTAACATTATATCAGGCTTTAACGCTTAAAAGTCTCAATCAAATAACTCTTTCTAGGGGCAGAAAAAATAGCACACAAATAGGAGCATGATAACCATTTGTCCGCTATAAGTTGCTTTGTTTCGGGGGACAAAGAAAAAAATTCATTTCTTCAAAAATTTATTCCTTGCTTTATATCAGATTTCACGTCCCAATCGTATAACTCTTTCTTGGTGCGATAATTTCGCTAGTCCGATGGCAAATTACACACAAATCGAAGTATAATAATCATTTGTTTATTATGTGTCACTATATTTCTGGGGATTAAGAAAAAACTTGATTCCTTCAGAAATTTAACCTCTTGCTCTTATGTCAGATTTAACGTCCAATTGATTAATTCTTTCTAGGTGGTGCATTAATTTCAATAGTCGGAAAACAAGTTGCACACAAATCAAAATAGGATAACTATTTGTTTGCTAAGTGTCATTGCATTTCAAAGTACAAAAAAAATTGATTCATTCAGAAATTTAATTGTTTGCATTAGTATCGGATCTAACGCCTCAATCGAATTGCTATTTATAGGGAGGGAAGTTTTTATGTATTTGTGTAAATTTCATTAAATATTTTTTATGATAAGAATATTTAATGGAAAGTAAAAAGAAAGCTCTAGGAACATAAACTTTTGAAGAAGTGGTTACCTTATGACTGCTATTGAGCTACATAAAAAATAAGAAAAATCTTAACAAATTTTGAATCGTTAGCAAAATTTAGCAATAGCAATATCTTCAACTCAGTAGCAATATCTTCAACTTGGAAGTTGAAGATATTGCTACTGAGAATTAGAATAGCGCTAAGAAGGTCTTTCTTCAATTTAAAGAATACCGGACCAATATATAACAAAAACCGGCCATTAAACTGAAAAAAAAAATAATAAATAGGGAATATCAGTCAAAAGTATTCTGGGCAATGGCGATAATAAAACATTTGTATGAAGAATTTCCTGCAATAGCCCTCCACCTTACGAAAACAACAGTGTTGGAAATAATAAATAGTGTACACTATATACGTTGAAGTAGCCCACACATTCCTCTTATTAATCCAGTTACTTTTAAGAAGAAAAAAAAATAGGAATCTGATTGTTTTGAATCTGGATTACACTTAGATTGGTGTTGTTTCTTTTTTAGTAAAAATGTCCATATGTGGCCTTTTTAGAGTATATCGATTACCAATGTCAACTGTTCGAGTAATAACATATCGCCATCCTATTCTTCTGATCTAACCCTATGTGATTCTTTATTATGAAGCAATATTATAGTCTGAGCTTGAAACTTCCATCCAGTTGATCATCATGAGGATCGGGTTTTTACTCTGCAGAATTTTGTTATTATGCTGTGCTGCATCATAGCCGTTGATGGTAAGCTACTGATATGTAATCAAAGCTTGCATAAAACTTAAATCCAATAAGTCTCAAAATTATTTTTTATTTCTTTTCACTCCGTTAATTTAGAACTAATAATCTGTAATAATATTTCCCCCATAATTTGTAAAACTTTTTCGATTGTAAAAATGTTTATAAACACAAACATTTGTTGCACCAGACAGAGCACACGAATTCAAACTTAGTGATGTTTTATTAACATTGCTTTCTCATTAAAAATGTTCTAATAATCAACGGTTTTTAAAGCACAAACACATTTTGCATCAGATGAAACATTTAAATTCAAAACTAGCAAACCATATGTTAGAATTGACCCAAAAATTGTGAAAACGGATTCTCTAGTAAAGAAAATACATTTTCCCGCTGATAAGATGAATACTGATCTTTCTCCCATAAATTTAACATATCTATAACTCGCCAACACAGATTTCGTTTCCTTTTGAAGGTATTCTATAAATTTTCTTGAATCATTTATAACACTCTGTAGCTCGATGGGTAACTGAGAACAAATTAAAAGCAATGAGATCAGGTACACAGTTACAAACAATATTATGACACTTTGATCAAAAACATCTACAGGTTCCACCGGATTCGATTTGCCACTATTCGTAAAAGCGATTCCCAGCTCGGTAAAGAGGGTTAGTGAAGACGATATCACAAAGAAAAATGAAGCTTTAGAGAAAATATTTTGTATTTCTTCAACTGAATCTGCAATATTTAAGTACGCTTTGATGGTTTCTTTTGCTGGTTGGTTTGAGTTTGAATTCATTTCAGTAGTTTCAGCGGGAATGGATATGTGTGTCTTATAGCTACGGAGAATTTTGCACATATTGTAACTTATTGAGCAATACAAAACTGTGAATATTCCTGGTGCAATTTGTTGCAAAGTACACAACGCCAGGCGCTTGAACACGCAAAGAGTATACAAAATCGAGCGATCTGACGTATTGTTTGGATTAAAAAATAGTGAAGTAAAGTAAGTGAAGTTATTCTTAGAATCCAAATATGCGAGCCAGATAGAATATTCTATACATGCAAGTAAAATTGTAAATAATGCTATAAACCCAAATGGGAAGCCATTTTTGAAGTGCGTCTTAATGTTCTTTAATTCATAACTCAAGGTAGAAATTAGAAGTTTTATTTTATTCTGTTTGTTGCATAATTCAATCCACATTAACATAAGGAGAGAGTTACTAAAAAAATACGATAAATCCTGTTTGACACTTAATTTTCCATTATAAAACCCATTAAAAACAGGAATCAGAATTTCCGCAATGTAGATTATTAATAAACATATAGGAAATAAATATTTAAAGAATCGGCGTGTTAATCTAATTTTTGACCTAGAATCCTTGACGCAGACATCGATTCCACAGATTCTCAAAGCTATGATAAGAGGTTTTCCGATCACAAAATTTGCCATTTTCTTTTAATTCACTTGATTCCAATTGGAAACTTATCTCTAAAAACTACGAGTGTATTTTAAGCTTGAAGCTAGAGAATAATATTTTTTAAAGTGCTATTTTTTTTAACATTTCAAATACCAAGTAAAAAACATTTTTGGTGTACAAAAGAGAAAAAAAAAACTCAACAATTGACGCGTTTAGAAAAGCATGCATTAGAGTCGACGTTAAAAATCGAAAAAGCATTCAATGCTAAAATAGATTTAATGCGAGTCAATTGATTGAAAAGTCATATTGACTGTTCAGCTACATCACTAAGAAAAACCCAAATAATTTGAAACCATGGATACAACAATGAATGATAAAAAGCTTTTTACTTTAAACAATCTTAAATTCGAGTTCACTCTAAAATCAATAGAACACAATTTGAAGTTAAATTTATCGAAAAAGCTACGTATACAGATAAAAAAAAATTAATTAGTGAATTAAACTTAATTCTATTCAGCTTTAAAGTTTTAAGAACATTTTTTAGGAAATAATAAAATAAGTTTGATTATATATCAGTAGATGTTATTTCATTCCACAATATTGACGTGTTAACAAAATTCAATAAAATAAATGTGTAAAGCGTGAAGTAAATCAAAGTACAGTTTGATAGTTTTCGACAAAAAAACTTGTTCTGCGAATATTGATGTTTTCACTTTTAAATTAACACCATTCTCTGTTTCACTTTTTGTAAGTATTTTAGAAAAGTAATTATAAATAGTCGGTTCCGTCTCTTCTGCACTCGCTTCACTCACCCCTAGGATAATTTTGTTAAGTTTTTTTTATATTATTTTCATTCTTTTGATATAGAATTTCGATTAACAGATTAGTTTTTCAACTTTACTGAAATACAATTTAAACATAATTTTTGTATTAACATTGCTACTTATTCCTCAATCTTTTTCCTTTTTTTTACATAGATCTTTTTTGTTTTTAAGTTACCATTAGAACTCTTAACGTATTTCCCGCATTTTCCTATTAAGAAATTATTAAATACTTTCAATTTTACAGTTTAATTATTTTGATTGCTAGAAACTAATATTTTTGATTACTGGTATTTTTCATCAAAGGGATGATAATGTAAAAGTACCAAAAGTTACAACTTGATATTGTTTTAGAATTTTAAATTGTTATTTTGTATTCATTATTTAAACACAGTTTTATATAAAAGTTGTATAAAAGTAAATATAACTTTAAAATGTATATAGAACAAGTTTTCCATTTTATAATTGTAAACATTAACTAAGTATCTTAGTCATAAAAATTTTGTATCACGGTAATGTCATGTAATTACCTTAGCCCTTATAATTATTCACACCTTATATCTAATCTGAGTTAACATTTTGGTTCGTTATTACAATATGATAAAGAAACAATACGTTTAATTTTAAATCTTCAATTTTTAATAAAAATTAAAAATGTAATAATAGTAGTAAATAATTTTAAGAAAGAATGATAAATAAACATTACTAGTAATATATTGTTACGAAATAGATGAATAAATTAATTACAGGTAAACAGCGTTGTAATTTTTTTTACTTATGCATGCCGATGACAGTGGGAGTTATATCTTCTATGCTCATTAATGATTCTTTAATGAGATTTTTCTATCTTATCGAAGTGTACAAAACGGTAAGACTATAATTAGCTTTTTATAATGTAGATACGTTACGTTAAAAATGTAATAAACGGGTGACTGTGCATAATTATTAGAGGTTATACATAAACTTCATTACAATTGGTAAATGTGATATCATTATTGAAAGTTATAAATAAACAAATAACTTAAAAATAGCTAAAATTTTCGTATTAAGAAATAGAAAAAAATCCTGATGGTAGCTAAAACTTGTGATATTTTTCTTAAATTAGGGAATACCGGGCAATGGCGCGTAACTTTAAGAAACATCAGTGTAGGAAATACTGGGAAATAGTCCTTTAACTTATTAAAACAATAGTACGAAAATACTGAGCAAATGTACAAGGAACAATAGCTGGAATGATGGAATATTGTTCCAGTTAATCCAGTAATTTTCATACAATGACCAGATATTTTGGTAAATAAAATGAAAAAAAATCCCTTTTATTGCCCTGGCTTATATTTCTCCATACTTATATTTTTTAATGATAAGAGTAACCATCTTGTATACATTTATCTGATATATTCTACTTTGATATTTTTCTTAATATATCCTATGTAAGAAATGAAAAGAACACTTCAGTTAAAAAGAAAAAAAATGAATAAAGGAAAGAAAACGCTCCTATGTATGGATTATGAGGAGAGTATCAGAGAATAAAAGGGGTATAAAATGGAACCTTGCTAAATATCTTTCTGATCTTGATTTTACAGACGACTTATGTTTATTGACCCACTACCTACAAGACATGCAAACAAACATTTTAAACGTAGAGGAAAAGAAAATGATGCTTGAATAATTATTACAAAAATATTATATAATATTTATTTTTTGGAACTAAAACCTCGTTAATCTATAAAATTATCTGAATTGATTACATTGGGGATTTTATGAACTAGCCGATAAATCTAATAATTCTTCAATAATTAATCACACTAACCGTATTTAGTTTTACATAATCATATTAAATTACTGAATAAATCATATTTTTCGTGATATATAGATAAACATATTTTCAAGTAAGCAGAGTAATAAAAATAAAAAGATATTGCGAGTATGAAAAATCTCATATCTCGTCAAGGTATAGTTTAGGCCAGGGGAGGCAACGCGGCGCCCGCGGGCGCCATGACGCCCCCGATCGATTTTTAATGCGCCCTCGCTGGACTAATGTAAATGTATGATAGCCAGAGTTATTTACTTACTCTTGTCAAACGGCGATATACAGCATGTAGTCAGTTGAGTTTAGGATTGTGCATAGATTAGCAGTTTGCTAACCTTGAGCGTATCTAATAACACGCACGTATTTTTTGTTAGTGTGTGATCGTAATTCGAATAGACCATGCATAGACCGTGCATTTAAAACTACCAAGTAATCCGAAATAATTCTTTTCTTTCAAAACCCTTTGTTGAAAGCGATGAACTGGATCCTAAATTAAACAGTGATCTAGTTTGGATGGGTGATCTAGTTTCGCTACTGATGTAGTTTCTGACGCATCAGCTAGGTTAACTGTGACTGTATTGTAACTTGTCGTTTTAGTTTCAGTTTGCTTTTATGTTTGAGCTTCTGATTGTTTATCTTTGGTATAATGCTTCTTTGCTATGCTTTCGTTATGTTTTAAATAATAAACGTTGTTAAGTTTAATAACGTTGTGTTTCTTTTTAAAATAGAGTTGTTATAGTTCTAGTTTTTTGTGTTTTAACACCCTTCATGGAAAAATGTAAAAGAAAAAGAACATATTATTTTAACGATGAATGGGAATATCTATATTGTTTCGTTGATTACAAAGGGAAGTGTATTTGTTTGTTGTGTAATAATAGTGTTGCGATTTCCAAGAAAAGTAATATTGAGCGACATTTTAAGACCGTTCATACCAATTTTGATAGTGACTATCCAATGAACTCTGAAATTAGAAGAAAAAAAATTATTTCTTTAAAATCTTCAATAACTAACCAGCAAAGTTTTTTTACTAAACCACTGCAACAACATAAAGCAGCAAAGATCGCGTCATATAAAATATCGCATTTGCTAGCTAAGAATAAAAAACCATTTACAGGTGGAGAATTTGTGAAAGAAGCCATGTTAGAAGCTGCCGATTCACTTTTTGAAGAATTCAAAAATAAAAAGAAAATAGTTTCAGCTATAAACACGTTGCAATTATCAGCACGAACTGTTACTAGAAGAATTGAAGTAATTGCGGAGAATTTGGAGGCAGGATTAGCAAATGATATGGAAAATTGTATTTTCTTTTCGCTACAGATGGATGAATCGACAAACGTGACAAATATATCACAATTAGCAATTTGCGTGAAGATGGTATTTTCTGATTTTACAACAAAAGAAGAATTCCTTAAAGTTCTGCCATTAAAAGGAAGCACCAGAGGAGAAGATATCTTTTCTACTTTTAAAAAGTATATAACAGATGTAAAATTACCTGTACAAAAGT
Organism: Parasteatoda lunata; assembly: GCA_949128135.1. NCBI lineage: Eukaryota > Metazoa > Arthropoda > Arachnida > Araneae > Theridiidae > Parasteatoda > Parasteatoda lunata. The sequence goes on along the minus strand of OX421970.1, from coordinate 83,558,304 downwards.
TATCGTCAATTACAACAGACGGGGCACCAGCGATGACTGGTAAGAAAAAAGGATTTATTGCCTTATGTAGACAGGATTCCTAATTCCCGAAATTTATTTCTTATCATTGCCTCATACACCAGGAAATGTTATGCGCAAAAACAATCGGTTTTCAACACGTATTTACGATAGTAACAAAAATTATTAATTCCATAAGATCGGGAGCTATGCAACACAGATTGTTTAAATTACTTTTAGAAGATGAGCACGTTCAGTTCAAAGATCTTCTTTTACATACTGAAGTGAGGTGGCTGAGCAGAGGTAAAATACTTGAGCGGTTTATCATGGTTTTGCCACAAATAAAGGAATTTATTGCATCAAGAGGCGAATTTTACGAACAATTAGAAAATAAGGATTGGCTAATCGTCCTCGGATTTCTGACAGATATAACGGCCAAGTTGAATGAATTAAATTTAAAAATACAAGGGAAAAATCAGCATATCGCTGACATGATTAGTGCAGTAAATGCATTCAAATGCAAGTTAGTGTTGTTGAAATCCCCTCTATTGAAAAAATAATTATCACTTTTCCCAAATATAAAATATACTGTTGAGAGTTTAAATTTGAATAATGAAAATTTTACTGCTACATCATATTTAGAAATTATAGATAAGCTAATAGAAGAGTTTTCTTCTAGATTTGAAGATTTTGCAGCATTAGAACTCGTTCTAAGATTTTTCATAAATCCATTCAATGTTACTGAAGATGATGTCCTTGAAATAGTTTCAGTGTATTTCGAGCTTCATAATATCGAAAACCTAGAATTAGAAATAATAAACTTGCAAAGTGATATTATTTTAAAAGCGCATAGTAATGATAAAATTTTTTGGAACTTAGTCGATGAAAATAAGTATCCTATTTTAAGGAAATGTGCGCTAAAAATTTATTCATACTGTGCAACAACATACAATTGCGAGTCTTTGTTCTCAAATATGAAATATTTGAAATCAAAATACCTTACAAAGCTTAATGACTCACATTTAGATAATTATTTAAGGACCGGGAACTCTAAATATATCCCCAATTATAAGAAATTAGCTGAAAATATGGACACCCAAGTTTCACACTGAATTATATGTATCATTATGTATGACACCAACAAAATAAAGTTATAAAAAATCTGTTTTTTTTAATGCCTATTTATACCTGTTGATTATCTGTAAAATATGCGCCCTCGATGATTTTCAAATTTAGTATTGCGCCCTTAAGGACAAACAGGTTGCCAACCCTGGTTTAGGCAAAAGTATTTTTGAAAAATAGAAGTGATTGGCAAGCAAATGTCCTCAATAATCACCAATAAAACAAGGAATTTAACTTAAATATACTAATTTGTTTCGGTATGGAACAAATAGGCAGATACGTTAATTAGTAAACACAATATTTAAAGTTAGCTTTCATTAAGGAGCGAATTTATTGCCATAGTACTTTTTAAAAACACCATACGTTTTCACATTTTTTAGACTGTTGTTGTTTCGAATCACTTCATTTGCTGATACCAGCAAACTTGCTTGGTAAAACTAAGCAAATTTAAGGCAGAGGGGGCGTTTCTTTTTTTTCAGTGGCGCCGTCTATGGCCAAGAATACGACTTTAGCCACACGTGAGTCACAGCCCGTTTATAGGGCGGACCCATTCATGCACTCATTCATTCATCCACATTTCCTAATTTTGACCTGAAACAGAGAACGATCAATTTTCACTTCAGTACCCCCAGAGGCATTGATTTGCCATGGGAGCTTGGAGGACTTTGTGACTGACAGATTTAACGTGAACCAGTCATCATTTACACCACATTGAGTCTTCACCCGGCGGGAATTGAACTCACGACGTCTTGGACATGGGCTTAACGTGCCACCAACCAGGCTATCCCGGCCCATTATTTTTAGTATGTTAAAATATATAGTAGAGCCATGGTTGTTCAAAGAATAGAGATTTCGCCTTCCAATATGGTGAGCCGAGTTCGAACCCCAGCGATGGCTGGTCGATACGAATTCCACACCCAGCCCGCACCAACCACAGTGCTGACGGAAAATATAATCAGTGGTAGACGGATCATGGGTTAAAGTCCTCTGGTCGTCAGGCTAACCGTGTGGAGGTTTTCGGGGTTTTTATCACCATGTAACGCAAATGTGGGTCAGTTCCATCAACAAGTCCTCCACGAAGGCAAATTTTTCCCCAATATTTGATCCAAGAATTCAATAGTCTTCCAGAGTGGGTTCAAAATTACAATGCTACGGAGTTAAACATTAGTAGTCTGAAACGCAAAAATTGGGTCAGCTGTTCAACGATAGTTATAAAATAAAATAAAATATATAGTAACAATAAGCAGTAAAATTCTTTTAAACCAACATATTTTGTCCACCTTATCCATTTTTGTAAAATCTATTTGAAATAATTCCAAGTATCGCCCAATATTAGATAACACCAGAAAATTGGTAAAATCTAACGTTATTTTGCACAACTTTTATTATTAGAAAGATACAAGAGGTCGCTGTTTGCTCTGCATATTACATGCTCTGCATATTTTGCTTTAGCATTGATGTTATACAATAATAGATTTTGTATTTTCTGATATTATCTAGTATTCTTTTTATTTTTTGGGGTAAGTAAGAGGAAGATTTCGATGGTTGTAGAATAATTCTGCAATATAATTTTACTTAATTTTATGTATTGCTCTGAAGCAGTAAGACATGGAACAATAGTTTTAGAATGTCCTTCCATGCATTACTTAAAAACACAGAAATACTAAAAAAAAACTATATTACCGAATTCTGCTACCATCAATTTTACTTCAAAGTATTTCTTATGTTCAGCTGACTTTTTTGAATATTTCAAATTTACTTAAGAAATAATACTATATAACAACTTTTGTTGATATTTATTTTTTTCTTCATACAATGGATTTTCTGACGAATATTATATCATTAAGTCTTTAATTTTAAAATGTATTCTTAATTTTTTTTTTTAAAGAATGAGCTTATGTTATCAAATTCTCAATTGAATTTTTTTAGTTTGTAAAACATATTTTATAAAAGTTGTAACTTAAAGCCATTTGTAATTTCACAATTATCATTCATTACTTATATTCTGAAATTATATAATAAAAAAACCACAATACATAATTGCAAAGTTAAATTTAGATTCGAATTGAGTTGAAAATTTACCTTAAATTTTTTTTTCTTTTAAAATATAACTATGTCATTCATTTTCAAAAATATTACATTAAAATAATATCTCGAATTTTTAAATTGTTATTTTTTTGTAAGAATTGAGACAATTAAGAAACTTTGAAAATGATCAAATTACTTACTTGCATAGATTTTTTCACTTCTTTTTTCACTGAAAGGCCGTGTGAAAAAGCGGAGAGTGCCATATATGCAAGAAGAGAGTTGAACGGCTGTTACTGGTAAATTATGATTTTTATCTTAAAAATTGTTATATTATTTGTCCATAAGAGTATTAAATTTGGAGATGTTTGAAGTTTTACACATAAAAACCGAATCTGCTGATTGCCAGAGACTGATGGTATGTAATAATTGAATAAAATAAAAAAAACTATGCATTATGTGCTGCCAAGGGCGCCGACTGAATAATATAAAAGAGGGAGCAACCCTCTAACAAACTACCCCCCCCCCCAAATAATTTTTTTAAAATATTCTGTTATTACATTTTGTTTTGTTTTTACATATACTTTCATCTGTTAATTTTTTCAAGATACATTTCTTCATTGTGAACAAAATATTTAAAAACAAAGTACGAATTTCTTGTACTTGCAAATTTTGTCACGAGAAACTGTATTGATGGCGCTGGCATAGTTACTGACTTTGAAACACAAATAGCTACAAACAGTAGTTTCGAATACTAACGTGTTTGTGCAAGCTTAACATTGGTATTTATTGTGCTGATAAAGTTTTACAGTTGTGAGAAGTCAATTTGTGTTATACACATTTGTGTTATACACATTTGTTAAAAACTAAATAACTAATGGAAAATATAATATTACTTATATTTTATTAAATGAAATTTAAAAATATAGCTTAGATATCTGCCAAGTTTGTGCATGCTCAGTGTACATAAGAAAAGAATCAAAGATGACTCGGAATTCATTGAAAGAGTTATAAACAGATTTGGGCAACAAACAAGACGATTACAGTTCTTGTTTGATTAAACAATTTTTTTAATTGTTATGTATCAATAATTACTTAATTATTTGTTTTTCAATAAAAATATGTTTAATAAAAATTTTTTATAACAAAATTGTTTTTCTGTATCTCTTTAATTGTTAAAAAAAAAAGAAGCCAGGGGGTGCCAAACATTAACATTCGAGTTTTGTTCCAGTTTAAATGAAGGTGTTTTAAATTATTATTTTTTTGAAAATAGAGAACCAAAAGTCGTAAACAATAAATATTTTTAATAGTGTGAATTGTTAAATTGAGGAAACTGAGATGAGCACAGTAGGCCTTGGCCTTCTATGGGCTGTCGCGCCGTTGAGAGAAAATTGTTAAATTGGTGAATGGCAAATATTTTTAATGGTGCTCTGCTACTCTTTTTTATTCATTCGAAAATTCTTTGAAACCATCGTGTACTTTGTGTGTAGCTTTCAATTTCAATTTCAAATTATCTTTATTTAAAATGTGTAATGATTGAGATTATAGTCCCCTAAGGCCTAAAATAGTGTTTTTATTGTACTTAATAATAAATTAAACCTTAAATTCTCGGCGTTGCAGATCAGCAATACAAACTTTTATCTCAAAGCAATAGACGATCGCAACGCTATTAAAATCAAGCCTGAAACTGACGTACTTCCTTCTTCTATGCCTCTCCAGACGCTAAAGGTGAAAGCATGGGAAGTGTTGTCATAGGTAGAGGGTTCTGCTATACTACAAGTGTAACCATTTCGATAGCCAATACTTGCTTATTCATAAAGACATTATGTCCCGCAGTGGACTGATCGTTAAGACACAGTTCCCAGCAGATCACCGAAGTCAAGCATCACTGGCTGAGTTTAGTGTGTGGGTGGGTGACCACTTGTATCTGTCTGTGTAGAGACCGAGGGTGTGCGGTATTGGTTCTCGTTAAACTGTTCTACCGTAAAGTGCTCGACTTCGCGTGCATGTCGTCGGGCTACCGAAGCGGAGGAGGCATCTCTTTTGCAAAGGATCATAATTGTGATGCCATGTCTTCTTATCGTTTTCAGGGATGTTTCTCAGACAGTCGCCAATAGCCCATTAGGCAGCTCTAGTGTGACGTAAATGAACTACAACAACATCTTAACAACGTATTTCCAAAGAGTCACGAAAAAACATCTACATGCAAACTCCGGCAAAGTGTTCTTTCGTGACTCTCCAGGTGGGGAAGGTAGCTTCGCGGCTGTTGGGGTTCGTTTGAGTGGGGATAGGATTGATTGTTAACATCAATTAGTTTCTTTAACAATAATTGCGTTGCTGAAAAGTCTTTTCCTAAGGTTGCTATTCTTAAATTTAAAAATTGCAGATATTGCTCTTAGAGAAAGCGTCAAACACCAAATTTTATCTACTAATGCAAATTTGACATTGAAAGATTGGCGATCGCAACACTCGAATACGCCATCTGGGGAGAGACCGGTTTCATGCCTTTAGCCCTTCTCCCTTCCCTCGCCTCCTCTTTTCAGTTGTATAAGAATGTTCTACGATATTTTCTCTTTTCTTAATATTTTACCTTTTTACTAAATAAAAATATTTTTTAAAATTCCTGTGATACTTTTCCTTAGAACTATGTTTAATGTAGTTTTCAGTTCCATATAGTTTTCCAACTTAAAAGATTTTAATCTGTATGAAAATCAAGAGAGAAAGTAACGTACTTCCTTCCTCTATGACTTTCCACACGCTAATGGGAAAGCATGTGAAGTGTTGCCATAGGTAGAGCGTTCTGCTCTACGCTACCTGCAGCCCATTTCGATCGCCAATACTGTTTTAAAGACATCAGATGCTTATTTTTAATTTCTAGTGAGTTAGGTCAAAGTGTACAATAAGATGTTAGTTCTATTGAGTTAGGTCAAAGCGTGCAATAAGATATAAGAATCTATTTGAAGAATTTGTTCATTAATGGAATCGAATTTGTTTTGTTGTGCCGGTCATATAGTAAAAATTGGTAAAAATACAAGGTTGTCGAATAAAAAAGATTATTCCCCTTTACCTAGTTATCTTTTATAACTTTTAAATAATGGGTGTAAAGCGTGGCTTAGATTCTAATGAAAATCTAAATGAAAGAATAACTGAAGATGAAGCAGCTTTGTATGATCGACAAATTCGTTTGTGGGGTTTGGACTGTCAAAAACGGTGAGATATTTAAAGCTTAGCTTGAAGTTCATCAAATGAACAATTAATATTTACCAAAAGAAATTTTTTAAAAATAGTGTCACCAAGTTTTATTATTATTATACGTTGTTGCTATTTTGTATTTGCAATTGAAAGTTCTCTGATTTATTTCTTATTAGAATTTCATTTACTTATTAGAATTTATTTCTTAGTAGAGTACCGTCAAATGGGATCAAGGCCTGATTTATCATAACAGCTGAGAGGCCCAAGCCTAGAGCCCCTTCCCCTAAATGTTATAAATATATTTTGTTTGTGTTTTTCCTTTAGAATATTTTTATAGGAAAAAGAGTTAATAAGAATTGAAATAAGTATTACTTTAAAAATACTTATACACCGTAATTTTCTTATGTTATAAATAATTTAAAAATCTTCGTAACTAAGCAAGATGTAAATTTGGTTTAAAGTAGCAACTAGGGGGCCCCTGACAGTTCTTTTTAAATTCAAGTAAAAGTGTTGGAGATATTTCTGTATCGTAATATGTCACGCCAACTACAATCGCCAAAACATTAACTATTTTGTCCCGCACTTGCCTTTATGTCCAATTGCAAGCTCATCTTCAAATGTTCACTTCCCCTCTTTCGCATTCGTGTCTCCCATCAAAATTAGAATATTGTGCTCAAGGACTTTGTCTAGTGTTTTTACTTCCAAATCAGTAGCATAACTTGGTGCATACATCTCTTTAATTGTAAATTTTTTTACTTAGAGTAGAAGTTTGCTCTTATGATTCTGCTAGCTACTCCTTTTTTGTAATTTGTTTCATTACCTGAGATGATTATATGGCAATTGGCATTTGTTTTTATTTCACTATAGCCAATCCATCTCAACTCTGCAACTCTCAATATTTCAATACAATAGTTGCTTATTTCATTTTTGACCTATCTTGTCTTCCCAATTTAGAACTTTGTGCACACATTTCATGTTCCAATGTTAATTTGATATTAGGCTTAGTGAGTGTCCTCAACCGTGAGTGATTGTTTTATGACTTTGGCTTACTGATATCATAGATTCCTCTACAATAGAGTAGTTGTCTGCTGAGGCATCACAGATTACAGCATTTTGACCTGATGAGGATAGGGCTTTACTTGTAGTTTCTTTAAATGATGCTTTTGCTTCATGGATGGGTGTTAAGCCTTTTGCACAAGTTTTCTCTTTTAGCTGGGCTGACATGGCATGGGCTAAAGACTTATTATTAGCCAGTAAATTAGCCAAATATCAAAATTATTAGCTAAATTTAAAAAGCCATAGCCAAATGCAGATCTTGACAATTTTATATGATTAATTTTTTTCCTTCGAAAACTTCAAATCAGAATACAAATTTACTATAAATTGAACTATTTTGTAAAATAGATCCAAATCAAGATTCAGTTTATAGTTGGGGAGAAGAAAATGAGCAATAAATTAGAAAAAGGGTGATAAATGTAATTATTTTTTTAAAATCGTTTTTGAGTAAAAGAAATAGGAATAGATTGGGATTAATTTTTGATAATTTCTTCGGCTAGAGCAGTAGTAATGTAAGGTTGAACCTAAAGCGACATTTGAGATTTTTTTTAGTTTTTGACTATTTTTTAAATCAAAATACATTTCATTTTAAACAAAATGTTGCATTTTTGAAAGCTTTTTTTCTGATAAAATAATTTTTACTGTCTTACTTATACGATCGGATTGTTACCATTCAGAAAAAAGGAAAAAAAAAGGATTGTAGTAGAGAATAAGTTATATAATTAAATTCCACTTTATTCTGTTTAATTGGCTTTTTTACTTCTCATAGAGATATTTTTAATGAAATTTAGGTGGGACTTAATATGTTAACTGAGTGCATGGAGGTTATACTATATATCTTTGAAGATTAATAATCTGTGAAGTTATATATTGATAAACAAAGAACCAAATTTTCTACAAAAATAATGGGATGCAAAATGCATCTTGCTACACTATCTGTTTTATTGACATAAACGAGGGAAAAGAATTTCGTCTGGGATATTGTGTGATCCGGCACTGATGTTGATCTTTATTTTACAATTGTTTGTATCATGCATAAATAATCTCTTGTTGCTTACATTATCTGGAGTTAATATAATTAATGAGAGAAACAATTTTGTCAAAATAGCAAATCAGGGAAAATAATTTCCTTACTGCAGATCGCATGATTCGGCAATGAATGTGTTAATCTTTATTTTACGATAGTTTGTATCATGCTTCGATAATATCTTGTTGCTTACATTCTCTGGAGTTAATATAATTGGTTTTAATTGGTTAGTAACATATCTAACGGAAATGATCGAATTAAAATAATAGAATTTGTCCAGAAAAAGGCTTTAGTGTAATTTTTAGAATTGAGGGGAAGATATTTATTTTTCTTTTCAGTAGGAAAATCGTTTGCTAATAAATTCATCAAAACATAATTTTAATGTGTTTTGTCATATTTTCTATTTTATCGCATTTGTTTTGTAATAACTGTATTTAGATCAGCTTACTGAGAAAAGCACCAAACCTACCAAATATTTACACATTTTCCGGATGATCCAATAAAGTCAATTTTATTGTGGGGCTATCTAATTTGATATTAAAGTATATTATAGTACGATATTATGTCTCATAAATGTAATTTTGATTTTAAATTATTTATTTTTCTTTCATTTTTTTAGTTTACGAGAAGCTAGAATACTTATTATTGGTCTCAATGGCTTAGGTGTTGAAGTAGTGAAGAATTTGACTTTAAGTGGGGTGAAATCAGTTACTATTATGGATGAAACACCTGTAAGTTTTTTTCATAAAATTTTTTTGATATTCTGTTTTGATTACATTTGAAATACTGTAACTTTCTATCAATATCAGATTTTTCGGTTTTTGATTTTAATTTGTTAATTATCCATTATTTCTTTTTGGTTCTGTGTTAAGATAAAAATAAATAGTTAAAATTCGTAACAGATTATTTTAGACACTAGTTTAAAATACTATCGTCAGATATAGAAATTTTTTTAGAGGTTTAAAAAAAATTAAGATTTTTGGAAAGTTTTTTTTAAATGCTATTTTTTGTGAAAATAGAAATTTTTCTACTAGGAATTTTTTTAAGGGTGCTAATGAACAGTAGTAAAATTGAACTAGTTAATGTTAGATTCTACAAAACTTTACTCTTCTGACCATTAAATATTATGACTGGTTGAAGTTATAGTATTGTTGGATATTTTTATCAACTAGAGTTTACTAGTTCCTCCCTTAATTCTTTTTTGTATGATGTAATAAATTTAACAGTTGTGACAGTTTTTTTTAAAAATATAAGTTAAGTACTCAATTTTCTGTATTAATAGATACCTAAAATTGTTAGTAATATTTGTGCTGGATTTTTATTTTTCATTTAAAGAGTTTTTATTTGTATAGGTGTCTGAATTAGATTACTCAGCTCAATATTTTGTTGTTGGCAGTGCAACTGGCAGTACAGTAAGTATGAAACAGATATCTGTTTGAGTCAACATAATTTTCCCCAATTTACAGGGTTTTAATTTTTCCCTGTGTTTTTATATTTTTTTTATATTTTATTAATTCCATAATTACTGATATATAAGCAGTTTTTATGTTATTGAGTTTAATTTTTTTAGGGGGTGGATGGGCATTTCATTTTTTTTTTTATATACTGTGCTAGTGATTTTAATTGCTTTTTGTTATTAATTTTAACTAAAACATTTTTATTTAAGATGTAATCTGTCTTTGTACTAAATAAAATAATTGCATCAACACTTTATCTGTCAGGTATTGTTATTTTAATGTGTTCCATTTTCTTTTGTTAGTTTTTAAAAAAACTTCATCAAATATATATAGCATGCAGTAGATTTTGGTGTAAATTTAGATAATACACATATACCTGTGGAAAAGTTATTGATGATGTTCCTATGCCAAATGAAATACCTATGTTATGAACTTATCTATAACAAATTAATTTATGCATTGTGCATCTATCTTGGTTTAAAACTTATATTCTGTATGAGCTCCTCTGAGCGAGTTACCTTCTCCTAAGTAAATATGAGTTTTCTGCCTATTGATGCTTAGTAGTTTTTTTTTTCTCCATCAAACTTGACTTGACCAGCCTAACCAGTGTACATAATATTTTATTACATAATACATGTTATGGTACACATTAAAATTATTAATTGCCATCTATAACACCCTAAAATTAATTGGGCTCATTACCCCATAATCATTGAAAATTAGTATTTATTAAAATTAGGTGAAGAAATCCTAAAATAATAGTAGTAAATAGATACAAACAAATACAACATACAAATTAAAATTTTGAGACCAAATAAGTAAATAAATGAGGAAAACAGAGAATGTAAGAACCAACAAAATATTATATTAAAAAATTAATCATAAAATTCTAAATAAAGTCAACTCTAAAAAAGCAAAAATTACTATTTAATTAATTAACAATTATATTGTCATAATTATAATAGATAAGCAAAGTATCATCTTTGACATCACAAGAGGGGGGAGTTTTAGGAGAAACTTTATTGACTTCCGCTGCTCTGAACCTGTTTGGTAGGCATGGGTGAAAAATTTCTAGACTTATTTTTTTTTATTGTATTCGCTACATAAAACCTATGTGTAGAACAGTAAAATTAGTATAACCTTTTTTTTAAAAAAAATGTATGAAATTCAATGCAAAAAACTATTTTTTCTTACCATTTTGTAAATAACGAACATATTTCAAGGCAAATTTGTCAACATGCATATGATTTTAATGATATTTGTAGAATACTTGGCGACAATTGCTGCTATGTTAATAATGGCATGAATCCTATGGATAAGTGAAGCTTGATTTAGACATAACGTTTAAATATGAAATAGTTGTGAAAAAATTTGTTAAGTTTTTATAATTTTGCTCTTTTGACAGTATTTCTATATTTTTACAGAGAGCTGAGGCATCGAAATCAGCAATTCAAGAACTCAACCCTAATGTGACTATTGTTATTGACAAAGACCAATTAGAATCCAAGGATGCTAAGTTTTTTGCTGAATTTTCAGTAGTTTTTGCTACTGGTATTCCTCTAAAAAGTCTTACTAAAGTAAATGAAATTTGTCATAAAGAAGGTGTTCTGTTTTTCTGTGGTGAAACGTGGGGCTTTTATGGATATGGATTTCTAGACTTGTTGAGTCATAACTACTCTAAGTATGTTTGAAAAGTTTTCTCAGAATTTTATTTTTTGTTGTTCTCTTTTGTACATGACCAAGAGCTTTTTCAGATTATGGATTATTAATTATTTAATTTATTATAGTTTATTAGATTAATTGGCAATTCATTTACATATTAAAAAATTTCAATTTATATATATACTAAAAATAAAATTTAAAGGGTATAAAAAAAAATCTAATTATTCATAAAGATTAGTGCATTTTGTTTATTAACTTAATTTGTCAATAATCTTAAAATTTTTTTTTAAGTTTAAATAATATAGTCATATCATTGCAAATTATTGTTGCTGTTTTCACTTGATCAATTTTTTTAAGTGTGAATATAGTAGTTTTGAGATTTTCAGTAATTTTTAGAAGATTGTTGTGTATAACAATTCTATTTCAACTAATTCAATAACATTGGCATGGGGAATTCAGCATGGGGTTTTATCAGAAAATATTTTTTTGAGACTTTAGTTGTAATGCCACTGAGCATTCCTTAAAATTCTTTCCGCCTTTTTCATTTGCATTGCTATTAAGCATTAGATTTTTTCCCCATAGGTATTTGTTCAAATCTCAGCAGTTTATTAATGACATTTTATATAGTTTTGCATTTTTCTATTTTTGCTGTTATTTTGTATGAAGAATTTAGGATATATTTTTTTCTGAATTTATTTCATGAACATATTTACATATTCTAATCAACGGTGATAAACTTTAAATGTAGGCTATAAACAAACTTACTCTAATTCTGTGGAAAAACTATAACAAAAAGTGATAAATAAAGCTGCAGTTCCTTAATTTTCAGTTTCCTTAAATTTTAGTTTAATTATGTTTAATAAGATGTGATGCTAAATGCTCACTCGTCAGTCTATTTCCAGTAAAAAAATTTTTTTACAGTTTTTGGTCAGAGACACTTATTCAAATACATTGAAGCAAATAGAGCTCTTGGTTTTTAGATATAATTTATTTTTAGAAACCTGTTTTTGATAATTTATAAAACTCTTAAACTTGGAACAGTAGGAAACCACTACTTGACATACAAATCCCGTTTGACTATTTCATAATCTAATCTGCTTTTCTATATAATTTAATCTGCTTTTCTATGGGAGAAATAGAAGGTATTTTGCTGAGTAAGAAAATTGCTTTCACATCAAGACCATTTTTATTTAAGTATGCTTATTTTTTAAAAAATAAATTTTTGTTGCAGAATGCACCTATTTTCTTTAAGTTCCCTTAAAACGCTGGAGGTTGGAAAATAAATTATGTAACAAATATTATATTATTAACTTGGACTTACAGGTTTGTCCAATGTGTTTTATTGGCCAACTTTAGTTGATCACTGTTCAAATTGAGTGTTAACTAAATGTAATTCATTTTTAATAGTTATTATGTCCACTCATGCATTAATAATACATGAGTGGAAATATGACTGAAACCAGAAAGTTTAAATTTTCAGAAGGCAGCCTCTGAACAGTGACCTGTTTAATTACATGAGGTCAACTAATTTTAAACATAGATAATTGATAAATAGATAAGTTTAATAGATAAATTTTCAGAAGGCAACCTCTGAACAGCAACCTATTTAATTACATGAGGTTACCTACATTACTGACTCATTTTAAATGCAGATAAAGACATGGCTTAAATGCGTATCAGAGGAAAAGAGCGTAATTTTCGGCACTGTTATCAGAAAAGCATTATTTTTATTTTTAAAAAATATTGTCTCAAATTTTGCTACTGGTACAGTGGCACTAAATTTTCTTTAAAAATTCAGTGTTTCTTGATAGAATTCCAATATTCTAATGCTTGTATAATTTCTTACATTATTGTGGGCTTTTCATAATTGAATGTTTTCTTCCTCTTAGGAAATTGAAGAGAGATGATGCTGAGGCAACAGTATTTGGAGTAAATAGAACTTTTTGTTTTCTATTTTTTAGTATATTGTAATATTTGTTATGAGTTAATCCTATATTATACCTATTTTTCAGCATATTGTATAAAGTTGATTACAAGATATTTAAAACTATTTGACTTGAATTTGTTATAGCAAGAAGGTTGGCTAATTCTATCATCATGATAAATTTCACAATATATCGGTTATAAAATAACAATAATAGCATAAATAAAGCCTCTAAATTTATATTATTCAGGGTTCATAGTTGTCCTGATATTTTTGATACAAAAATATTTTGTCATGATGTTTAACTTGTTGTCTTGATATTCCTGATTTTTTGTGCCTATTCAGAACATTTTCTTAGAGTACAAATGTGAATTTCTAAAACAAAAAAACAAAAAAAAAAAAAAAAAAAACAGTTTTGAAGAGTAAAAAAATTTAGACTTTTGCATCAACATATTTTTATTTTATTAATGTGTGTAAAAATAGCAAAATTCAAGCATTCCAATTTAAAAAGTATCGACTAAACTCTAAGGCAGCTATCCAGGCAATTGCCATAAACCATGATTCAGAAATTAGAGATAATTTTATTTCTCTCGAGAATGCTAACAAAATTATTATGTTCCAGTGGATCCCTTCGCATGCAGGAATCAATGGCAATGAAAAGGCAGACCAACTAGCCAAGAAAGGGACACTCGAACCACAATATAATAAACCGATTCCACCAGACTCTCTTAAAAAAAAATTTTTGGAGAAACTTATAACCGACCTAAAGCGCAACCAAGCAGTAAAATCCACCGGAAAACCCTGGGCTAACATCCAACACAGTTGGAAGAAATTTTGTTACAGTCCTCATAAGAAAGCTGTGGCAAATTTCAGACTCTTAAAACCACTTAGGGAGAACACTAAAAATAGTACTATAAACATTTCCCATTTCTTGATTGGAAAGTAATTAATTATCGATAAATTTATACTGATTACTGTTAAAAACTTTCTGTTCTAAACGAAGTAATTTTGATATTTAAAAAAATATTTTTTATTATTCTTTTGCCACAAAATTTGCTTTTATTACTCTTAATTAAAGCAAAAACTATGTATATTTTTTTAATTTGCTTTTTTTAAAAGAAGTTTGTTGTATGTATACTATTCTAAAAAATATCCTGATTTTGTCCTGAATTTATTTTAAAGTATCCTATTTACTTTCATTATATTATCTTAAAGTGTTACATTGAGTATCGCATTGAAAAAATAAAATTATGCTATTGAATAAAAGAAAAAGCATTAAAAAATATCTATTTGAAAATTAGTTATTTTTTCAAAAATTTGAAAAGATCACATAACAATCATAGAGATATTATGTATGTATTTAATGTTTACCTTTTGCTAACTTTACTTGCTATTTTTGAAATTTTTTTTCTCCATTTGCATTTGTAACCAATCTTCCTGTGTATTTTTAGTTTTATAACCTTGGATAGTTCTATAGTGATTAAACAAGATTTAATTGTCTTTTAAATAATAACTATTTCAAATTACCGTTTATTTATCTGAATGTAATATTTAAAAAAATGACTTGATATATATAAGCGTTTTTTTTATATAACAATACTTTTTATAATCATAATTATATTAGTGAAGATTAAATATTGGTGATTTATGCATAGTTTAAATGATATTAAAATGATTTTTTTAAGGTATATTTTGGGGAGAAATTTGAAATATTTATTTAAATGTATTATAAAGCATATTTGCACGGATTAAATATGTTTTAGTTGATAAATAACACATTTAATAATATAGTTTTAATAAATTTGATATGTTTATTGTAATGTTTATTGCAACATACGTTATCCTGTTAGTATGGTTCTTAATTTCTGCATTTAAATATTATCATAGTATCTTGCTAAAATTTTTAACCTTGATCTTTTATGCATAAAATTTCCTAGTGATGCTTTTGCAAGTTGTAATGTTGTTTTCATTCAGTTAGCTGTTGATATTATTTTGTTATTATTCTTTATATTTTAAGCTTTATATCAAAAAGTACAAAACACTTATGACAAATCTTTCACTTGAACTTTTATCTTTGATATCTTTTAAATCAAATTTTATGAATTTCATAAAATATTCATTTGCTTTATTTTTTTACGTATCCTTTATTTCATTGATTGAAAAAATTGTTTTACTTTTTTTTTTAATTTGACTTTTTTTATTCGCATTTAGAAATTTGATTATTGTACTCTTGATTCTACCCTGACGCTTAAATTTGGTTCAGGATTAGGTAAAAGAACCAGCAAGATTTTTGTTTTATTTCATTGTAAGTAAAATTTTGTTTTTAGTTTTGCCTATATTTTTAGTTTTAATTTGATTGCTACAAAAAATTTAAACTCAAACATTTGTTAAGTTTATTTTAATTTAAAAGAAGTAATGTATCAGTTTTCTTAATTAAAAAAATATATTTATATATATTTTATTAATAAATTTTTGAAATAATATTTTATTAATATTTTATTAATTAAAAAAAAAAGGGAAAAAAAAATGACGTGCCTTGAAAAGTAAAATTTTAATTATCACTTTTAGTTTATATTTTTGGATAAACATCAATCAATGACATTTTGATGTGTTAACTTTTACTTTATCAAATTGTACTATTCATGTCCATGTAGTGCTTTTTATGTATAACTAGCTAAATACCAGTTCTTCATATGGAGAATTTAAAAGGAAAATTATCAATATTTGACGTTTCCACACTGTGGAAAAAACTGGAAGATATATACTGACAAAAGTAATAAAAATAAATATAATTACAATTAATTTTTGCCTTTACACCCAGTGCGTTTTTTATAGCTCATCCAATCAGAATAAAGATTAACTGTATTCAGTATCACTTGCCATGATGCTATTCTTCATAGTTTACTCATAATCGTCAAAATTTACCTCTATCCAGTTATTTTCTCCTCTATTTATCTCTTTCCAGGGGCCGTAATACTCATTCCACATTACTGTAATAAGTACTAATTTCACATTATTTGTATTGAAACTGCTCAGGATTGGTGCAGTTTTACTAATTACTATGTCATAATACTTAGTATCTATATTAGTATATTTGGTACCAATTACATAACCTCCAACATTTGAATTTTTTTATAAAATATATATTTATCAGTAGTAGCTATCTAAAGCTGATATTTTAAAAACAAATAGAATTCTTATAAGAATTCGATAAGGACTTAAGAGTCATCTCTCTGTCTGATTTTAATATACTATTTAAAAAAGTTATAAGTAGTGGTAGAATTTTTTTTTTTTTTTTAAAATTTATATTAATATACTATCTTTGCTACCACCGGAAAAAATATTTTCTGAAGTCACTGAAAATTTGTTGTAGAATTCTTATTAAAATTACACCAATTACCTTAATATCAGTAGCACATATTACCAAAATTAATTAAGCCTCGTTTGTGTATGGAGATTTTTTTTCAGGTTCCCCAAGATGAATAAGTATCTTTTCTCCATTAACTTTACTTTTTATTGCATAGCTTATTTTTTATTTCAATTAATTCAGATTATTAATATTAATAAGCACCAATGTCAATAATGTGTTTTTTTACAGTTCTCCATAATGAATAATTATTTTTTCTCCATTAACTTAGTTTTTTAATTCATGGCCTATTTCTTTTATTTCAATATACATCTATTACTTAAATTAATACAGCATTATTATTGCGAATAATAGTATGGCGATTTTTATGATTCTTCTAAATGAATTAGTACCACTTTCCCATTAATTTTGCCTTTCAATGTATACCAAATTTTTTTTTCATTTTAATTACTGTTATATTAAATTACTTAGTTTTATAGAAACATGTTTTAAAAGAATTAAATTTCTATAAGCAAAATATTTTATAAGAAATACTAATTTGGTGGTAAGCTTTTAAAAGGCCTCAGTTAAAAGCAAATATTTTTTAAATTTTTGTTTACATTTTAGAAAAAAACCAAGATTTTTAATTCTTTTAAAACTCTTTTTGCACTCACTTTAGAAAGTATACTCAATATTTTCAGATAATATCTTAAATCATTTAACAAGTGGAAAGTATGATTGGTTACTTTTAAGGATTTATTAGAGAACTTCTGTTTGCCTATATATTTTTTTTTTCTAAATAAAATTACATTGTTATAATTTAATGTCTAAAATGTTAAAAACAAAAAAAGCTTCAAGATTAGATACTTTTTTGCCATGGTCATTGAGCACTGAGCTAAATTTTAAGATTTTGAGCTATTTAGCCATTGAGCTTATTTTCAAGCTATTGCGTGAAGTAATAATGTAAAAGTAGAATATTTTTCTTCTTAGTTAAAAGTGTTAGTTCTAGTTAGTGAAGTTTTGCTTAAACCTCAGTGAAAGTATTAAAAAAAATATTTTGCTTAACTATGATAAAATTAAATAGGTAATGCTACTATTAAAAAATTAATTGATTTTCATCCTTTAAATGATGTACCTGTATAAGACTTGAACCTTTTGCCAGTCAAAAATAGATTTAGCTTAAATTATTCTCAATAATGAAAGTTCTACCTTAAATAATTAAAAATAAAATACCAGTAAAATTAATATCATGCCCTGATAATTCAGTTAGTCATAATATTTTATTGGTACTTATGTATTATTCCGTTACCCATATTCAACAAATCTGAAAACAAGTTTGGAAATTGCTCATATTATAATATCTCATTTTTTGCAAGAAGTTATATTTGTATTTTGTCAATTTTTTATAATCAATAGCTAAATTAGAATAAATTTGAAAGCTACCAAAATGACTAGGGCGCGATGTTGGCGAAAATTGTCGATGGGATGATGTGCAAGTTCATTTTCATTCATGATGTTGTTACATGTTCATTTTTATTCATGTTGTTGTTAAACTTTATATAAAGCTTTATTTGAAATAGGTTTATATTAAATAAAAAGTTGAGTATTGAAGAAATTTTTTGACTTTCAATTATCTCAGTTTAAGAAAAATTTATTTTAACAATTTTTATTTGATTAAAATTCTTTTAAATTATTTAAGCTTTTTTTATTTAAAATCATGTTTTAGTCAGGTATAATCTGTAGTGTTTCTATATTTAATTATATTTAGCTTAATATTGACTGATAATTCATGCATGTTTTTATTTATATGTACAGTGATACCTGGAGATACGAGTTTAATTCGTTCCGTAACCTTGCTCGTATCTCAAAACAATTTTCCCCATTGAAATTAATTGAAATGTCATTAATCCGTTCCAGCCCCAAAAATGCTATCCCCAATTGTTTTTGTTACGTGTCTTTGAATAAGAAAAATGTATTTATAAATGACAAATATTGTATAAAAACATAATGAAAGAGAATGTAAAACAAAAAAACTGGTTTTATAAAGTGTACATACATATTTGTATTTTTGTCACTTAAATGCAACTAACACACAACTTAAATGCTACTGTATGCTCAATTTTAGTCACTGCATTTCTCTTCACTGGTCTTTGCTTTTTTAACCGGATTAAAAAAAAAACTGTCCTAGGAGGTTTGTTTCCTCCTCTTTTTCAGAATGCTGCAGAAATGAGTTAGGCAAGTGTCATTAAATAGCTCCGATGTACGACCAGTTGCAAGTTTTCGGGGTGTTTCTTTACCACGAACTGTGAAATTCTCTCCCACATTCCCATGAACTCTTTTATCTCACTTGTAGAGATAAACTCCTCCACCTCTGGCTCTTTCTCGAAACCAATTTCTTGCAGAACCCCCGAATGCTGCTGCGACTGTAACTCTTGTAATATCCTTTTGTCGTCAGTTCCTGAAAGTGCTCCTAGGCGAGCTCGCTCACCCATAACCAGGTCCATGCATTTTCCCAGAGACACAATCTCCTCCTCTATTGGCACTTCGGGTTCGAATCCTTCGAAGCTACAGACTCGGGCGGCAGCACAATTTTCGGTTACAGACTCGCTCAGGCCACAGCTTTCATGCAGAGGTTCTGTCACCTCAAAGCAGCGCCGAAACAGGTGCTTAGTGTACAGCTTTTAAAAATTAGAAATCACCTGCTGATCCATGGGCTGCAGGATAGGAGTGGTGTTAGATAGAGAACCTTTACAAACTTTAACTCTTCGAGGATGTCATGTTCGAGGTTTGGTGGGTGAGCAGAGGAGCATTGTCGAGGACGAGAAGGGCTTGCATGGCCGTTCCTCGTATCTAAAAAATAAATTTCGCTACCTCGACAGCTCATATCTCAAATAACTCGTATGTCAGGGCACTCGTATCTCGAGGTACCACTGTATATATTTCCTATGTTCATTTAATTGGTGAAAATGGATTTTTATAATAATTTTTATGTTTACTCCCTCTAGTGATAAATAATTTTTTTGATGTAAATCAACGATTTCCATCTCCTTCATCTCGTGAAGAAGACTTAAATTTACTGAGAGAGTATAGAGATGAATGTGTACGTAATTTAAATTGTGATGCTGATAAAATTCCCGATTCATTATTAAGGTAACTTTTTAATTGTAAATGTTAACTGCATTTTATAAAAATGTATATATATATATGTGTGTGTGTGTGTATACACACAATCCTTTAAGGTTATTAAAATTTAAGTTTCTGTAGTTCTAAATTTCATTTTGTAACTAATAAGCGAATTCCTTTTTATTTCTTTTAATACTTTTCCTTTAATTTTCTACCAATTTTAAATTTTATTCTATAATTAAACAAAACTAAATATTTTTAACATGCATTTTCAGACTGTTTTCTTATTTAATTTTTATATTTCAAGAACACTTTTATTTAATTTGTCTGTATTGAAAATTTTATATATTCTTGAATTAGCACCTATGTTTGATGAATTCTCTGAAAATTTTTAAAATAGGTAAAAAAAAAAAAAATAAATAATTAGTTGCCTTCTCTGCAGTTAATTAATACTGAAAACTGTTTATTTTAAACTTTCAGACCATAATTTCTGTTCACTGTGAACAGAATTTAAACTCTTATAGACTGGGAAGATCTTTGATTGAAAATTGTTTGAGTTTAGTGCAACACAACCCTGAAACCTTTCAAAAGTTTAAATGCCGTATCAAAATTTTTTTATTTAATGTTCTGCTAGATTTTATAGTTAAATTAGTTTTCAAAGCTTGTAATTTCTCTGAAAATTAAACATTTATGATTGTTATAAACATTTAACTAAGACATTAAAAACTTTGAGCCTTCTACTATTTTTTATATACATTTCCATTTATGGATTAAAATTCTGTTTTACTTTGAAATTTTTTTATTTTATATTTTGTTCATGTGATAGGACTATATTTTTGTTATAAATAAAATAGAATGCATCTTAGAGTATAATATGAATCTCATAATTAAATATTTTTTCATTTCAAAATTTAGTTGTGTGTTTGGAGAACTGGCCCCCATATGTGCAGCTGTTGGAGGCATTTTAGCTAATGAAATTATTAAGGTATATGAATTTTGTGCATATTTTAGTTTTTCATATGATGCAATAGAATATGAATGTTAAATATAATATTTTGCAGGGTATTTCAAAACAAGGTGAGCCTTTGTGCAATTTCCTTTTCTTTGATGGAGATGAATGTACAGGAGCTGTTGAACGTATTATGCCAAAACCTTGATGTACCATTTTTTTATTAACTTCAGATTATTTCATTTTATAAAAATCATAAATCATTATTATTTTTTCATTAATAAAATGAAACTGTCATTTGATTTTATTATTACTCTAATCTTATATTTAAAAAAATTAATGATAGAAGATTTAGTTTTTGTGGTAGTTTTGTTATAATTAAGACTGACAACAATTTTAATACCTAGTTTGGATTCTTAGAATAGAAAAAATATCCTTTACTTGTCTAGTTCAAACTTTTAGTAAAGTTTAAGAACCATAAAATGGCAGAAAGATATGGGCAACCATTTGGGCATTCACTTATCAATAGGATTCACGCCATTTTTATTTTAATAAATTTCAGTTTTGTCTAAAGTGATAAATTAACTTTTCACCTTTAACACTATTTGTTAAAGCTAGGTTTTGGCTCATATAATAGAAATGTGCAAGAATATCACTAACCGCTTTAACTAAAACTCATTTCTCAAATATTCTTTATTCAGTAACTCCTAAAGGATTAGACAGGAATTCACAAACAGTAAAATAAACAAGAATATATAAATTATACTTTTATTCTTTTCAAAAAGAATCAGCTTAACCAATTGTTCTTCATCTGCACAGCAGACAAAGATTACACAAAATTACATGAA
Organism: Parasteatoda lunata; assembly: GCA_949128135.1. Taxonomy (NCBI): domain Eukaryota; kingdom Metazoa; phylum Arthropoda; class Arachnida; order Araneae; family Theridiidae; genus Parasteatoda; species Parasteatoda lunata. The sequence continues at coordinate 83,536,576 of OX421970.1, read as the reverse complement.
ACAAAAATTCCTTACTTGTGCATTTTTTTTTTTTTGAACCAAAGATAACATTTCTTCATTTTTTTACATATGTATAAAGTTAAGTTTTTATATCAGGCATTTATTAGCATAAATTTATTACTTGTTATGGGCATGTTTTCACAAATTTTTTAGACTAATAGTGATACATAAGGTATATAGACCAAAAATACATATTTATTATTCTTTTGCATTTGTATTTTATTTATTAAAGTAAAAAAAGAAGTTATCAGAACAATATTAAATAATTACAAATAACACATCAATATTTGACATCTTGTAATAAATACAAAAAAAAATTAAACAATGATAAAAACATGTACAAAGATGAAATATTAGATTTTGCAGAAAAAGTTGTTGCATTTTTTTCCATCACATACGTCATATAAAGAAATATCAGTTCAAATACTGTCCACAACATATTTTATGTTTGCAAAGGGGAAAAATAACATTAATGCCACACCTTTTTTTAAGAATTATGATACATGTAAATACATTGATGCATTAAACTAATAACAAACTTAACAAAATGTAAACTAAAATATGTTTTAACACAAATGAAAGGTAGAATTATATGCTAAATAAATCAACACAAACAAAACAAGGTTATAGCTGAAACAATTCTGTATGTATAATTCCTTTGTTATAAAAAATGATTTACTTGGATTTAAAGTAGACATACATACAATTACTATTGCAAAATATAGCACACTATGACTATGAACTAAAATGTTAGGATTTACAATTTTACTCTGAAATAAAGAATTTACTATAATAAAAGTACAAAAATGCATATTAACATTCATAATTTGGTGTAACCAATAAAAATAACATTAAGATTTTTCTGATTGCACTTAGAAGCATGTAGAACTTAATTTTTAATAAAAAGAAAGTAATACCAAAAATATATTTGAACAAATAGTTAAGCAACTGCTGGTCTAAAACTTCAAAAATAGATTATATTTTTCATTTTGCCTAAATATTCATTGTATCAACAGGTAGATCAACAGAAAATTAAAATAACAAGAGAGTAAGGGAAATTATTGTTATTGTGTATATATTTTTACATTCTTCAGGAGGAGTATTAAAACTACAAAAAATAAAATCTTGGGCTGGAATTTAAGGTAACTATAGCAAATAAATAATTATTAGTTGAGTTATAACAACTTTAAAAAAACTGAATTTTTTAAAGACATTTTACATTTAAATTAAGCATCCTTTTATAAAAAATAAGTACAGAATACCTAAGTTTAAAATATTTTCTTTTTGCCAATTGGCAGCATAGTTAATATTAGTAGAAAGTAGTAAACGTTATACTCAAGAAACACTGTTACAAGTCTACACAAATTTGAAATATTTAGGCTATAAAATGATGAATAACATTAATGCTAAGTAGGCTTTTTTGTTCAGATTGATTTTGCACTTAAGGTATTTTAAACAAAAAATTATAATAAATAAAAATATTTTGTTTTGTTCAAAAGGAATTAGATATATAAGGTTCACAAAAATAAAAAAATATATTTTGTCTTGAATATTCTTAGTTCTATGATATTAGAGGGGGGGGGGGACAAAGAAAAGAAAATTACAAATTTTCTATTCATTTAAAATCTCTTAATTATTTAAGGCTTACATTATTAACATTTAATTTAAAGTATTTAAAATTATCTGAAAAGAAACACATTTTTCATAAACTTAAAAAAAAAAAAAAAAATGAAGAAAACAATTCAAAATACTTGAGAATTACAATAAATCGAGACTTAGTTTTATATATTCTAAGTATAATTTCTAAGCTTTTATAACCAAAATCAGTAGCATTTTAAAAATATCGGATCTATTTAGGTAATTCATCCATAAACTACATATTTTGTTAAAAGCTTTAAAAATATTAAACACACAGAAATATTTCATGATTAATAAGTCTATTATTTCCAAACTATGCAAACTTATTTAATATAAAGCTTTTTATAAAGATAAAATATCTTACAGTGCAACAAAGAAATGCTTCAATCACCATTCAGCAACAAATAAAAGTGAGATGCTCTGATGATGAAACTAAACATCAATTAGGCAAGTATGTTTCATCGGGTATAGTAAACTCTATAATATAAGGTTTTTGATCTCCATAGAGAATACGAATTATCAAATTTTAAAAGATAGACACCTTGACCTGGATAGTTATGGCTTCCAGCATATACTTCTTCATGGCAGTCCCTTCGATACACTGGTATTATCACACTAAGCGGGGGTTTGTCTTGTAAAGTCACACCTTTTTCTATATCACTTCGTACTTGTTCCAGCTCTAGAAAAGAAACAGAGATAATGAACACAACAACTTTCTTTTAATATTTTTTAAATTTTATTTCTTAACATTACAGTTCTTAATGTATTGCTGTTTTGTAAGCAAAATATTTTAAACAAAAAAAGGAGTGTGGGTAAAGTACTAAAACTAGTAACTTAAAAACAAGTTATGAATTTTTAAAAAAAAAAAAAATTGTTTTCTTTTACATGTTTAATTCTAATACCTACGTCTAGGTTACACAGATATGGTTAATTGTAGTGTTATCTAGTTGTAATTTTCATGGGAAAAATTAGATTGCCTAATTATAAAAAAAAAGAAAAAAATGTGACTTATCTAATTTTAGCATTATGATATACTTATATGACTTGTGAATAACTGTATTTAAGCTAAATTTAATCAATCAATAGTGAGACGATCAAAATGAACTTAATTCTTAAACTTAGAAAAATGGTAGCAGTTCTTAACTTTAAATCATTAAAATAATTACACTATGTTTTATTACAGACTGCTTAGCTGTGGAACGAAAATGCAGATAAAAAATATATATATAGAAATATAAAAAAAAACATACCGTCATCATCATCCTCTTCATCTTCACTCTCACTTATATGAACCGTAACTTGGGCATCTGGACTCCTGGTCCATTCAAAATAAACACCAAATCCTAAATCAAAGCTGTCAGTTGCAAATTCCCAAAATAGGCACGATCCATCATCATGGGTAGGAACTCTAACAGTAACTGTCTCACCATGGCCAACTTTAATGATACCATCACCACCTTCTTTACGAATGGCTTCTTTGAACTGTGTTATATCTTTTCTAGTCCACATATGAGCAGCAGCAACCGGTAGAGGATCTGAAGTAAATTAAAAACATACATTTTATAAACATACTTCAGTTCTGCTTAGAATTGAAAACAATATGGTAATTTTTTTACTTTTCATAAGCAAATAATCCTGAATGTACAGATAGCTTTTAGTAATTAAATAATCAATTTTTTCTATGGTCATGAAATAGTATAAAAATTCTTTTACAAAAGTTTTAAATAAAAATGAAAATATGTGGAATTTCTTTTTTAAATTGCTGCTAATGTTCCCCTTTATGAAGTGCAGTTCTGTGGCCATGCTCAAACAAAATTTTACACACAAAATTTTATGTATAGGAAAATGAATTTCAATTTAGTCTTAAAAATAATGCTGCACACAATCTAGTGGCGTAGTTATGATGTATGTTTTGGAAGGGGTTTATCTTCTTCTGATATATATATATACATAATTTATTTTTTCTCTAAATATTTAAATTACAAAAAATCAATAATTAAATTGTTTTTAAAACTACATCCAATTCATCATACAATAGTTCATTAATCAAGTAATGTGTAATTTTGGAGGGAGATATGTCTCCTAAACCTTCTCCAAAGCTACACCACTGCACAAAACATGCAAAATTCAATCATGTGACACACCACAATTGGACCATCTAGTAGTAGTATTTAAAAAATATTTTGGAAGTGTGGTCATAAAATTAATATGTTTTGAATTGTACTAGTTTTAATAATAATAAAAATTGCATATTTTTCCATTGCTATACCTTGTGGCCAAACTGCGGCTCGCGAGCTACATGTGGCTCTTTGAAGGATTATTTGTGGCTCTTGATAAATGTACCCGAGTTCCCTTTTTATTTTTGTGCTATTATATATTAAAAAATTATTACCATTCCGTAAGTGTTTCAAAATGTCTTTTAAATTACTGACAACAAATATGAAAGACTAAGTGCAACACTGTAAAAAATTTCCTTTCTGTCCAAGTTAAGAATGATATGAATCATCGAAAACTGCGCGAACGAACATAAACAGTGGTGTAATCGTCCGACTCCAGACCGATTAACACGATCTACCAATAATTTATTCCTTTTTTTCCAAGAAAAAGTAAGCTAGGAGAAATATTGACGGAATTCCAAAATAGATTTCAAGACTTGAAATATTTCAAATCATATCTTGATTTTTTTCCGAATCCATTTGAAATTAACATAATTCAAGGTCAGTTTTTCATTTCCAATATAATTATGACCCAAAAAGCATCTGGAGAATTAGAATTAATAGAGATGCAAGAAGATCAAGCTCTACAAATTAAAATGTAATTCGACGTCGATTACTGAATTTTGGAAATTTGTACCAGAATCGAAGTATCCTGAATTAAAAAAGGCTGTTTGTCGAATTATTTCAAGATTCGGAAAAACGTACTTAAGTGAATCATTTTATTCCACTTTAAAATTCGTGAAATCCCAACGCCGATCAGTGTTAACTAACCAGCATCTTAAAGAATTACTGAAAAGTGTTGTCACCATTTATTCACCAAATTTTAAAGAATTATCAGGAGAAGTAAAATAAAAGTGTTTAATATTTAAATTCAATACACATATTTTGTACTTTTATTTATATGTTTTCAATAAATATAATTTCTGTAAAATAAAATATTTAATACCTTTTTTGCATACCTTTTAAATACGTATTTAATTGCGGTTTGCGAAAAATTTCAAATTTTGAAAAATGGCTCGACTATCAAGGAGCTTGGCCACCCCTGCTATATAATATAATTCTATATTAAATATTATGGAGTTCCCCACATATAATAAAAGTTTAGTTTTTGGCAGATAATAATTAATAATAATTCTTTCAGCAAATGTTATAAGTAAAGCATGGATATCATACTAAATTTATAGAAATCGAAGAAAATATAAATTATGAATATAATTAATATCCTTAAATAATAAAACTATGCACAATAATTTTTAAAAAAAAGATATAATAAAGTCTAAGCTAAGTGTATGATTTCCAACCAATGAGGCTTATATTAGATAATAATACCAGATTTCATAATTAAGTTTAGCAAGAAATAAGCAAACCAAGAAAAAGATTTAATAGATAAGGAATTTATTTTTCGTAAAATGTTGCATGTTTTTTCTACTTTATCTTCATGTTGATTTGATTTTTTATTCATAAAAAAATAAGAAAGATTAAGTTTCAATGTAATTTAACCTATGTATTGTTTTCTTGAACTGTTATTAAAGTTGGATCAAGTATATGAAGAAAAGTTTGCTTCACTAACTTGCTCATGAGAAAATGAGATCCATAAGAATTGAACTAAAATTTTCATACAATAGGAAAAGATAAACTATGTTTTAAAATATTCTTAGTCTAATGAAATAATGACCAACCTGCTATTTCATCTTCTGAAGGTTCTGGTGAACTTTCTCTTGTTGGCTGCAGTCCATTGTCTTGTGGCACCTGTGTCATTTTTACCTCACTTTTGTGACTTAATACAGGTGGGGAAAGTTGTTCTTGAAGTACTTGCTGCATGTATTGTTGGTAGTGCTGCTCTTGTAGTTGTCTCACTAAAACAGCTTGCTAGAATAATCACACAATACAAATAAAGAATCAAAAGAATTAAAAAACTGAATAGCAAAGAAAGCTAAACATTTTCCCACAATAACCCTTTGATGCAGATGGGATACTGATGTCCCTTTTATATGCATGTTTTCTGTCACTCAAATTACAAGTAAAAATGTATTTGGGTTTTGTTTAATTATAAAAAACAGCCTACTATATCCTAAAAAAAAAAAAATCTGTTAGATTATGAATAAAATCAAAAAGAAGTTAGAATTTTTTTTTCCCATTCACATTCAAAGAATCATAAATAATTAATTTTTGTAAATTTAAGACGATTCAATAATGAATAACTGTTTTTCTTAGATCTAAATATCTTCAAATAAGTGCAAATTTAAAAGAAAATATTGTTGGGTTAAGTGAGCCATGTTTGGAAAATTTTATCTTTAACACAGGAAAAAAAAAAAAAAAACACCAATGTTTCATGCTACATTTCATTGCTAAATATATTTTTTCCCACTTATTTTGACCTAAATACCAAATAAGAAAAAAAGTATAAAAAAATATGTTTAATAAAAATTCAGTATCAAAGAGTTAGGAATTACACTTAAAATTATAATTTTTTTCCTCCTACATCTGTGCATTTAAAATTAACCTGAACTTCTAATCAAAGAAAATACTTTATTTTTTAAAATAATTCAAATTTGCTCAGCAAAATTATTTTATTGCATCCTTAATGCCTCAAAAATAAAAAAAGAGGGGAAAAAAAGGAAATTGCAATGTTTAAATAATAGACACATAATAATCAACCTGGAACTCAAATTCTCCTTTAAAAATTTTTTATAAGCACAAAAATGTAAAGTAAGAAACACCTATTTTTTTTTTTTTACTTGAACAGCTATCACATAAATAAAAGAAGAAAAAAAGTCAAATTAAGCATAAAAAACTCAGAAGTAAAAATAAAATATTACCTGTTCCGGATCACCAGGGAATTGTTTCTCAGCATATGCTTTGAATTGTTGAAACGTTTGCCTATTTAAAGCTTCTTGGATAGCTCGCCTAAAAATTAAAAATAAGTAAACATTAAAAATGTTCTTAACCTAAGATTTATAAAAAAAAAAAAAAAAAAAAAAAAGATTACAGAATATAAACGATCTTGATTAAAAAAAAAATAAATTTAAAACTGAATATATCGTAAACATATAAAAGTAAAAGATAAGAAAAAAAAGCATACCGACCATTTTCTATGAATATTTCATTTACTAAATCAATTAACTCCAGTTTCGGATTTCTAAATCTTTATATTAAAAAAATATAAACAATTTTAAAAACATCCATTAACTCTTAGCTGTATTTGTGCATTCAAAACAAATATCTTTAATAATAAGTAATTATATTACTAAAAAAATTTTTTTTAGGCCATTGAATAATAAATAAATTATTTTAGAAATATTTATAAAAGTATCAAGATATTTTTTTTTTTTTCGATGTTCGTTTAATGAAGTTAATCTATTTCGTAAGTCAAGACGTTCATCATATAAATTCAATAAACAGCAATCTCTTCAATTTGTCAATGTTACCATTGATAGGGAAAGCTCCGGAACATTGGATATGAAATTCAAGTATTTTATTCAAAATTAATAAGTAGAATATAATGGAAAACAAAAACAATGATAGTTAGTTGAATGAGCTGAAACAGATCGAAGGAACCTTTACCTAGTTCGTACGATTCCTTTTTATTTGATATGATTGCGGCAGACACTTCAAGAAATTGAGCATATTGAATCCATGGGAAAAAAGGGGGTCACAAAAGAGGTTTTGTTTATCAAGGCAGTATACTTGTGGGAGCGTCTCACAACATTCTCTTTCTTCAGCCAGGGAGAGATCGATATGCAGTTGCGCGGATCAGCTGCTAAGCAAGGTCACAGTTGTTTTGGGGACTATTAGCAAACTAAAATTATTATTTTAAGAAATGAATAAGATTTGGGTTGGTTTTAAACGTTTCACTTTTTTTTTTCTTTCAAAAGAAAAAAGAAACGATGAACAATCACAACTAAATCGAACCTAAAGTGTATGTTAATTCATTACATAATGTTATAAGCACGAGAAAATTTTACATTATACTAACTACACTAGGGTTTTCTTTTAATTTGTAAGAAAATATAAAATATAGACTAAGTTTGCAAGCGTGACTCTATTAAACAATACCGGGTAAAACATTCAAATTAATAGACCTTCTCTTACGCTAAGCGTAAGTCGAGAAAAAAATTTTAAAACTTAAGAATGGCAGAAAAACGTAAAATTTTTTTTTTTTTTTTTTCATCCAACGGTTTTTGACCCAAGATTGCCGCAACATCCATGGTTTGGTGGTTGAGGAGTATCTTTTGATCCATTGAGATCGCATGTAATAATCTGACTATTTGAACTTTAGTCCTTTTTTTTTCTGAGTGCACAATTTTTTTTTTCTTCCTGACTGACATAAAATTGACTTAAAACCAACTTACAATCATCAATGTAGCACATTTGGAACAAGGTCTACCTTTAAAGTTTTTTTTTTTTTTCTTTTCCGCAAGTTGTTTTAATATGGTATTGTCATTCAATTCAATAAAAAGAAAAAATAATAATAATTCAGCTAAAGTTTTTTTTTACCGACTGTATACGCTCTAAAAATATGAAAAGATGATTTGTTAAAAACACGATGCTCAATTTTTAAGGTATAACGAAAATTTTAAGGAAAATGAAGAAAGAAAATTTGGTTATTATATAATAATATTGGAGATAATCTTAGCACATTTGAATTGCGTTTTTTGATCGATGAAGATCGCATCTTTGTATGCGATACTCCAGAAATTTGAATAATTCTTTTTATTTATTAATGATGATAAAATTACGATAACTTGCCAACTAACTAGAGAAATCAAACTTTCTGTGCCGGAGGAAAATACGATTTTCAACTGTTTCGTAGCCTCTACAATTAGAATTTATCGCCATATTATGATATCAAAGGGAATCTATAGTCATTAAATGTTTCACCCACTTTCGGACTGGCTAGCCTGCTTAAATTTCAGCTGGAGCTATGTGTTTAATGCTTGTGCAAGTCAAAATTGCTTCATGGTACTTCCCAGTTAAATATATCGTCATATTATCCACAAACGGCTTAAAATTTTGATTGATCATAATTTTGATTATCGTTAAAATTTGACCACTTGCCGACTAACTAGGGTGCTCACATTTTCAACTAGAGTTCTGTGCCACGATGCCAATACAAGTTAAAAATGCTTGTGAAATAGAGTGAGCAAAATATATCGTCACTTTATCTTAAAGAAAAAAATAATATTAAAAATTACGTTTTTAAGGAAGACTAAAATCTAGAAAATAGTTTTTAGTTGTACTTGGAAATAAAAGTAAATAATAATAATAAAAAAAACGTAGCCTATGTTAAATCATAATTCGTTTTAGGTCAGACAAAAATTTATGTTATTTTTATCCTTTTTAGCCATGCACTCTTTAATCCCTTTTGGTCTAATATTTTTATTTTATTATTATAGTTATGGTATCACTTTTATGGTATGAAATCTCATAACAGGGAATGGTTTTCGGACCCTATAATGCAACATTACAGCCCAAATACGACCGAAAAATTTTGCTTAACATCTTCAGAATCAATTAAATCAATAATCTTAAGAAACTGAAGTGGTGAGATATTACTAGACGAACGGTTCCTAATTTTTTACGACTACGGAACCCTAAATGAATTAGCATCTTTTGGAGGAGCCCCAAATATATAAATAAAATTTATAAGCAGCCGTGAACATATTTAGTAGGAAAAAAAAGACCACTAATTATTTTGATAATACTTAATGAGAAAATAAAATATTGTTCAATGATCGTATTATTAATAAAATTCTTAAAATACTGTCACATAGTTGAATTCGTAGGCTGGAGTGGAATCTAGTCTAGTTCTGAATTTGTTTTTATGCATACATTAGCTGAAACTGAATAAAATAAGCTGAATTATAGTTTTTGAAAAATAACTCTCATAATTTTTCAGAATAGTTATCAAAGAACATTATTCGTTATCCTTGAATTAGCGCAATTTATTTTGAATTGAAAAGTTCGACGAGAAAAACTGATGCAATTTTTTTATAAATTTCGCGATTTCTTTTTCTACTAGCCCAAATACGAAATTTCTACTAGAAAAAAATCAATTACTTTAATGATTTCATAAAAATAACCTATCTATCAAAGAAATTATGGTTTATGGCTTTGATATAAATATAATTACAAGTTTCAAAAATCATTACGATATCAAAAATTTCAATTCTTGGAACACTTGTGAACCTTTTCACGGAACTCCAGGATCCGGCGGAACAGTATAAGGGAACAAGTCTACTACACTACTGTTAAATGAAGTTTTTAATCTAGAAATATCAGAATTGGTCAGATTTTCCCCGGCAAAAGTTTACAATAGAAACAAAAACTTTTACGAAAGAATTACACTAATAAAACGTTAATTGATTTTGTTATCTATTGTTTGTTGTTTATTGATTTTTAACAGAATTTAATTGAGAAGAAAGCAATCGATTGTGTATTACATTATCAAAAGAAAATAATGCTAATTTAAAAGTCGTTTATATCTAGCCTAAGTTGTGTTTTGTAAATCGTATCTCGGAAACTGTCGCCATGCAATTAATATAAGGACTTTTTTAAAGAAATAAATATTGATTGAAAGTGATTTTTATAATAAAGAGGAAATTCCTAATACAAGTGTGCAATCCTAAAAAATATTGGTCAACTGAAATATGAAAGATTTAAAAGAACTTAAAATGACCATTGATGATTTCGTATTGACACAAAAAAAAATCGATCGATCAAAATTTAATATTAGGAAATTGAAGTAAATTTGACTTAGTTTTAATTGACTGTAAAAAAAAATAAAATAACTAGTTTAATTTCTGGAGGGACATTTTTAAAATTATAAATGATTTTTTTTTGTTGTATTTTAATGTCTTAATTGAGAAAAAAATACTATAGGATATAACTTAACAATATAACATATAATACGATAACACATATATATTTTTTAATAGTACACTTTTGAAAATGTTTTCAAATAATAATAATAAAAAAATTGTTTTGAATAAAGCTTGATGTACGAAAAGAATTATAAGAATTATTGATATATACCAAGAAATTTTTTAGATAAGCTGCTGTACAAGCACAGTTCCGAATGACGAAAAATCGTTGCTTATTATACATTGAAGTTAATTAATGATTATTAAAAGAAATCCGGAATTTGATGAATTGCGGGACAAATATTGCCAGGCGGATGTGTTAACCCCCCTAATTATAGAGTTGGAAAAAAAAATGAATTGATTTTTGCTCTGGGATTTCCTTTTTTGCAGATTAACACTGGTCCCACGACCCCAAAGTGTCCCAGTCAACTTTTTTTTTTATTAATTTCGTTTGTTAGACTTAGTTTATTTCACCAGTTGATCAGCTTCGACGCTTTAGTTTCGCTCGCAAGAGTCAAGTTTGGTGCTTGTGGGAAAGGAGGGGGAGGGGAGACTTACAGAACGATTTTCAGATCAAATTATTATTGCAAAATTAATAAAAATAGAAATAATATACCAATTAATAGAAACTCAGGCTAAATCAGGGACTTCACAAACGCTAAAAAAAAGACGAGGTAGAGGCGGGACCCTGACTTTGCTTTGACTTTCCTTCAGGCTAATTTTATCAACATCCACAGATTTTTGAAACTGCGCTGTTATAAATTCCACTGTTGATTTTCCAGCTGTGTTATATTCAAGCACAAGTATGCGAATTACTTTAAAAAAACACTTCCACTGAGGTTGAAAATGTGCTACAAATATTTCTCTAAAATTATTATCAGAATTAGTTTAAAAAAGAAAAAAAAAAAAAAAAAAAGGTTACATAAAGGTATTAAAATAAATAGGAATGAAGTGATATAGAGAAAGACAAATTTCTTTAATATTTATGGGAAATTAAAGTTAACTGTAACAGTTCTAGGTAGTTTCACAGTGGATTGTATTAGTTAGCATAATTATCTATGTTCAAATATTGTTTTATTAAAATTGAGGAGCAATATCTTTGATCGTGTTACATTTTCTAGTATATATTAAATCAAGTGTTAGCTTAAAAATAGTTATAATTTTATATGATTCAATGAAATAAATGATTTTAAAAAAAATGCATTAACGAGGCAAAAAAGGATTTATACAGAGATACCAATAAATTGAATACTTGAATTGAATTCTTGATGCCACTATATCAAGAATCGCGATGTTGGATTTTTAAAATCACATGAATATATGAATCGAGACATAGGATTTCAAAATCGCGAGAATATGGATTGCGATATTGTATTTTAAAATCGTGTAATATGAACCGTTATATTGGATTTTAAAAACATGGGAATACGAATCTCACTGCGTAGCTTTAAAATTATATAAAAATGCGAAAATCGATGTTTACTATTGCAAACGCGTAAATACAAATAGCAATAATGGACTTGGAAAACGAGTGAATATGAATTGTGACATTGGATTTTAAAAATGTGTGAATACGAATCGCAAAATTGATTTTAAAAACGCATAAATGTAAATCGCGACATAGGTTTTTAAAATCAGTTGAATACAAATCGCGATGTACGATTTTTAAATCACGTGAATACGAATTGCAACGTGTAACTTTTATATTACGTAAATACGAAAATAATGATTGATATTCAAACTGCATAAATAATAATCGCAATATTAGATGATTCCGGTGCAGTTCCAGATATTCAAAATGGCGAAAATCCGCAAAAACAGAAGAATCAAATTGGATTTCTGCCCATTGGAGAAGAATCATGAGGATATAACCTCTCGTTAACGAGAATTAGGCAGAGTTCCATAATTTGAATTTTATATTGCGGAATCTCGTGAAAATTTCGTCGGATTTTAAGTTTTTGATTACCGAAAGTTCGAGAACCAATGGTCTTCAGAAACGCGGAATTTCGTGATGTTTCCAGAAAAATCATATGTCCTGCTCCTAATTTTTAGACCCGGAAGGATACCCGGAATTCTGGGGTAACCCGAAATACAATCACCCCTGATATGCTTTTATTCTTCACAAAATAACTTCAATAAATACATAACCAAGTTGAAGATGTAATATTTTTAAAAAATGTTATAAATTTCACATTATTTTATTCTGCTTTTTGTTGCAATTTAAAAACATTTATTAGTAATTAGTAAAGCGAAAAATGAAATTATTCCATACTAATGTTTTTATAATTTCGTAACTTTTTTTGAGTATGTGATTCTTTTCATTTAAATTTTGGATCTGATAACCAAATTTTTATTTTAGTAAATTTTAAAAATATTTAAACAAAATAAACTGATGGCTATTAGATTATATACAAACAGTAAAAACAAATTACGATAGGTCAAGAGTTTTTTACCTGTCAAAAGTTGCCATAGATTTCACTTCAACCTTAAACACTTAAAGAGAACATATTTCATTATGGCCAACAACAAAACACGAAAGTAAATATGAAAAAGTAATTTATTTATCATTCTTTTCAGATAAACATGAATTTACATCGATTTTATAAAGTAATTGCAGTTGCAATAAATAGATGATCAGGCACGCACTTATATCGCGTGCAATGAACGGTTCGCCTGATTAATATTAAACTATTGCTCACAGTATTATCAAACAGAATAATAATCTTAAAATTATTCATATATAATATAAAGCTAGATACTATGTCAAGGTAATGATGTAAGCGATATTAAACAAATCTGATTGCCGTATCGAAAATGGGAAATTACTAATGCATATTATTTTTTTATTTGAATTATAGTTTATCTAAATAAAAGCCACGCTAAAAAATTATCGACAAAGAAAATGTTTTTCGTTACAAATGAAATCTCGGAAGATAGGGCTTTGACCAAACTTGCAATCAGACATAACAATTAAGAATAAAATAATCTAGAGATGTAACACTGTTAAAAGTATTAAATCTTCAATATTAATATCGTTTTAAAAATATTGAAAATAAATATTTTTGAACTTTCTAGTGAATATTTGGTATATTTTGATACATTGCTCCACACGTCCTCGATCAAGGTTCCTCTATTTTAACCAGCGATTAAATTCACTTGGATTCCTTTTTTTTTAAGAAATCTCCGATTTAAAGAAAATATTTTTTCTAATATAACTAACTATAACTTTTTTCTTTGTAAATTTCATACAACTTAAACCTATTTATCATTCATATAATATCTGTGTCTATAAGTTTATATGTTTTTTGGGGAGAAAGGAAACTATTTTCAAATTTTCTACGTTCCTTCCGATTTATTCTATTTCAGTATCTATTTATTTATTATTATAGTTAGTAACTATAGTTATTAAGTTAGTTATTTTTTATTATAGTTAGTGAGCATAGTTAAGTAACTCTCAAAAATTAGAAATAAACTAGTAAATGAAAGACCCAGTAAAATAACATCTTCACTGTCATGCCTCCATGTTGTGATGGCGCGGTGATCAAGTGTAGATGTAGTGAATAAAGATATGTAAGAGTTCGCAAGAAGTGGCTGCGAAGTAAAGACGTTCTTTTGTAAGAGTCTGGGACTTGTAGAAATTATTGTTTGGACATAATTTCTCATTGGTGAATTACTTGTCGAATGGGCCTGCTTGGACTTGTCATAATTTTCATTCGATTTTAATGTATACCAATATACTTTTCTTGGAACTCAAGACTCAAATTAAAGCTTCCCAATACTTATTTGCAGTAACTACGTGTCTAATAAATTTATTCAAATATCTAGAGTCCAATACACATTGTATCCAATTGTGATGTGGCATTGTGTTTAATGTTATTAAAATTATTCCCATGAGATTTGGTTCTTGATTTTAATAAAGAATTCAATGGCTGAAAATAATCAATCAATGATACTAGTTTTTTAGGCAAAACAAATAAATGCTTTATGAAGAACGCATCTCATTTCAGAAAGGCCATTTTCCCAGAATCACATTAAAAAAAAAAAAAAATTCTAATAAATTTAATAAATTTATGTCAAATAAATTTATTATAATTTATAAGACATAAATAATGTGTCTAATAAATTTAATAATAAATTATGTGTCTAATAAATTTATTCAAATATCTAGAGTCCAATACACATTGTATCCAATTGTGATGTGGCATTGTGTTTAATGTTATTAAAATTATTCCCATGAGATTTGGTTTTTGATTTTAATAAAGAATTCAATGGCTGAAAATAATCAATCAATGATACTAGTTTTTTAGGCAAACAAATAAATGCTTTATGAAGAACGCATCTCATTTCAGAAAGGCCATTTTCCCAGAATCACATTAAAAAAAAAAAAATTCTAATAAATTTAATAAATTTATGTCTAATAAATTTATTATAATTTATTAGACATAAATAATGTGTCTAATAAATTTAATAATAAATTATGTGTCTAATAAATTTATTCAAATATCTAAAGTCCAATACACATTGTATCCAATTGTGATGTGGCATTGTGTTTAATGTTATTAAAATTATTCCCATGAGATTTGGTTCTTGATTTTAATAAAGAATTCAATGGCTGAAAATAATCAATCAATGATACTAGTTTTTTAGGCAAACAAATAAATGCTTTATGAAGAACGCATCTCATTTCAGAAAGGCCATTTTCCCAGAATCACATTAAAAAAAAAAAAAAAATTCTAATAAATTTAATAAATTTATGTCTAATAAATTTATTAGAATTTATTAGACATAAATAATGTGTCTAATAAATTTAATAATAAATTATGTGTCTAATAAATTTATTCAAATATCTAGAGTCCAATACACATTGTATCCAATTGTGATGTGGCATTGTGTTTAATGTTATTAAAATTATTCCCATGAGATTTGGTTCTTGATTTTAATAAAGAATTCAATGGCTGAAAATAATCAATCAATGATACTAGTTTTTTAGGCAAACAAATAAATGCTTTATGAAGAACGCATCTCATTTCAGAAAGGCCATTTTCCCAGAATCACATTAAAAAAAAAAAAAAAAAAATTCTAATAAATTTAATAAATTTATGTCTAATAAATTTATTATAATTTATTAGACATAAATAATGTGTCTAATAAATTTAATAATAAATTATGTGTCTAATAAATTTATTCAAATATCTAGAGTCCAATACACATTGTATCCAATTGTGATGTGGCATTGTGTTTAATGTTATTAAAATTATTCCCATGAGATTTGGTTCTTGATTTTAATAAAGAATTCAATGGCTGAAAATAATCAATCAATGATACTAGTTTTTTAGGCAAACAAATAAATGCTTTATGAAGAACGCATCTCATTTCAGAAAGGCCATTTTCCCAGAATCACATTAAAAAAAAAAAAAAATTCTAATAAATTTAATAAATTTATGTCTAATAAATTTATTATAATTTATTAGACATAAATAATGTGTCTAATAAATTTAATAATAAATTATGTGTCTAATAAATTTATTCAAATATCTAGAGTCCAATACACATTGTATCCAATTGTGATGTGGCATTGTGTTTAATGTTATTAAAATTATTCCCATGAGATTTGGTTCTTGATTTTAATACAGAATTCAATGGCTGAAAATAATCAATCAATGATACTAGTTTTTTAGGCAAAACAAATAAATGCTTTATGAAGAACGTATCTCATTTCAGAAATGCCATTTTCAGAGAATCACATTAAAAAAAAAAAAATTCTATAGTTAATTATCTTATAGCTGTATCATATTTTTCAAATATTTGGATAGCATTTAAATTTACTTTATTTTAAACTTTTACTGTCAATTTAATATTGTAACACTTTAACTATTCATTTATCTTATCTAGTTCGACATAACTTTTGTGGAACTATTTTATCTCTGTTCCACCATTTGTTCTACTGATGAAAATGTAACCGCGTCAACGAAACGCGTCTAGGTATTTAAATATTTTACTACTTCTGATTTTAAAATGTTCATTACATTTCTACATTAACACGGTTTAGTACATTTCTATGCAAAATTGTTTGTTTTTCACTTATTTATTTAACACTCATTTATTAATTTTTTCTAAGTTAACAAGTATAATTTTTTAAGTTAAAGATATGTAGGTTATGATCATCTGGGCTTTGCATACATACTATTAACACACTTGATTCTATTATAAAATACATACATTGAAATATAAAGCTAATAATAATATAAAGCAAACAATATCATAATAATTTTACAAAAAAAAAATCTATATGTTGTAGATTTTAATTGTTTTAATAAATCAACGGGAAAAGAATAGCAGAAAGTATGCTTATGAATGGTATGAGAAGAGAAATGTTAATCAGATTTAAGCCATAAAATATTGATTTAAGTTAGAATTTATAAATTATCACATCCTTTAAAAGATCACTCCAAAGATAATTATACTTAGATTAAAATGTTTCAAAACATCTTTTATGTGATGGGTCAAAGACAAAAATTCCACTCAATTGTCTTTTTACAACTTAAACTGAGTTGCTAGCATTATGTGATGGATTAAATTCGAACAATGGTTTTAGTATAAGCAGGGCTGCCACAGAAAAAAATGGAATTAAATAGTTGCTTCTGGTAGCCTAAAGCATGAAAATAGTTGCCTAAAATTGTGAAAATAGTTGCCTGAATAAGAACAAAATTTTTTCAATAATATGACTAATATTTTATTAAATGACTTTATTGTAATATACCATGATTCACTTAGTCAAGTTGATGGCCAATATGATAATTTTTAAATAAACGTTAGTGTTCCAGCACTAAATTTTTATATAAAAAAAATTTGTATATTTGTAGAACATTAAATACTTTAAATGCTAGAATTAATGCAGAAAAATAATTTTTTGTTAAAAAAAAAACAAACATACTCTTTCTATTAATTTTCCCTTTCACATAATTTTTACTTTATATATTTATTTCCTTTTCAATATATATATATATATATATATATTGAAAATATATTGATATTTTGAAAATTCAAAATTCACCCATCATAATATCGTATTAAAAATTAGGTTCTTTAAAATCAGGCAGAGTTTTGTAGCAAAAACTGTTGAAAAAGCGATTGAGAAACAAAATAGATTCACAGTGGAATCTGTGCAAATTGAGCGCATTAAAAATTGATGACTTAAATTTGCACTTCAATATTTTTTTTATTTTTTAGAAAAAAAATTCATAATGTTCAGAAGCTAACACGAGTCACAGGATATCAACACAATTTATGCTAAAAAAACATTGCTAGAAGCACAGAAAAGTCTCCCAATAGTCTCCTTTTCTTGAAAATAGTTTCTTTTATAGCCTTTTCAGGCAAAAAAATAAAAAGGAGCCATAGTTGCCTCAGGTCGAAAATAGATGCAAATAGTCGCATTTTAGTCACCTGTGGCAACCCTGTATAAGAGGTTTGTGATGTCTAACTAAACTCTTCAATATTTTTTGATAGTAATTGAGATGGTTATCTAAATTGTAGAATGAGAAGGTTATACGACATGAAAAAATAGATTTTTGATTAACTTGCATGTTTGCCAAGCACTTAAAATATGCCCTGTTTCAAATGCAGAAATATCTTTAATCAATTCCCCAGTTCACGAAATCTGTTGTCAGATGAAACTCAAGTAAAAGAGCAATTTTCAGCTTGCTGCCTTCTCATATTCCGAACTTTGTTTTCACCTTTTGATAAAGAACAAAACGAACCAAAGACCTTGTAAAAAATAATTTTCAATTTTGTAGACTAAACATTTCTATTTGTTGTACCAAAGAATATTGCTGATGAAATTAAAGAATGCCAAGAAATGGCATCCTACCAACCAGAATACAGATAAAAACATCAACAAAACAACTTCAACAACAACAAAAAAAAAAAACTTTGAACAAGAGCGATGCATTATTGAACAAAATTTTTCACTGATGTTATTATGTTATTTTCAGTTCTAAAAATGGAGAAAATGTATGTATATAGATCTATATCTAATATTTCAATTTAAAATAAAAATAACTAGTTTTAAAATAAGACGGATAGAATAAAGATCAAACAACAAGTGTAACCAAATCAAAATATAAAAAAAAAACTTTGAAACTAGTTCGCTCTTTCTCTCACGAAATAACAAGTTTCAAATTGTACAGGGAAGTCAGATTCTTATCACAGCACTGATATGAAAATAATAAAAGCTTATTCAGAAATTAGTAAACATTATTTAATTAAATTTGGAAAAATACATTATTTTTTAAAAATTAATACAGTCGGACCTCGATATAAGGTCACCTTAAGGGACACCGCAAGAGTAACCTTAAAAGCGGGGTGATCTTTTAACCAATTCATTAGCAGTTCATAACTAAGCATGTAAATAGTACACATTAGGATTTTTTAAAAATGGTAAGACAAACGAAAACGATCAGCCGTAAACTAAATATTTAAGTCAATAAATTTTAACAGAATTAGTAGAGAATTAAAGAAAGTTAGATTTTTAAAAAAAAATTTATTTAAAATAAAGCTGTTTACAAATTTCCTCAAAGTGTTCATACATACATTACACCTTACCTTATTCAAAATAATCATTTATGCAGGTCTGTCTCGTTTTTGGTTTAATTTTTCGAACAATGTTTTCTAGATTTTGTAACTTCTCAAAATGTTCCTCAAAATAGTTAGTAAAAAAATTCGTATGACATTTATTGCATTGAAGGCTTTCTTTTGGGTTACAGTCTCAGGATCACTGTTATTGTCCACAACTTGTGAAACAATTTCAGAAATCGTAGCTTTAGAAGTGGTGGCAATTTCCTCATCAATCAAACCATATTCAGCTTCCCCTGCATTGGCATGGCCACGATTTTTCAAATCTTCCATCAGAACAGATAGAGGAATATCGTCTTCTTCCTTGGTTTCCTCATCCACGGTATTCAGAGAACTCACAAAACCAGCATGACGAAAACAATTTGCTATGCATGTGGTGGACACCATGTTACACCTCAGATAAAAATGACCTTATAAGCGATAACGATTTTTAAATCTTGACCATATATCCGATAATCTGTAACAAAGAATTCCTATTCAGTGAGCCGAGACTTTGGAAAAGTGATCTTATATGCGGGGTGACCTTATATGCGGATGACCTTATAACAAGGTCTAACTGTATAAATTTTTAGATCTTCATTGCCTACTACTGCCAGTATTGAATTTCAGAAGATTATTATTCTAGTATTTCATTAAAGTAGTTGCCTTTTTTTATTAGAAAAGAAACAGACAAACAAAGTAGTATAAAATCAAGTTTCGAATATAAATAAATTTTGGCTTTAACCTTACAAAAATAAATTTTTTTTAAAGCACTTGTTATGTTTATAATGATAGTATTTCATCAAATCGTTGCAAATATAAGTCTTATTTGATTTGATGATTTTATTCTTCGTAGTTCATATTAAAATATAAGACATTGAAGCTTAGTGAAAATATAGTTTTTCCTACCTTGTCTGATTGTAATGCACTCTGTTGAGGGATCAGAAATAAGTAGGTATACTAGTTTTAACCCTAAAATATTCCTCAAATAGACTAACAACTTACACTTTTTTGGGGGGAATTTCTGATATTATAGGATAAACAAAATAAAATGAAGAAGAAAAAAAAATCAATGACATTTCCTTCATTAAGTTTAAATTTTCTAGATTTACATTGGTCATAAGTTATTAGTTTTTGAGTTTTCTCTCTTCTTAAAATAGTAAGTGAATAACACACATTCTTAAAACACTTTCACTAGCTACTTGATATGATTTTATTTTTTTTTTTTAAATTTAACTATTTAAATCCTAAAAATCTATTAAAAATATTATATTACATCTCTAAAATGCAAAATATACTTTAAACCCTAACAATTAAGTATTAGAAATTCAACAATTTTGTTCAAAACTAAAAGCAATTCAATAGATAGTTGTGAATTGGTTAACGGAACAGTAAGCATAAGTGCAGTGAACTGCAATGAGTAATTGCACAGGACCAGAATCATAAATATCAAAGTGTAATTTTCTTTAAACACATGTTTTATAACAAACACATAATATGTTCCCTATTGAAGTTGATTAAATGGCCACACATGTGAAAACTGACAGCCCCTTTACAGATTAAAACTGGTCTGAGTGAACAGACATGCTTATAAGCTTCACAACAAAATCAGTGACATTACTTTTCAGGCACATCCTACAATGTTTATGGAAATAGAGTCATAGCTTTAGATGAAATAATTTTTACAAGATTAAAAAATTATTTTATACAAAATACCAAAATAAAACCCTAGAAAAGAAATTCTGGATTGATTCTTTATATAATTACTTTAACAATAAATTAGCTAAAAATTTCTAATCTAGTTTATTTGGAGAATTAAAAATAAATAAAAAAAAAAGAAAGAAAAAAGCAGAGCACCATTAAAATAAAAGATGTGCATCAGCAATTTTAACATCTGAACAAGATTTTGGACCTAAATTTTGAATTTTTAACCAAAAAGTTGAATATTAGAAGGAAATTTTTAATTTGGTGGATGAGTCATTGCTAGATGAATTGGAAGAAGAATCAAATACATGATCAATATCTATATAACTAATAATGCATGCTAAGTTCACAAAATTAAATGTAAATGCAGATCATGATTAGCAGGAAATCAGGAGCATCTGTTAATAAAGACTAATTGAAATATTTGATGGCATAGACTACTTATACTAAACTTTTAATTTTTCTTTAATGCATTAACCTTTAAGTGAACTTAAAATTGTTTGTGCTTAAAAAATGTAATAAATTACTTAGGAATACACAAGAAAACAGAAACAAAAAAGAGCAATATGATATGTGATTAAAAAAAAATATATATATTAATTTGAAGTAATTTCTCGTTGTAAGCAGAACATAGAAAAGGGCCAAAGAAAAAGATTGTATAACAAACAAAAATAAATGATGCAGATTATTTAATGCTGTTATAAAAGTTCTAACTTCTTCTGTTGTTATCAACTAAAGTTGCACTTGCAGTTATGACTAACAACCACCACAAACTTTTTATCCAAATAATATTTGAAATAAAAAAAACTTAGAAGTAAAAAAAAAAAAAAAAAAATGAAGACAGCAACATAAAGGATTTCAAAAATAAAATTGTTTAATGAAATGAGATTCCACATTTTTTTTTTTTTCAAATGTTCAAAATAAAAACCATTAAATTACTACGTAGTAAAACTTGCTTTCAAGATATTTTTGTATTCTAGAGAATAAAAAAATAAAAAAAATCAATTTATATTTATGTTTTTCTTAGATAAATCTGCCATAATCTACCAGAAAGTTATAACAATAAAGCGCAATTTAAGAGAATGAAGTAACCACAAAATCATTTTTCAACAAATCTTTGCATTTTTCATCTGACAGTGAAACAATGATAAATAATTTGTCTGATCATTTTGCATCAACAAACACCAAAGAAAAAATGCATATAATGAGGAAGACCTCACATACCATAAAAAAATATTTTTTTCTGAACAATAACGCTCTTTGTTTAAAAATTGTTTGTAATATATATTCTGCTTTGTTTTGACAAAAAGTTGCTTATATAGATGTTTATACAACAATTTTCTCATTAAATTTTTTCAAATTTCCCAGCAACCCACTTTTCATTGGATAATATGAGTAAAACCAGTTTTTCAGGTAGAATACATACTGTGCATAATACATATAGTTTTGACATTTAAATATTAGATTCATGCTCAAAGAGTTAAGCAAGAAAAAAAGAACTAATTTTATTAGCCACTAATCAGTTTTTTTGTACAGCTATTCTTTGATATTTTATCATATCTATGAAGGATTTTATCATATATATTTATGAAAGGAAAAAAAGGTTACAGTACTAGTTTACGAAGGATTTTATCATATATATTTATGAAAGGAAAAAAAGGTTACAGTACTAATTGATTAGATTTTTAAAATTCTCCTTTCATTGAAGTAAAAACGTGAAAATTCAAAATACATAAGAAAACTTATTTCTAAATGAAAGAAAATTTTGAAATAAAAATAAAGAAATATTACAAAAAGCACACTGAATGTGTTTTAAATTCAACAACTTTACTTTTTAAAAAAAACACACAGGCAAAGATTTCAATAGAACATGAAATTGAAAATTAAATAAATTATAAAAATAATGTATCAGAAAAACTGAGAAGATAATAGTATAGCAAACTGATAAATCAACAATAGCTTTTAAACACTGTGTCACGGGATTAAAAGTATCAAATTTAATACAATGATTTATTATTTCAGCATCATTTTTTTACATAAGAAATTATGGTGAAAATTATGGCAGTTTTTATTGCAAGAATTCTTAACTTTTATCAAGAAGGTAAATATATATATAGAAGGAAAAAAGTTGGATTAAGGGAGTGCAGGTTATATAGAGGTTTTATTAGACAAATTTAAACTACCAAATAAAATTGAACTTGTTAAGATTAATTTGGAAGTTTTGGATAGAAAAATTGATTAATAGAAATCACAGTTTAACTCACAAAACTCTGTGAAAATTAAGAGAATGATACATTAATAAGCTATCTTGAAAAAATTGCCAATACCTAATTTCAATCTTTACCAATCAATAGATTTAAAGTTTTATTTCATTAGTTTTTAAAAATTTTGAGAAGAGTACCATACATAAGTTTTGACAGTGTAGTTACTTTTAACAACCTTTACCTTTTTTGTTACTGTAGCAAAAAATTAAAAAAAAAAAATGATAGAAAAAGTGCAGTTGCTGTCAAAAATTTGGGTTAAAGTATAGAAGAAAATATTTCATTGGAAAAACAATTTTGTTATGTCAGAAATAACACAGAATAAAATTAGTTCTCTCACAGCGCTTTTAGGATGGCCTGCCCTGCTTACCCCTCGATGCGCCCTCTTTGCCATTTTCGTAAAAATAAGCCCCCATCCACTATCAAAACACTGCCTTTTTATTCATATTCCACTTGGAAAAAATAATACTGTTTAAATAATAATTACACACAGGTAAAATTATCTGTGTTTATAGGTTTAATTTGGTTTACTGTTAAAAATATTAATTTTGTTACAATAATACTCAACTGGTAAAATTTTTAAAAGCTTTTCTTTTTTTGGGGGAAGGGGTATATAATTAATAAATTTTTAAAGTGATTTTAAATTATTTAAATACCTTTTTTTTTAAATGCACCTTTAAATGTTTATTTTTCATAATTTTCACATTGAATACATTGTTACATACACATAGAATACATTGTTTATCAATTAATCATTTTTTCAGTTAACTTTTTCGGGAAAAAATAAGACACAGTGATTGTCTTTTATCCAGGGGTAGCAGCAAAGTTTTTTAAAATTTTAGGGTAATTTTAGGAACTTTTTTCAAAAAATTTTAGGTAAATTTTAGGGGTAATATAGGATTTTGCTAGGATAAAAACAGATGACACGGTACTTTATTACATAACAGAAGATTATTCATCCATACATATCATAAATAATTGCAAGCCATAAAATAAAGGTCTGAAATTTATTAAGTCAAGAATGAAATCTCTAAAGTGTAAAAATGAAATTTCAACTTTACATATTACCTATCAAAAATTAAGTGCATAATTCAGGAACAGGCAAAAGTGAGAATAAATCAAGAGAAAAAATTAATTAACACCAACTTGGAAAAATTAAATATACTTTATTAAATCCAAAACAATTCGTAAATTAAAATGCAACACCAAATAAAAAATTAAGGAATATCTGACTAAAACTTTACGAACTTAAAATTATTATAAGCGATATATATATTAAAAAAATTCACAATTTCATTTCTTTCCTATCCGAATCAGATTAAGTATACAGAAAATGACTTAATCATTTATGAAGTAAAAATATACCATATAAAAACTGTATCAACTTAAATATGAACAAAAATGATACTGTCTAAACTTGTATATACTTTAAACAATTTAAATTCTCATATCTCTGATACTTATATGTACTATTAAAGTACACAGAAAAGTTTCCAAAATTTAATATCAGATAAAATTGAAGGAAATCATGACAAACATATTGCTAACTAAAGTTACATATATTGTAAACAATTCCCTTTCTCATCCTCTGCGATGTTTATATAAACAATAAAAGTATTAAAAAAAAAATAGTTCGAAAAATCAGAACAAATAATCTGCATACCTTTAATTAAAATTATTACCATAAATTAAAATTCTATTTCGATCCAATAGTAATTTTTAAAAAAAAGAACATTCCTCTCTAAAATAGAATACTTTTTTATTTGATTTTTATTTAATTTTTACTTTCTTAATCAAAACTTTATTATTACCATTTACCTTACCTTATTAAGAAAAATTATTGTGTGATATTATTAGATTTCAAATCAGCAATTTATATTAGAAGCTAGAGAAAAACAAATTAATTATGATAATTTTGCTAATATATTCTTGAAATGATTTGTGAGATTCTTTTACTGCCCTCAATAGTGTTGTGGTGATCTTCAACACTCCTCCATGATTTCGAATGGTATCTTTGATTAGTCTAAGAGACATAATAGTATTCTCATGGTGACTAACATTAAGCATTGCTTTATTTATCGAAAAACCTCTCTCAGGATCAGAATTCCCATGTGGCAAAATTAAAATAGTTTCAATTAATGTAGTTAAATTCTTATATTTTAGTCTATGCCTTATATTTAGTTTAGTCTATAATAAATTCTTATATTATTTCTTTTTTATTTATATTTAGCCTATAACTCTAATTTTTTAGGAACACCAACAAAATTTTATCAGATTTTTAGGAATTTTAGGGTTTGCACATAGTTTTAGGAATTTTCTTTTAGCATATCTTTAATTATTTTTCATAAACTACAAATTCTCTTATTTTGATAAGGAGTGAGAATAAATTTTTGAAATACACACATAAAATAATACAAGACGGTAATTTAAAATTGTTGAGAATACAAATTTTGATTAATTTCAACAGTGGTAATAAGTGCTCTTTCAAAACTCAAAATGCCCTTTTCTATGAGGGAGAACCCTGCCCTTTTTTATTCAAAGGAAGAAATATGTGATTGTTGTTTTTTTTATCCATATATTTATTCTATGCACTTTTTGGAGAACTTATGACAGAAAAATTAAAATTTATGAAAATGGGAATAAAAGTTAGATAATATAAAACCTTTACATAGCATACACATTTTATTTCAGACTTAGTTAAGGCAACAAAATGGTAGATTATTATTTACAGTGAGCAAGACTTATCTTAGTATTGATTTCAAATTTCAGTAGATTATTGGGATCATCATTTTATTTTGTCTTGAATAAACTTTGCATAAAAATATAATGAAATAATAAGTTTACTATATGTAATTACTACAGACATGAAAATACAAAATTCTAATTTTGAAAAACATTTTAATAAAATGCTGATAGTTGATATAACTTACTTTTGATTAATTTGCTTTTGCCTTTCTTTTTCTTCTCGTAACCTCTCTTCTTCAAGTCTTTCTTCTTCTTCCTCTTCTAATCTTAATCGTTCTTCCTCCTCTGCTTCTAATCTTCTTTTTTCTTCTTCTTCAATCCTTAAATATATATAATAATCAAATTAAAATTTGTTACATGACATAGGAAATTATTAATGTCTATATTGGTATAGAATTATAAATATTCTAAGTCAGAAAATGAATATTAACAAAAACTCAATATCCAAAATTGTATTAATTACTTATAACTTAAATTTTTTTATTAAAAAAAAAAATTCTTTTTATACACCTTACAAGGACCATGAGAATTTCTAAACGCAACTTCACTAATGCAAAAGCAACTTTGTATCAGATTAAGCACAAAATTCTAAAAATTTTATACTACTGAACTGCATTTCTACTTGTTAAGATGTGTGGAACTAAAAGTTTTCTGAAATTACATTAGAAAATACTTTGGTTTACTTTTCTCTGATGGATGCTTACAAAGCCATTAAAACAATTCATTCTTTAGTAATACAAAATTAGAATTTGAATAATTTTTTGGATACAGTTAAAAAGTTAGAAGACTCTTTTAAAGTATGTGTGAATAAGAAACCGAAACAGCGAGCTATTACCGATTATTTTGTAAGTAGTCCTCTCTAATTTGTGCAATAAATCAGTTTAATCCTTATAAGTTTGTCACTTTTGAGAAATTTTTTATAGAATTAAAATTCTATAGAATTAAAAAAAAAGAAATGCCTGAAAGTAAGTACACTTTCGGAATTTCGTCTAAACTATAGTACTTTTTCCTTTTTTCATAACTTTATTTTTAAAAATAAGTGGTTGTATTTATTATGAGATGCATAGTTATTAATTTAATATAAAGCATAAAAAGCATTTATTGAAATGAAATTAATTTACAAATTTATAATAGAAATTTAAGTCAAGAAAACCCAAATAGATAACATATAGGTAATAGATATAGACAAAAAATAATAGAAAATTTTAATTAAAAAAAATTCTGAACTGATAACCTGAACTACTTATAACATGAACAAGTTTTCTGTCCCCCTTCGAGTTAATGTTAACAGGTTTGACAGGAAATTTTCTAATATCTTATGACTCAAATATTTTTTTAACCATTATTAAATTATAAAATAAATATAATCTTGATATTCTTAAATAATTCTAGACATATGGCAAAGCACTCAAAAAGTGAAATTAACACTAAATCATCATAAATCAGCTAAGAAATTCAAAATTTTATAAATTTACACAATTATTTTTTGAAGTGTTGCTTAACAAAGATAAATATTTCATCAAAGTATAGGTAGTCGTTGTAGTAGATTTTATAAATATATGATTTAGACTTGCAAAATAAAAGGTCGTTAAAAAACGAAGAAAAACTTATTAGCAGTCAACAAAGTGATTTTGATCAAAATGTTCAAGATTGCAGTTACTTGTAATATTTTGAGGGTTTAGATTAAAAATCTATTTAAAGGGTATTTATAAACAGAGAAAGTATGTCTGTGCATGATTTTGTAGCTTAATTAACATATTTAAGGATAGACTCTATAAAGTTTCATGGACGGAGGACACTAATTGTGCCCAACAATGAACGTTATTAGTAAAAATTCATATATTTTGTTTACACTTGGGGTTTTTACTTTGTCTGAGCAAAAGTGTGGTCTGCCACGAGGGTGTGGGGTTATCAATGCTGTGTCATATTGTATCTTTCTACATCATGGTTTATCTTTGTCAAGCTGATTGTCATTGACATGATGTGATCGTTTAAATAAGGCTTATTATTTCAGTGTTAATGCTAGTGTTTGTTTCTGATTTTTTTTATCTTCACAAAATATGCTTAGTTTATGTGTTACCTTTTTAGTACTTATCATGCACTGCATGATATTTATCATATAAAATCATGTTTGAAACATCTTGTATATGTCTTGAAGTCTAAATTTATGTAAGTTAATCCATTCTCCAGCAAAATGAACTACAGGTTCTTCTTGTAGTCAGTGCTTTGCCCTGGTCCTAAATTATTCTCATGCTTTTGAATAAAGCATGTGGCAAGTCAACCACAAAACTATGACGTCTTAGAGTGTGAAAATCCAATAATTAAATTACAAGTAATTCAGATGTTCTGTTTTTTACTTTGCACATGTTTACGTATCACAAAAAATAGAATAAAAACAAGAGTAACAAAATGTTTAGAGAGAGAGAGAGAGAGAGAGCGGAAGAGTTAAGCTTTATAATCCTTTTGCAAAACATATTTTATAATTAATTAAAAAAAAAGATTAACTTCAAAAATTTAAATTATCATTCAAAACAAGCAATTATTTATCTTAAGAAAACAATGTTTTAAATCAAAAGATACATATTTAGAAATAAAATGAAAGAATAAATATAGCCGATTCTAAATTGAAACCTTGAGATGAAGATACATAGAAGAATTCAAAGATACATATTTGGAAAGGAAATGAAAGAATAAATATCAGTCATTCAAAATTTAAATTTATAAACTTTCAGAAAATAAAAAAAATACACTTATTCAAATAATTAGTTTTGAAAATATTAATAGCTTAATCTTTTGTACATATTCAGAATTATCTATGCCCCATTCTTTTGCACAAGGTGATGATTCACAAAAGTGTACAATTATCTTTGACATTTTATTTATCGTATAATGGATAAATAAAATACTGAAATTTTTAATTTTTGCACACTTAGTTGACATTTAGTATAATACCAAAAAAAAAAAAAAAAAAAAAAAAAAAAAGGTAGCATTTTTAAAGGAAAAAAACTATTTAGAAGAATTTACATATTCTACAATCCAATTGCAATAAATTAAAATAGTTTAACATCAGTTTTTAAGGTTGGAATATTGGTTAGTTTAATAAATTATTTATTTAAAAGCACTCAGACCTAAATTGCAATAAACATAATAGCTGAAATATACCTTTTTCTTTCCTTTTCTTCAAGATCACATTTATGAGCTAGAACAAAAGGACGGAAGAGATGGCACACATCATTCAAAAGTTTTATATAATGGGCTTTAGCATCTTTTTTTGACATGTCACCTAAAGATTGCCATGCTAGTCTAAAAAGAGTAAACAAATATTAGTATAAAACATTATTTTCTCAAACCATTCAAATATCATAAATAAAACATGCAGTATTCTTAAACAATTAATAAAAAAATTTTTTTTTATTAAATATTGAACAATATTAGCAGGTTCAAGTGATAAGTATTAGTTGACTTTGTTTCGATTGAATATTGATAGATTTATTGATAGAAAAAACACTCGCCCAAACACGATTGAAATCACTTGTTTGCATTTTAAATTGCATTTAATTGTAAATGTTATATTTAAGACAATATTTTAAGTGACAAAAATCCAGACGTTCATGAAAATATTTAATTTTAGACACAAAAATATTTAATTTCAGACACTTAATATTACATGATTTTTTTGGGTAAAAAAAAAATTAAGTACAAATTAAATCTCATACATGGAAATATATTGTTTTAAATTGTAGAAGCAACATGGTTTTTTAATATCCCTTCTTTAAAGTGTAAAGTTATTATTTTTTTTAAATACCCCTGTAGCTATCTTATATATATATATATAAGTTATATATAGAGAGAGATTGGGGCAAGACAGGATACCTCAATTGTATAAAAATTAGTTCTATTTTCATAGCAGACAAACTCTCAATTACACTTCATTAGTCATGAAGAACCTAACATATTAGTGTGTTCATGAGGTCTGTGTTGATGTTTGTTTTACTATATCAACTCTTCAATGTTCTTCCATTTTTAAACTAACCTTATTTATTGGTCCTCACAGTTCCAAAAATTATTTTTAGCTAACCAATTATATGTTTACAAGATTCATACCCTAACAAACAATAAGAATTAAGTCCAATAATAGCACTGTTCCGTAATGTTTCAATAACCTCTGCTCTTGGGGTAAGACCGGGTACTACCTGGTTTTTTCCCCCACCCCCGCAATGGGACTTTTTGCTGGGTTCACGAAAGCTCCAGTTCAACTGAAGAAGATAACTACATCCCAAACTGAAATATTATTTTACATCTTTTTTCTTTTTCTACTTATTCAACATACAAATTATATTCTTCCCTGAGGAACACAAGCAGAACAAGCCTACATAGATACGTTAGCCAGGTGTAATTCCTGATTCATGCATTTCTAGAGTAAACAATAAAAAAAAACTTATTTTATTATTTTTTAAAAAATGAAGTCATGAAATTAAAGACTGAAATCTCAGAACATTTTACTGAATTGTAATTTGTTGTTTTGTACTATAGAAAATAAAAAACTTTTTAAACTGATGTTTAAAACTGATGTCATTTCAAAGATGGACTCCTAAATATGCACATTTTACAAGATTCTCCTCCCTTTCCCAACTCTTAACAAGCAATAAATTGGGTTGCTTTATTTTTTTTATTATCTAAAATAGAGTAATCTCCAGGTTACTTGCTTTACAGCTAAGAAAACATTAAAATTAATTACAGTGAAGTATATAAGATATTATTCCCGACGGGTGGACTAATCATTGATCACTGAGAAATTTCTTGATTGTTGTTATTTCATACTATACATACAATTGGAAATAGATAATAAATCTGTAATTTTAGTTGTCTTAAGTACAATTCATATTCATAAATTATAAAATTTATTCTTACTGTAATTGCAAGGCTTTATTTTTTAAAACTGTAAACAAACAAAAACAAAAAATAATTATTCTGATTTGCATTGCCTCTATATTGTCTGACTTTACTAGTACCTTGATTCTATTTTGATAAATTTTTTTAAATAATAATTTTAAAGCATATTATGTAATTCTGATCTAAAAAAAACTGTAATTAAAAAAAAAAAGTAAGCATCGAGAATCAAAATTTAATGAAGCTGTTTGAAAGATTGTAAATGAATATTTAAGTGTTAGAGCTAATGTTCAAGTTGCTGAAATTATCTCTCTACTTTATACACCCTAACTAAATGAAGTTAAAAAAATTTACCAACAGTGTGCTGCCTATATATCTGAAGAACATGAGTGAGACAAGATGATTTCTTTTGACTCACAAAGAATCATAGGAACATAACCCAAATAAACCATTTTATCTGCAACTCCAGCAATGTGATCTTTTAAAATTTTTTTATTTGAAATTATAATATGATTTGTTAATTACTATTGTAACAGAACCATTTAAAAACAAATTTTTACTAAAAAAAATTCTAGGTGATCACAAATTTTTCCAAAAGTGATCAAATCCAGAAGCAATTCCTGATCACTGAAAATTTAAAATATTTTAAATTGTATTTTAATTTTAAGGAGGTCACATATCACTATCTCATAAGTAAAACTTTCCCCAAAAATGAAAGTTCGTGTTTGAGTTTTTTTCTCACAAACTGAAAGTATGCATTTTGTAAAATTTTTTTTGCACAAGAATTACCCTGGGTCATCCTATATATTATTCAGTTCTAATCTGTACCAACAAGTACAGCATAATAATAAAGCTGCAGACCATATTTTAACTACATATAATTTTAAAAATGAAAAATTTTAAGGGATGAAATAAAAATAAAAGTGTTGAAATGTCAAATTAGTAAAACATACTTTCGATCTCTTCCAATTACATCTAAATAACCAACAGCTGGATATTTTTCCTCAATAAACTTTCCATGCAAAACTTGTTGGGTATAGGCAACTAGAGATAACTTATCTTTGTAAGACAATGGAAAGGCCTTGCCTTCTTTCTCTGAAAAAATAAATAAATATTACACTTTACTGACCTTAATAGAAATTAGAAGTAAGATAGAAAATGTATAAACAAACTTTCATTGAAATTATTCTGAAAGTAATTCTGTTTAAATGAATAATAAAAAGTCATTTCAACCAAGCATAAAATATTCATTGACCAATAAGTATGGAAACAGTAAAATATTTTGGGAAATAAAATATCAGATTAAATATTTAAGCGTCAAATACTTTAAAAAGATAGAACTCATTGATACCTAACTTGACCCCTCAAAACTCAACACCATTCTGATGAGGTGGGGAAAATTTCAAAATCTCCATTTTTTTTTTTTTAATTGCAGACTCTGATTATCCAGGATAAAAAAAAAATTAAAAAAAAAACACCCAAATTTGACCAACAGGAATTCATATTTTAGTTTAATAACGATGCTGCTGTTTGTTAATCAACAAAAATGAAAATGTGATACAAATTGTTTAAAATTGAGATCATTAATGAAATAAAAGCCAGATCAAAGATATATAAATCAGGAACTATTTATTATTTTGAAAAGCTAGACCGAAAGATATCATCCTGTACTCTCAACTTGATGTAACTAACAATTCAATATTAACATTTAGGAAAATTTTTTTAAATTACCACAGTTCTTAAGAAAATATAGAGAATTTTTATCTCTCAAAACTGGCTCTCTAGGATAGAGGTTTTTTAACTTTTTATGCTATGGAGCAACTTTAAAATTGGAAATTCAATGAAAAAATTAATATAATAAAAATGAATCAATAATTACTATATACAAATTAATCTAAACAAAAATTTTAGTTCTCAAAGCAATGTAAAATACTTTAATTGAACCACAAAATGGTGTTAAAAAAGTAAGGTGATTGCGTTATCTAACAATTAGACTTAAGATTTTTCTAATAAAATTTATTGTCACTGATATTTCATTGGAAACACAATGGAACCATGGTGTTTCAACATCAACACCATGAAAAACTAAAAGTAAATAATCAAAGATAAAAGGCATATTATTTCAAAAGTTTTTTGCATTACAAATAATCATAAGAATGATTAGACAATTGATAAATTTAATTAATATATTCTGAGCATCTAAAAATACGTTGAGATTAGAGCTGTAACATGTTTACCAGAAATTTGTATGGATGATTATAGCTGTAATATGTTTACTAGGGATTTGTATGGATTCAAGCCCATTTATAGTTTGTCTAGGGTAAAAACTCTCCCCGCCACAAAGTCTGAGGCGGTCTGCTGCTATGGAAACAAGAATAGCGCATTTCAGGGAGGATAGCTTCTCTTGACTCTCAGGCTAACACGACTGAAGAGAAAGATTCCCTTTCTCTTGCAGACCCGAGCCAAAACCTGGCACCCCTACTTGAAATAGTTATACCTCGCTACCATAGTCACCGATATTTATCCAGACGAATGGCTAGGGGAGTTCTTACTTTAGACAAACTATACTAGACACAATATGGCATAACATTTTAGTGGTTACTTTGTGGTGTAACTACCACTATAAATATTAAATACCAATTCACTAGTATATATGACATGTTAACTTGATTCTATCTTGAGGTACCTTTTGATAGTTGAAGGTTGATATAGTCTTTAATTAAATCCCCTCAATGGTGACCTGCGGATGAGATATGAACTCGTCAACATCGATATGGATGGTCCACATATAAACAGTTGATTTGCTTAAAAAATATAATGCTCAAAAGAAAGAAAGGGAAAAAATCCGGTGAAGTAAATAAAGTCTCCCGGTCAATAAACAAAAAAAAATAAAAATAAATAAATAAATAATAATAATAATAATGAGCGAAATGCTATAAAACAAAATAATGAAGAAAAAGAAATGAGGGAAATGCTATAAAGAAGAAGAAAAAATATAATGAGCAAAAATGATAAAAAAAAAAAAAAAAAAAAGAAAAATAGCATGAATCAACTAGTGGTAATCATTCATCGAATTCTATCTCAGATAAAATTCTGGAAGGGGAGTAATGTGGTGTAACTACCACTATAAATATTAAATACCAATTCACTAGTATATATGACATGTTAACTTGATTCTATCTTGAGGTACCTTTTGATAGATGAAGGTTGACATAGTCTTTAATTAAATCCCCTCAACTTCTCTCAGAATGAAATAGTTTGCAGGCAATAATAAAAGAACTGGAAACAAATTCTATATTCAGTATTACATTTAATTATATGACAGTGGCTATAAACAAGCCTTCTTTTAAAGCAATTAAAATAAAATTGTGTTTCAAACAGAACTAATTTTCCAGTGATAAATTATTTATAAATATTTAAAAAATTTATACATAATTAATTCAGAAGAAATATCGCATGCAAAATTAAACGAGCACCAATACCGAATTTATTAAACTTAATACAAGTAAAATTTTTAATTAAGATACAAGCTACACTGAAAATTAAAAAACTCCACATCACCGCTAATAATGTAAACAAACCTTTTAGAAATTTAGTAGCTAATGAATACAATTCATCAGTATTAAAACCCCATGTTTCTAAGAATTCCTCAGAACTTTCGCTAATACTTGAGGGTGAAATAGAATTTACTGTATCTTTTTCAATAGAATTTAAATTATTTTGAACACAGACATTAACAGGATCTCCATTTACGGAGGCATCCATCTTTCTTTTTACTGTTTCTGTTTTGTTGCCATCAAGGGAAATTTTCAATGTAATCATTGGGAAACATTTTTTAACCCTCTGCCATTATTATTTATAGATGACGCTTAATTTCACAGTTTAAGCATTTCAATATATGTGAATCATAGGAATGGATGGAGGACCGTGAAGGTAAATAATAACACACTATTATAAATAATTATCATTTAATATCTGGTAACTTAATATTTCATTAGTTTTGATATGTATTGAAAATAGGACTCAATATCAGCCATCAGCCCTAGACTAGGACCCTACAAGAGCCATGAGTAAAGCTAATTGTTGATGTCCACAGATTCTCAGTTGGGTTTAGGTTGGGAATATTTGGTGGTAATAGGAATGCGGTAAACTCATCCTGGTGCTCTTCGAACTACTCACATATAGTGAGGAACATGATACGTACTATTGTCTTGCTGGTAGATGTCATCATTCTAAGGAAAAAAAATTTCCATGTAGAAGTTGACAAGGTCAGCAGAGACAAAAACGTACTTGTCTTGGTGAATCATGCCTTCTAGAATGATCACTGCATCCAAAAAATGCCATGAAAATATTCCTCAAATCATAAGGCTCCCTTCTACAGATTGAATTTTTTCGGCAATTGTTGCTGGGTAGTTGCATTCAGACTTTTCATGCTGTAGAAATGAACGTCCACTTGTTCGATGGAGAATAAAACGTGATTCCGCAATAAAAAGCCACCTGTTATCACTACATCAGAATGTAAACTGGCAATGGAAATTCCAGCCCTCATCATCGATGAACAGCAGCGAACACAGGTGCATAAACCAGGCGTCTGCTATTGAGGCCCTTACGCGCCTTAGATCCTGAACTTCGTTCCATATGACCGTCATGAGCCCATCGTTTCCATATTTTGCTAACAGTCATGGGATCTCGACCAACGCGAGCAGCAATAGTTCGGTATGATAAAGCTCAATCCCGGTAGGCCACATTTCGACCTGGATCAAACGCAGACACATGCTGGTAGGCATTTCTCCTTCTTACACGAGGCATAACAAAAACGTTTTTTCCCAAGAACAACGCTCAAATTCAATGTCTGTTTGAGAAACTTACTGTCAAATCTCTTCTTTTATACACATTGTAGGTGTCGCTACCGCAGCCTATTTGCATGAATGCGTTGATAAGCTAATCATTTGTATACCACAACATGCTTTATCCGTCCTTTCACGTTCGTGGTGTGTTGCCTTCCTGGTGTAGTAATTTTAATGGCCAGTAATTTATATACATATGTTGAATAATCGGTTCCAGATATTTTTATTCGTGGAATATTAAATTTGCGAGGTAAAACAGCGTTTTCTTTTTTTCTTTCTTTTTTCTTCTTTTCCTTCTTTTTTCTTTTTTAAATTTTTTTCCAGAACATTAATCAGTTTAAGGATAAATTTACATTAATCTTTAACAAACAAATGCAACTCAAAATATTATACATTTAATTATTAGAAATTAAAAAATTTTCAAAATAAGGTTTCGATAACATTTTAATTGAAATTCTAAATTTTATAATAATTCCTACAAAGCATTTCGAATATATATATTATCGAATATATGATTATTAATGTATCTACTTCTCTATATGGCCTAAACAGTAATTTAAATTTTTAATATTTTGATAATATAATGAATGTATTTAGAATATTTTAATATTTTCTTTTAAAAATAATATTAGATGAAAAAAAGGAATTAACAAAAATAAAGTTAAATATGACTTAATGGATTTTATAAATGAGTGCATCAATTGATATCATCAACCTAATGCAATTAAATTTATTAATACTAAGATTTTCGGAATTAAACTTAATTTCAATAAAAACTTTTAAATTCTTTGAAATTAGATAAAATAAAGCTTTTCTCAACACAGGATATTTAAAACTTTTTAAACTTAGTTGAAGATCTAGTAAATTATCGGAATAAAAATAATAATACACGCAAAGATTTACTTAAACTTGACAATTTTGTTATAGGTTTCGCAAATAAAATTTGTAGTAAGTTTTACTTGATTCATATTAAAAAAAAAAAAGTTATTCATAATAATTTAAAGTAAGTTACTCATATTAAAAATAATTACTTTCCCCCTATTCAACTAAATTGCCCACCCATTTTCAGATTTCAGATATACGAAAAAAAAAAAAAAAAAAAAAAAAAAAAGTTTTTAATTATAGTTTTTAATTATAAGGGTTTAGCAACAGATAATTTATAATCTCTTTGTTAATATGATGAATACAAGAGCACTACTTTTCCTTACACCTTCCATAATCACATTCTTACATTAAATCTAAATATTATTAATAATGAAGAACATAAAAATACATATCTTTATGTTCTAAACTTAGACTATCTTTTCCTATTTCTGAAAATAAGGTTATTTCTATTTTTATTAAAAATCTTAATGAGTTCATTTTAAAACTATCAAACAAACATAATTTTCAAATTAATGGTTTTTATGAATGAAGGGAAAATATTAGTGATTTTAGAATAAATATGAAAAGGAATGGATCAATGCTTCATGAAGATAAAAATTGTAACTCTGAACTGAAACAAGATATTAAAGCAATCAAATCAGTTTCTGTATTACTACTTTTGATAAAGCTATTAACAATTTTGCTATTATTTGAAAATATTTTTGCAAACCACTTATTTCAGATTAACTACAAAAAACTTAATAATAGTATTATTATTATTATTATTAATAAAAGACTATTTATAAAAGACTTAAAATTAAACCAAATAATATTAACAATTTTCATTTTCATTTTGCTTTTTCAAAATTCGATAAAATCCAATTAAATTCAAATTTATTGTTAGTGGCGTCAATAGTGAAATGAAAAAATGAGCATTTATTTTGAAAATGTCTTAAAATGGTATATAAAAAAATCAGTAAGCATACTAAAATAATAATCACCTCAATTTGAATTTCAAAAATAGCTCAGAATTTACCGTAAATAAAATTAACCGTAAAATAAAGAAAACCGTATTAATAAAATTAACCGTATTAATAAAGAAAACCGTAAATAAAATTTATTCTCTTAGGTGTTTTGATTTCGAAAAAAACTTATATACTAACCTAGCTAAAACAATTCTTGATGACCTACTTAAACTTCATAGCCTATTTAATCTTAATGATATAACTGATGATTAAAGCTGGTAATTATTGTTTACTAATCACTGGTAATTTATCGTCTTATTGAACATAAACAACAATTATATTCTATTTAATGTATTTTTTAAACAAATTAATGGTATTTCTAAGAGTAATAATTTTTGTACTAACGTTTGCAGTATTTTTCTTTTCACCAAGAATATAGTTTCGTTTAGTCATTTGATAACCTTAATGTTTTATAAATTCTTCCTTTTTCAGATTTGTTGATGATATTTTGGTTATTAATTTTGATAGTATTGAATTTTTAGCTAAGTAAATTTATCCCAAATTAAATAATTCTTAAAGAAAATAATTTTTGAAATTTTTCAGCTAATTTGCTAGATTTAACTCTTAAAATTAATGAAGATAGACAAATTTCCTTAAAAATACTAGACAAAAGAAGTGATTTCAACTTTCAAGTTAAAAAAAGTATTGATTTTAATTCCAAATTGGCTTATAATGTTTTCTACAATATGATTATCTATCCAATTGTTAAATTTTACAGAAATAATTTCAATTATAAAGAATTTTTAAAAGAGAGTGATAATTTTATAAAAAGTTTAATTAGTAACAATTTTCTTAATTCATTCTTTCAATTTTGTTTTAACAAATCTCTGTCCTAATTTCAATCAATTTTATCCCAAGTACAATCAAGTACAAGGGTTTTTAGTAAAATTCTGTCGGTAATTATATTTTCATATAACTACAGATAAAAGGGGTTTGTTATATACCTGAATATTAGGTATATAACAACAGGTTAGGTATGATCAGGTATTATATTTCATATAATACCTGAATTAAACTGCATATGATCTGAAACTAAGACAATAAGAAGTTATAATATCTTTTTCTGATACTGAGTTCAGTGTTAGATCAAATTAGAAGCAAATTATTATTTTGTGTAGTCTAAAAGTTTAAACTTTTCAATCAAACAAGAGATAGTTACAACATTTTGTGTAGCCGAATCAACGCCTTAGATCAAACTAGAGATAGCTATTATTTTGTGCAGCCGAATCACTCTCTTGGACCGAACGAGATATAGCTAGTATTTTGTGCAGCCGAATCACTCTCTTGGACCGAACGAGATATAGCTAGTATTTTGTGCAGCCGAATCACTCTCTTGAACCGAACGAGATATAGCTAGTATTTTGTGCAGTCGAATCACTCTCTTGGACCGAACGAGATATAGCTAGTATTTTGCGTGACTGTTATTGAATCGCTACTGTTTCTAAAACAGCATGCAGCGTTACTAAGGCCTGGTATAAAATACACGGGAAAAATTGGGATAAGATTGTACAGTTAAAAATTAATTTTTCTTATTCAATTTTGTTTTGTAGTAACTATTTTTCATTTATGATTGAGCAATTTTACATAAAAAGAAAATACTTTTACTCATTTTATCCCTTTGTATTACTTATTTCTTAAAAATTTCACGTTTGAGCTGTTATTAACTGTAATTTGACAGACTTATACCTTTTAATTAATCGAAACTTCACGAAAAATAAAACTTCTTGCCTAAGGTAAAAACTAATATTGAATCTATATTTTTCCTTTTATATTTTTCCATCCATTTCTCTATATATTTCCTATCCATATTTCTCCTTCTGAGAAACGTACTTATTAAAGTTTTACACCTATTACTTGACATTCCAAAAAAAAATAATATTTATTATTTTGCAAAAAATATTTTTAAAACATATATGGTCTCGTATCTTAATGGCTGTAACATATTGCTTAAGAGTAGATGGTACAGACGTATCTCTACGACAAATGATGGGGTTAATATCTGAGTTATGCCAGAAAAAAAGAAAATCTGAATAAATAGTTGTTTCTCAAAAATGTTGGTTTATATAAGAAGGCGCGCTAAGTAAGATAGAATCTTACTTAGAATCTTAGTTATGAGTACTAGTTAATATTTAGGAAGTCTTGATCCTGTTGTTTAAAACTTTAAATTTGTGTTTTAGTATATAGAAATCTAATTATTCGAATAAAAGTTATACTTATTATTTTGTTATTATTATTATTGCGTTTCCGTCTACAAAATTTCGTTTCTCATAAAACTTAATATATAAATTTAATATAATTTAATAGATTATAAAGTTTACCTTCTAAATTTAACAAAGAGGAGCACGATTATTATTTTTTAACAAACAAGCAACACACTTGAAAGAAATGTTTAATTTGTTTTCTTTTTATGAGAAGAAAATTGCTCTCCTTAACACGAGTAAAATTTTGCTAGTTGGACATTTCCTTTTTTCAGAAAAATAGCTAAATTAAGAATAACACACGAAAAGACGATTTACAAACTCAAAATGATATTTTCTCCTCTGGCAACATTTTGAACAGCTAGAAAAACTTTTCCTGTGAAAACAACATTCGGGTATGAGAAAAAAATTGAATGAAAAAACCATTAAAACAGTTGTTTCATTTAAACTGCAAAATGAGTTTTTATTACTTTTTAAGGTAAACAAACATGACATAAATATTCATTTTGATGGTGAAAACATAATAAATGTAATCCTTCTGCTCTAAAAGTACTCATTAAAAATGCGAATAATATTTGAGAATTGTTTTATTATATTGTCATTTTCTGGAATATGGTAATAAAAATATTTAAAGAGAGTGTTCTTTTTAATGTTTTAGAACTAACGTTCGAAATTAAACAAATTTAAAAGAATTATCTTTTCTTGAAATAAAAATACTGAGGAAACTGATGGCCAAAATATGCATTTGATATTCATGTTTACTCAGAAAATGAAACGATTTTTCATATATTGTAGTAGAAATGTTACAACCATGTACGGTATTCTTGTTTTAAAATTACTACTCATAAAAAAATAAATGGCTACTTTCAA
This sequence comes from Parasteatoda lunata, assembly GCA_949128135.1. Classification (NCBI taxonomy): domain Eukaryota; kingdom Metazoa; phylum Arthropoda; class Arachnida; order Araneae; family Theridiidae; genus Parasteatoda; species Parasteatoda lunata. The sequence continues at coordinate 83,495,845 of OX421970.1, read as the reverse complement.
TTCGCAGATGAATTTTTTTTCTCTTTTTTTTTAATGTTGGTTTTTTGTCAGAAATTTTTCAACTAAGAAAGTTTTTACTCAGATTTTTATCGACTCACGGAGAAAAAAATTGCCGCACTATATGGTAAGGATATTTTTGGTAAAAGAAACATAATTGTAGTATTAAAAACCAAAATATATGGTATTTAAACCATTTATCTGGTAATTTTTCCATTTATATGGTATCTGTTTCCGGTTTTAAAATTGTTCCAGTTTTTAAGATCGCAAATTTAGTAAAAATATTAAACTGAAAACTAAATTTAACCTAATAAATGGTTTTTATGCCATGCTCCAAGGTATCATGATAAAATTACAAAATTTTACACCATTCAAAAAAATTTATCCGATATTATGTAACTATATTTTGGTGTTAATTTTACTAAAATCATTACCAAAGTGCTTCGGTAAAATTTACCAAACTTTTTGTGGTGTCTCCATGAAACCAGAAACACGGTAAGTTTTACCATATCCTGACAGTTTTGACCGTGGATTTTTCGCTGAGTTTTTAAACTTAAGTACTTAGACGATATTTTTTAACGTTTTCTTTTATTTTTTTAACTGCATTTATTTTAGTTTAATTTTATAAAACGTTTGGAAGTTTTTTTCCTGATGATATCGATTGTTAACGAAGTCATAAAATATTTTCCTTTAGCTGCTGAAGCAAATTGCGATTTGATTTAAATATTCTTTATTTTTCTTTATACTCTTTGTCCTTATTAAATGTATTTCTATCTATAAATACATAAAAATGTATGTCGGTCTCACTGTGTGTGTTTCCTGTACAGTCTCCTGAACCTCCTGATCGAAAGCGATGGAATTCGGCATAGCGATTGTTCGAAACAAAAGGAAGGTCACTGTCGATATTAAAACATTCTACGACGAACCGTTCAAGCAGGAGGAGTGAAAAACGGAATGGGATTTTCTGATCAGCGTGTTAGCGATTGTTTTAAATTTAACTAGGGACGATTCAATTTTCGAATATATATTAAAGATAACATCAGTGACATTTGCTAGCTTATAGCTCTATTTGGTTAAAAAAAAATTTTTGCACGCACTTTAATATTGAAATGTTTTTAATTCGCTGTGTCAGATAAATACAGTGAACAACATTGACGTGGTAGCATTCGTGGACTAAGCCACCAAATTAATATTTCTAAAGTTATCTGTATATACTTTACGACGTGTTTATTTAGTTTATTGTAATACTTTTCAAATGTGTTTTTATAAAAGTAAATAATTTAAAACTAACTGTAATTAAAATGAAAAAAAAAATCATTTATGCATTAAAAGGCAGAATTAATGGAAAAGTGGCACTGATTCGCTTAGAAACGTAAAAAGTCACTACACTTTGGGCGCCAATAATTCTTAATCATTTTAGTAATATATGCATTTTGAAATAAAAGAAATAAGCTATGTACTAAAAGGTAAAATAATTGGAATCAAGGTACTTATTCGTTTAGAGGAACCATAAAAAATTGTCTTTCTATTAATGACAACAATGATGAATCATTAATGTTGTTAAATTGAAATAAGAAAATAGCCTATCTACAAAAAAGCAAAGTTAATGGAAAAAAATTACTTATTCGTTTTGTGAATATTATTATTTGTCATATTACTGTTACCAATCTTAATTATTATTTGCAATATGTTCTAATTAAGAGAAAAAAAAAGCTATGTGAAATGAGTTATAAGAGAATAACCTATCTACTATAAAGCAAAGTTAATGGGAAAAAAGTACTTATTCGTTCTGCGATATTATTATTTGTCATATTACTGATGCCAATCTTAATTATTGTTTGCAATATGTTCTAATGAAGCGAAAAAAAAAGTTGTGTGAGATAAGTTATAAGAGAATAACCTATCTACTTAAAAGCAAAGTTAATTGAAAAAAAAAATACTTATTCGTTTAGTCGATATTATTATTTGTCATATTACTGATGCCAATCTTAATTATTGTTTGCAATATGTTCTAATGAAGCGAAAAAAAAATTGTGTGAGATAGGTTATAAGAGAATAACCTATCTACTAAAAAGCAAAGTTAATGGGAAAAAAAATACTTATTCGATTTGTCGATATTATTATTTGTCATATTACTGATGCCAATCTTAATTATTGTTTGCAAAATTTTCTAATGAAATGAAAAAAAGAGTTGTCTGAGATAAGTTATAACAGAATAACCTATCTACTAAAAAGCACAGTTAATAGAAAAAAAATACTTATTCGTTTAGTCAATATTATTATTTGTCATATTACTGATGCCAATCTTAATTATTGTTTGCAATATGTTCTAATGAAGCGAAAAAAAAATTGTGTGAGATAGGTTATAAGAGAATAACCTATCTACTAAAAAGCAAAGTTAATGGGGAAAAAAAAATACTTATTCGATTTGTCGATATTATTATTTGTCATATTACTGATGCCAATCTTAATTATTGTTTGCAAAATGTTCTAATGAAAAAAAAAAAAAAAGTTGTGTGAGATAAGTTATAACAGAATAACCTATCTACTAAAAAGCACAGTTAATGGGAAAAAAATACTTATTCGTTTTGTCGATATTATTATTTGTCATATTACTGATGCCAATCTTAATTATTGTTTGCAATATGTTCTAATGAAGCGAAGAAAAAGTTGTGTGAGATAAGTGATAAGAGAATAACCTATTTACTAAAAAGCAAAGTTAATATGAAAAAAGATACTTATTCACGTTATGGATATTATTATTCGCCATATTATTGATACTAATCTTAATCATTCTGCGCAATATGTTCTAATTAAAAAAAAAAATAAGTCATGTGCTAAAAACAAAAGTTTATGGAGAAAAGGCTAACTGGAATTTCATTTAGAGGAACCGTAGAAAATCCATACACAGATGGTGCTTAATTAATTTCGATTACATGAACTACAGTTATTATGGTAATTGGTGCAGCTTCAATAAGAATTCTACAACGAGTTTGCTGTAGTTTCAGAACATATTTTTGGCAGTTGTAGCAAAGATAGTGTATTAATGTTTTAATGAATAGAATTTAATTTACAATTAAAAGAACTTTTTCCACCACTACTTATAAATATTTTAAACAGTAAATTAAAGGTTCATAGAAATGGTCACGCTCCAAAGTCCTTATCAAGGTCTCATAATTCTATTGGTTTTTAAAATTTCGACTTTCGTTTGCTGCCACTGATGTATGTATTTCACACAAAACTCAAATATTGAAGATATAAAATTAGTACCAAATATAGTACTGTAAGTATAGAGTATTATATTGATATATTTGGGAATTGTTAAAATTGTACCATTACTATGCAATTTTAAAACAGATACCGTGGAAATAAGTGCCTTACGTCCCCTATATAGTGATTTGCATCGGAGAAAAATACTTGATTGTGATAAATTTTGACTATCATGAGTTTGCCGCGAGCAATATTATTACGCCAAGTGATATTAAATGTAGTTAATTTCTGTTCTGCTGAGATGAACTACAAAAAGCGTGTCTTTTTTTAATATAATAACGCAAAGCCCCAGGAAAGGGTAACTGATAATAATGAATAAAAAAGAAATTAAATTGTTTTAACTTTTAATTGAAGAGCTTAGTGGAAAAACCAGGGAAGTGACATTTTTAGAGAGACGTTCATCAGGATAAGAAAAAAAGTTGTATTCGAACTATCATATCACCAATTTATTAGAATGCGGACTAATAATTCTTTTGTTTTATTTTAATTTTTTCCTAATTTGAAAATAAAAATCATTCAAGTATATTAAAAACTAATGTTGATAAGTTATGTTAAGGTTAAAGTGAAAGCAAAAATTAATTCTGTTACAATAAGCATATCCATATTGATGTAGTCACTTTATGTTTTTTTCAGTGATTCATAAACGCCCCTAAAAATGTTACTTATATGGTTCTTCCACTAAGCACTTTAATTGTATCGGAAACTGTTTTTTAGTTTTGTGCATGATTTCGTAATGATGTTCAGTATTGATTAACTGTTTTCTTTAAATTCATCCCGTATTAAGAACAGGCATTCAGCTAGTGCAGTTTATTATGTATATTTATATGATCTTAATGTACCATTTTTACTTTTAAGCTAATAGAAATATAAATACAAACTAGTGTGATTCCTTATACTTACTGAAAAAAGCTTTTTGATAAATTATCTAAATAAACTTTTCATTTTTTCTGATTATATTTTTTAATTACAATTTATCACATAACAAAATTAAATAAAAAAATTATTACTAATTTTTTAATTTATATCTGCTACATGATAATTAAAAATAAATCTACTATTTTCTATTATTCTATCTATTACAAATACATTCAGAATGTCAAAACTGTGTCGAATGTAATTTTTTGAAGTGACAAAGCAAACTATTACCAAATATCTTTGCAAATTCCTTTAATTCATAATATTTGTTTCTAGATCTATTTTAAAAGTGAAAAATTTTGAATAATGAAAAATAAAGATTTTTTTCATGGCGGTTTAAATATTGCAGAATTTGGAAATTTCTAAAGAATATTTACAATATTTCCTATATTTTGTTATTAAACTTTCCTCAGAATGTTCCATAAAACATTTAATCTTGAATAAAACATAAATGTATAGATTTTATCTGTTTCGTAGAATAATAAAAGATGTGATATCTTTAAAGACTCAGGAGAGCTAAAACAGATAAAAGTCACCCGAATTTCCTTTTAGTTATATATCCTTAAACTCAGTTGAAAACAAAGCATAATTGTTAAGATAAAGTTACTTGACTAAAAGACGATAAATTCTTGACAGTTTCTTGATAGTTTTTATTTTTTAATCCCCAAATGATTCGCATAAAATAATGTTAAAATTTATAATATCGCAAAATGCAATTGCTGGGCAAAATACTGGGAAAGAATGTTGTTTTATGGGTAATAAAAAGTTTCAGTTCACTTATTTCCTTAGTTTCTTTAATTTTCTGTTTAATTCTATTATATATAACAATTATTTTCCCTTCGTTATTTACGTCTTGTAATTCATTAAAGTAATAAGCTATATTAAGGAAAATCATGATATGTAGCTAATAAAAAAGTAGGAAAAAATATAATTTTTTAAAATTATTTTAAGACCTCAAACAAAAAAGTAGAGTATATCACTTTCGAAAGGCTTTGGGGGAGGGGGGGGGGGAGAATTTCTTGGAAGTTCCTACAAGTGTGTTATATTTTGATTCTTAAAAGAATTGCATTAAATTATACTACAATTTATTCAGTGTAAAATTCCTATACTAAAAGAAAACATTGCTTTTAATCGAAAGTTCTGAAATGAACAATAGAAAGTTCTAGTTAACTAGTTTCTTTTTTCCGCTGATCACATAGAAGATAGCACAAAAGATATACCCATCTAATTTACATTACGTTATTCATAGAAGTAAGAAATGATATTAAAAATTTTTTACTTAGAAAAAAAGTTAAAGCAAATACACGATGACTTGATTCTTCCACATGGATCACCATGCGAAAAACTTCATAATTTATCAGCTAGACAAGAGCGTTCCTTATATAATGCTTCTTCAAAAATCAGAGGTGGTACAATTTAGAAGAAGCACGATTTAGACAATTCTCCTCTAAGAGGTCAAAACTTTCGAACAATAACTTTCGGGACCATCAACTATGAGGACCATATTTTCCAGTTCGAGAACCATATTTTCAGATTTCTTTTTTTCTTTTATCATTTTTCTCGTTCATAATTTTTTTATTAATTTTTTACTAGAAATTTTTATGAAAAAGTATTATTATTCTATTTAATTACTCTAAAAAACTTTTAATTAAATTTTTTAAACTAAGTAAATTGATAAGATTTCACTTTACAATGTATCATCAAATTTAAGAATCACTGATTCGCTCAGTTATTGTTGTAGTGATTCCCTTGTTTACTGATTTAATGATTCGTTGATCGGCTGATTCTTTCATTGATTCACTGATTAGTAGGTTCATTATTGTGATGACTTGCCTTTAAGTACATTTATTGGTCCGTTGACCCGTTGATTTGATGATCCACACATTCATTGAAATACACAATTATTAATTTTTTTGGTTCATCAATTCGTTCATTTTCTGATGCACTAATTCATTGATTCCTTGATCTATTGCTACGTAATTCACTGATTATTTGATGTATCAATACATCATTTATTGGTTCATTTTTAGAGCTGGTTATGCAATTTGACTATTTACTGTTATTCGTGTAATAAATGCGAGTTTTAACTGAAAAATGCATTAAATTGCTGGATTCACCTTATGATCTTTCTTAACCTCAGTAGTAATAACGCAAAAAGATCATAGAGAACTCGAAATTATGAATGCTTCAAGACGTTGCGTACTTATTTAGTATCTATGTGTAAAAACGAATTTCGGCCAAATATCTTTGCAGATTCCTTTAATTCATAATATTTGTTTCTAGATCTATTTTAAAAGTGAAAAATTTTGAATAATGAAAAATAAAGAATTTTTTTTATGGCGGTTTAAATATTGCAGAATTTGGAAATTTCTAAAGAATATTTACAATATTTCCTATATTTTGTTATTAAATTTTCATCAGAATGTTCCATAAAACATTTAATCTTGAATAAAACATAAATGTATAGATTTTATCTGTTTCGTAGAATAATAAAAGATGTGATATCTTTAAAGACTCTGGAGAGCTAAAACAGATAAAAGTCACCCGAATTTCCTTTTAGTTATATATCCTTAAACTCAGTTGAAAACAAAGCATAATTGTTAAGATAAAGTACTTGACTAAAAGACGATAAATTCTTGACAGTTTCTTGATAGTTTTTATTTTTTAATCCCCAAATGATTCGCATAAAATAATGTTACAATTTATAATATCGCAAAATGCAATTGCTGGGCAAAATATAGGGAAAGAATGTTGTTTTATGGGTAATAAAAAGTTTTAGTTCACTTATTTCCTTAGTTTCTTTAATTTTCTGTTTAATTCTATTATATATAACAATTATTTTCCCTTCGTTATTTACGTCTTGTAATTCAATAAAGTAATAAGCTATATTAAGGAAAATCATGATATGTAGCTAATAAAAAAGTAGGAAAAAATATAATTTTTTAAAATTATTTTAAGACCTCAAACAAAAAAGTAGAGTATATCACTTTCGAAAGGCTTTGGGGGAGGGGGGGGAGAATTTCTTGGAAGTTCCTACATGTGTGTTATATTTTGATTCTTAAAAGAATTGCCTTAAATTATACTACAATTTATTCAGTGTAAAATTCCTATACTAAAAGAAAACATTGCTTTTAATCGAAAGTTCTGAAATGAACAATAGAAAGTTCTAGTTAACTAGTTTCTTTTTTCCGCTGATCACATAGAAGATAGCACAAAAGATATACCCATCTAATTTACATTACGTTATTCATAGAAGTAAGAAATGATATTAAAAATTTTTTACTTAAAAAAAAAGTTAAAGCAAATACACGACGACTTGATTCTTCCACATGGATCACCATGTGAAAAACTTCATAATTTATCAGCTAGACAAGAGCGTTCCTTATATAATGCTTCTTCAAAAATCAGAGGTGGTACAATTTAGAAGAAGCACGATTTAGACAATTCTCCTCTAAGAGGTCAAAACTTTCGAACAATAACTTTCGGGACCATCAACTATGAGGACCATATTTTCCAGTTCGAGAACCATATTTTCAGATTTCTTTTTTTCTTTTATCATTTTTCTCGTTCATAATTTTTTCATTAATTTTTTACTAGAAATTTTTATGAAAAAGTATTATTATTCTATTTAATTACTCTAAAAAACTTTTAATTAAATTTTTTAAACTAAGTAAATTGATAAGATTTCACTTTACAATGTATCATCAAATTTAAGAATCACTGATTCGCTCAGTTATTGTTGTAGTGATTCACTTGTTTACTGATTTAATGATTCGTTGACCGGCTGATTCTTTCATTGATTCACTGATTAGTAGGTTCATTATTGTGATGACTTGCCTTTAAGTACATTTATTGGTCCGTTGACCCGTTGATTTGATGATCCACACATTCATTGAAATACACAATTATTAATTTTTTTGGTTCATCAATTCGTTCATTTTCTGATGCACTAATTCATTGATTCCTTGATCTATTGCTACGTAATTCACTGATTATTTGATGTATCAATACATCATTTATTGGTTCATTTTTAGAGCTGGTTATGCAATTTGACTATTTACTGTTATTCGTGTAATAAATGCGAGTTTTAACTGAAAAATGCATTAAATTGCTGGATTCACCTTATGATCTTTCTTAACCTCAGTAGTAAGAACGCAAAAAGATCATAGAGAACTCGAAATTATGAATGCTTATCAAGACGTTGCGTACTTATTTAGTATCTATGTGTAAAAACGAATTTCGGCCATTTACGATAACTCTTTTGAACTTGTCTGATAAAAAAAATAAATTTTCTCTCATTAAATAAAGTTAAATTTAACCTCACAAATAAGAATTTTGTTTACAAAATAGGCAGAAAAAAAAGCATTTTGAACGTTACTTTTCGTGAATGAACCAGGAATGCTATAAATAATCTTTGTACTCTTTTTATTCCGATGCAAATTACTTCTGTCTTTGTATTTTATTCTATTTTCTAAAAAAGGAAGTATTCATAAGAAAAACGGAAGGAGGACGTCAAGGCAACCGAGGAAACGGAAATAACGTTTTCTTTCTTACTTTCCAAATTTTAGGATTTGACAGTTCTGAATTTCAAAGCAATCCTTCGTATTTCAGTCGGAAAAGCTTTTAGATTCATTAGATGGATAGGTAGTGTTTTTCAAAAATTTCAAAACTGTTTATCGAATTTCATAGTGCATTTTTTAACCTTTAGTTTCAAGAACACTTCAGTTAAATTGGTGATGCTCAAAGGGTTATGGTGCTATTTATTATGTTCGCAGTTTATTGCTCAAAATTTATTATGTGGATAAAACAATGATCACACTTAACTCTAAAGTTAATATTGATTTCATTTGTGCTCTGATTTTCTTACTTAACGAATTATTACAGTCATTGATGCTAATTGCTGCATTCTTAACTTTTACAGAACAATTTTAATCTATGTTTATGTTTAGAAGTTTAAATGCTTTGGCAATTCCTTGAAATAGCTGTTAAAACAAATACATAAATTTACGTTTATCAATTTATTAATTATTTTAAAACAGTATTCTGGTTTTTAACATTCTTTTTGAAAATCATCAATGATAATTAATATATCTATAATTCTTGCTACAAAAAGAGCATTTTAATTCCACCTTTTAGCCAAACATTTGAAAAATAAAATAAATTCTTTGATGTCTGAGATATTATTGTTGAATATGACTGAAAAATAGAGCAGAAAGTATTATTGTAGCTAAATGCTATTGAAAAACAAAGCAGGCAACTGTTTAAGCAAAGAGACTTGCTTTTTAAATCCAATATTCCGATTAATATTTAAAGTTTCTTATATGAATACATTTATAATAGTCTGAATTTGAATTTTAATGAAAAATGTTATTTAAATTTCAAATAGTGCTGCTTTTCTTGGGAATAAGTGATGGTTTACGCCGCCATTCTTGCAGTCAAAACTATGCTGATCCAACAAAGATCATTGTTGTCCTTCTTCTACCCAAAGACAACTTATACTTGGCCTCGTACTACAAAGTGGCTCCAGCAATTAAGTGGGCAATTGACCGAATTCGAGAAAAAGGCTTATTGCCAGGTTTAGAACTTGTTTTAATGGAAAGAGACACAGCTTGCGATCCGGCTAAAGGTACTTGGGAAGCAATGAGAGCTTTTATCGAATATCCACTGAATTTAATCTTGGGACCTTCATGTGATTACGTTGCGGCTCCAGTAGCACGACTGCTGAAGTTCATACACATACCAATGATTACAGCTGGTGCTTTAGCGTATGATTTCGGCAAAGAAGATCGAAGATATAATGAATCAGAGTATCATATGTTAGTAAGAACAGGCTGGTCTTTTTATGGAATGTCTCACGCAATTCAAAATTTTTTTGAGAAATTTAAATGGCGAAAAATGGCGTTTTTGTATCAAATAGATGGAAGACCTGAAGTGATAAAAGATCACTATTGTTACTTGGCAATACAGGCTGTTTATGATACATTGTTTTTAGAGAAAAATTGCACTATAAAACAACATAAACTGATGCCAGACATAAAGAAAGAACATTTATTGGATATAGTTAAAAGAGAAGTTGGCACAGAATATGCAAGTAAGTAAATTTTTTGAAAAATTAAATTTTAGATTAAAATAAACAAACAGTAGCATATTAACGCAAATAAATCGTTAAAATTTTACAATAAAATAAACAAATAATAACATAACACCGTAAAAAATTTCTTTCACACTTGATGAGACTTGTTTGACCTTTCTCGAATTTTGTTGTTATGTAATTCAAAAACTGGGGTTTGATCCTCAGTGGCAGTTTGACGTCAACCCAGCTTAAGAATGCTGGGCAGCAGATTTTTTGGGAAGTAAAAGTGGCCTGTGTGTAGTGTTGACTCCATTGCCACAATCATGCCGTTGGTCTTGAAAATGTGAAACCTTAACATTCAGGACCCCGCTGGTCCACAACAGGCAGTTGCGAATCGGCTTTTTTTTTTTTTTTGAAATTCAAAAAATTACTCACTGAAAGTTTTGAGTATTTCTAACTTTTTTTTTAAAATTGATCCAATTTTAGTGCTTATTTAATCATTCATTTCATATCCTTATAGAAGAGCATAGATAGAAAATTATACCTAGAATGACGCGAGGGGCTGAAGTTGTCCCTCATGCATTTTGATAGGTGCCCTGCAACCACAGGTAGATTTTTGGTAGATGCAAGGCACCCTAGTTTCATTAAAAAACAAGAGTATTTCAGCACATCTAAAATTACTATTTATAAAGAAAAGGAAACTCATTTGTCTCAGAAACTAATATATTAATTTAACTAAAATCCGTTAAATTAAATAATTTCCTTCAGCAAATTGAATAGAAAATTATGTAGTTTATGATCAAGTCTCTAATATATTTTTATTAAATTAATTATAATTTTATTTTAAGAGTTTTAAAATCTAATTTATCTTCACGCAAATAATCTGGGAAGGGCAACCCTTTAGATATTCTTGGTACAGCAGCGTTAAGTTTTTCTAGTGTTAAAATCGTATTGCGCTGAGATTCAAGTAGCTGTATGTTAAAGCATCTTTATCTTTAGGTTTTGATAAATTTATCGGTCATTATTTTCTTCATTTTTTTGTTATGTAAGGGGTTTTATTGTCATCGCGCTTTTCTATATATTTTTAGAATCCTTTTCGACAACGAAATAACAAAATATACATCAGGAGAGGCAAATTAACATATTTAAGTAGAAAAAACAAACAAACAATCCCTCAGAAATCTGTCGGATCATTAGCGAGGAAAGCTATATGAAAATCATCCAAATTAGTTTGATTTTCTGATGTAACTTGGGGTTCGAATAATCGTCTTTTAATTTTTCTATGAAATCTCCTGCAGTCAAATAAAAGTTGATATTTTTATTCCCGTCTTCCTCAGTAGTGATTTGTTAGAGTTTTTTCCTGCATTAAAATTTTAGAGCCTTAATGTGTATTTTTGGCTTCATTTTGTAAAGGACTTAAAATTTATGAATATAAAGAGTAGTTAATCAGGAATACCTTATAAAAGATAAAAAATACGATGATTCTCTACTCAAATTTGATTACTGTTTTTAGGTAATCATAAAATAATTTAAGTTTTAAAAATATGAATAATTTAATGCTTTAAAAATGTCGCTTCATTTTTAAAAGGACTTAAAATGTATGAATATAAAGAGTGGTTAATCAGGAATACCTTATGAAAGGGAAAAACTACGATGATTCTCTACTCAAATTTGATTCCTGTTTTTAGGTAATCATAAAATAATTTAAGTTTTAAAAATATGAATAATTTAATGCTTTAAAAATGTCGCTTCATTTTTAAAAGGACTTAAAATGTATGAATATAAAGAGTGGTTAATCAGGAATACCTTATGAAAGGGAAAAACTACGATGATTCTCTACTCAAATTTGATTCCTGTTTTTAGGTAATCATAAAATAATTTAAGTTTTAAAAATATGAATAATTTAATGCTTTAAAAATGTCGCTTCATTTTTAAAAGGACTTAAAATGTATGAATATAAAGAGTGGTTAATTAGGAATACCTTATGAAAGGGAAAATCTACGATGATTCTCTACTCAAATTTGATTCCTGTTTTTAGGTAATCATAAAATAATTTAAGTTTTAAAAATATGAATAACTTAATGCTTTAAAAATGTCGCTTCATTTTTAAAAGGACTTAAAATGTATGAATATAAAGAGTGGTTAATCAGGAATACCTTATGAAAGGGAAAAACTACGATGATTCTCTACTCAAATTTGATTCCTGTTTTTAGGTAATCATAAAATAATTTAAGTTTTAAAAATATGAATAATTTAATGCTTTAAAAATGTCGCTTCATTTTTAAAAGGACTTAAAATGTATGAATATAAAGAGTGGTTAATCAGGAATACCTTATGAAAGGGAAAAACTACGATGATTCTCTACTCAAATTTGATTCCTGTTTTTAGGTAATCATAAAATAATTTAAGTTTTAAAAATATGAATAATTTAATGCTTTAAAAATGTCGCTTCATTTTTAAAAGGACTTAAAATGTATGAATATAAAGAGTGGTTAATCAGGAATACCTTATGAAAGGGAAAAACTACGATGATTCTCTACTCAAATTTGATTCCTGTTTTTAGGTAATCATAAAATAATTTAAGTTTTAAAAATATGAATAATTTAATGCTTTAAAAATGTCGCTTCATTTTTAAAAGGACTTAAAATGTATGAATATAAAGAGTGGTTAATTAGGAATACCTTATGAAAGGGAAAATCTACGATGATTCTCTACTCAAATTTGATTCCTGTTTTTAGGTAATCATAAAATAATTTAAGTTTTAAAAATATGAATAACTTAATGCTTTAAAAATGTCGCTTCATTTTTAAAAGGACTTAAAATGTATGAATATAAAGAGTGGTTAATCAGGAATACCTTATGAAAGGGAAAAACTACGATGATTCTCTACTCAAATTTGATTCCTGTTTTTAGGTAATCATAAAATAATTTAAGTTTTAAAAATATGAATAACTTAATGCTTTAAAAATGCCGGTTCATTTTTAAAAGAACTTAAAATGTATGAGTATTACGAGTGGTTATTCAGGAATACCTTATAAATGGGCAGAACTACGATGATTCTCTTCTCAAACACGATTACTGTTTTTAGGTAATCGTAAATTAATTTAAGTTTTAAAAATATTAATACAATGCCTTAAAAATATATTGAAAATAGTATTTGATGGTGAAAACATTTTTTCATGATTTCGAGCACAAATTACTATTTTGAATTTAAATTATCATTTCATAAGCGAACTTATAGTGCTTGCTAACTTCTGTTAATTAAAAAAAAAAAAATCCTCGTTCATAGTTATTGTTTTTTACACAGCGTGATACATAATTATGATGTGAATAGGAATAAGTAAAGCATATGCATAAATATATTTTTAATTTTAAATGTCATTGTAAAGCTTCTTATATGAATGACGAACGGTCAAAACTACTTTTCTTTTATATAAGTATTAATTTTCAAAGCAAGGAAATTAAATTAGGTCTTTCTTTTAAAACTTTTTTCATTTTTAGTGAATTTAATTTTCTTCTTTTATTACGTCCGGGCAGTTATAATAGTTTTTTTCTTATCATACTGGTGGCAACAATAGAAGTTTTATCCATGAACGGGAAGTAAAATTGCGTGACGTGTATTTTGCGGCTTAGTTTCCTTTTTCTTTAATTGGAATTATTTTATGTTATCTTTTTCTTCCCTAAAGAAATCCTGTAACTTTGACCTTGACATCTGTCATTATTTGTTGGCCAGTAGGTTTTTGTCTACTGACCGTGAAAGTAAATACATTGAAGTTTCTTTTTTTACTTTTTCATTAGCGTCTCCCTTTCATTCTTAACATTGTAATTTATCTTTTCTTGATGTTATTATAATTCTTTTACTATATTCTTTTATTATAATTTCTTCATTATATTCCTTTATTATAATTTTTTTATAATTTTTTATTATAATTCTTTTATAATTCTTTATTATATTCTTTTATTATAATTTTTCTTATAATTCTTTTACTATATTCTTTGATTATTATTTTAATTCTTTTATTACAATACTTTTATTATAATTCTTTTGTTATAATTCTTTTATTATATCCTTTGATTATTCTTTTAATTCTTTTATTATAATACTTTTATTATAATTCTTTTGTTATAATTCTTTATTATATCCTTTGATTATTCTTTTAATTCTTTTATATAATACTTTTATTATAATTCTTTTGTTATAATTCTTTTATTATATTCTTTGATTATTCTTTTAATTCTTTTATTATAATACTTTTATTATAATTCTTTTGTTATAATTCTTTTATTATATTCTTTGATTATTCTTTTAATTCTTTTATTATAATACTTTTATTATAATTCTTTTGTTATAATTCTTTTATTATATTCTTTGATTATTCTTTTAATTCTTTTATTATAATACTTTTATTATAATTCTTTTGTTATAATTCTTTTATTATATTCTTTGATTATTCTTTTAATTCTTTTATTATAATACTTTTATTATAGTTCTTTTGTTATAATTCCTTTATTATATTTTTTGATTATTCTTTTATTGTAATTCTTTATTATAATACTTTTATTATAATTTTTTTATAATTTTTTATTATAATTCTTTTATAATTCTTTATTATATTCTTTTATTATAATTTTTCTTATAATTGTTTTACTATATTCTTTGATTACTCTTTTAATTCTTTTATTATAATACTTTTATTATAATTCTTTTGTTATAATTCTTTTATTATATTCTTTGATTATTCTTTTAATTCTTTTATTATAATACTTTTATTATAATTATTTTGTTATAATTCTTTTATTATATTTTTTGATTATTCTTTTATTGTAATTCTTTATTATAATACTTTTATTATAAATTTTTTTCATTTTAATTCTTTTATTATAATTCTTTTATCATAATTCTTTTATTATAGTTTATAAGACTACTTTACGTTTTAAGTTGTTATAGGAAAACTTATCGAGACAAAATTTTTGTTAAAATTAAACATGTTTACCGTCATCCCGGGCACTTAAGCTATTTGTGGTAACTTCACTTAATTACAAATCCTGAGTTTAGCAAAACTATTTTGATTGTTGATTTATTTGCGTTGCTTTAGTTATAATAGAGATAATTACATAATCTATACTTTTCACAACTTTAATTACCAAACTCTTAATGTTATATTCAACTCTAGATAAATAATTTTAAGTGTAATCTTAAGCAGTCCTTTAATAGTTTGCCTACTTTATTGTTTATATAAGTAGTTTGGATTTTCTTTATTAGTAAATTCCTTTATGAGTACAGGAAGTTGAAGGCCAACAGACTTGTGCTTACAAAACTGTGGATGTGAATTAAGCAGGCGTTGTCGCTATTGTACGGTTTGCAACAATCAATAGGAGGACATTACGCTTTTTCTATTTGATTTTGTTAACTTATTTTCAATCATTAACTTAAACAACTTTAACTTCTTAATGTGATTTAAATATTTAAAACACGAAAAAAGTTTAAAAAATGTTTTTCATGTTTTTATTTTTATTAATAAATGTTTTCTGCTGCATACGTAAATTTAAATTAGTCTTTTGTTGCTCCATCCCTAACACTAGTCAAATATTGTATTCTTCCTGCTTGCTTCAGTTACTCCATATTTAGGGGTAACTTAAGACGAATAAGCAAATGGTAAAAACAAATAAAAATAACATGAAAGCAGCCGTGCTAATTTTTATTTGTCTTTAACATACATGCTTTAGAGAATTTTCATGCATTTAAATATAAATATTAACAAATTGTAAGCTAAATACTGAATGCAATATGCCCGCTATATGTAGTATGTGTGCTCTTTCTTTATTGCATCAGCATTTTTCTTCTTTTTTTGAGATGCTGTTTCCTTTATTAGTATAAATAGTAATTTTCTTTTCTTAATATGAAATTAATTTAGCTAAAATTGAAAAAAAAAATAATTACATTTATTTTCCATCTGTATTTATGTTAATTAAACTTCAAGTACGGTAAAATATCAAATAAATAGTTTGTATATATTTTATTTTGGAGTACTGTAATTAATATAGTGCAACATTTTGGAGTACTAAAATTTAGCATATATCATATTCTAATTGATTTATTCATTTTGTAGCCGAATTAATTGATAGTTTTAACCTCTGCTTTTAAAAAATAAAACATTAAAATACTACAATCAAAGTTAACTTTATGCTTCATTAAAATATTTTAAAGCTCTCCCATTATCTATGTAAATCTCATTTCAAAAATTTTCCCTAATATTTTAAAGACATCACCTCTCTCCTTTTTTATCTCTATAGTTACCGTCTCTATAGTTACCTCTATAGTTATCTCTATAATTACCGTCGTTCAATAGCCAACCCAGTTTTTGGGTTTACGACTACTAATGTTCAAATCCGCAGCCTTATAATTTTGAACCCAATCGAGAAGGCAAGGGAACTCCTGTATTGGGAGAAATGTGTTTTCATGGATGACTTTTTGATAAAATTAACCCGAATTTGAGTTACATGGGGAGCAAAACCACGAAAAACTCCTACGGTTAGAGAGACGGAAAGAGGACTCTAACCCATGATCCGTCTACCTCTGAGGATATTTTACGCCAGCACTGGTGTCGGTGTGAGCCGGGGGTGGATTTTGTATCGACCAGTCATCGCTGGGATTCGCACCCATCGCATTGGAACGCGTACGCTCTATCCACTGAGCCACCACGGCTCTACCTTAAATATTATAACAAAAATACGTATGCGAACGAAATGCTCATATTTATTAGCTTTTAGAGCACGAAGAAAGAAAAATTCAGGTAAAATTGTCGCACTGTATGATAACGACAATTCTAGTAAAAAAAAAACAAACAATATAATTCTGGAATTAAAATTTATTAAAAACAATCATTTCGTTAATCTTCCGTAATAAAATTATTTTTAAAAAAGAAAAAAAAAAACTTTACAATATTGTAGTCAAAGTTTACCTTGAAGACTTTTACCTTGAAAACGTTTACTTTGAAAACGTTTACCTTGAAAGTTTTCATTAAAAAATGGTAAAGTTTTCTCATTATTAATCTAAATTTTTTATCTACATTTCCTTTTCGTAATATTTTCAAAACAACCCCTCTCTTTTTTTTTTACTTTTTTTTTTTTTTAGTTATCCTAAATATTATAAAAAATGTGTATACGAACGAGTTGTTCATACTTATTAGTTTTTGGAGCATGGAGAAAAATATCCTAGTAAAATTATGATACTGTATTATAAAAACATTTCTGGTAAAAAATGCATTCTGGCATTAAAAACCAAAACACACGATATTTTAAATCATTCATTTGGTAATTTTTCCGTTCTTGTGATAATAGTTTACTAGGGATTCTGGTTTTCACAATTTTAGTTCTAATTACGACATGTTTAGTAAAAATTCAAAAGCGAAAAGTAAATTTTACCGCAAAAACAGTTTTCATGTCGTGCTCTTAGGTATCCTAATAAAATCACCAAATTTTACCTCATTTAGCAAATTTTATCACAGATTATAAAGCAAATTTTTTATTGTTAATTTTACCAAAATTATTATTAAAGCTTTTCGGTAAAAATTACTAAGAATTTTTGTTATTCACAGAGCTTGTATTATACAACTATAGCTTACGTCTGATAAATTATATAACAATGTTAAGTCAGTCCCGAATGCTTACTTTCTTATTAACAATTCGAAGTTAAATGCATTTGTTTGATAATTAAATTATTCCTGTTTTTTTTCTCATGCTCATCTTGAGTCTCTTTTGTTAAAAACATTTTATTTTTTTGTTTCTATTGGTAGAAAAATACAGAAAGACTTCCAAGTAAAGTCATTCAAAATCTATTGTTTTGCTGAGTTTACGAAATTTTTTTCCCAAGTAGGGAATGCGTTTGTGAAATTGAATTTGGTATTGCAAAGTTCCTTTTGTATTTTTGTTTTATTTATGTACACACTTTTTATGAATTGCAATGAATATTTTTTATCAGATAAAGAATGAATGGTTTTAAATATATTTGGATAAACAATGAAAAAAATCAAAAGTATTAAAAAAGTTCCAAAATGTGAAAATTGGTTGAAATATTTGTACATAAATTTAAATAAATTGAATCTATACTCTTCTAAAATATTTACTATGTATTTACAAGATAATTAATACAATTAAGTATCTAAGAATATTTTCTAGATTTTTTATAAGGTAATTTTTGCTATTCATATACCAAATGATGATACCTCACGGAAATACAAATTTTTAATTATGTAACAAATTATTTAAAGTCTAATCATATCAATTGTATTAATAAAAACATACTACTAATAAAATCTTAATTTTTTTGTTACAACATATAATAAAACACTATTAATATTAATAGACTTATTGCATAGATACTAATACTAATAAAATCTTACCTTATTGTCATGAATTTTCTGATATTAATAAAAATATAACACCTCGTAGCAAATACTAATATCAATAAAATCTTAACTTATCGTTACACACATTATCATTTACTAATGAAAACAAAAAATAATGTTTGAACTATAGACGCATGAAATTAAAAAATGAATTTAAAATAAAATAAATTTTTAATGTAATTTAATTAAACTTAAAAACAAGCGTGGTTGGATATTTCCAGAAATAAGCAAAGAAGTTAAAAAAAGTTCATTATGACGAATTGGCATTACGTATAGATAATAAAATAAATTCTTTGATGTTTGAGATTTATTGTTGAATATTATTAAAAAATAGAGCAAAAAATATTATTGTAGCTAAATGCTATTGAAAAACAAAGCAGACAACTGTTTTTATATGAGCTAAGAATGATGTAAAAACATATTTTTTAAGGTAACATAATATTTTGTAAGATTTTATAATTGTTAATATAATAATTTTTCATAAATTTTTATAAAATTTTAGAAAATTTATATAAGCTTTGTTTTGTTGAAAGCCAACTTTTTTCTACTTTGAGAAGCTCTTAATAGATAATGTTAGTAATCAATACTTCAATGTCTTCTTCATCGGCTATAGATACCGGTACTCTAAGTTATAAAAAAAGTCATTGTTCCTAGTTTTAAGGATCTAATTCTCGAAACTGAAAGTTTATATTTAAAATATTTCGGAAAGGAAGATAATAAGTAAAAATAATTAGTTTTAGAAACTCTGGATGTTAAGGTCGAGAGGATAGTTTTTCAACATAACAATCTGAAGTCTAAAATAAAAACATACTACTCAAACTATCGTTAACAAGTTTTTGGCGATATTATAACACGACTTCGGAGCATTTTCTCGAAGAACATGTTACATTTTTAAAATTAAGCTGTTTGACATCTGTCACTTTTATGGAATATAAGTTACTAAATATAGTTTAACAAGGTCGCAGCAGTTGAAAAGCCTTAAAATGTAGGGATCGCATTTATGTTCCTTGTAAAATAAATGAAATATAAAATTATAGAAAAAAAGCTTACATTTTATAAAATATCGTTTAAAATGATTACAAATATTTGAAGAAACATATAAAATTTGTATGTCACATTTTCAAACAAACCCTAGAGCATATTTTTTTTTAGAGTTTATCAGTAATTCATTAAAAAATGAATTAAAAAAATTTTGTAGCTTCACAAAATATTAATCATTATGAAAATTAAGTTTTAATTACTTTGCACAAATCTTAAACATTTAAGTTGAAACACTTCAAAATTGTTCTGCTTAATGTTTTTCAAATTCATCATTATATAGTATGAAGGGATGTTCTTGACGAACTACATCGTGACAAATACTTAGAAAATTGAAAATTTGACGTGTGAGGTCAAAGTTTTACCGTACTTTTCAGTTATCTCTATAATATTTTAAAATACCAGTCGTTAAATAAAAAGTGTGTGTTAAATTTAGGTATGAAATAATATATTTATGAGCGGAAATATTTTATTCGCATATATTTTTTTAATATTTTTAATTAATTTATGTACGAAATAAAATATTGTAGAATTGTGAATAACTTACAAAATTAAATATTGGTAAGGAATTAGGCGTTTTTAATGCGAATCAAATGCATATGTTTGATTTCATAACACTGTTTAATTTAAGAAAATTTAAATTATAATCTCAATTTTTTTTTATTTTACTCTTCAACATATTTTGTAATGAAATATTGAGTCTAGTGAAATAAAAAATTTTTCTAAACAGTTTTGGAATTGATTAAAAAATAAACTTTTGTGTTGGGTTTTCAATATGCATTTTTATATTTTCATAAATTTTAAAATAAAAAATAATATTTTCCGGAGTTTTTCCAAAAAAAATTTGCAATCATTAATTTACTAAGATTTTTCAATTTCGTTAAAAATTGTATTCTTAATTCCTAATTGTGTCGTTTTTTAAAACATTAGAAATATTTATAGTTTTAAAAGAAACATTAGAAAAGAACAGTTGTCGAACAAACTATTCCGCGTCTTATTTTACAGAATTCTCGGTGGAGTGAAGTTTTATTTGTAGCTTGAAACATCTTCTTTTCTGACTCCTTCATTGTTTCTTTCACAAAACAATGCTCTTCTTTTGCTTTTCTGAAAGCTACTTTCAAGCTTATAGTGAATGAGCGACCATTTCTTTTGTGAAGGGTACCATTCATATTTGATATTAGAAGGAGGTTTTGAACTTTTTCTATAGACACATGGTTTTTTATTGTTTGAAGTACATGTCAAAATAAAAATATCGGTGTCAAATTTCTTAACAGTTTTTCTTGCTTTTGAGAACTATTATGTTTCTTTTTTCAAATGAGTTCCCATTTAAAATGAATTCTGGTTTTTGATTGGTTGTTTGACTTGCTATCTAGTGAACAAAAAGTAAATGTACAATTTTGTAAAATACATTTTAGTAATTTTACAAAAATTACTAAAATGTATTATCGGAAATGTTATTGTTATAAGAGTAATTAATAAGAAAAATTTTCATAGTAAAAATTGATTTTCCGGCCAGGTGACCGAGCAGTCAGCGTGCCAGACTGTGAAGGCAATGGTTGCAGGTTCAAATCCCGCTCAAGGCATGTATGTTCTCTCTGTTGTGTGAATGTGATACATGGGTGTCTGTGGCAGTGTGAGGATGATAGCCATCATGACTTAAATTCACAGGTGGGCATATGGTATAGTTAAAGAACAGCACTTCCGGCATCCTCCGAGGTGAAGAATCAGTTTTCAATGGCTACGATAAAAAAAAAAAATTGATTTAAGAAATGAAATATTATGAATGTTGGAATTTTATATAGTTAGGTTATGCTGAAATGTGCATAACATATTTCCATACATTTAAAAACTAAATTAATATCTTGTTTAATCTTTTTCTTAATGAATAAAAATCATTAATATAATCAGTAATCTTTTAATACCACAGAGTTTAATTAACTGCAGAATAAAACCTATTTCAAAGATTCTTTTTACATAAATTAGCATAGAATTCGAAAGCCGTTGTATGGTTGCTAAATGTTTTGATTTTATTAAAATTCATTATTACTTCTCACACTTTCTTTTTCACCAACACATTTAAGTGTGTAAGGCTAAGAAAAAGTGCTTTGGCAATAAATTTAATCAATTAACAGGCAATCCCTGAACTTTTGTCTACGAAAATTATTGTAACGTATACACTCGCATTTTTGATTTCTTGTGGACGGAGGTGTTCTGTAGGGCTTGGCCCTGAAGTAACACCCTCCGGCCATTTTAAAAAGTTTTAATTGTATTAATTTATGTATACACAAAAATGAAGATTTCTCTTTAATTTGGAGTTCCATATTTACAAAATAAAATACTTTTTTATTTTTTATCAAATTTTATTCTTAGTATAAAATATGGGTGTTTGAAAACAAATACATCAAGTTCCTCAATGGATAATACATCTTCAAGCCTTTCATCACTTGATAAAAATGATGCCCAAAACCACACGGAGCGAAGTTGGATTCAATGCTCAATCAATGTTTATATCTTAGGAAATTAAGATAATTTTCTGCTTTAATTGCAACAATAAAATAGGAAAAAAATTAAATTGAACAATTTTTCTTACGCAGGCACATAACTTTTAAAATTATAGAAATTAATTTTTTAATATTTTACTATATGTACATTGCACAAAAAACAAAATGGACCACCCTTAATAACTTTTGATCTAATGATCGGATCTTCACGTTCTAGTTCTTCACGGACTCAATCTTAATGGTTTGAGGGGGTGATCTCAAATATCCTAATTAATTAGTGCAGACGATATTTTAAAAACGTACAATGTATTTTCTCAGAATAAACAGAAATTTTTTACGCCGAATTTGGATTTTTAACACCTAAGATATAGGAGGTAGCAGTAATCTCAGAAATACGGCATAGTTACGCCAGGAGAGCGATCTAAAGTTTGCACCCCTTAATGTTAATTTTATTTTTTGTCTATTTCACTATTTCTCACGAACTTTTTAAGTGAATTGAAAAATTTTTGCAGAAAATTATAAAATTTGTTTATCTATAGATAATTCCACGCAAAAAGAACAGTAAATATTTATTATTTTTAAAATTTTTATTTAATAAAAGCTCAGAAACTTTGATTTGCAAAGTATAAAATTTTTTTACACCATTTTAAAGTATGTAATATAAAATACAATCAGATGGCAAAATTCAAAATTTGAGCGAAATCAGTTGAATAGTTTTTGAGAAATCAAATTTTAAACCTGCCACTTTTTTAAAATTCGATTTCTCAGGAACTGTTTGACCGATTTCACTTTGTATTTTGCCCTACAAAATTATATACTTTAAAATAATGTAAAAGATTTTATACCTTACAGTTCAAAATTTTTTGATTATTATTAAATAAAGTAATAAAAAATTACAAATATTTAAATAATTTTTTTTTTGCATGGAGTTATTTTTGAATAAATGAACTTTACAATTGCAAATATAACTAACTTGAACTTTATAATGAACCTGTGCAAATTTTTTTCAGTTCACTTAAAAAGGTCTCGAGATATAGCGAAATACGCAAAAAGTAAAACTAAAACTAAAGGGTCCAAACTTTGGACCGTAATATTGGGACCATATTTCCCAGATTGTGGCTATCTTCTATAGTTTAGGGGTCAGAAATCGGAATCCATCGAAAAAAAGGTATGTTTATTTAGAGAAAGTACGTTTTTGTGTCTGATTTCATAACTTAAAATATCGTCTGCACTTATTAATTAGCATATTTGAGGTCACCCCCTCGAACCATTAAGATTGAGTTCTAAAACGTGCAGATAAAAAGGTTCAAAAGATCATTAGATCAAAGTTATTCTGGGTGGTCCGTTTTTTTTTTTTTGGAGGACAGTATAACTATATGTATGTTTGAAATTTTTTTTTCTGTGTGGGATTAACAATATGAAACTAACTTTATTAACGGTTTTAATTTTTAATATTTTTGATCTCAAATTATAGAGTAAATAGCACAATAAATAATTTTTAGTTAATGTAGTTTTGAGTTTAAATTTTTTGAAATCAAAATATTTTGTGTCACTCAGAAAATTTAAAAATATGTATAAGTTTTTTTAATTGATGTTAACTTTTAAATGTTCAAGTAGCATTAGCTCTAAACCGCATTCACAACCAATTATTTTAAAAATTGAAATTATTTTTTTAAATATTGTACAATAAAGAACTTTTTAAATTATTTGAAATTTAAAGATCTTTTAATTAATGTCTCCATTATTTAAAATTCATTCTTACGTCTGATATGCTTTACAAGGAAACCTTATGAATAAAAAATTAATTACTAGCATCAGAAAAGAAAAAAAAATCCTTTTGAATTTTCCATTTCTCCCTTTTATAAGAATTTATTCATAAAAACTACAGCATATTGTATCTTTAAATTGGATATTATTTTCTTTTTTATATTTTAAAACAAGTGTAGCATATATTTTGAAAAATATGCATAAAAAATATTTTTTGCATGTTTCACAAATGACATTTTGTTTTTAATATTTAGTAAATGCTTTTAAATTGTTTTTAACTCATTTATTATACTCCAAATTTTTAAACAGAACTAATTATTTATGAGTGAGATTTCCATCTTACCCTTTCAACAAAGCAAATCGATTGAAAAAATATTGACTTCTAAAGGCAAGATAACAGTTTGGAGTCTGATACAGTTTTCTCCAGAGGAATAAATGCATCTTCAGAGGAAGGATATAGAATTTTATTTTCCTCAAGGGGGTGTTTTTCAGTTATTGAAACGTAGAAATTCCTCCATGTTGAACCAGTAAAATTTGATGCATTGGTTTTTGAAGGGCACTTAAATTTTTATGGATAAATTCTAAAAGCATGAAGAAACATTTTTTTAAATATTTTTTAGTACGGTGGCAATGAATGATTGAATTTTATCTAAATAAACTTTTAGAAGGCTCTGGCAGGAGGCGGTACTACTGGGTGCTGTCTCTCCTATTGTGCTATCTTTCCTCTTCTACTTGACGAAGGTTCATAAGCCTATTTTGAGCACACGAACCTGAAAATTTATGTAATTGCAATAACCAATAACTTTTAGAAAAGAGTATGCTTGAAGATTTCTTTTTTTATACGTAAGATTTCGATCCAGTTTTGAACTACTGAACTGAATAACTATTAAGAAAAACTTGAAAGATACCATAGATACTGTTGTGATAAAAATTGCTGTAAATGTAATATATATATATATATATATATATATATATATATATATATATATATATATATATATATATATATATATATATATATATAGCCGACCGGCTTGTGTAGGAGGCAGGGAACTGTTCTTGCATCAGAAAGTTTCTGGGTTCGAATCTCGGGCAAGGCATGGATGTTTCTTTCTCTCTATCTGTGTTCTATGTCCTTTCTCCTTTGGGTGTGAATGTGACCCGCCCTATAAACGGGTTGTGGTAGTGTGACGTGGACGACGCTGCTTCACCGCCGTGGCTTCGCCACAGGTGCCGACTGGATAACGAAAAGAGAGCTAGTAGTTCTGGCACTTTCTGTGGCCAATGGACAATAGTTCCAAGTGCCCGCCATTTGAAAAAAAGATATATATATATATATATATATTAACAGTACAATGAGCCAACATAAAAGTTTTAAACCGTGGTCTAATACTAGTTCTTTAGCGGCAAAACTGAGGATGATATAGTTCATTGGCAAAGAACTGACAAGTGACCGTAATAAAGTGTCCGCTCAGTATATAGTGCGATAAAAATATTACCTTGCTTGCGATTTCTGCCCAAGCATAAAATGTAACTAAGCACTTTAAAAGTAAATAAATATATAAATTGATAGATTCCTCGTGAAAGCTTTAGACTTTAATTGAATTGTATAAAGTCTTACAATGTAGAACTGGCAAAGAAATAATATGTATTAAAATAAATATATTTAAAAACGTTTTCCATTAATCTTTATCTTTCATTCGATTCAAAAACTTTCCCTTTTTTAAATCCCTTTTTCTCTGAAATGCGGTAACTTCTAGATAAACGTAAGCTACTACCGTTGTAGAATTTGATATTCAAACACATGCTCCGTTTTTACTCAAGCCTGTTTCAAATAGGCTTTGAATAAGCTTTTTTTGTGTTATCGATGTTTCACTTAACTCTATTTGTTCCTTTCAGATTTCTTCGAAAAAACGGAATTTTGATTTCAAGCTCCATATATCTTCCTTCACATTATTTTAAGATAACTTAGAGAAATGATGCATTTCCCCAAAACTCTCTTATTTAATCTATTTATCTTCGATATTCCACCATAATTCCAGAATCTTCAGAATTGAAACAAACATAATCTTGAAGGCAATTTTTTTTTAAGAAAACGTCGGTTACTCTAATGGGTTTTTTAAAAAAATATTTGAGGGAATATTTAAGCATTAAAATTTTAAATTTTAAAATTTTCGATAGCAATTTAGTAGAACTAACTGTGAATCGCAAGAAATAAAGTAATCGCAATGAAAATAGTCACATTAAGATGAGTAATAACTGTAAAAACTGTTAAAGTAAAAAAGTGATCACTATGAAATAAAAATTGGTGTGGGCAAATGCTAGTAGAAAATGTAGGTTAGCACTTGCATAAATTATTTAATTATAACGAAATTTGTGTAATAAATTATGTAACGAAATAAGGAATTTTGTTTCGTAATACTGCATTGTAGCGAAAGTAATAACATGTGAAAAACTTCACCGAGGATAAAAACCATGTTCTAAACTACCAGAATCTATTAAATTTTACCATGAATTTCTGAGTCATAAAATTCAAAAGTGGACAAAAGTGGAAAAACCAAAAAGTGCAGTAGTTTTTGCTGTATAGTTTTCGTAGTGAATTTCGGTAAAATTACAAACACAATATAGCTATATTGTGACAGTTTATTCAGAGAAAAAAATAGAATATGTTTATTTAGAGAAAGGAAATTTTTGTGTTTAATTTTGTAACATAAATTATAGTTTGCACTAAAGCATATTTAAGGTGAGTCCTTGAATCGTTTTGAATGAGTCTTAGTAAGTGAAACTCCGACCATTAGATTAAAAGTTATTCAGTGTGTTTACGTTTTTATTTTGCAAACTATATATTTTGGTCGGTTTATGACCAAAATATTTTGATTTAGTTATAAAAGAATTTCAATTAAAAAAATGTATGATTATAGAAAGTAATTAAACGATGTAAAATTCTTAATACCAAATTTCGAGTATTTTTTTCCTGTTTACACAAAGTTGTCGCATGGACATGCTTTGCAGCAATTTGTTATTTTAGTTTTAGAATTAAATTTAACTAAACTGAGAAAATATTATTATGAATATGTGTTATTTCTGGGCTATACTGTTTATGTGCTATAATATGTTAATGTGTCTTAAAAACGTATGCATTCTCCAGTAAAGTGTATATTTTCAATACTTTTTGAATAATCGAAGAAAAAAGTTTCTTAAAAAGAAGAAAATATTTTAGACTAGGAAAAGTCTTACTTTTTCAGTAAAATGAAATGCTTGAAAAAAGAATATTTTCTTGCACAAAGTATAAGTTCTTTGAAGTTTTTTGTTAGATAAGTGAAGATGAAAGAAACATATACATCAAAGCTAATCCTCTTTGTTCTTTAGTAGCTTTTCCTGGAATGTTGTGATCATAAAAAGTTAAGAAGAAAACTTAGTGAATTTTATTTTTAAGAATTTCACATTAAAAACAAATCATCAAATAACTGCTTGCTTTTGTTTTTTATCACTATTTTTTATCCAACATGAAGTATGCTTTTAGTTTCTACGTATTTTATTTTAATATTTCAGGATTCCCAACGACTATTAGTTTTCTATTACAAAATGTTTTTGTTTTATGATTGAGCCATAAATAATTTACACATTGGAGTATTTTAAAACATATACACATGAAAACGTGTAAATTAATATTAATAAGAAACTTAATTTATATTCTATGGAGGAAGTTTCTGTAAAAAAAAATCTTGAATTTCTAGGCTGATAAGCCACGTTTTTAAAATGTTCAGAATATTTTAAAAGAACTTTTATGATTAAAAAAATTTCAATTCTATTGTAAAAATTAAGACGTTTTTGATTATTTAGTTGTTATATATGTGAAAAGTTCTGAAATTTGAATACTACCAAGCTGGTTAATTTAATGAATACATAGGATCACAAGTTTAATCAAATCAAACTTATAGGCAATGCACGTTAATAGTTAATGCTTTGTTTATTGAGTAATATTTTAACACAATGACGAAAATAGTATTATAATTAACAATAAAGAATGCTTTAATAGGAAGTTAGACGTAGGATCTATGTTTGTAAAGTTCACATTGAAACTCGAAATTTTTCTGTCACCATTAGTAGGGTATTCTAAATATTGCGTTCTAAACAACTAAATCTACCTTTTTTCATTCATGAAACAGGAATAGCTTTGTATAGTAGCGTGCGTAATTTATTCTGAATGATTACAAAAAAAAAAGACTGCTGTTTATCATTGGACAATGCTGTCTTACATTGTCTTACATTACGGTAGTCTATCTTCGTAGTTCTGAAACTCTAACAATAGCTAGGTTGATTTAGTACTTCTTTTCATTTAATAAACGTCAGTATCGACACTTATTTGGTGGAGGTAGCTCATTATTGATCATGTAAGCACTTGTAATGAACTGAACGACGAGAAATCCAAAATCTCTAAACTGAAGAACTTTGTTAAGTTGAACATAAAATAGAGAAGAAAATAATAGTTACCTTAATTAGTATTTTCTAATAATCAACAATTTGCGACACAAACGTTAAATTTAATATGCGGTTAAATACAATGAAATTATTTAAATTCTCCAGATTGTTCTTTAAAAACATACAGAAGATAAAGTAAAAGGCCAATAAAAAAATTACCAATAAAAAATAAATTCAAATAAAAATTTACCATAGTCAATGAAGAACATAAATAATTCCAAAAACAAAAAAAATGTGGCACCTCTATTCAAACGAAAATGCCAACGATTTGGATGAGAGACGAAGAAATCGAAGTAACAGCGAGAATAAGTTATTTTATAACTGTTAAAAATTGTGAGTATAGAAGAAAGAAAAAAAAAAAACAATTAAAGAAGCGTATTTTGTTCCTTTTCAGATATTTTTTCAAAGATATATGTAAACTCAACAAATATCCAAACGTTTTCGAAAAATGTTACCATAATGTTGTCTCAAATATTTCTCCCAAAATAAGAAGTAAAGTGAAATTAATTGAGGGAGAAATCGTTTCTCTGTTATTGCAAAAATTACGCATCATCTGAATATAATTACTTTCAATAAATAGTATTTTAAAGGTATTATCCGTAATTTGAATTTATTTCCATCGGCTGACATTCCTATAAAGAACAGTAAAACTGCAACACTTTAGACATTTTGAGGTGTGGCTTAGAAGTAAAATAATTTATTTCGCCTTAAAAACATTTCAATGCTTATTCTGCCGACCGGTCTGTGTAGGGGGCAGGGAACTGTCCTTGCATCAGAAAGGTTCTGGGTTCGAATCCCGGGCAAGGCATGGATGTTTCTTTCTCTCTCTGTGTGTTCTATGTCCTTTGTGTGTGTGAATGTGACCCGCCCTATAAACGTGTTTGTGGTTGTGTGAATGGTGTGGCAGAAGTCGAATTCTTGGACATAGATGGCGCCACTGAAAAACAAGAACAATCGCATCCTCTTTGCTTAGGCATACGACCAAAAAAAAAAAAGAAGAAAAAAAAATGCTTATTCTAAATCTGTAACATTTCTTACCTTCCATTTCAAGGATTCCATAGTGCGTTTTTAAATAAAAAAATTAGTTTACAGTATGGTAAACAGTACTATCAATAATATAGTTTTTTTCTGTGTAGACAACGGTAAAGTTGTCAGAAAATTTTGTATTTTTATGAGATGTATAACAACGGAATCATTCATTTAGCCTCAAAAACGGTTAAATTATTTATTTAAAAAACATGATTGAAATAGATTTCTCATAGTAGTACTGACATTTAATAGTTTATCGCATACTAAATAAAACTAAAACTAAATTTGTTCTTATTCTTTTTTTATAGAGCCATTATAATAAATTAACACTACATTTTATGCATTTTAATACAAATTAGATTCATGTAAATTACTATCATTTGTTTGATCATTCAAAATTATTAAAATATAAAAGCAAAAGCAAAAGAAATCATTAGAAAATTGGATGAAGTTTTACTTGATGGAAATTGTCTTTGTTACGACAATGTTTTTCGCTTTAGATGAGACAAAAATAAAGTTATTTTCTCTCCTTTTTAGTTACTCTTGAAAAACGTAGTGGTTTCAAAGAACAGTTTTTAATTTATTATTTTCTAGCTTTTAGGTTTGCGTTAGTTGCTTGTCAGAAATTATTTGATATTTCTATTTCGATAAATCCTCTTTGATGATATAAAATGGTAATATCTACTTGAAGCTCTCAAGAAACGATTAAAATTTTTTTTTTACCCTGCTCAAAAGACCAGTTCAAACGCGAGCACTATTAATAAATTGCTGAAATTTCATTTGTTATTAAATTTAACTCATAGTGATCAGGTGACGACTAAAAGTTCATCAAATGCAGATCTTTAATTGAGATTTGAGCTCTCTACTTCATTTTCAGTTCCATTGGAAATTTAAGTACTCTAGCTAGTCGGAAAAAGTTCAAAATTTTGGTTGATGATGATTACGCTAACGGTGATTTCTGACTTAACGGTTAAGTAATTGGCAAATTTTTATTGTATATTGTATTTGTATACTGAGATGCAGAATTTCATCTGAAACTCGCGCAAGTTAGACTACACTGTAAAAAATTCCGCCTCAAATTACAGTTAAAAGCATCGGCATTGAGGGAGCCGTTTCATTTTACAGTTAAATCCTATTTTATTGGAACATGTTATGGAACAAAAAAAATTGATATATTGTAATTTTTACAGTTGTAATTATAGTAAAATCACTGAATCACTCTAATTAAATAAATAATACTGTAAAAGTTATGGTATGATATTTAACGGGAAAAATGAATTTCACGGTAAAATGGATTTTACGAATGATGCACTCAAAGTACTTGTACATTATACCGGAATTAGTACTTTACCGGATTTTTAACAGTGTATATAATCAGACCTATAACGGATTTTATAACAGTTTTAAGTAACGTTTATTTTAGTTATAGAGAACAACTATTTTTATTTCGCTTCTTTTTATGTATTAAAAATCTTAAAAATTTTTTAATTTCAGTTTGATACTTTTTTAATTTCAGCTTAATAATTTTTTAATCTTTGCTTTAATAATATTTATTAATAAGTTTTAATTTAGTTCAATAATTTTTTAGTTTGATAATTTATATATTTATTTTGTTAATAATTTATTTTAAATTTTAAAAGGAGCTATTTGGTAGTAATTTATGATTTTTTTTTTACAAAATAAGTATTTCTTTGTTCATGAAGGGTTCAAATAACGTTTGACTCAAAAGTGGTTAATTAAATTATTTAAATATCTCATTTAATTATTTTTCAAGACAAAATATAAAATACATGATATTATCAAAGCCTTTAGTCCTTGAATTCTATATTTTTTTACTTTTAAAATAAGTTTTACTTTAATAACTTTCGAAGAAGTATTTAACAACTAATAAAAAAATTATTATTGTATTCATTTAATTATTATTGAGTTATTCTCTACGCGTATACTGATTATTCACTTTTCAATTTAGAAAGAAGTTGTAAATGAGTTTTTAATTTTCTGTGAAAAGTCTTAAAGAAGGTAAAAATATAACGTATAGAAGAACAATCAGAGCATAGTTTACAAACTGCGAATTATATCGTCTATATAATTGAACTTCTGAGGAATAATTTTTTATTACATCGTAAAAATATAATAAGTATTCTTTTAGTTCCTTTAAGAACGTTTTCTGGAGCTATAAACACGCTGTTTTACGTGTACATGTTATTGAATTTTTGTTTTTCACGTAGAATTCTATGATTTAATCCAAAGAGTAAATATATTCGATTGAACAAACAGAATGGAATATAATAACTGGTGTTTCCATAATGCTTCTGTAATTACAGTGTAAGGAACTAACATTTTAGATAGAAGATTAATTTTTCTATGTATATTTTCTCTACAATTTAAATATAAAAACATAAATCTATAAAAATTCTTAATTTCAGAAAGACAACAGTGACATAATTCTAAAATTATTATTCGTCAACGAATTTTATTTTTAAAAAATTGTCTCTATAGTTAAGAAGAAAATCAAATATGAATTCGCATGTTTTTTTTTTAAAGTGCTTAATTTTATGTATAAGGAGAGAGAGTTAAAAAAAAATTAAAAAATTTTGTGTTTATTTAATTTAAATTTTGAAACTAAATTTATCGAAGAATTTTCATGTAAAATTAAATAAGATAAGCATATTATTATATGCTTAAAATTAAAACACCATAGCATCGTATTAAAATTAAAACACCATATTCAGTTGCAAAAAATTTTTTTGCTGACTGATCTTTAAAATGTAATTAATTTATATAAAGATTTAAAGAAAGGAAATTTGATTTTTTTGAAATATTTAGAAAAATATAACATTGTTTATTGATAAAGTTTTATCAGTGAATTTTACGATCGTACATTAGAAAAAAAAAGTACACGGTTTCGTCTTTCAAAATTTTGCAAATATTTGGAGCTAAGTTTGATCTAGTAAATAAAATTAATAATGAGAAATAATATTTGCATGAGTGGCAGTGGAAGACTTGCATTTAAAATATCTGAAAATATAAAACACGATAAAAAAATTATCAATTTTTATCCGTTTTGCTTATGCAGTGAAACCTCTCGGGAGCAACCACTCTCTGTTCCACAGTAAAATGGCCGTTAATGGAGGTCGATCGTTTTTAGGGCTTAATTAATAATAAGTTTTTCAATATTTAATGATTTTTCTTTTTTTTGAATGAATTTGCGGCATAATGATGAAAAAATGCAAGCAAAATAAATGAATAAATTCAAAGTGAAACGAGGACTAAAAATTGTTTATACATGCTGTGAAGTTTTTTTAATAAGTTTAGAGAAAATAATTTAGAAAAAATTTAGAGAAAACGATTTAAAAAATGCCATTCAAAGTTTGCTAAAGCTTATTTAATGCATGCGTTTTGAAGACAAAAAATTCTTGTGCGTCTTTCATGGGTTTAAATTTACATTTTAACGACAATATTTTCATTCGATTCTTCTAATAGATTTTGTGAAATTAAAATAAAGAAAAAAAAATGATATACGTTTACTCCTTAAGAAATGTGGTAAAAATAATCCTATAAAGTAAGTAATTAAAAAAACAGCTAGTTTTTTTAAGGCCTGAAAGAGCCTAAGAGCTTGTAGGCAAACTCGATCACTCTAACATGATAATTGATTTAAAATTCTTACATAATAATTCTCTTCTCTAACAATCTTTTGCTCTTACTTAACAATTGAGAAGAAAATTTTTAATAATATTTTTGCGATGCATAATTTCATTAAAATATAAAAACCCCTGTTTAAGTCATATCCTATATTAAAAATGTTTTTTGAACAAGCATTTTCAAATTAATGCAGCAATATTTCATGCTCAGTTATTGAAGAAAGAGTAATAAAAATGAAACATGAATAAATTTCAGAAATTCTTATAAAATTTGAGATGCTTTTAGTCATAATTGATGGCATTTCTGTGGGGTATAATATTAAAATTATTACGAGAGCTCAAAATGCATTTAACGGTAAAAATTATTATTAACTACATTCCTAAAACAGAATGTTTAATATATCTCTAATTAAAAATGTGCTATTAAACTTCAGAAACTACTTTTGGGGACTTCTAAATAGAATTTTAAGTTTCTGGAAACTTTGTGTCCAAAGTTATTTGATTTTATGAAGTTCACAGAATTTTTTCCTCTGGAATTTTCTCCTCTCAAACTGTTACTTCTCCAAAAACTTACTACGATATTGTTTAAAAAGAAAAATCGAATATGGTCTTTTCTTCTTGCAAAATATTTATACCCGACAAAAGTTGAGAAACTTTCTCTCCCTGAGTAACACCAGCAGTGTATTTTGTTTCTTGCTTTTTGTGGTCATATTACGTTATTAGTTTTAAAAGTGAAAATTCGATTTTTCAATAAGTTATTGCCCCTCCTTATTCCGTTATTAAAAATAAATTGGAAATATTTCAATCCAGAGGTCTTCGTACCTTTTTTAAAATGAGAAAAGGTGCATGCCAGGACTAGCAGAAATTTTTCCTTCTATTCGTTTTCTGTGTAATTAAAAACATATAGAATAGAATCTCAATTATTCGATTCTGTTTTATTTGAATGCCTCTTTTAACCTAGCTTGATTAAGTGATTTTATTCCTTTTTTTCTCTTTTTGTTAAACACACGTCTCAATTTTAATCTTCTCTCAATTTCAATAATATATTGTCATAGCTTAGTTATGCAGAAGCCATTTATAATAAAAAGCCGTATTTGTATTACATTACTAGACGAATTGATCATTTTAAGAGAGAAAAAAAAAACAAGTAAAAAGTTTTTGTCACTTAGTTAAATTGATTGTATTTGTTTTGCAATAGAAATCTCAAATATTTTATATTCATTGTTCCATTCTTTTTTTTTATTACTGGTGTAGTTTAGTTTGACCGTCATGGCTTCCATTTCTGCTGGAAGCAAGATCGCTATAGTGTCTGTGTGTACTTAGAAGATCGATTCTAAAGCGGATAGTAAAAGAGAAGAAGAAAGTTAACTTCAAAATAAAATATCACCATCCTAATTTGTCAAGTAGATATTTATTTAGTGGTTTAATTATTATTAAATTCAAGTTCCATACTGAAATGTAATTAAAAATTGGAGCGCTCTGAAGGGTTTTTGAAGAATTAAAAACTCAGGCTGAGGACGTGACTACACAGCATGAGTTAGTGCCCCCATTCGGCTCTAAAGTTACTCCCGAAGGGTAACAAGCTTTAAATAACAAGTCTGAGGACCGGCGAACAAGTAACAAGTAATCTGGATAACCAAGAATCTTTGGGAAGGCCCAGCGGTATCTCACTTTTGCACCATGCTTTATTGTAAAATTGATGGAATAAAGGCAATTGAAAATACAGAGAATAAAGCATTTTTACAAGCATGAGAAAACAACTCAAAACACAATTACATTATACACAAATAATTGCAGTGATAAAAAAAGAGACTAAATTTGATTAAGAAAACTCTTAAGTATAGCAGAAAAGTTCTATTTTATATAATTTTATAATGAAAACGGCGTTGAACAGCCGACCCTTTTCCTATGAAATGTTCAACTCGACATGAAATTTCGAACCCAATCCAGAAGATAAGGTAATAACTGGATCAAACATTGTGATAAACTAGCCTTCGGGTAGGGCATTTTTTTTAATGAAACTAATCTGCATTTGCGTTACATGGGGAGGAAAACCACGAAAACCTCCCAAGGTTAATCGGACTGGAAAGGGGCTCTAATCCATGATCTATCTGCCACTGAGGATATTTTACGTCAGCAATATGGTCGGTACGAGCGGAGAGCAATATTTATATCAACCAGCTAGCACTGGGATTCGAACCCTGGTGACCTCTTTGGGAGGTGAACTCCCTATCCTCTTAGCCACCACGGCTCAAAAAAATTCCTTTTACTTTATTTTATAACCATTGTTGAAAACCTGACCCACTTTTTGAGTTTACAACTATCAATGTTTAATTCCGTAGCCTGTAATTCTGAACTTAACCCAGAAGACAAGGGAACTTATGGATCAAGCTAGCAAAATTAGCATTTGTGGTTGACTTTTAGATGGAACTAACTAGCATTTGCGTTACATGGAAAGGAAAACCACGAAAATCTCCCATGGTTAGCCTGATGACAAGGGAACTCTGACTAATCATCCTTCTATCACTGAGGATATTTTACGTCAGCACTGTGGTTGGTGCGTTCCAGGAGTGGATTTCGCATCGATCAGCTATCGCTGAGATTCGATCCCGGACAACCTCATTCGGAGGTGAGTGCTCTATTATCTGAGCCACTACAGCTAAGCAAGCCCATTTTATATTTTATTTTATAACCATCATTGAACAGCCGATCCAATTTTGTTTTTACGATTAATAATGTTCACCTCCTTAGCCTTGTAATATCTAACCCAATCTAGAAGACAGAGGAACTCCTGGATCAAGTATTGGGAGAAATTTGCCTTCGTGGAGTACTCTTTGATGGAATCAATCCGCATTTGCGTTACATGGTGAGGTTAATCGAACAATTCTCTCACGGTTAATCTGTCTGCAAAGGAACTCTAACTCATGATCCGTCTACCACTGAGAATATTTTACGGCAGCACTGTGGTCGGTGCGTACCGGGGGCGGAATTCGTATTAACTAGCCATTGCTGGAATTCGAACTAGATTTACCTCATTGGAAGGCGAATGCTTGGTCCCCTGATTCACTACGGCTCAAAACAAATCCATTAGAGTTCCAGGAGTTGCCCGAGGTGTAATTTAATTATCATTAGAAAATTTCTAATTCTAAAAAGAAATTTTCTAGACATTACTTTAGTAATATTATTTGAAGGCTAGTTTTTTTCCTGAGTTGATCATTTTTTTAAAACTTTAATTACAAATCTTACCACCCTTTCAGTTTCTCCCCAAGTTTGACAGTTGGAGGACTTTCAAAATATCTGTTTTGGTAGAAATTTAAAATTCCTTGATTGGTAAAGTTTTATTTGACCAGGTGCAAAGAATTAAAAGTTTATATGAGAAAAAATAACACTATTAATTTTTTCAAGACGAAGCAAACAATATTTATAAGAGATACAAAATTGTTTTTTATTATTGAATTTTTTTAGAATTATTATTTTTTGAAGAATTACCAAGGAGTGTTTGACTCAGAACATTTGAAAATTCAAATTAAATATGACTTTTTAGACCATGAATTGTAACCAGAATACATTTTCTACTATTGCAAGCCATGTTTTCATATAACATCACAATAAATTACGCTGTAATGCATTTTAATTAAAACACTTAAAAATTTCTTATCAAAGGTCAACATAAATTAAAAATTCTCTTTATCGTTATGCCCTCACGTAATAGCTTAATCATAAAATTAATTACAATTTTTTTATTTCATTTAATTAGCATGAACTTTAAAAAATCATTTAAAATGAATGAAAAATAATAAAAAATTATATAACACAAAACATAAGTTGAATTATTTTTGAGTTACGAATGATTTAGAAACACATTTTCAAAATTTAAGTCTCAAAATGGGTCACGCAAGCCTTTGCCTTTTTCATTACCTTACGAGTACCACATGCTTATATTCCCAAAACATTTCGAATATATTTTTTTGCTCAAATATTAAGCTTAACGTTTTTTTTAATCAGCGTGAGAAGAAAAAATTTAAATTGTTAATGTGTGAAACATCCGAAATTTTTCTTTCTATCTCTGTTTCATTTTATATAGTAGTATTTAGTAATAATGCTTAAAAAAACTTATTTTAGTAGCTAAAGTTTCTATAAAGTTTCGTATAAAGACAGTTTATTAATATAATTTTATTAAGAACTTTTTTCCTTGAAGGAAGAATTACATAAATTATGTATATGTTACAGTCAATGTGAATAGTCGGTTATTATTAATACTAACCTCTCAATATTAATAATATTCCAATAAGACGGTTAAAGTGAATAATTTAAGCGGATTTATCACATTAACCGATTATTGTTGATAATAACCAATAAAGTTTGGTCGATGTCATTCTTTCGCGTTTTTATTGGGGATATTTCCGTGTCGTGATCTGCCTCGCCAACTATAATCGCCAAGGCGCCAAATAGATTTTAAACTAAAAAAAAATTAAAATTAAAAAAAAAAAAAAAAAAAAAAAAAAAAACATGTAGATGGCTACATGTAGTTGGCCGTGGGTGGCTACGAGTTTATACCCTTCGAGTTGGTCCCTTTCTGTGATTTTTGTTTTTTTTTTTTAAATTTTTTACGGGCTGCTTTATCACTTTAACAGTAAGACGTATATAAAGATGCACGTCCATGTCCCAATGCTATATAAACCGTTTAATCGCATTGGCCAAACTTCCTTCGTTATTGTTAATAATAACCGGTTAAAGTGAATAATTTGCGATGTATCTCATTTTGACCAAAAGAAGCGGTTACTATTAATATTGACCGGTTAGTATTAGTAATAGCCGGACTTATCGATTTAACCGTAACATATACACATTGTTAGAAAATTTTGACGGTATTGTATTTGATCGGTATAATGTAATTCAAGTTTGCGCAAACTAAATATGATGAAAAGTTGAATCTATTATTGGACTTCTTAAGCTAGATAACGCAATATTATCTTTAATTATGAGGGGAAAATAAGATTCAGTTCAACGTCTTATTTAGTTCAACAAGTTTCAGTTCAACATCAGTTCAACATCGTATCGCTGCAAACTTGTACCGTATTATATTTTAAGTTATCGATTTTATGGTTTATCACTGAACCAATATTTCGATGTGCTTAACCATATTGTAATACAAAAATGTAATATTTCATGCTAACACTACTTCTGAGAAAAATCGATTCATTGTTGAACCATTATATCGATACCTTGAGCCATAATACTGTTCAAATTTGCTACAAACTCAGCAAGGTATTCAATTGAACTATGTTTCCGTTAAAGTATAAACGTAATTCCGGAAAATATAAAACAGTTCAACTTGCATTTTAATATGGTGCAATTTCATTCCATGTTAGGGTTGAATTATGGAATTAGAATTAAATTTTGATTTAACACGATGTAAAATTTTTAATAAAGCAAGGACTATTAAATAAATAGTAACAAGAAACTAAAGTGGAAATATATTACTTGTTTAAAAACTTCATTCGCTTTAAAATATTTTTAAATCAGTTTTGTTTTTTCTCATTCACATCTTGCAAGTCTTGAAAATGGGCTCCTAGTTTACAACGCTTGAAATAACCGGACTGTTATTTTCGATTTGTATATTTTTGAAACGAATGAAGTTTTTAAACATGAAGTGCAAGGACTAGATATATTACCATGTATGGTCGGTGTTAATTTCTTACAACAATCTTTAGCCAATTCTAAATATGTATTCACATCACCATTGTTTTTATCAAATAATTAAAAGCTTTAAATCTTAAATTATCTATAAATTTATGCAAGTTTTACGCTCATGTCTGAATAATAATTTTATTCATTTCATATTGTAAAAACCACAATATATTTCGATTTTTATCATAAAGATGAATGTTAATTTTGTATTGGAATGAAATAAAATATCTTTGGTTTGACTATTGATAATTTTTAAATTGAATTTATATGTTTGAACAGTAGAGATTCGCAATTAATTTAATGTACTTGATAAAATTTAGTTAATTTACTCTGCGGAAAGCTTTTTGTATGCGGCTTCATTAAATAAAAGAAATTTACATAGACATATGAAGCAATAATTTTGCATTTTATTTATTCACAGAATAAAAAAAATAGGACAAAAGGAAGGATATTTTGATTTAAAAATTTAAAATTATTATTTATAGTCGAGAAATATTAAGTAAAAAAAATTAAAATGCTAAAAGGGTTTAAGAAAAAATATTAATGTAGTTAAGGAACTTTTGAAGCATATAGATGATTTGTTTTTCTTTTATTTATTTAAAAATTAATTTCGTTAACCAAGAAATAGATGATATTGAATTTATTTCTTTCTTTAATCCATTATTTTTCCCATTATCTTATATTAGGAACTTTTTTCTATATTTTATTTTAAACTTATAAAAGTGCTTCACTCGTTTGCGTAATCTAAT
Source organism: Parasteatoda lunata (assembly GCA_949128135.1). Classification (NCBI taxonomy): domain Eukaryota; kingdom Metazoa; phylum Arthropoda; class Arachnida; order Araneae; family Theridiidae; genus Parasteatoda; species Parasteatoda lunata. The sequence goes on along the minus strand of OX421970.1, from coordinate 83,456,284 downwards.
TACATCTATCTCTACTTAATACGATTAATTAAATAATAGAAAATGGTAATAACATTAATTTTTTCATTAGATATAGTATTAAGAAGTGAGATATATATATATAAAGATTACTTTTGCTAATAAATATACGCTTTTTTCATTGTCAATAACGAGTTTATTCCTTAGGGCGAGACAGCAATCTATAGATTAAGTTTTCTGCCGTTGCTTATTGACTACAATACGGTTAATGTTATTACCATTACTGCGTAGTAAATCCAGGGAAAGTTATAATGGTTTGCGAAAAAAAATATAATAAAATAATTTAAGATATAATATAATTCTTTTAGTTAAGTTTGAGCATAAGATGAAAATTAGGCTGATTACACACCGGGGAAAGAGTATTGTCAAAACTATTAGTATATTATAAAATTTGCCTTGTTTCTGGAGCTATGTAAACATTGAAATGCACGTTAGTTTTTACAGAAGTGTTTTAGTAATGATTTTTGGTAAAATTTATCATAAAATATGGCTTTATTATCATGGTGTTTGGTAGTAAATTTGGTAATTTTATCATGCTATATTAAACCATAGCATAAAAACCCTTTATCTGATTTATTTGATTACATCTATTTTCTAGTTTTGTATTTTTACAAAATATGTGGTAACAAGAATTATAATTTTGAAAACCAGTATTTCCGTGTAAGAATTACTATACGATCGGAAAAATTACTGAATGAATGGTTTAAATAACGTATATATTGGTTTTATTATCAGAATTATGTTTTTTGTTTTACCAGAAATATCTCTACCATAGAAGTACGGTAATTTTACCAGCTCTGTTTTTTTCGCGTGCAAAATAAGGTGTAATATCTCAGATAATAAATTTTTACCAATTTACAACAGAAAGATACAACAGATATAAGAGTTTAACATCATGAAAGATATAAGAGTTAAACATTATGAAAATGTCAGTATTACATTTTGTTTTTAGTTATTTAGATGAAACTGTATATTTGAAACTTTATCCCAAGAATCTGAATCATTCAAGTTTTACATTATAAAACACATTATAAAAATTTATCTTTCAAGTAATAAATTATTATCTTTCAAGTAACATTATTATCTTTCAAGTAATAAATTACAGTTTTATAGAAATATTTCTCAGCATTATTAATTTATTATTTTAATAATTAATAGATGTCCTGGTGATTTGTGTATCTTTACAATTAAAAATAATACAAAATTTCTGAATTATAAACAATGGGAAACAGTTGAGTTTTGGAAAGTATTGGTCTTGATATAATTGTAAAATTGTTTTTTCTTCTTTTTTCTTCCAACGCCCACCCGATTGAGACTCTTCATTGAAGTATCAGTAGGGCAGATTTGTTGGTCACTCTATCAGAGGCACCATATTAGGTGGGATAACGTTGTAGCAACAGAAAGGACAGATAGTTCAGAGAATGAAAAGACGTTCTTGCCTACGCTGAGAATCAAACCCAGGGACCTTTCTGATATATGACAGCTCCCTGTATAGTCCGGTTGGCAATTATAAATTTGTTTAAAGATCTAATATAAAGCAAAATTAATTTCACAGCATAATTAATTTTACAGCATAATTATTTTTTTCTTTCTTATAATAATTTACCCAAATCATGATTTCGGAAAAATTCGTAATTATTTCTATGTACATTCAGAACAAAATAAGAGGATTTAATGTTTTTTAAAGATTTGAATACTTTTAATTTTTTTGCGTCGCATACACTGTAAATTTTTTTTTATTGCACCTTAACACCAAAAATCTGGCAACTACTTTACCCCAAAGTTATAACAAGAACAGTTGCTTGTGTAGTTAAACTCTAAGAATGCTTCTTTACACTCTTCAGAGTAAAGTAGCTGCCTCAATTCTTGGTATTCAGTAACACAAATATGTATAATAACTGTAAGTAGGTTTCGGTGATGGGAATGTAAGACGTTAAATAAAACTATATGCAATGAAACATCCTCTTTAATAGTCAAAGATAACAAAACCATCCAGAAACTAACAAACTCCAATTAACTGATTATTTGTTAAAAACATTTAAAAACTTGTTATAAAAATCAATTAAAACTTTAACTTTCAATTGTAAACATCTCAAACTACAGGTGGGCGTCACCGGGTAGAAAACGAAATATCGTGGCGAAGTCTCGGACGCTGAACAACAACTCTCTCGACTTTTTTGCTTTTTTTTGCTTTTATTAAGAATAAACTGGGTGCCTGGGCCGCGCAGCGGCCCCTATCCCATTCATCATGAAGTATTACAATTTGAGGTAAACATTTTGAAATATGCAACAATGAGGTAGCAGAACAAGAGACCAAGCAAATTTGCTTGGTAAATTAAACATAATTTGAAAATTAATCATGATTTTTGAAGTAAGCAGAAATTGAAATAAAGTAGCCCAATTGATATTGGAAAAGATGAATTGAATTATGATATGTACAACAAGCATATTTTACATTTAGGCACTGAAATGAAAGCATTTGATAAAAAATCTTGAGTCGTAGAAAAAATTAATCATGATTTTTTTTAAAATATGCAGTAATTTGAATATAAGTAGCACGATTGATTGAAATAGATGAATTGAATTATGTTATGTACAACAAGCATATTTTACATTTAGGCACTGAAATGAATAAACATTTGATGAAAAACTTTAGTCGTAGAAAAAATTAATCATGATTTGTAAAATAAGCAGTAATTGGAATATATGAAAGACGAAAATTTACAGAAGTTTTGCTCGGTGTTGGTGATGCCATCTATCGGTTACAGTAAGAAATTTAATAAAGCTGGTTTAACTTTTACATTGAAGAAGAAATTGAATATCTACGGAATTAAATTAAAGTTCTGAAATATAGAGTTCATGTTGTGAGAAGACGGAAGATCAGAGAGTGAACATTATTGAGAGGTGGTCATAATTGTTTGCAGTAGTTGAGATACCTCTTTGTCTTTGATTAGTTCTTGGAGTTCTTTAATGATAGATACCAGTCTATGGGCTTTTGTATTTGTGGTGGGAACTGTAGCTGAAATGGCACGATGTCTCCTCCAGGAGGGACGGCTGCTACAACCTGTGAAGTTTGCAGTGTGTGACTCTCCACAGTTGCAGCATTTAGGTGGTGATGTTTGAACTTTAGGGCATTGAAATGAACGATGATCACCAGCACATTTCACACATCTTGGGTTGGAGTGACAAGTTCGCTGCGTGTGGCCGAAATTCTGGCAATTGAAACATTGAATTGGGCTTTTACCACCACGGAACCTTTCAATTTTTACCGGGAGATCACAAATATTGGATATGGAGAAAATCTGTTGGTTTTGGTCAGTTTTGATTAATATTATGAGAAAAAGTGGGAGGAGTCTATAGGCCTCGCCCACTTTTCTCCGAAACTGTATTACTTTATGGGTTGTGAAATTTAGTTTTGCCAGTTGATGGGAGATATCTTCTGATTTAGATTCTGTAGTCAGTCCACGGATTAACACTTTGATATACATAACTGGATGTGCTAGCGCTTGAGTTGTGGGTGGAGCTATGGCTTCGTTTGAGACTTCCGTGGGTGGAGCTTTGGTTGATTCTATTGTGGCTTTTGATAGTGGCAAGGAAGTGGCGGCATCTATCGCTGAAGCAGAGCAGTTGTTTGTAGTGATTGAAAAGTCTTCAGGTTTTTTGTTATCAGATGGCTTTCGCTTTTTCTTTTTTCGTTTTTTGGGAGGTGGTACTGTTATATTTTTGGATGAGTTTTCGGAATCTATGGATGACGTAATGTTTGTCTGAAACATGGTTTGGCCGCTTTCATGAGTTTCCATCTCTGTGATTTCTTCTGATGTTGACTGTATTCCATAATTGATTAGCTGCTCGGTTTTCTCTGCTTCTGTCCTTTCTTTCCAGTATGATTCCAGTGTTTTGTTTGAACTCCTAATACATTCCATTGCTTCTTCATATATCTGTTGATAAGTTGGATCCGTGGGTGGCTCCAGCGTCATTAAATCACGTCCCGGCCTTTCGGTTTGCCGTTTTCCGCCTCTTCCATGATGATGATACGTAGCCATTTTTTATCGTAAATGAAATGATAGCTTCGGCAATGATGAGAAACGTAAGTTGACAGCTACGATAACAGGCAGAAATCAAAACTTAACTATCTACTCCAGCTCTTAATTCAGAATTAGAAAAAATACATAATTGCAAGAGAATGAAATAGGTACGACTCACTCGAAAGACACGAGTCAACTCTCTCGAAGGCAAACTGTCATCCTCTTAAGTACTCGACATCAGCCTCTTCACTCTCAGTCGTGGCCGCCGGTTGTGCTCCTCCGCCGATGTTCATCCGCGTAGGAACTATTCCGGTTCATCCTCGTACCTTCGGTCTTCGATCCAATCCTCGATCCTTCTACCTCGGATTTAATGCTATATCAGCTGTCGCAACCAACAGCCTCTACAATAACATTAAGATATGAAACACATAAATGTCAGTAAATTACATATAAATTTATACGTAAGATACTCATAAACTTTTTACGATATGATATAAAATAAGATTAATCAATTTAGGATGTCTACATACACTAATGTTTGAACTAACATTAGTTTGCAAATCAAACCTGCGCGTCGAAAGAAGAGAACGGTTATTAAAATGAATTTGAACTAGGCTTAACAGAACCAAAGCGGATACAAATTATACAATATACTTTTATTTTTTTTAAGTTTGCCTCAAAAGTTTTTTTAAGTATAAAAAAGTAAAAAAAAGCTGCCTGGGAATTATTATTATAAATACAGATTCTTTTAAATTTTGCAAAAAGTTTTGAACATAAAGCTGTTAACAAACTTTTCAACTTCCCATTCTTGCAACTTTACTTTGTTTCAGGTTTTTATAGTACATTTGGTATTTTCTCTAAGTAGTGAACATTTTCCAAGCTATTCATATAAAAATTTTAAAGGCAGGTTTTTTACGAATAATTTATTTTGTAGCAGATTTCTTGATAATAAAAATTTATTTACAAAATGCTATTGAAACATTATGACATTATGTGTAATATATGTTACCAATGTGACATATTTGTGACAAACGTGTCACAAATATGTAGGGGAAATATGTAGATGTAGGGATGTAGGAAATATGTAGGGAAATATGTAGACAAATATGTTGGTACGTATATCTAGGGGAGAAAGGGTCGATGATATTTCATTTTTGTTTGTGTAATATAGTAAAAAAAAAAATATCTGAATTTTTCTAATCATCTCAATCATCTCAATTTGTGAAATATTCAACCCTTTTCTTATTTTTCATAACATTCCTTTTGTACTTCGACTCTTCTCGTAAAATTACAAAGAAGCTAAAGAATTTCATTTAGAGTCAAAATTTTAAATATAATTATCGTTAATAAATTAATAAAATAGTTTTGAGCTATTGTTTATAAACTAAAATATATATATATAGAAACAAAACTTGACTACTTCATTCAATGAATTTATAAGGTTGAATTTTATAAATATTTGCTATTTTCGATGATAAATAATTAAACAAATAAGAAGAATTTCAATCGATTTTCAACCTATATCGTTGTGGTCTTTTACACCAATTACAATAGTAAATAGTAATGTGTAGTCTTTCCAGCTGTGCATTAAGTATCAGCGTGTGTCAATCAATCAAGGTGACAGAGTCCTTTACGGGATTGTCTCCCGTATAGATTAGAACGATAAATGGAACGAATAGCTATCAAATGCATTTAGAATTCAATCAGAATATTTAAACGTAAATTCTCGTACCCATTTCGCATTACTAATTTGGAATTCGAATGGAAGTTTTAACTAAATTGAGAAATTCCTGGAATTACAGGTATCACATGTCGCTTTTGTCTTAAGCAAGGCCTTTTGTGAGAAGTGTGAACTTTAAAATGATGTAGAAAAAATATTTTTAACATTACATATCCATAATGTAACCAAAATATACAATAAAAAAAATTATCACCACTGTAAATCTCGTAATCAAAATTTTCAAATACAAAACAGGTAGACGATATTTCTCCGAAGTAACATACTTTATCATCAACGCCAAAAATTAGTGATAGCTACAATTTGGAAGATATGGTTGTAATAGTTTGGGTATGAGAGCGGTCTAAAATTTAGACCTTAAATGTTAAATTAAATTGATGAATTTTAAATTTTGTGCTAATTTTTCTCTGGAATTATTTAATAGAAAAAGTTGAATGTTGACGTTCAAACACGTTTATTCAAAGGTAATTTTGAAAAAAATGTTTTTAATATTTTTTCCCTATTGCATAATTTTATTAATATTTTATTATTATTTTAATATTGAGATTTTAAGATTGTAAGACATATAAATTTATGTTTAATTTTAATTTAGGTATTTTTATTGTAAGTCATTAAAGTAATTAATTTTATATTGAAGCAAAACCATTAAAAAAATTTTAAATTTAAATTTCTTAAGAGCCTTTAAAATTCAGTTTGAAGTTTGGATTAATTATAAAACTATTTAAGTTAAATAATGAAAAAAATAATTATTAAATAATAAATAAATAAAAAATAAATATTGAAAAATATCTCTTACATTTATCTATGGATAAACAAAATTTGAAATTGTATTCAAGTATGTTTAGATATTCATATATAGTTCCTGAGAAACGGCAAAACATGCAATAATTTCGATTTATATTAAGAAGCAAAAACAGTTGAACGGTCTTCTGTCTAAACTATTATTGGGGCCATGATTTCAGTTACATTTTTGCTTAGAGATTCAAGAATCCGAAAAAGAGCTATGTTTATTCTGAGAAAGTACATTTTTGTGACTGAGAAAGTATTAGCATTTTGTATTCTGTGAAAGGCATTTATTAATTTAAAATCCCGATCCGAAAAAAAAAAGAAAAAAAAAACATTTGCTTTTTATGTCTGTATAAATTTTTTTTAAGTTAGAAAATAATGATTAAGTTGCAAATACATTTAAGACATAATAGTTACTTTTCTATCTTTACAGAGGATAAAACAAGTTCCATAGCACTCTTTTTACAACTTTCACATTTAAGCTTTATTTGAAGTTGATCCTTGGGAAATAATCATCCGGACATCAATCACGTCTAAAAAATTTTTTTGCGCAGACACTAGAAAGAAATGACTTGATAATATATTATTATGCAAAGAACTAGAATAAAAAATATCAGTATTAATGAAAATAAGTTTAAAAATTATTAAAAAAATAGAGCAAATCTCCATTACATAAAAACCAAAAATTGAAATGAAACAAAAATTAAAAAACAAAACAATTATCATTATTGTAATAAAGAAAAACTAAATTCGAGACACAAGATTTAGTATATTTATTTAAGTTAATATGCTTGAAGTCACCCTTAATAAATAATTTTAGAATTTTGTAGACGTATCCAATATTGTTTTCTCGGTATTGAAGGATTTAGAGGATTTATCGGGAATAAACTTAATGGTATTTTAAAGAGGTTTCCTGCGGTAATTGGACTGGAGAACAGACTTTAGTCAGGATCCTCAAAATCACATCATGAATAATTTTCGGATGTTCGATTTCCAGGAAGGGGGAAAATTCATCGGGAAAAGTTTAGATTATTTAACTGAATCTTTTGTGAATTGATCTGGAATTGTGATCTGGAATTGTTCAATTCTGTGAATTGAACTTTTAAATGACTAAATGTGGAAAAAAGAGGTTCCATTTCATTCTTTCTCTACCTCATTCAAGTTTCTTTAAGTTCAGTGTCAATCAATATGAAGTTTGATTTTTCTTCCTAAAATGTTAGTTAATGTTTGTGAGAAATATTATCCGATGTATTTAATATACTTCAAAAAATTCGAGATAAAAATTAAGATAAAAAGTATCGGCAACTTAGGTGCATCATCCCTGAAATTAATTTTATCGTAAATTTTTTTTACCACATGTTTTATAGCTGTAGTCTAGAAAATTTTTAAATACTTGCATAGAAATTATCAACTATAATTTTCATGCTTTCGGGAAAGACTGCTTTTAAGAAAATTCATGAATTCATTTTCTACTAGCCTAGACAATGAAGCATATAAATGGAAATTTAGGGATATAAATGAACATATAAATGAAAATTTCTTTTCTTCAATGTAGAATTTTAAGGATCAATGTTTATAAAAATTCCTTCTTATAAACTATTTTTGTTTTCAATGAGTAAAAAAGAACACATGAGTAATTAAAATTTTTATCAACGTTTACGATAACAGTATAATATTTGTGAAAGAATTTATAGTTGTTTAGAGAGTATTAAGTCCTTAAAAACTCTCCTGAATAAACCGTAAAATAATTCCGAAATAAAGTACCGGCACTTTGAGTGCAGCGTCTGTAAAATCCATTTTTGTCGAAAAATATCACGCCGTAATTTATACAGGGGTATTTATTTAATTAGAATTATTCAGGGATTTTACGGCAAATTTACTGTAAAAATTATGGTATATCGGATATTTTTGTTACGTAATATGTTTCGGTTAAAATGGGTTTTACGGCATTCTGAGGGTTAGTACTTTTTACCGTAATTTGATCAGAAATTTTTTAAAGTGCAGCTTGAAAAAACGACTTATCATTGTAATACTTCAAGCACTTTAAATTCTGACAACTCAGTTTTCCCTAATTTTAGAAATAATTATTACTAAATGATAACATTTGTTTCTCTTGATTTACAGCATAAAAATAGCATAAAAAATTATAGATAACAAAAAAAAAAAAAAAAAAAAAAAAAGAGAATAGAAAGTAAGGATATTTTTTTTTACAACTCCAATCCCTTTGATCTCTTTTTTCCTTCGCTTAGTTTAGTTTTATTTACTTATATCTTGCGCGGCTCTTGGTTGTCATCTACTTGACCACAGAATCAACTGGAATTGGCACCAATAAATCATATATAAGCGTTTTAGTGTTATACTAACAGTTGTTAGAAACTTTCGTGGTTTTCATTTCCCTAAAACGTAAATATAGGCTCATTTCACTTCAAAACTATTCGACAAGTATGAGTTTGTTATGAAAGTTGGAATTGAAGCTTTACTGTGCTTAGACGTGGTTTCAAAATTAAAAAGTTACAGAACTGAACTGTATAGTTTTAACTGCTTTTTTAATTAAAACTTTTGATAATTACAATAAAAATAAAGTTAATAATTTTATTATGCTGTTCAATCGATAAATTTAAAAAAAATCTTCCGAAATGCAATTTTTTTTAAATTTTATAATTCATTTTTTCACATAAATTTTCAGGTTTGCGGTAAATTTATATCAAATTTATCTCCTTTAAACCAAAAATTGAGTGCAATAAAATAAAGTTGCTTTTAGTTTCGAATGGAAAAAATAATAAAGCTACGTGAACGATTTGAACAATATTCTAATAATCGAAATTTTATACATCCTTGGATTTCACAGTAACTAAAATTGCTTTTCCAAGCTTTATTTAAAGACTGATAGAATAACCAAAACTAAATTAAATGAAACGTGAATCGCTCAAAAATTTCAAGAAAGAAAATCAAGAATAAATGTGTTCTCGAAAAAGAAATAAAAAAAAAAAAAAAAAAATAGTGAAACCGTGATAAAAATAGATAAAATTTTGAAACGTGGCCTACTTTGCATGCATATTTGTTAAGATCTTATCCAATTTTCCCCAGACTTATAGATTTTGTGGCAAGGCGTGTATCTTTCATGAACTCAATACCCTGCGGAATGTTTAAAAATTGTTTTTTTTGTGATTTTATTATCGGTATTTCTATGCTTCTAAAAATGTATCTTTTTGCCTATAACTCTATACAGAAAAAATCGCTAAATTTTCGAATTATCGAAAGAGCAAAATTTTATAAATATGTTATTTGAGCGAGAGCGAGAGTGTTTTTTAAAAAAAACTATTTAAAATAATTAAAGAAGATTAAATTATTTTGACAGCATTGAAAACTGTTTTTTTTTTATAAAACTTTAAGATAAAAAGTACCATCTAATTTAGTAGTGCGCTTTCTCAGATGAGCATTTCCTTAATTCATATTTATAAAAATATAAGAAAAGAAGTTTTTAAAGAAAGCATTAATTTTTGGAATATAAAAGGCACTTGTCGATTCAATTTGTGGTGATCATTTTGTTCATGACTTGGGGACTTGTACTTCGAGTTCGCGTATCGCTTGGTACTTGTGCTGTTTGCAGGGTTGAATGTTGTGTCTCTTGAATTTTGCAAATGAGCTCTTCGATTCCGGGGCGCCGTAACGATATATACTTATAAACTTGTATTAATTGTTATAGCTGGTAATTAACTGATGATTTCAGAAAAGTAAACTTAATTTCAGAGCTTAGTAATAGTAGCTTGATTACTGTTCATTAGAAAATAAAACAAAACAAATATGTAACGATTAAATTTATATTTTCCTCTATAGTATAGTTCTTTTATAATTTAAATCATGCTATTTTAAATAAGTTGACTTACAAAAATGTTTAAAACAGCACTAGGATACAGTGTTTTGATATTTGATAGCACTACAAAAAATATAAGAGTAGGCTTTCTTATATTTATGTGCTTATTCTTTGAGATTGAATTTTTGGCAGAGCGGAGTTTGTGTTGATTTAATACATTGAGAGCTTAATAGAACAAGAGCCAATAATATAACTATGGTGCACTAAACTCAAGGAAAAAAAATAAATAAAATATTTGCTCGAGGGAACATCAAATGATACCAGAAACTATGTTTGACGAAAACATGAAGCTTTTTTTTTTGATGAGCAACATTTTCTTTTAAAGAAAACTACGTATAATTTTTTTTATAATAATGTTAATATATAATTTAAAATAACTTCAGCAGATTTTCTCTTGAACTACCCTTCTATTAAAACCATTCATTTCTATATTTTGTTATAAAGAAGAAAAGAAGTGTGTGCAACAACTTCACGAGCAGAAAGTCCAACTTTTAAGACGTCGATTTAAACAAGCAAAACCGTAAGGCGAATACGAAAGCAGTTGAAGACTCATCGCTGCGACAGCGCTCTGACAATTGAGAGTACCATCCAATATATGAATTAATTGACATATATTAGTTGGCATATTGAATGTCCCGAAAGTGCCATAATTGAGTTGACGAGTAAAGGACGTTGCTAGCTAGTAGGTGATTCAAATTCAAATCCACAGGGTAGCGAAGCATCTAACTCGTAGACGACCCGAACGAAAGCAGATGCTCTCAGCGAAAACAAACTCTATTGGACTTATCTCTTCCAAGCCAGTTGGACCGACCACTGGCTGAATGAAAAACGAACCGGACTTAATTAAAAAAATCACAGAAATTCAAAATTCAATTAAAACATACCGTCAACATTAAAACAGAAAATTTGACGCTCATATTTTAACACGAAATCAGTTTTCAGAAATAGGCGCTTTTTACAAAAAAAATTGATAAAAATTCAGAAATTTTCCGCTCTTATGATTCTTTAATATGGAACGTGAAAATATATTATGTTTTGGTAAAAAAAAACTCCTTTAAAGACTTTCTTTGAGCACTTTTGGACAAATACTTGAAGTTTCGGAAAACTTGACGCACATTTTTTAACATGAAACCAGTTTTGAAAGATTCGTTCTCTTCAAAAAATTTAAAATCCTTCACAAAGTGTCCGGACAAATGGTTCTTTAATAAGGACTTCGGAAGTATCATGTTTTTGGAAAAAAAAATCTCATTTAAAGACATTTTTTGAGTACTTTTGGATAAGTATGGGAATTTTCCGAAAATGTGACGCATATATCTTAACCTGAAATCAGTTTTAAGGGATTCGTTCTCTTCAAAAAATTTAAAATCCTTCACAAAGTGTCCGGACAAATGGTTCTTTAATAAGGACTTCGGAAGTATCATGTTTTTGTAAAAAAAAATCTCATTTAAAGACATTTTTTGAGTACTTTTGGATAAGTATGGGAATTTTCCGAAAATGTGACGCATATATCTTAACCTGAAATCAGTTTTAAGGGATTCGTTCTCTTCAAAAAATTTAAAATCCTTCACAAAGTGTCCGGACAAATGGTTCTTTAATAAGGACTTCGGAAGTATCATGTTTTTGTAAAAAAAAATCTCATTTAAAGACATTTTTTGAGTACTTTTGGATAAGTATGGGAATTTTCCGAAAATGTGACGCATATATCTTAACCTGAAATCAGTTTTAAGGGATTCGTTCTCTTCAAAAAATTTAAAATCCTTCACAAAGTGTCCGGACAAATGGTTCTTTAATAAGGACTTCGGAAGTATCATGTTTTTGTAAAAAAAAAATCTCATTTAAAGACATTTTTTGAGTACTTTTGGATAAGTATGGGAATTTTCCGAAAATGTGACGCATATATCTTAACCTGAAATCAGTTTTAAGGGATTCGTTCTCTTCAAAAAAATTAAAATCCTTCACAAAGTGTCCGGACAAATGGTTCTTTATTAAGGACTTCGGAAGTATCATGTTTTTGTAAAAAAAAATCTCATTTAAAGACATTTTTTGAGTACTTTTGGATAAGTATGGGAATTTTCCGAAAATGTGACGCATATATCTTAACCTGAAATCAGTTTTAAGGGATTCGTTCTCTTCAAAAAATTTAAAATCCTTCACAAAGTTCCCGGACAAATGGTTCTTTAATAAGGACTTCGGAAGTATCATGTTTTTGTAAAAAAAAATCTCATTTAAAGACATTTTTTGAGTACTTTTGGATAAGTATGGGAATTTTCCGAAAATGTGACGCATATATCTTAACCTGAAATCAGTTTTAAGGGATTCGTTCTCTTCAAAAAATTTAAAATCCTTTACAAAGTGTCAGTTTTATTGCTTCTTTAATAAGGACTGTGAAAATATCATGTTTTGGTAAAAAAAAAATCTCATTTGAAGACATTCCTTGAGCACATTTGAAGAAATATGGGCATTTTCAGAAAATATGACGCATATATTTTCTGACATGAAACCAGTTTTAAGAGATTCGCTCTTTTCAAAAAATTGGAAAAAATTCACAAAGTGTCCTGTCTATAGCTTCTTTAAATAAAGTGAATTTGTAGAATAAATTTTGTCTTTTAAAGAATATGTTTTTAGTTTTATTCTTACCTTGTGACTTGTTTCATCTGTGTAGATAGAAAAGAGACTTTATTATTTCTCGAGGAAATGTTTCTTTAAATGTAGTGAAGTATATGTTTTAAATTTTCAATCGATTCTTGCATAAAATTAAACAATTCCCAGAGTAATGACATTACATTCATTTCAATATAATTAACTCAAGTTTAGAAAAAGAAATCATTTATGAATAAGTTGTTTTATTAAAAACTATTTAAAAGAGAACTGTACTGCAACGATGTAAAAAACAAAAAGTTATTCCCGAGCTCTAAAAAGTATACCACAAGAGATTTCTGCCTCCATGCACATTATTTTCAGCAGCATTCCAGCTTTTTACGAATTTCCTTTCAAGCTCCTTTCTTTTCAAGTTTCTGTGCAAAACGCTTCAGAATTAAATAATTAATTTCTTTTAAGTAACTCCCTTACATATGAAGTGTGTTTCAGCTGCTAAAATAAAGCGTAGTTGAGTAGATAAAGCCACCGTATTGGCGATTTGTTTTCCCATTTTCTGCGCTTAGAAAATGCTAACTATAAATCTGAGTACAATGAGGTATTTTTCGAAGAATCAAATTTTAAATGTACGATTTTTTAAGAATTTTTTAACTCAGAAATTATTTGACCGATTGCACTAAAATTTTGTAATTTGAAATTTAGAAATACATTCTTAAATGTAACTTTCAAATCTACCTCACTATTAAATTTTTTTGACTATCATAAATAGTAATAAAAAAAATAAACAGATTATATTTTGCATAGGATTATCTTTGGATAAACGAATTTTATAATGGTAATTTTCGCATTTGTTATTTTTATTAAAATTATTTTAAAAATTCTTTCATATTGCTATAAAAGTTTTTGAGGTTTGGCAAAGTAAGTATTAATAGGAAATAGGTATGTTACGCTAAGAATCTAAATTTTCAACCGCTTTCCTGACCAATCAATTGAAACTATACATTCTAGAAAGTGCTATCCCTCATATCTGAGAGTCAGACGTCTAAATCTGTCGAGAAAAAAAAGCATATTCAGAGAAAACATGTTTTTGTGTCTCATTAAGTAACTTAAAATATCATCTGTCTGCGCTTATTATTTAGTATCACTTAGGTCAGGTTCTTGAACAATTAAGATTTAGTCTTGGTACGTGTAAGTCTGATCATTGGATCAACAGCTATTTAGGCTGTACTATTTTTTCACAATACAATGACAACTTATTAAGTGTAAATTTTACATGTGAATTGAAAGATATATTTCTTAGAGAAAAACTTTCAAAATCTTGTTTCGAAGGATATACAGTGCGCAAAAAAAAAAAGAGCTCCTTGAATAACTCTTGATGTAATGATCAGATTTTCACGTACTAGGACTAGGACTAGGACTCAATCTTAATGATTTGAGATGCTGATCTTCAATAAGGCAATTAACTAGTGTATTTCTTTATACTTTTCTTAACATACCTTCTGAATAAACATACCGGATTCTTGGCCATCAAAATATGGAGGAGGAGTAGCCACATTCTGGAAAATTGGTCTCAATAATTTATTCAAGAGAGTAGCTGAAAGTTTTATCATATCTCAAAAACATTTTGAGCAGATCGAATAGTTTTGGTACATGCTTATAAAATTCGTTTTTTCAAAGATAGTAAGGAGAAAATATAATTTGTAATAATTTTTTTTAAAAATATTTTATTTAAAAGAAGTCGAAAATCTTTTGAATTGTAAGAAATACATTTTTGAACAGGACCATATTTTTCAGATAATACCTTCCCATATTTTAAGGGTCACGAACTTGAATCAGTCCCAAAAAATAATTGTTTTTTTTTATGAAAGAAAACATGTTTTTGTGTCTGATTTTGAAATTTAAATTATCGTGCGTATTAATTAATCAACATATTTGAGGTCAGGGTCTCGAACCATAAAATCGGGATCTGGTACGTGAAAATCCAATCCTTCAATGAAAATTTGTTTTGGGTGTTCCTTTTTTAATTTTGCTTTCTGTAGAACAAAAAGTAATTATGTATACTGTTATGATTTGTGATATACCAAATTATGCGTCTTATAATATTTTTCGCAAAGCCATAATGGTGAAAATTAATTGCTAAGCACATATTTCATAAACCATTAATTAGTCTCACAATTGGTTTACGGAACACTATCTATCACAATCTATCACTTTTCCCAATAATGGTTTCTTAATGTAATATTTATTCAATCGCATCGCTATTATCGATAAAAATCTCAATACTATCTTTATTTAAGAAAAGTTTCATAGCCATTTAAGTAAAATTGATTTTTTTTCCGTTGTGAGTGTTTATTTAGGTAATTTATTATTATGCTTATTAAAGGAAGCAAATATTTCTGCTACGGAGATAATTTAGTCTTCTTTTTAGAAGTATCGAATTTTAAAAATTCATTTTCATGTGTTTATATCCTAAAGATTGATTTTGAAATCAATTAAAATTCTCTTACCTGAATATAAAAAAAAACTTTCAGTTGAGCTTTATCGATGTAAATAAAACAATTAAATAATGTTTCATTTTGATTACAGGTTCTAAACTATTTGGTTACACTCCTAGTGTAGAAAATTGTATATCGATTTTCAATAAAATTTTAATGCTTAAAGAAATCCATTTTTTAATATGAACTGATTATAGCGATAAATTTTATTTACAGTTGGCGAATTTTAATGTTACTTACTTTAAGAATGGGGTATAATCTTTCAGTAGTTTCAAGAATGACTTAGTAAACAATTTTGCTCACAAATGTAATTGTTCAAATATAAATAGTAATCTGAAAGTTGTGAAGGTCTAAAAATTTAAGAACAGATATACTTAAACGAGCAAGAATTGCATAGTTCTCAAAATAAAAATGGAATACCCGAACTAACTTGTGACCTTATGAACGTATTTTTACGTATTAAAACTATAAAACATAATCGTGATGATTCAAAAGGTAGAAGTAACCTATGTTTGCGCGGAGAAAAAAAATTCTGACCAAATTACTGTGCGGAAAAAAAAAACAACGTAATTCTGGTATTAAAAACTTAATCCATTCATTTGGTATTTTTTGCATTCATATGGTAACAGTTAACCGGAAATATTGGTTTTAAAAGTTATAGTGATAAAATATAGTGATTATCATTATAAAATTAACAAATTTTTCTACATTTATAAATTTTTATCACATATTTAAAAAAAACATGTTTTACATACTTTATTGTTAATTTTACTAAAAATCACTACCAAAGCGCTTTGGTAAAAATTGTCGAACTTTCTGGTGTTCTATTAGAGCCAGAAACATGGTAGATTTTATAATATTCTGGTAGTTTTAACCATATTTTTTTTACTCAGTGTACAAAGTACTATTGATAATATTTTAAGCTCCGAAATCTGGCTAAAAAACATATTGTTTGAAATAAGCGAACATTTGTTTCGACGGATTTGAGCTTTTTGTCATTAAAATATCATGTCTAATCAGTAATCGATAAAATAATGTCTAATAGTTAATAATAGAGAGAAAAAAAAACGATTTAGTGATCAGAAATTATTAGACTGATTTTTTTCAAATTTTAGATTTTGCTTATTAATGTTACAATAAATTAACAATAGTAATGAAAGGGTATAATATAAAAAAGATACTGAATATTGTTAAAATGATGTTTGTGAAACTAAAGAAGATTTGGAAACAGTATTTGACTGAAGTATAAAAATTAAAAATTCCATTTTTCACTATTTGTTATTCTAATTTATTTAGATTCAACTCAAAATAAAAGAAGGAAGCTCTTTTTGATAAGCCTACTGTTTAGTTGGAATTGCTTTTTCATGAAGTTTTTTCCACGAGCTCTATAATTAAATTTAGCTTATCTTTTTTCTTTATTTTCTAAACTCAAAAGAAGCTTTGGATTGTTCTTTTGCGTTGTGTTTCGAATTAAGCTAGTTTTTCATAAATTTATGTGTATAATTTAGAGTTTTATTTCAGTTAAAATAATGTAAGATTATTTAACTAAGCTTACAAAACAAAAAATTGGAGTATACATAGTTAAATTATATTTTATAAGCTTAATAATATTTGCATTGTTGTTATCTTAACAGATAAAAATTATCAACAAATGAAGGAAAAAAATTTTAGCAAATTTTTTTGTAAATGAGAAATTAGAGAATCTGTTCCATATAAAAATAAGTGTGAAAATGATTAGGCTTTGGGGAGAAATAATGGTGAAACGTGCTTTACATCTAACTATTTTGTAATCTGACAAATAATTAACGAGGAATTGGCTATGAAATGATTATGACTTTACATTTAGTTGGGAAAACAAACCGTCTTTTATGCTTTTAATTCCCCTTTCTTTAATAATGATTTTGGTCACAAGGTTCTCATCTGGCAACGCAAAATGAGCAACACCTCCGGCATCTTCCATGGCGAAGAACTCTAAGTTCAGGTATTGTGACTATTTCAGGGCCTGCCGTTAAGCATGTGTTTGAATTCCAGCGGTCAAGGAATCCCCATGTTTAAAATGGTGACTGGTGCTCGTTAAATTTGTCGGTGTCACAAAGTCCTCCAAGTTCCCACAACAAACCAATACCTTTGGAAGCTCTGAATTGAATATTATTCGTACTCTGGTTCAGGTAAAAATTACGAATTACAAAGCTACAAAAATGGAATATGAATGTGCCCTCACTGTAAACGGGCTGTGACGTGTGTGGCTGAAGTCGTATTCTTGGCCATGGATGACCCCATTGAAAAACAAGGAACGCACACTCTGCCTTAAAAATTCGCTTGGATTCTCATATGATGTTGGAAAGTGACATTCCCTCAATCCTACACAAAATAAAATAGAAAAAGAAAATCGTGATTTAAATTTTACTTTAATCATATGTAATTGTTGATTCTTTGAGAGTCGAAACTATATTATAATTTCAAATTTAATTTAAAAAAAATCTTATTTTGCGTAATTTAAGTTTACAGTATTATATATATATATATATATATATATATATATATATATATATATATATATATATATATATATATAATAGTGTAAACTTAAATTACGCAAAATAAGAATTTTTTAAAATTTAAAAATAAGTTCAAATTGAAGATAAAACAAAGGTAAATTACAGACAAATGAAAAAAAAAGGGGGGGGGGGAGAATAATAATAATAACAAACAACTGGGGAAAGAAAAAGAATTAATTGAAAAAAAAAGAAGAAAAAAACGGATAAAGTTTTTTTAAAAAACCGGAAAATAAAAGATATAATCTTTTCATCAGCCCACACGATTATATCCGAAAAAGAGTGCTGTCTAATATTGTATCAATATAGCCAAAGCAAAATATATCAATACAATAGTGTGAGAAGCACTCAAATTTTATTTATTTTATTTTTTTTACAAAAATTACGACAAATAAAACTAAACACAATAAGTAAAAATAACACGTAAAAACAGAAAATAAAATATAAAGGAAGAGCAGAATAAAACAATATCTATAAAGCGAGCAGTGAAATATAATGAACTTACATGAACGGGGAATTTTTCAAGAATGATTTAAAATGTTTACGTAATAAGATTGCCAGATTGCAAAATATGAAAACTATGAAAACAAAAGCGCAAATTGAACGTAACTAGAGGAGTTTAAAGTGCGTTCTTGCTGCATTACTAAAGTGCGTTTGATTTGTTAGTTACCAAGAATGGGCCGGAAAACGGATGTGCGCGAGGTAATATTATACTGGATAATTTATAGAAGTTGACTATAAATAATTTTAGAAAATAAATATTTATTTAAGAAAAAAATATAAAAGAGAAAAGAGAAAGAAACATAAATTGTCAGTTTTGCACATAGTTTTAGCCACGGATTTGCACATGGAAAAATTATATAAATTGATAAAGAAATCTTTTTAGTAAATAATTTTAGCCACCGATTTGCCCGAAATGGATTTGCACATGGAAAAATTATATAAATTAACAAAGTTTGTTTAAGGTTTTTGTTTTTCTTAATTTTTTTCTGGTATTTATTTATTTCTCTCTCTCTCTCTCTCTCTCTCTCTCTCTCTCTCTCTATATATATATATATATATATATATATATATATATATATATATATATATATATATATATATATATATATATATAATATAAATAACGTAAAATAATTTTTATCAATATAAACTTATTTTCTTTTTGGAAAGCCATCTATTAAATATTTTAAACTATTCTTTCTTCTGTCATGTACAGTTCTTGTTTCTATCGGAAAAAACATACAGAAACAGATAAACTCTTAAGAATATGTTCTGAGACAATGAAATATATATCCTAGAATTTTAGGAGTTCTGTAATAGATTCAGCTATACTGTAACCTCATGGCTCCTAAAATGGTTTATCTTAGTTGAAGAAAGTTGTTTTTGTTGAATAGGGGCTTTATTTTCGTATCTAGAATTTTCACCAGCTTCGCGATCTACTATTTTATTCTACACAGATTCTATCTTTATTTTATTCAGCACAGAATGTTTTTACCCATCTAGACTATCATAGAGAAAAAGAAATAGACCTTTTTCTTAATCTTCTTCCCTTTTAGTGATATTTTCTCTAATTCCGATTCAATTTCTAGAGACATTCCGAAACGTTTCTATTGAGAAAAGCAGTGACATTCTATTTCCTTTTCCTTTAATCTTTCTTAGCTTTCCTTCACATTTCGGCAATCATTTTCAAAGTAGGGACTTGTCTTCTATTTCTGTTTTTTTTTTCTAGACTTTATTGGGAATTATTCAAATATTTGAAAAGGATAAAAAACAAAGGAGAGTTAGTTTCTTTTTCGGAAAATTCCAAGATTATTCCCTCGAAACTGAATATTTCAGATGTTTCAAGATTTTTTGTAAGATACCATGAAATTGCGGCCAAATATTTGTCTTGGAAGTAATTTTCTTAAGAACTCTTTTGAGCAGTATCGCTACAACTTCACATTTAGAAAAGAGAAAAAAATCGTTAAGAACAAAATTTAACGCAGCACTTATCAGGATGAAGGTATATATTTTAAATACTGAATTTACTTAGAGTGCTTTTTAGATCATTATCATGAAAAACTTGTTAAGCGGAAAAATGGCATAGAAAGCTGCGTAAAAAAGAAGTATATCTCTTAGTGAGCTTTTAAAATTAGCTTCAGTATATTTGTGAAATTTATTTGTATTTCAATAACAACTGGTGATGAAAGATGTCATAAAGAGTTTTTTCATTTATACTATAAACACTCCTAAGAATTCTTCATGTCTAAAAAATTAAGTATATTATTTATAGTTACACTGTTAAAAATTTCTTGGCAATAATGGTTAAATAGCAAATTAATTAATTGTTATTTTACCATATTCAAACGTATTCACTGAAATAACCATTATTAAGATGGTATTAAAACTATTAAGTGTGAGAAAAACGTTTATTGATTGTTTTTTCCTAATACGGTTAAACAACCAGAAATCTATCTGTATATATTCCCACCTTATAAACTTTATTTGTTTCGTCCAGCTGGCATGTCTGGCTAAATAGGGCTTCTTATCTCAGCGTTGACACTGCAATATTTCTTTCATCCCTTCAATACAATGGAAGACTTTCCATTGTCCTGCCGTCTCCAATCGATGACCCTGAAATATAAGAATACGAAACTAGGATTCACGCATATATGCAGCAACAACTTATAGAACTCCAATGTCCATTAAGTTTCATTTTTATGGTTTAGAAACTATGCTGGCCGTAAAGGTTACAATACTGTTTTGTTTTGTATTCACGGTTTTTTAATTGTATAAGTTGTAAACGGTTTAAAAACCATAAAGGTAAGAGATGCTCTCTACCATAATTTTTATGGTTAATCTCATGCAAAGATGGAGATACAATTTGAGAAATAAAGTTCTGAACAGTATACTTATTGTTGAGATTTTGTTTGAAAGGACGCACTTGATCATTCAGAATGTGAAAACAAACATGTTGTTTCATGTCAGTGGTCACCTAAGTAAGCTGGAATGTAACCATGACAAGAAAAATGCTCTCGCTTTAACAAATATTTACACTCCCACTTCCGATAAGTCATGCTTTTTATGATTTCTTCAGTATTGACTATTTTTTTGGGTAGCTTATTTTCTTTATTTAAGTTTTGAAAAATAATTTTGCCTGAAACTAAAAAAAACAGATATTTACAATTTTTGTCACATTTCTGAGTATTAAAAGTTAGTTTCAACAATCTCCCAAGTGGAAAGCTATCTATAAGAAAGAATTTTGGGTAATAAAAGTAACGAAATATACAAAAAATAATTTAGAATAGATAATTAAAAATTTAGAAGCTACACTCTTTTAAGTTTTATTTTATTTAAATATATCATTTAAAAAAATAAATTGAAAAAAATTCGTTGCTTTCAACGGAAAATTGATAAACAGCTAAAGAATAGATTTTAACTGATATAATATGCATAATATTTAAATGTTTTTAAAACACTACTTTGCTGTTGTTCCGATTTAACATGAAATTCTTGCGAATTAAATGTCATTCCGAAAATAGATAAAGAAAAAAAATAGGCTGATAGTCTCAACTACATTTACTCAAGGATCATATTAAGGGATTTTGAGCTTTGCTAACACAATAAATCTATTCTTCACTAAATCCCGCCTTACAAAGAAGGAATTGATATCTTTTGACTATTTGTTAAAAACTGTAATAAAGAGATGAAAGAACTAAATGAAAATAACATTTCTATTCCAAACACAGAATTTATTTTGTTTACGGTTAATTAAAATGTACACAAAAGGAATTGATGTGATGAAAATAGACGGAAAAAATTGTGAATGCATTTTCTTAAACTCAAAGTAAACAGTGCTTGCTTTGTAGAAATTTCTTTAGAAGATTCTGTAGAATCTTCTCTTATATGAAGCCAATATTCATAAATTGCTTTCAAAATATTCAACTGTAAAAATATTATTAACTTATGTATTTAATTTAATACCTTTTATTATAAAAAATGATATATATTTAAACCTTTAATAAGCAATTTAGCGAAGTAAGTTTATTTGAATTAATGTTTCTGTCGTTTCGAATGACACTTGGACAAGCCTTGCTGTATAAGTATTGGCCTTTTTGCGAATTAAGTTAGGAAGGTGCATCTTTCGTTTGATCAGAGGGCACCACATAGGGGAAAATACGTCTTAGCTCAGAGTCCTATGGTTAGATGGCAACACCATTTATTCGTGAGGCCACTTCCTAATTTAGAAATAGATCTGAAGAGGATAAATATTCTCCAGATTTCTGTACCCATGGTACTGCTCAGGGACCGAATACAGAGCTTTCGATTCCACAGAATTTATGAGCGCGTATATCGCATGTACTTGGCGGGTCTTAGTGGAGTTTAAAATAGCACCTCGGCCTCTCCGGACCGGAGTCCGATTCTCTAAACACTGGGCAACTACAGTCCTGAATCAGTGTTCACCAATAAAATCTTGCAATTTTATACCTTATTCAGAAGAAACGGAAAGAGTATTGTTATAAAAACCCAATTTTTGTGTAAAATGAAAAATTCTGTGCGTTGCTGGGACATGAGAGCCTTAAAAACCTCGTATAGTCAGCTCGGTGGCAATTGGATTCTGATCTACTTATGTTGTGCATTGTTTACTTGTTGTTTATTGCGTGATAAGCATTGTCGATAATTTGTCTGGGTATTATTACTGGTGTAAATTTGAAGTATTGTTCGAACTAAACAGCTACCATTACCGAGATTTTAGCTTTTGTTATTGGTGAGACAAGTACTCTATTTTAAAAACGATCAAAAAATTAGGCATGGTATTTTTTTTTAAAAAAAATCAGAAAACCACATTAAGTATTGACTCTTTATCATATTTATTGTATGCTGGTATTTACAAATGACGCCCGGTGGCTAAGTAGTAGCGCTTTGCTCTCCTGTGCCACAGATCCTGGGTTCGATCCTCTGGTTGACTCAGCCTTTCATCCATTCAGTGGGTCGATAAATGAGTACCAAGCATGCCTGGGAACTAAACACTGGGGGTTCCGCGCTCGACTGACCACCTAACCGGAACATCTGCTCCTGCACCCCAGAGCCCAAGGTCAAGAAAACTGAGATGGGCACAGTAGGCATTGGCCCTCTTTGGGCTGTCGCGCCACTGAGTTTAGCTTTAGCATTTACAAATACACGATCTCAAAACAAGATTTTTCTTTAAAACACATTTTTAGATGTACTTTTTCTGCATTTCGCTTTATTCAATGTTTTCTGTTTATTCTATGCCTTGTTAGAGTATAAATTATACAATTGGCTCTCTGAAAGAAAGAGTAAAAATAGTTCAAAATATGGTAGAAAGCCGATATACTATAGTTCTGGTTTCTTAAACAAGAAACTTCCTGAGTGTTCAAGCGTAGGATTGATGGTTCACTTTCAAAATTAATAGTGACATTGTAGAATTGATTCCGGTTTTGACATTGAGGAAAGTTCTTGTTTATAGAACACAGAATTGATCATTCTGTTTTGGTACTGATTATGTAGAGTTGATCCTGCGTATTGTTCATTTTCATACATCGAAAAAAAAAAGCATGACAATTGGCTCTCTAAATGAAAGAGTAAAAATAGTTCAAAATATGGTAGAAAGCCGATATACTATAGTTCTGGTTTCTTAAACAAGAAACTTCCTGAGTGTTCAAGCGTAGGATTGATGGTTCACTTTCAAAATTAATAGTGACATTGTAGAATTGATTCCGGTTTTGACATTGAGGAAAGTTCTTGTTTATAGAACACAGAATTGATCATTCTGTTTTGGTACTGATTATGTAGAGTTGATCCTGCGTATTGTTCATTTTCATACATCGAAAAAAAAAGCATTGACCGAACTATATATATGGTAAAATTTACTGTGTTTCTGGCTCTATGAGATTACCAAAAAACTCAGTAATTTCTAATTAAGAGCTTTGGTAATAATTTTCGTAAAATTAACAATACATCAGTGTTTTAAAATATATATTGAAATTTAATAAATGTGGTAAAAGTTGATAATTTTGTCATGATATTTTAAAGCATGGCATAAAAACCATTTATTCGATTAAATTTACTTTTCAGGTTTGCATTTTTTACCAAATGTGTGGTGTTAAGAACTACAATTTCGAAAATCAGAATTTAATATTTATCCTTACGGTATGAATGGAAAAATTACCAAATGTGTGGTGTTAAGAACTACAATTTCGAAAATCAGAATTTAATATTTATCCTTACGGTATGAATGGAAAAATTACCAAATGTGTGGTGTTAAGAACTACAATTTCGAAAATCAGAATTTAATATTTATCCTTACGGTATGAATGGAAAAATTACCATATGCATGGTTTAAATACCGAAAGAGTACGGTACTTTTGCCAGAATATCTTTCTGCGTGTAGAAGCGAAATTATTGTAAGTCTGTTTTTGTATCTTGTATCATTCTTCGTGTTCTTCGATATACTCTTTCATTTACGATTTTTGCTTGTTTTTTTATTCATTATCTATAACTTATCTATAACTAATATCTATTAAAGGTAATGACTGAAGTTTAGTTATGGAGTTCAAAGTCATTCTCAATTTAAAAAAATTTCGTGCATTTTTTCAAACAAATATTGTTTCACTTCTGTCATTTAACATTTTAAAAAAAAAAATTCTATAGTTAATAGTAGTTAATTACCAGTTTCTCACTATGCTTACAAATAATATTTCGCTATTCAATTATTTAAGTTCAATTTATTAAACTGCAGAACAAAAATAACACTTCCACTTTTTCGGCTAAAAGTTCTTGTTTAAAAATATCGTCCGATAAAAATCATGTTGCAATCAAAAATTTTGGGTAATCAATAGATTAATAGAAAATCAGAAGAGTTGCAAGAAAATAGAAAGGGAGTTTTTTACTATTAATTGTTTCAGAAAAATTGAAATAGATTATTATGATTACAAAAAAAAATTAGATTCCATTACTGGAATAATAAGTATGAGTGACAAATTTTGAAAGCTTCTTTTTCAAGTTCAAATGTTAATTAAAATGAAGCTTGAAAGGCATGCTTCTAAAAGCATTGATTACCAATGAAATGCTAAATTTAAATATCTTTCAAACACCTGCAATTAAACGTTAGTTGGTTCCATCTGTTTTAGTTTTGAAACAATACTTCCAACTCCAAAGGCTCAAAGCAATTAAAATGTATCTTCATAAATTCCCTTCAGAGTTAATGTTAAATTAAAGAATGGTGGAATTGTTCAAGAGTTTACAGGAAGGATTCAGAACGAAAGATCTACTTTAGTACATAAATCGATAAAAGAAATAGTTTAAACTTTGCGTATTGTTTCATATCTTTATTATTAAAATTAGTTTTAAAACTTATCATGTTTTGATCGATTCTTTGAATAATAATTTATTCGGCATTAAAATTAGTATAATTTACAGTTTTACAGTTCAAAATGGTTCCCAAGTTTATATAAAAAAATTAAGAGATAATTTTAAATGATTATTGCTTCAGTGCAGCTATTTAAAAATGCTTAATTTTTATTTATATGTTTTTGGAAATATTGTTCCCATTTACATATAACCAATTTTCCTCAATGCTAATAAATCATAATTTTCGAAGAGATTATTTAAATTTTAGATAATTAAAATAATAAAAAGAGTATGGTGGAAAAGAAAATTTAAAAAAAAAAAATAGTTTCAAGCAAGCATGCATTAGATGTTCACACGGCTAACAAACTATTTTATATTTTTGGTTTATTTCCTTTATACCAGTCCGAAAATAGTCAGTAAAAATTTTAAAATAATCCTTATTGGTACACTATCGATCACTAATC
This sequence comes from Parasteatoda lunata, assembly GCA_949128135.1. Classification (NCBI taxonomy): domain Eukaryota; kingdom Metazoa; phylum Arthropoda; class Arachnida; order Araneae; family Theridiidae; genus Parasteatoda; species Parasteatoda lunata. The sequence goes on along the minus strand of OX421970.1, from coordinate 83,430,381 downwards.
AATCATACAACACAGAATATTTAATTTTCCTTGAAAAAGCATGAAAATAATGACAATATAATGTTAAGTTGGAGAATAGACCTTAAATTCAACAAAGTTTACTCAAAAATCCTTTTTTTGAGAAAAAAGCCTAGTACCCGTAATTAAACCGAACTTCAGCAAAATTAATAGAGTTGATTATTAAATTAATCGACTAACATAGTAATTTTTCTTTCACGAATTCATACTAAACTATAACAACTTCAGTTTAAAAACTGAGTTCCGTAAAATATCCCATCCAGTGCCAAAGAACGTGTCTGTCACCAATTAATGGATAGATGAAAGTACTAATCTACTTCACTCACTCCACGACAAAAAGTAATGTATTCAACATGCAAAATCGTCTGAAGGACTAAAATAACTAATAAATAATGAAGGAATAATGATACTAATAATGAAGGAATAAAATAATAAATCGACTAAAAATAACTTTTACGAGCATAAAGTTAATTTACGGTTAATGACCATATATTTAATGGACAGTCAAATATTTTTAGTGTCATAGACTTAAGGGTATAACTGTATTTTTACGGTAAGTGATTGGAATATTTTTTAACAGTAACCTCGCCGTAACCTAGTGATGAAATTTTTAGAACATAGTTGTTATTAGTAGAACTGCTTCTTTTCATATCAGCATCAAGTAAATCAGCCGCAAAAAAAGTGCAAAATTTTCTTTTTGTTAAATTTGGCAATTTTACGTCGGAGTTTATTACTTTTGTATTTTTTGTTAAAACTGAAAAATAAAATAATTAAAAGTTGTATTCGAAATGAGTGGTAATGTAAATTTATAACAAAAGTAATGTATAATAACAATTGTCTGTATTCTGATGGTAAACGTGATTATATTTTTACGGTTAATGAAATAGTCCTGACTATTTTTTTAACATAAACTCTGCATAATTTAAAACAACGTCCCAAACTCCCAAATGGTTAAAGAAAAGTTTATCAAGGAAAATTATTACATTGGAATAATTTTAGAGAATATTATGTCATTGGAAAACGTTAGAATTTTAAATATTTTTACTTGAAGCTTTTGATGTCAGGAAATTCTGCAGTTTAATTAATATATTATGTATGGTAACTGAATTTAGTAGCGAACGTTTACATAATGTGTAAGATGAAAGCCTATAAAGTAGTGATAAGTTTAGGCGGAGCAAATTACCATACCAAAGATATTTGACGAGAAACCTAAGTAGTTTTCCGTCTAAAGTGCTTCAATTAATTCAGAAGTTTCATAGTATTTTATGTATTTCATATATCTTTGCAAAATAAGTGGGATAATTGAAATAAATTATTCATACCATATATGTAATATGAGAATTTGAATTTTGTAATGGAGAATTTAAATTTTCATGTTAAATGAGTACTACAACTGCTAAGTTAATTAAAAAAATATTGAATTATATCTTTATTCTTGTTTTTAGGATACTATTGAATGAAATTATATGTCAAGTATCTCAGAAAATTACTTAATTGATTCCTCAGAATGTGGGAATTATATTTCTGGAGTTAAAACAAAAAAAGTGTTGTTTTCTTTAAGAAATGTATGAACAAAAATTTAAGAACAATTTTTTTATTTTTGGTTTATAAATATTAAATCATAATTTTTTTTAAAACTTTATAGTGTCTTAAATACATAGGCTTATTAATTTATGATAATTTGAGAAGAAAGAATTGTGTATTCAGCTAATACCATGTCATTTACTTTTTTTACCATAACTATAAGAATTGTTAGATTTTTGTTCTTATAATTTTTGTGCAATAATTTTTTTTTTTTGCTTTTCGAAGCCAATATTTAATATTAGCTGCTTCCGGTGACCAGCTGGATCGTTTTTTGTCATGTAAGTTGAATTACAAGTACTTCGAGATTTAATATTAAACGGTCGAAAATCAAGACAAATGTGTAAGTACAAATGTGTAAGAATAAATTTGTAAACTCTTATTGCTCAATTGAGTACGCAATTTTAGTATGATATCATGGGAAATTTGTTATTAAAATGTACTACCATTAAAAAAAAAATTAATTATCAAAAAGGCGCCTTTTGCGGATAATAAATCAAATTAGTCATTTTATCAAAATCAAACTAGGCACTTATTCCCTATTATTAACTATGCGAGTCAATGAATTATATTTGTAAGGGTTTATTCGCTAAAACGAAACGCATTTTAACTATTATAAATTTCTTTACAGTCCCTGGCTAAATTATTAGACGCACTATAAGATTCTATGTAAAATCTTAATTATCAGTTGATACTATACAACTTTAGGGGTTTTATGCGACTGAAACTGATATGTATTTGTTTACGTTCGGGTACCAATTGGTTAAATTAGGCTATGCATAATAAAATTCGGCGATTTGATAAATTAGACGATATATTATATAAATATGTATTAAATCAGGTATTATGTTACTATATTGCAATAATTAGATCAAATTATTAGTCGCACTGTAGTGTTTTGAAAATTATATGTTTTGTGCGAGTTTATGCAATACTTTTATATTTAAACATACATGTAATGGGTTTTTATTAAGGAGATTTTTTAATATACTTCCAATTCGTATTTATTTTTAACATATTGCATTACAATGTTAACCAATTGATAAATAAACGTAAACAAGTGCAAACCGGTTTGAGCCGCGTAAAACAATAAATCTGTATAGTATCACCTGATATACTTAAAATCTTCTAGTACGTCTAATAACTGCTTTCTATAATATTCTCGATACTGTCATTTTCGATACAATATGATCATTACCGATTATCGGTGTCTGGTGACCTGCGTAACTTAGAACCTGTTGTTCTACTTGTTGGAGAACTTCGCTTTATGATACCAATAACTGATAAGTACTGATTTTTTAAAGTGAATTTTATGAAATTTTTATTTAAAGGACAATAATATAAAGTTTGAGAATTCGAAACTCGTGATAAAAAAATATACGAAAAATTAATTATTATTATTAATAGTTGATATCAAAATGTTTTACTATAAGAATTTAATACAATTAAAAGCATTGGAATTGAAATGCGTTTGGACGAATAATAATAAGTTACATACGTTAAAAATTACCACTGACGGTGAAATATATCATTCCTTTAATTTTTGATAATTTATATTAGCCTGCATAATTATTTCTAGCACGCTTTGCTTCTAACCTTAAACTATGAGTTTGGTGAAAAGTAAAGGGAATTAAAGTGCTTAATGAATACTTGGTTAGACCGAAAAAATTACGCAGAATCTCTTTCAAATTTGTTGTTTTATTGGTTGCTAAGGTACCTGTGTTATCAATAAGAAAATAAATCTAATATGGAGATTTTTTTAAAATTAAAATTATAATTCATTCATAAGGAACATTTAAATTTACAACAAATGTTTTTTTTTTAAGAATAGGTGAAATTCTGCAATAACTTCTCGGATACCTTATTAGAAAAAAAAAATTCTCAGATTAATTTTTAGGGGAATATATTTATGGTCTCTTAAAATAGTAATTGAGTGTTATTTTTTTCCCTTCAATCAATATTTTTTTGTTCAAAAAAAAGCGTTTATAAAAAAAAAAAAAAAAAAAAAAAAAAAGCGAAACAAAATAGATCATGGTTTCACAGATTGAAATACATGAAATAGTTTTTTTCATCTTTACAGAGTTCGTATGTGAGATCAAAATGAAAAGATCACTTAAATGATGTTCGAACGAATTTTTGTAGAATAAGTGAAAATAGAAAAAGTTCGTTATGTCAAAGACAGAGATTTGATTTCTCTTTTTTATATAAAAAGATGAAAGAAAAATGGATGTCAAAGTTAGAGAACATTTTTGCTCTCGAACTCCGTTTTCCTTTTGGCTAAAACGGATAACATAATATATTAGATCCATAAGCGAGTAATACTGTTCTAAGAACCGTTGGAAGCCTCAAAAACATTAGAAGAAACTTGATTAAAAACTTGAAGCTCTCTTAAATTAGATCTAGTAAGTTTTTTCTTTGCATTAATAAAACTGATACATCTATGCGTCATAGTATATATTGGGGAAACTAAAGAAATGAAACTAACTGAGAATTTTATATTGGAAATTTTGAATTGATTGAACCTAAAAGATTCTTTTTGAAATCTTTAATATTTGTAGGTAAAATACTGAGTAAGAAGTTTCTTTAAAAAATTGCTTAAATTTGCTTTCGAATATTAAATAACGCTATGAAATTTTAAATTGGTCTTCCTTTTATTTGAAGGAAAAAAAAATTACTCTTTAAAAACTGTGGTGTAGTATTTCTCCGAGTTTGATATTGAGGAACCCTAAGAATTGTGTAAAGGAACACTTTGTTTTAATTTAACACCAAATAGAGCTTTCATATAGAATTTAAAAGGCGTATAAAAGCTCTAAACACCAAAAATGCAAAAAATTTACACCAAGCTCATTTGCCTTTACAAAATTCGTTAAATATTTTCACATCCGAAAACTTCAATGTTGTCACTTTTTGCTTTCGTCTCTAATTGTTTCCTATCGATAACGAATTGGCGAATGTTTGCGACTGTCTTCCATGTTGCTTTTCATCAGCAGAAACTAAACCTTGCTATTAACAATTTGTACACGTGTATTTAATTGTGTTATAAATATATTTATATTTTATTTAAGTCCTTGTACACTAGATTAAATAATTTTAAAATTTATGATTTCTATCCACACTTAAATTCTTAAAGCTTTTTCAAATTCGTCCGAACAATCTCTCCACTGGGCTCATACTTGATTACTTGATTTACATACTTGATTTAAATTTTATTTTAAGAGTAAGTGAGTATATGCGAATTTAAATTACTGACTCTTGCTTTATATTATAACTTAAAAATAATTTTACTGATTCTTATGTAAATTTTTTCATAAATTTTATCATTATTAAATAAAAAAAACTTGGTGTTTAATGGCGTCTACTTTACACCAAGTAGTGTTCAAACTTATAGAAGACACCAAAGCTCTGTGGTCCAAAGGTACACTCAGGCTTTGAAGGGAACGAAGAGGCCGACTGGATTGCTAAGGAAGTCACTAAGCTTGACCAGATTGATTTTGAGACCCCGGGTGAAAAATGCCAAATTAAATCTTATATTAAGAATATCACTTTTAACCGCCGGAGAGATGACTGGAGGTCTAGTGACAAAGAAAGACAAACCTATAAATTCTTCGAAGACCCTAGCATTAAGCGCCTGCATTCCAATTTTTACTTAAACCAGCTTCTTACTAGCTACGGAGTGTTTGGGACCTATCAACAAAAATATTTTAGGAAATTAGCTTCATGCAATTACTGTGGAGTGAGACAGGACATTAGACATCTAATTAAGCACTGTCCAAGATTCCGTTCACTTCGTGGAACCCACATGAATAACTACGAAGAGGAACACCAATTCTTTGCCATGTTGGCCTGCAGTAAAATTGTGATTCAAATTATAAAAGAAACCCTCGAGGACATTTTAGCCCCAGATCAACTGACCCCAGTCATGAACCAACAATAGAACATGTCATCGTTATTTTATACTGATCAACTTTTAGCCTTACATTTTGAAATTTTATCTACTTGCGATTTTAGACTTCATCGACTTCTATTCAGACTTTTACTTTTAGACATTTACATTTAGGACTTTTAGCTCTCATTCATTTTAGTTTTAAGATTTTATTTCATCTCTTGTTTCCTTATTATTATAATCCTTTAATTCTCGACAATTACACCGGCGCTTTTCGCTTTCATTGCTTTTAAGGCATGTTTTTAATTGTCAAAATTTTTGGTTAATTCACTTTTAACTGATCACCATCACTGTCATTTGGCACAATTTTACTGTATTTTTAATTTCTAGCGTAATTTTTCAATGTAATATCTCCGTATATCCCCCCCCCCTGGGGTGGGTCGGAGCTCAACCTATCTTACACCAAGTAGTGTAAAAGAACACTCTAGGAGTTGAATAACATCGGAAACTATCATTGGGTTTTAATTTAGTAATAAAACTACTTTGGTGTAAATGAGTAGTCACCATTTTTGGTGGCCAGATAGATGAAATTTTTTTACAGTGTACCCTTATTTTTCATAAACTCAATGTGATGGTCATATAGACGACTGTACAGGGTATTTTGTAATGATCACACTTAATTAATATATTTAGAATCCTTGTCCATATTGAAGCAAACGAAAAATATCTCGAGTGGTCACCAAATTAATAATTAAGCTGAGAAAAAAAATAATAATATCGAAATCTCTAAAATTGCAACCGAGAATGTTAGGACTGAACAGTTCAATTGCATGATTAAAATACTTTGTTGATTTTTCTCTATTTTCCCCGGCAATCAAACAGATTTTGTAGATCCTTACCAATAATTTGTTTTTGATTGCGCTTTCGTTCATTTGTCCCTTACATATTTATTTGCTTACCCTAATGTATATCCTTTTTTTTACCACATTTCGGACAAGGATCATAAAAAGATACAATAAGGTTATTCATTACGGTGTACTTTATAAGTTTTATTCCAAAAAGAAAAAAGTTTAGAATTTAAGATTCAAAATTTCTTAAATATAGCTATTTATTAAATGATTATTTGTTAAAATTTTCAGTATTTTTTTCTATATTTAAAACTCTTCTTTCATTATATTATAGTATTCATGTAGATAAAAAATGGATAATAACTAATTGAAATTCTCCTTTATCGTTTATTGTATAGTTAATATATTATAAGTTGAATAGTTATATAACAGTTGAATAGTATATTAAATACCTATTTATAAATGAACTTATTAAACAAAGAAAATAAAAGCTTATTCATTGCGTAACTAGTATATTACAAAAAGATATTATAATATTCGAATAAAAAATTTTATTATTTGAAGGCATGATTACGAATTCTTTTTTCAATAGACTCTAAGGCAAAATATTCTGTCTTTATGTACCTGGATTAAAATAAAATCATTCTATGTATGAATTTAATATAAAGGTTTTGAATAGAATTCAGAATTGATTTGCATTTATGCATATCTAGTTTTAAATATATTCTTTAAATATGTTTAAGAAATTGGTTCTTTTAAAACAAGTAAGTATAATGTATTGTTTTTTATTTAAACCTTTTGTTCTAAGTTTTAGAAACAGCAATATGGTTGAACTGTATAAGACTGAATATTATATTGGCTGAATACTTAGGAGTACCAAAGTGACTATATATCAGACTCTTCAGATCATGACTTTATACATTTTTTGCATACAGTTATAAAAAGCCGGCATATTGCGATCTATCGAAAATAGGCATTCATTCTCAAGACTCGATTGACAGGAATGAGGAAAAAAAAAGTTTTTTGAAACAGAAAACGTAATGTTGCCAACGGAAAAATAAAGGTGCAAACAAAACTAGAAAATCCGAGGTAGCAGAGATAGGAACATAAAACAAAGAATAAATGAAGGGAAAAAAAATAAAAATTTGCTGACAAATTTACGATTTCTGTTACAGATCATTTATATTTTTCTCTTTTCTGTCGAGTCTCGAGATTAGGCGCTTCTTTTGAGTGCTCGAAACTTGCCAACTTTTACAACCATCTCTATATTTTTGAATCAAATGAAGTTTTATATCATTAAGTATATCTTTCTGTTTTAGTTTCTTGAAATTTTTTATTTAATTAATTACGTGGTTTTCTAAGAAAAACTCAGCAAACCGTACACTTATATCGTCTTTAGTTTTCTCGAATTGGTTTTTCAAATAGTTTTTTAAGATATCCGGGATATAAATGTAACAAATATTAAAAATTCTAGACAATTTTAAAAATTTTCAATTCTAGATAATTTTAAATACTTAAAAATTTTAAACCATTGTATAAAATGTAAAAAAAAAAAAGAAGAAATACATGGTTCAAAAATTTTTTCTGTTTAAATTATAACATTCAATGCGTTTTATGCCTTAGATTTACACGAAATAATTCCCTAAGTTTGATATTGTAAGAATTGTGAGTATTTCACTTTAGAAAAATAAAGTTTATGCATGATAAAAATGGATAAAATGTTACAAATATGACAACCTTTTCAAGCTTGTTTACCGAAACTCCTAAATCTTTTACTCAATTGTTGGATTTTCGGAAAAGGTGTTTATCTTTCAGGAATCAATACAATGCGGGCTGGTTTGAGTTTAGATGTATTTAGATTTTATGTTCTGCATTTTATATCGTTTGAAAAATGATATGACAGAAGGATTGCATAAAAATGCAGATATTTTTGAATCATAGTATGAAGTATGAACATTTTAAGCAGAAAATACGTTCTTTTAAATTCATACTTATGAGAGTGATTTTTCTATTTTCTGAAATGTCGTGTTGATGTAAACTTTTTAGGTAGTTTGTCTACAAATGTCGTGTGAAAATGTTGATATTTGTTTTTCTCTTAATACTTGGAATAATCGAAAGTTGAAAATGTTGAATCATACTAATGGTATTACGTTTTAAAGTTGTTTTTGCAATCTTACACTGCCAAAAATTACTCACATTTAGGAACATTTTATTTCCAGCAAGAACTACATCGATCTTTCTTGAACACTTTTAGGAAACAGGGGACGTTGAAAATGGTTTAAATCTTCAAATGACTAGACGTTAAGGTTTTTTTCTTCTAATTTCAATGTGTGCATTATTTTTTTTTTCAATTAAAAAATTACAAATCCGTCAATTTTTTTTAAAAGTTATCGTGATTTTTGAAAAACTTTCACTTTTGCAGAAAACAAAACTGATGCGTCAGCGATGGTATTAGCTCAAACCATTGGCATAAAGTTTATTATTTTATTTAAATGATTGTCTAAGTTACCGTTGAAGTTCATTGCTACTGTCAGAGTATCTAAGCATTTTTTTTTGCTATGGCGAGAAACTCGCTGCAGACGAGGTTTGATTATTTCCTTTTTTCATGCTAAAATTGTTCTATTCAGACCTTTCGTTGATTTTAATTGTTATATGTTAGTTTTAATATTATCTGTTAGTTATTAAACGTAGTATTTTATTTTGAAATATAGATATGACATAAAATAAGTCGTAAATACCATAATCTAACTTCCTATAATGACTTTTACTTTCAGCTGATTCGATTCAAAAAATGTCTTATATTTACTAGTTCAGTATTACCTATTCAATATAGAGTATTAACTGTTTATAAGTTTATGCCAATATAAGTGCAAGAAGGAAAAAATGTTATTGATGTTGAATATGTTGCGGCTTTTAGAACTGATTTTCTAATCATACTTTTTATTAATTTATACCTTAAAAATGAATATACATTTGTGTTTGTATAAAAATATTATTTTAGATTTCGGAAGTCTTAAAAAGATTTTTATTTTACATTTTAATTTGAATGCTAAATTTATAAATTTCACAGATTTAGTTTTCTTCTAAAATCACATTTTTATTTTTAAAATTAATTTCTATTCGTTTTGTTGATTAATATCTAACGTAATGTACATATACCTTTTTTTATGAAGATAAATATTGTTTTAGATTTTACATGCGTTAGAAATTTTTGTGATTAAATTTCCAGATTGAACGCTAAATTAATGTGCTACTGATTACGTTTTTTTTAAAGCCCACTGTTATTTTTATATTTGATGTCCTATCCATATTTTTTATTTATTTATCATTCAACGCGTGTTAAATATATATACAGGTGTGTACATATTTAATGCGCATAAAAATTTTGTTTCAGTATAAAGTGATTCTGATAAAATTACTGTACTGTATTAAAATTGCATGCCTGGTAAAACAAATCATAGTTCTGTTAATAAATTTAAAATATACGGTATTTTAACCATACATTTCGTAATTTTTTCCTTTTATGTAGTAATGGTTTAACTGGAAATTCTAATTCTTATCATCACACATTTAGTGAAAAATACAAAATTGAAAAACAAATTTAACTGAATATTCTATGCCATTCTGCAAGGTATCATTATAAAATTACTAAATTGAACCACATTTACCAAATTTTATTACATATTATAAGCCATATTTTATTGTTAATTTTGCCAAAATCATTACCAAAGTGCTTCGATCAAAATTACCGAGCTTTTTGGTGCTCCCATAGAATCTGAAATATGGTGAAATTTACCATATTTTGGTAGTTTTGACTATACCTTTTTTCAACAGTATGAGAAAATTCTTATTTTTACTTAGATTATTGATCTTGATGTAAGAGATTTCCTGAATTGCTTATCAGTATTTGCTCATGTAAACAAACTTAAATTTATTGTAATCAACTTATTTTTTTGTCTGCATGATGCTAAAATATTAAATGTCTTATTAAAATAATATTCCATAAAATGTATGTCTGTGTTCTAGCAGTTTCATACAAATTTTAACTTTAAACGCTTTCTTCAACATTTCAATGACAACTTCAAACTATCCCTAGACTTCACAACTTAAATTTAAAATTTTTGAGTTAAAATTTATTTAAAAATTATAAGTGTGTAAAATAGATTTTAAAAACATTCTCAAGCATTGATTATATGAGAGATATGCAATGGAATTGTCTGGGAAGTGCTAGAAATGGTAGCGCCAGTGAAATTTTTCAAATTAATTTTGCTAACATTCCAAAAAAGAAACTTGCATTTAACGTCTGCTGTTACCCACTTCGAAGGAGGCAGTTAAGTGTCTCCTTCAGAGGGGTTTTATTTCTTCCATATTAATCGACAGGGAATTATGCATCCAGAATTTCGTTATATAATGAGTCACTAATTGATTTTTTTGAACTATTATTGTTTCAATTTTCTAATTGAAAGATGTTCTATATAACTTAGTTAATGGTAACTCTTCTTTTTGAAATTGTATCTGTTTTCATGGGCTTTGGACAAATTCTGGTACTCTTCATCTTCACAATATGTTTGTTACCTTTTTTAAGTTTTTTTTTTGATGCCTCGTCTATTATGTTTGAACACTCAAACTCGTATTTTCTGAGTAACTACTATTGTTAATTTAAAGATTTAAATTCTTTGAGGCCTTCTGGTGTTGCCATGAATCGCCACCAAGCCTACCTTTTTGAATCCTCTTTTTTACAGACAGGTCACGTGCGTGCACTTAGAGTCTACAGTATTCTCCGGATGCTCCCTCACGGGGGCGGGACGGGGGTAAGCTTTGATAACTTAGTTAATGATTTTTATATTTTACGTTTGTAAATAGTTTTAAATTTATTTGTAAAATTTAAAACTTTTCAATGTTTACGTTTTAAAAGTATTTATATCTAAACTACAATATTGGAAAATGCTTACATGCATTAAACCATTAAAAATTATTATTTTTTCTGTATAGTAGCAGTCAAAAGTTTTGGCGCTGAGTTACACTAAATTTGTAATAACAATAAAATATAATTCACATAAGAGTCAATTAAGTTATGTTAATGTTGCAATTTAAAGGAAGATCAGCTAATTTAGGATACATACACGATTACTTAATCTAGAATTTGTTTGTAAATCAAACATTTTCATATCACATACATAATAGGAAATCAAGTGTTATGAAATTATTTTATGCATTTAAAAATTATTTGAAAAATTATAATAATATTATCCTTATTTCACAACTAAGAACTTACATAAATTTTGTCACGGCGTGCTTTTGTTTTTGTGCGTGTATAACAGTGTGAAAAACAGCAAAAAACCCACTCCATTTCATATTCGATTGCAAACAATTATTGACGATATTCAAAGTACACCAAAGTTGGTGCTTTCAGAAGCAAAAATAATTCTTTAATGAGTTGATTGCGAGTGAGTTTGTCGTAAGGATTCTCGATTATTGGTGTTTCGATGTAATTACACCCTTTAAAATGTATATACAGTAATGTATAACCTTTTAAATGATTGTAATAAAATGTAAATACAATAAAGTTTTATTTCACATAGCTTTTTGGGTTGCATAACAACGAATTTGGTTCGCGTGCAGGTCGTCTGGCTACCGAAGCGGGGGTGCCATCCCCTCTCAAAATTGTGATGGCATGTCTTCGGATCATCCTGAGGGATGTTTCCCAGACCGTCGCCAATAGCCCATTGCGCATCTCTAGTGCGATTAAAATAAACTACAATAACAATAACATGGTGACTGATGCACGCTAAATCTGTCGAGTCTCTAAGTCCTACATGTTCCCATAACAAATCAATACCTCTTGGGGTACTGATCCAGGAGTTTCCTTGTCTTCTGGATTGGTTCAAAATTACAAGACTACGGCGTTGAACACTGGTAGTCATAAACCCAAAAATTGGGTCGGCTGTTCAACGGCGGTCATAAAATAAAATAAACAACAATAACAACGAAAGTGTAGGACTGTGTAAACAAATAAAAGAAGGAAGATATTTTAGTTCTTCAGTAAGAATTATATGTTATGTAAAGTGCAAGATGCAAATGACATTCGAATAAATAAATAGGTCTTAATACTTATGTTAGCCATTAAAAACGATTAATTTTCAAGTTGAAATCAAAAACACTATTATTTCTCATTAACAGTTGCTACGGTTGAAAACTGGCTTTAAAGACTATCATGTAATGTTTCTATCCCGCAATAAAAAACAATAGCTTCTTTTTTTTTCAATTTTTATTAACAATGTTAAGCTATGCTGATAATCATACTTTTTTAGGTACTGGAAATGTTTATCTAGGTAACAAAATTTTCGTGGTTTACGCTGTACAGTGCGCAAAAAATAAACGGGTACTCCTGAATAACTTTTGTTTTAATGATCGTATCTTCATGTTCTAGGACTCAGTCTTATGTTTCAAGGTGGTGACTTTAAATATGCTAATTAATCAGTGCAGACGATATTTTAAATTACAAAATCAGACACAAAAACGTACTTCTTTCGAATAAATATACTGTTTTTTTTCGACAAATTTGGATTTTTGATCCCTAATTAAAAATCTGAGCAATATCCGTCGAAGGGCTCTTGAGAAATTGAATTTTTAAAAAGTCACATTTTTAAAATAGATTTATCTAATTAATTAGCTTATTTGAAACCATCCCCTTAAACCATAAAGATGTATTCCTAGAACGGTAAGATCCGATCATTTGATCAAAAGTTATTCTACATGGTATGCTTTTTTGTGCATTGTACAATAGCTTTTGAATTTATTGAGTAGATCTATTGATCGATTACAAAAATAATTTACAGAATTAGCTTTTCTTACTGTTATTTTTTAAGATATTTCCTATGGCTTTATATTTTTAAATATTATAATATCAATGTCATTTAAACAATTTTTGCAAGCATAACTAACGCTTTAGAGATGACTAAATATCATATTTTTTAAAAAAGCAGTCACCTTACAAAGGAAAATATAAACTTTTTGAATCTAAGATGGAGGGATAACCAGCGTTGAGGGATGTTCAGCGTCAGCGAGCAGAGTAGGGTAAGGGGGTAACCCATTAGAATGAACCTATATTGTATAAGACAAAACAGAAATTTAAATTTTCTACTGGAATAATTTATTTTGCCTTTTCAAAAGACATCATTTTCCTTTATTTAAAAATGCAGCTCTAAATAAAATTGCACCTTTGCCTTACAGAAATAAACGCAAATTCTAAATGACAATCATATTTTTTCTTCTTATATCTCGTGTGTTTTAGAGTGCCCATCTTTTCATATTTTTTGTCGGAAAGAAAACTGGCGACAGTAAAGTTGGCACCTGCCACTTGTTGTTGGTCAGCTGATTCATGTTCGTTGAACGAGAAAGGAAGTAGAGTGGATTTTCTTCTGTAACACCAAAAAAAGCTGGAACAAAATTGTTCTTCTGCTTCCCATGACAGCTCTGAAATCAACAGCAAGATTATTTCCGTTTTCTTATTGCGCTTACCAAATTATTTACTTTCTGGTATTTCTGCTTTGTGATCTTTGCTTTCGGAATTACGAGTTTATTAGATGTCCATGGCAGATATATAGTATGTAACATCTGTTGTGTCAACGTTAAATAAAACAAATTGGTTATGACATGTTTGTTTTTCGTAAGATTTATGACATTATTAGTTTTGTTAGTTCGTTATCAACTTTTTAGTGCTGAATTGACATTTTTAACAAAACAAAAAAACGTGATTTTAATTTATTGCATTATGTTGTAGTCAGAATGAAACACAATTGATACAAAATCCGAAAAAAATAAGCACAATATAGGAAAAAAATCGGGGAAAAATAGCAACAATAGATCCCACTATTTTTTAATCATCACGTTAAATACACATGAAACATGAGCTACCGTGGACAGTTTTTACAAGTTCGTCAAAAATCATACTTAATATAATTTTTAACCCATGAAGTATCTTCTGCGAACACTATTCGAATGTTTTTAGGTATACTGGTTTATATTTAGAATAATTACACTGCATTTATTTTTAAAATATTTTTTAAAAGTTTCTTTTCCCTGTGAATACCTCAGGTGCAATTTGTAAAAGAAGGTTTTGATAAATGTTTAAGTAAGTTTCCAATGAAATAATGTCTATAGTACACAAACAGAGTAAGTTGCATTAACCATTTTTATTCTTAGAACTTCAGTTAAAGGTGATGATATGCAATGCTTTTATTTTTATCTGTCTTGATATTAACATTTTCTCTGAATAGTTTCAAATAAATAGAATTAGGGCTAAACAAACATATGACTTAATAAAAGTAGTGTTTCCTGCAACTGCACACGGTAATGGACATCAGTGATGCCAATTTCTAAAATCTAACAATTAAAGTTTGATTACAAAATAATAAACTTATTCAAGTTTTCCACTATATACTCATGCCTACTGTATCATTTCCATATCATCAGAATCCTTGTCAAAAATAAAGTAAGAAAAGGATAGGATATCTAATTTTTCACCATACTCCCATGTCGATATTATAGCTCCAATATTTTTAGAATTCTTATCAAAAATGAACTATGAAGAGGGAAGGACATCTAGTTTTCCACTATAATTCCATGTACACACTATTGCCGCTTTATTTTTAGAATCCTCGTCAAAAATAAAATATCAAAAGGGTGGAACTATTTAATGATACCTCCATGATGCAAATAATGTCTAAGTGACGAAAAAAAAGCAAACCTATGTAATTAATTAGTGCTGACGAATGCAGAACTTAAACTATTAATAAATGTTTGATCACCGGAGGAAACAGGGAGGAGTTTAAAGATGATTATTCTATTTGTATCCTACCTTTATCTGTATTAATTTGGTAGTTTGAGTATTGTTTTTTTTATCCATCTCTTATTTATAAATACAGACCCCTAAGATGTACAATATTTTGAGCTTATTTTTGACGAGGATTCTAAAAATATATATAAATAGCAACCACTATCTTATTCCTATTTCTTTTAAACACTTTGCTTTAAGTTGGTGCTGACTTGTTAATAGACTAAGCTGTAAGTAAGAAAGTGTTTAACATTTATCTTTAAAGCACTTTCTAAAAGATAGCGTACCAAAATTTTAGTTTGATTCAAAAAGAAATATGCATGTCCTTAAGTAAGTGATTTTTTTTTTGTCACAGAATAATATAAGAAGTGCTCGATTTTTCTTTTAATTTGTCAAGAGAATTCAGTCAGTTTCGTTTAGGATTTTTCATGGCTCCTTTCTTTTTTTTCTGTGATTTTTTCACTTTGCGCTCTTTTAATGGTTTTGCACTACTTTTCTTTCGAGTTTTAGCCTTAGTATTCAGTTCTTTCTGTAAAAATTTTTTTATCCGGTTGTCCAAGGCATTCACATCAACTTCATGATCAAATTCTTGCAATAACTTTTCAGTTAACTCCTTTACGATCAAATCTTTGAAAAAGCTCTCGGTGATATTAATCTTATCCATTCCTTCTTCTTTCAATTGATGAGTTATGGCTGACTGGTTTCAAATAGATTTTTCTACGATTATCTGAAAATAAAAAGGTTTTTCAAGTATTTTTTAAACTATATTATTTTCTAAGTTCTCACTTTTCTAATAGATAGAACTAAATGTTTGTGTGTTTGTATGATCGTTATACAAGGTGTCCCAAGAGTATTTTATTTTATAAACGTCATTGATCAGCCTATCCAATTTTTGGGTTTATGACTACTAATGCTCAACGTCGTAGCCTTGTAATTTTGAACCCAGTCCAGAAGACAAGGGAATTCCTGAATCAAGTTTTGGGAGAAATTGCCTTCGTGGAGGACTTTTTTGATGGATCTAACCCGCATTTGCGTTACATGGCGAGGAAAAACAAGAAAGACTCCCACGGCTAGCCTAACGGCAAGCGAAATCTCACACATGATCAGTCTACCACTGAGGATATTTAACATTAGCACTGTGGTTGGTGCAAGTCGGGTGTGGAATTCGAATCGAACAGCCATAGCTGGGGTTCCAACCTGGTTCACCTTATTGGAAGGTGAATCCTTCATTCCCTGATCCACCACGGCCCTCCCAAAACTATTGGGACAAATTTTAAGGGGACGTAGGAGTTATCACGGGGATTCAAATTTGCTTAACAACCCATGATCTATAACGTCTTCGTATGCTTCTAGGTGAGATCAGTCACAAGAGCATTGGAGAAAACAGATCTGCATTGTTAAAGTTATTTGAGGTGTCATTGCCAGCAGAAGAGTATGCAACGTTCAATGAACACCGAGCTAGTTGATAATGTACGGATTGACAAAGGAGTTCATGAAAGATTATATCGCGAAAATTACCCTTAAAGAGATACATCAGATTGCCAATTCCCGATAGTGTAAGGCGTGCATCGCTAGTAATGGTAGAAGTTTTGAACACCTCTTATATCATTTTCACACATCATATACCACAGCATATCTAGTATCTGTGACCAAAAAATATTTCGGTCCACTTTGACCAATAATTCTATCAGATAATCTCAGTCTTGTGTCTCTTTGTTCCTTGTACTTGTCATACTACTTTCCCATGTCGTTTCAGACAATGGGTTTACCATGCAATTCTGAATCCTTGTGAAGTCCCCACCCTGGCTTTAAAGTTTGTCCCAATAATCCAGGGACTCCTTGTAGAAATCTGGTATTCTTAAACTATTCTTTCCGAATTCGGTATATAAGTTCGAAAACAGAAAGATCTTCACTTCATACTTTAAAACATTCTTTGCTCACCAGCTTAAAACGCACATAAAAGTCATCGTCATTAGGATTAACATTAAGACCATTATTGAAATTAAAAATGTGAATGTTTTAGTTTTTCAATTGTTTAAAAATAGCAATACCAGGAGGGAAGTTTGTATTAATTGGTATAATCAAATTAAAATAACTAGAGGGATTCGTCATTTGCTCGTTGCGACTAGCCTACCTTTTGTTTTGCTTAACTAGAAACTTAAGTAATAGATCAACACACTTTTAATATTTTGCTGTTTTTTTTCACAATTCTGAATGAAGAAAATAAAATATGATATTTATTTACTCTAGAGCTTTTCTTTTAAATTTCACGAGTTTTAGATTTATAAATTGTGGAAGTATTTTTACTTTTCACATCATTTTTAGAGGCGTAAAAACACAAAACAGATCTTAATTCCTATGAGATCTAAATTTCAAATTTGCTTCGTTTGAAGATTTTGAAATAAAACAAGAAAAATCCAGAATTTCAAGAGAAATTTCTTATGCGGATTTTATTTCCATCGAATATTACTTTTAAAGAGTACGGAACCAAGTTCTTAAGAGGATTAGTTCTCGTGGGGTTGTCTGATACTTTAGTTTGTTTCAACAATCTGAAGAAGGTCTTAATAAGCACCACTTTTAAGTCGTCAAAAGAATTTTAGAACGGAACGCGAAAAAGACTAAAATATAGCAAACGTAAGTTTGTGAAACAATCCTCAGTAGATTTTACTGAAATTTGAATAGGTTATTTCACATTCAAGATAGTGAATGTAAAATTTCTTAAAAATACTCTACATAATAACATACATTTTAGTCAATAAAGTATGGAAGCGGTTAAATATTGCAAAAAATATGCATTCAACAAAAAATCTTAAAATGTAAGCTATTTTTTTTTAAAAAGATGCATTAAATGGTACCAAAATTCCTTAAATTATGTTTGTGCATCGCATTTGTTTGTTTTCGTGGATGATTTTTAATGTTTTTCAATGAATATAATTTTGTTTGAAAAGCTAAAATAAATATACATATATTTAGGCTTATATTCAGGAAACAAAATTTTAGCAACCTTATATGGTATAAGCTGACATCAAGCTTTATGTAGCCTTTTTAGTCGAAAGACCGTTCAATAACTATTCAGATTCAGCTTTTGAGAAGTTTTTCATTTTCAACTTCTAAGCTCTTCAGCGTGAAAGGCAAGAGAACACTGTCACATCAAAATAGAGGTAAAAACCTCTCATGATTAGTCCGATGTTACTAGAGTTCTGATCTGTTTTAACACAGTATTCCTCGGGAATGTCCGTTTATAGGTTTGAGCCTCATTCATACTTACTAAAAAAACTGCTTATCATACTGGACAATTTAAATTTAAAATAATTATATAAAGGCTACAATTTAGAAGTTTACTTGAAAAATACGGAATTTGATGGAAATGATTTCGCGAATCTATATTCTTGATGAAAAAGAAAAAAAAAATTGCTAACGTTTCTACTAAAATTATTTCCTATCGGGATGAAATTAATTTGTTGAAAAAGACATTCATTAAATAGAATATAACAGATGTTGAGATTAATATGAACGAGAAATTTCCAGCTTTGTTCATCAATAGTATTAGTAGTATTAAAAATGCTATGAATTTAACAAAGGGCCTTAAGATTTGTATTAGTTTAAAAGTAAGTATCTAAGTTTTCGTAAATCAAAACAGCATAGAGAGTCAATATAATTTAAGTTTTTCAGTGTTTTTAAAACCAGTATACTATTTTTAATAATCCAATTTAAGTAATTATAATTTTTAGTATGATTGCCAATTTTAATGTATATTTTTTTAAAAATATTTTTAAAGTAAATGCCAATTTTTTTGATGTTACTATTTACACCACTAATAATAAACCTGATTATACTTGCGGTTTTATGGAATTTTGAATTAACCAAAAGAAAAAGAAAATCGTTAATATTATTTGGTTTAATTTTAAGATTAAAAATTTGATATATCTTGTTTTGAATTAAGTTTTATTTTACTCTCAGGACACGTCCTTGATCAATAGCATTATGCTCCAAATGGCAAAGAATATAATTAACCTTTATTTTGAGGGAGGAACTTATAAAAAATTATTCTTTATTTCTCTAGAAAAGAATAAGTTATATATACCATAATTATAGTTTTTACAAAATGTTGAAATCTGTTTGGACCTAGAAATGTGCAATTTAATTCATTTGCTAAAAAATTCATCATAATTTTAATTCTTTAATTTAGATAAGTGGTGACCTTCAATGCGTGAAGTCTTTTTTTGCGTTTAAGATCATTTAAGAAAAGAGAAAAAGTTAAACGAGAATTACCTCTTTTGTCAGAAAAAAACGAAATATATCCCTTTCTTTTCTGTTTAATTCTAGAATTTCCTGTTAAACTTCATAAAAAAGTTTTGAGGTTTGAGACTTCGTTACAGTTAATCATTTGAACTCGCAGTAATTGATTAGAAAATGTTAAATGTAGAGAGGTAGGGAGGGAGAGAGATGAAGAGAGAGAGAGAGAGGGAGAAAGAGATTTAAATTTAAGAAGATTGTGATTCAAATTGACACAGTAAATTTTGTAACCTTGCTACCCTGTTTTTATATTATGCTTTATGTTTTGCTTTTATTTATTTACTTTTTGTTTTTATGTTTATCTGCATTTTTGCTGTTTTAACTATTTTTTCATTGCGCTGTGTCTTTGGTGCTACTTTATTTGGCAGAGAGTTGCACTTAAACACGATTGTCGTCAACAAACAGTAATTTTCGCCAGGGGAACACTCAAAGCATATTTTGGTATTAGTTTACTATTGGGGACAGCTCTTGTATATAGTAATTTGAAAATAATCCAATATGTATGAAAATAAACCAAGAATCAATCACATAACGGTAAGCAAAAGTTGCGATAACTCGAAGTTGACGCTATTTAGGTGATGAAACTTAACATAGCAAATAATAGCATCGTAACAAGAAACGGAACAACGGAACAAAAATTACCGACAAACCACGGCTCTCCGATTCTAGACTATAACCCATTTTTTTTTTACCTCATTTTCATTAATTTTCGTTTACAGATGCCTATAAAATACTTAATTTCGGTTAAATTGCAGAATGGGAGGTTTGGCGATGAAATTCAATTGTAAAAGTTTGCTGAAACTCAGGTTCTGGCTACCATGATATTCTTCTTAAGCTGTCTCTTCTTTTAATGACGTCAGCATCGGGTTACCACAATTTCTATTTACCGTTGTGTGATCGGCTCTTGGTTTATTTTCATATGTATATACATAAACATGTTTCAAATAGCCAAATATCGGAGGGGCCCCGATTCTACATTTAAACCAAAATTTCAAAAGTAAAGGATTTTAGATATATTTTTGACAAACTTACCCAATTATATTCTTCATGTTGCTTTACATAACTGCTTAGTATTTAATATTTTGGATTTAGGATTTAATTTAGAGCATATGTATTGACTTTTTGAAAATTGTATGAGCTGCTTGTTTATATTATGAAGACATTGCTGAACTAGATCAGCAACTAAACTGTTGCAATCAAATGCCTTGACAAAAATACTCAGACGTGCTTCATATAGTTGTGAGCTTGTAAAATAATCGTGTTTAAGCTATCCTAAAAAATATTTTACTTACCAAAACAAGTTATTTATCAATAATTCGATCATCCGACAGATGTAAATTTTAATTCTTCTAACTACCTTTGGATGAAAAATAGATTAATGGTTTAAAAAACACAGAAGTTAAATGCCTTGTTTTTGTTTTTAATGAGCATGTGCTTAAAATTGGGGTTAAGTTTTGATTTTTTAAACTCAAAATATAACTGAAATTTATGAAGTTTCATAATTATTACATCCAACGTTCATTCTAAATAAATAAAATGCAAAGCACACATTTATAAAGGAAATTGATATCAAGGAGCTTAAGCATTACGAAAATACAATTTTGGTAGTTATGGGGCATATTAAATATTATCGCAAATCCTATGCAGTGATTACGAGCATTGATTTTCATTTAATAAGGTCATCACTAGAGTATGATATTTTTACAATAAATAAATAACTAATCTGTTAATCAAAATTTAAAATTACTATCCAAGATAAGTCAAAATTCCAAATTCTTAATGTGTCAGGAACTAAAATAATAGAATTTTATATTGACTGTTAAAAAAAAAATATCTCAGGAATCAAGAATAAAAATAATTTCCGTATTATTATGAATGTAATGGAATTATCAATATTGGATATTCTACTCTTGTTGTCCTTAACCAGTTCATATTTCTAATTTTTATTCCTGGTCAGTGAAGAGCACGAACTTTAAAAATTGCTGCAAAAAATTTATTAAAAATGCTGGTATAAAATCAAGAATAAAATACTAAGTTCTTGAATATTATGAATATATTGTAACAATGAATATTGGGTATTCGATTGTTCTGGTACGAAAACCATATTTCGGCTATTAAAAACCAAAATATACGGTATTTAAACTATTCAGTAGGTAATTTTTCCCTTAATGTGGTAATGGCTTATGGGAAATTCCAATTTTCAAAATTAAAAACCTTATTATTACACATTTAGTAAAAAATATGAAACTGAAGAGTAAATTTAACCGAAAAATGGCTTTAAGTCATGCTCCAACACATAAAAATGAAATTCCCAAACATTAATACAATTACTAAATTTCATCACATGGTGTAAAACCACCTTTTTTTTGTTAATTTTACCATTTACCTAGATTTGTGTTCCCATAGAGATACTACGCGGTAATTTTCACCATATATTTGGTAATACTTTTTCTCTGTGTCGGTATTCGGTTGTTCTGCATTTATAAAATACCATTTCATTTTATTTTATAACTGTCGTTGAACAGCCGACCCAATTTTTGGATTTATGACTACTAATGTTTAACTACATAGCCTTGTAATTTTGATCCCAATCCAGAAGACAAGGGAAATCCTGGATCAAGTATTGGGAGAAATTTTTCTTCGTGGAGGACTTTTTGATAGAACTAACCCGCATTTGCGTTAAATGGAGAGGAAGAACACGAGAATCTCCTATGTTTAGCCGGATGGCAAGGGAACTCTAACCCATGATCACCAGTACCAATAGTAAAATACCACTGAGGATATTTCACGTTAGCACTGTGGTTGGTACAAACCGGATGCTGAATTCGTATCGATCAGAAATCGTTGGAATACGAACCCGGTATACCTCAATGGAGGGGAAACGTTCTATACTCTGAGCCTTCACGGCTCTTATAAAATGCATTTGAATAATTGCAACATTGACTGGAACTTAGATTATCCTGCAATTCCTTACCAGTCATCTTGAATTTGAGTCCCAAAGTGAATCATAGCCTTTTTTATGATATTTTAGAACAGTAATAACTAAAACAAAACTGACAAGTAAATTTAACCGAAAAATGGTTTTTATGCCATGTTCTAAGACGTCAAGATGAAATAGCCAAATTTTTCCACATTTACCATGTGACATAGCATAAAAACGTATTTTTTTGTTAATTTTACCAATTACCAAGATTTTTGGTGTTCCCATAATACTAGATATGCGGTAATTTCCCCTTTATATCTGGTAGTTTAGACCATATCAGAGTGGATATTCGATTATTGTGTATTTATAAAATGCCTTTGACTAATTGTAACATAGACTGGATCTTAGATAATCCTACAATATCTAACTAGTAATCTTGAGTTTAGGTCTCATGGAGAATCAGTTCTTTTTTTAATAATATTTCAATACAGTAATAACAATTTTGATTTAATATTTGACGCAAACTTATTGCATGCAAGCAAAAAGTAAAATTTCTGATTTGTAATATGTAAAAATCATGAAATACATCGAAACATATTATCTTTCAAATTTGCTACAACTTTAATGGCATGATAAACTGAACTATATTGTGCTAATTAATTATACATGATAGTTATACATGTTGCTCAGGATTCTGGGATTTAACTAAACATATCTGGTTTAAAATAACACCTTTTTAAGACAGCATCAATCACGCATGATTTTATAGTTAAAATTTTTAGAAATTCCTCAACTTTCAAACAATGTTTCTGAAAATATAGGATTAGAAGAACTGATATTAAATGAATTTAAATCAGAAATAATAATGTCAATTAAGAAAATAGATAAATTCCTAATTTTAATATAACCCATTCTCTTAAAGTAACTTAACACATTTAGATCAAATGAAAAAATAAAACACTTCAATTTCGTCTAAAATGTTATAAATAATAAATTAATATTTCTGTTGTTACAACCAATTTTTAAAAGATGAAGAATGTTTATATTTTTCTGTTTAAAAATTGGCGAAATATTTTTAGAAGCAAAACACATTTATTTTATCGACATAAATAGGCCAAATAAATATTAGGCTTTGTAGAAAATTGCGTCATGACATATTGTAAAGCTCCTGGATGTGAATTTCGGATTTTGTTGAATCTAGTTTTGGATGCTGAAAAGAGAATTTCTGCTCATGTAAGAAACTGAAAATCTACTGTGCTTCATGTGTAGAAATTCTCACAGAAATGTTTATTTGGAAGTTTTTGAAGGAAGTAAAAGTATGGTCTGAATATCAAATTGAAAATACGTGAATAGTGTAATTTAATAGACGCTACAGAAGTTCCGTATTTTAAAATTTTGTATTTATTAATTTGAAAAATTAATTAAAAACAGAAATGGATAGCCATCTAAGATTTGTTGTATTCGTTTTGAAAATAAAACGAGGTGAGTTTTTTCTCACCAATGTTCAAAATTTTAAACTTTTGTATATAATAATTTGAAAAATCAATTAAAAATGGAAATGTAAGATTTGTTGTATTCGTTTTGCATATAAAACCAGGGGATTTTTTCTCACCAATGTTCAAAAATTGTCAAGAATTTTCTCAGAAGGTTGCTGAAAAATTTTGGAAAAATATTTTCTGAGAAAAGGCAAACTGTTACAACTGAAAGATTTGAATATACATCAGTTTTTACATGTTAAAGTAAAGCGGTGTTATGTAAGGATTTGTTATGTAAGGATTTGTTATGTAAGGTAGTGTTATGTAAAACATGCTGTATAAAGTGGTGTAAGCGGTGCATCTCTTAATATGTATATAATTAAAATACTTGTCAAAAATGTAAACAAACAAAAAAAAAAAAACAAAAAAAAAAACATGTACAACTAATGTGTCGTTAATTAATTTTTTAACGAGATGAATTTTATCAAAATCTGATAAAACATTATTACAAGGAAAAAAACTCAGGTAAAATTACTATACTGTTTACTAATGATATTTCTGGTTGAAAAAAACATTTCTTGTTAATAAAACCAAAATGTATGGTATTTAAAGTATTTATTTTCAATTTTTTTCCGTTCGCATAGTAACAGTTAAACAAAATTTCTGGTTTTCAAAATTATAGTTTTAGATCTTTCTCAGATTTAACAACTTACAGCAGTAAAAATACATTGAAATGGAAAAATAATAGCTTACATACTTTAATTTATTTATTTTCACTCGTGTGTTTCCGTTTTATTTCTTTAAACAAAAGAAAAAGAAACCAGTGTCATTCAATTTAATTCGAATTCAGTGACTTTTGTTGCTTTTCCAGCAGGTGGTTTCACCATGACATATTACCACACATATAGTAATAATTACAAAACTTCTGAAAGGTAAATTTAAGGAAATAAATGGTTTTATGACATGCTCTAAAGTATTATGATAAAAACATTAAATGTTACCAAGCTTTATCTCCTTTACTACCAAGCACAAGGAATTAAAACTCATTAATATGGCAAAAAATAATACTTTATTGTTAATTTTACCATGCTTTAAGGTAGCATGGGATTATTTTAGATTAGAGAATGGTATTACCGAAGCACTTCGATAAAAAATACCAAGATTTTTGTGTTCCCATAGAGCGAAAAACACAGTATTGTTTGCTACATTCTGCTAGTTGTAACCATATTTTTTATGAGTGTGGAGATGAGTTTTCTTAAAAAAAATATGAAAACCAGTTTGATTGCTAAATGAAGTTTGAAGGTGTTTATAGCAATCACTTTTGTTCCCGCTCATTTCCTTCATTTCCATCCAAACATGTTTCGATGTCTTTAATCTCAATTATTTCTGTAAGCCTTTTCCCGGTTTTGATAAATACTTTCTTTTTTACTTGTTTTAATATGAAATGGGATCCAAATGCTAAAATTTTTATAATTTCATTTTGTGATAAGAATTCTAAAAATTCATGATAAAGATCACTGTATCCTAAAGTAAAAATGAGTTTTTGTTAAAAAGTTGGACAGCGGTCAAAGAGTTTTAGAGACGTTTGGCAGAGTCAAAGAGATATTAGACAGACAAATAAATAATAAATTAATTTAAGTAAAATATTGGTCTGCATTATTTTAAGTTGTATTCTTAAATTTAGAAATTCATTATCTGAGTATTAAACTTGAAAATTTGTTTTTTGGATTACTATAATAAAACTAAACTTAGGCTTAAGCCATTAAATATCATCTTTTGAAAATCCTCAGTTGCATGGAAGTTTATAACCAAATTAGTATAACGTCAATCTTGAAATGTTGTTTCCTTGTAAATAATTTCTTTCATTTAAGGTAAAACTTAGTGCAAATCATTTTAAATAGACACCGTTTATTAAGTAATGATTTGTTAATTATATAAATTTATTCGGGATTTAAATATCCTTAAATATACTTCCGGTCTCTATTAATTAACTAGGTAAATTAAAATATAGATTTGGAATTTAGTAGTTATAGCATTAGTTTAAAATTTTTCGAAATATTCGAGAAGAGTTAAGTAATAAATTTTGATTTCAAGTTCTTAAATGTAAATACTAGGTGACTTTATTTACTTTTGAATATTTTTATTTGATAACAATCTAAACCAACTTATTAAAAAGTGATTTGGATTTCAGTAGAATATATGTATAAGTTAAATTCTTTTTTGACTTCGTCGATTTATGTGTCTTTATATAAATTAGCGTTGAATTTAAGTAAGAATGTTTTATTGATGATGCAAATGAATTCGATTAAGATAACTTAAATAGATACAGAACTTTCTTCTAATTAGGAAATTGTATATAAATTCAGTAAGTTGTAGCAATTAGTATAATGTAAATTGTCCTTATTCTATTAGGAAATTTACCGATTTCCTTAAGTATATAAACCAAATTATAGGATGGTAAATTTGAAAAAAGTAATTATTCAATTAAAATCCTTGCACAACTGATTCATTGTATTGCTACTAAAAATTCCCAATTTTCTATTGAATAATATTTTACACCATTGCTACGAATTGCTCCATATATTACACATAAACTAAAATTAAGAATAGTTGTTTAATTATGTTTGTTTATTTATAATTTTTCCTGCCCACAATTTCAGGAACAGTTACACTTTTCAATCAAACAAGGAACGAATGGAATAAATATTATTTGTAAACATGTGTAGTTAAAAAAAATACTAAAGTGATTTTTTAGGGTATATTTTTATATATGAGGAAATATGAGGGAGAAAAATAAAACGAATAAAAATGATAACGCTAAAAAACAATAAAATTTCTTCTTAGGTGACGAAGAGTCTATGCTGCATAATATAAAAAAAAAAAAAAAAAAAAAAAAAAAAAAAAAAAAAAAAACACACACACGCACTCAACCGACAAACTGTCTTTGCAAAGATTTTTAGGCAATTTTTATTTTTTTTTAACGTTGCTCTAATTATTATTATAAAAACAGTAAAATTAGTTAGAAATCGTCCAAAATAAAACACCCGGAAAAAGTTCCGCTTATGACAAACTGTTAAGAATCCTCTTATCAGTAAGAGGTAAAATGTTGCTGAAGTAAAATGAGGTAAAATTGCTGAAGAAACTTTAATACTGCTACTTAGGCAAATTCGGTACTGGTTCCATGGAGATTATTATTATTTTTTTTTTAGGTAGGAGGTGAAATGTTGCTACTTTGTGAATAGGGTATTTATAGGGGGTAAAATAGCTGAAGAAACTTTAATATTGCTACTTTGGCAAATTTGGTACTAGTTCCGTGGAGATTTTTTTTCTTAGGTAGGAGAAAAAATTTTGCTACTTCGTGAATAGCGTATTTGTAGGAGATAAAATAGCTGAAGAAACTATAATATTGCTACTTAGGCGAGTTCAGTACTGGTTCCGTGGTGATTTTTGTTTAAGTAGGAGGTAAAATGTGACTACTTCGTGAATTGGGTATTTGTAGAAGGTAAAATAGCTGAAGAAACTTTAATATTGCTACCAAGGAAAATTAGGTATTGAATACATTTTGATTTTTTTAACCCTAGATCGAATAAAAAAGATACAGAACTAAAAGTTTAGAAGCTCTAATGATTTTATACCTTCTATTAAGTGTCTTATTATTAGTAGGAGGAAAAATTTGCATTACCTTGTGCATCGGAATTTGATAGGAGGTAAGATAAATGAAGAAGTTTTAATTATTGAAATTTTGAAGAAATTTAAATATTCCAATCTAGACAAATTAGGTATTGGCTTTGTTGTATTTTTTAACCCTAGATCGAATAAAAATCAGTTCGACGATACAGAACTGATAGTTTAGAAGCCATAATAATTTTATAAGCGAAAAGTAAATTCTTGACTTGCACTTATTCTGATATTGCTATGTAGAAGTAATGTTTTTTAATGTTTTTTTTTTTACGCTCAGTGAAAGGAAACTAAACACGTGTAAATAAGACTAATATTTCAAAACTTGCATTTCTTGCATAAATAGCACTATTTTTCATTCATATTTATTTATGCTTTATATTATTGCTTAGTTATGCTGACTATTTATTCTTTTGGCTTTAATTCCTCGCTGCTAAAAAAATAAAAATAACTTAAAAGTCAGTTTGAAATTACGGTAGTGCAGCAAAACCTAATTTGTATAGATATCCAAGAGATATATCTACACAAGATATCTTTACAATAATGTCAGAAGTGGATTTTTTTTTTTGTACAGAAAATTCATGGAGTTTCAGAACTATTGTTGACTTGTATTTGCTCTCATTCAATACAGAGTAAAAATAAATAAGGGATAATGTCTCATTTTGTCTAGAAAGCAATACGTTTACATATTTCACAATGTGTTCAATAAAGAATGAACTGGTTTCAATAATCTATTTTAACTGTCCAATTTGTACTATTAATAAAAAATCTTACAACATATTTAAGGTGAGATGAAAGAGTGCTATAAAATTAATGACATAAATATCGAATATTTCTATGAAAAGCTCAATTAATTGACTTTTATTTAATTATATAATTTGTTGTGTATAATTCAAACTTGAAACCATTGAAACTTGTATTGTATACATATGTACAATTTTATTAATAATGGGTACATATTACAAAAAAGGAAAAAAAAAAACAAGCGTGTTCAATTTAGGCGTTTTCTTCATTCTCATGTTTGGCGCATTTAATTTATCAGAAATTGATAATAGTCATTCTAGAAATAGGAACGTTTTATAAATTTGTATATGATTCGATTGAAAGTGATCATATACCAAGTTTGTTATCTATTTAAGTCGTTGCAAGTTAAGTTTAACATTTTTAGTAAAATGTTCACTAAACTTTATTTTTTTAAACTTTGTTCCTAACTTTCTTAGTTTCCCGTTATTGGTTTTATTTTAAGAAATAATATTATTCTAAACTAATTACCATCTCTAGTTCGGTTAAGCCTAGAAAACCTATCTTGAAAGCAAAATAAAATTTAGCAATAATTGTTGAAGACTGGCTTTGACTGAAATATTACTAAAATGATGGAAGCAGTGCGTGACTTTTTAGACATTTTATTATTACGAAGGAAGTTTAGAGTACTTAAAAAAAAAATAATGCCTGTTAAAGCGGAGAGTTATTAGGAATGTTGAAAAGAAACTTGCAAGTAATTATAGTCCCCATGGCGGACTCTCTTCTTTTGCGAAAACTTCTCTGAATTTTGAGTAATGAGAAACAAGGTGAACGTCATATTTAATTGCGTTAAACAGGGTCCATAAATTAGTGTTACGTATTTGAGGTAAAACATTTTTTCGCAAGGGCTTTTAAATATTCCAAACGTATTGGCAAGTTAAAAGCTTTAAGAATACTGGAATAAAAAAGACATATAATTACTGGTGCTTCTAGTTTGAGGTTCGCATTCGAAAGATTAAAGGGTACAGTGCACAAAAAAAAAAAAAAAAAAAAAAAAAAACAGTTTTATGACTTTTGATCTAGTAATTGGATTCTCAGACTACGATGCAAATACAATAGCCCAAAGTTCTAACTTTAAATATGCTTATTGATATGTAAATTTGCTATTTCAATATATTGCAATAAACTTTAAAGCATATTTTCTCTGAAGAAAAAGATTCTTTTTCAACTGATTCGAATTTTAAAATTCTTGATTTTTAATATATGAGAGGGTAAACATAGTGTTGAAAATCAGGTTCCGAAAATTTAGGTGAGAGAGTGGTCGAAAATTTGGTCCCCCTAATATTTTTTTAAAAACTTTTTGAAGTGAAAAATTGACAGTTTACTTTATGTTATTAATGTTAATTGAAAACCGTCGACTTTACACCTGCTTTCTTACGAGGTTTCATTAAACATTTTTAACATTTGTATAAGATTTTTATAAAATGAACAACATTTTTGGAAAAATAAAAGATACTATATCATCTCGATTCGTCTGAGTGCACCTTATATTTTCTTTCTTTTATTTCATACATAACTATAAAAAAAATGTTATTTTTAAAATTATTTTAATCAAGATTCTGCCATCAGGTAACTTTAACTGATGATAGTGATGATGAAATCTTTAAAAGAACTTCAGAAAGTTATTTAATGGTTCATTATATTGTGCTTAAAATTCTAAATATAAGATTAATGTTTAATTAATTAAGAAAAAAGATTAAAATTAAAATTAATCCTAATTAAAATTAATTTTAATTTAGATTAAAATTAAGGAATTTAGTTTATTTTCATGTAATAAAAATGTGTGTGTAATAATTGCACGTGATCTTTTTTTATATGCTTTTTATTTTTATTTCCGTATAAGTTCTTGTTTTTTGAATTTGATACCTCATACTTACCAAATTAACTGTAATACCAAAAAAATGCCTAACAACCTATTTGAAATAAGAATAATGTTGAATATTATAAAATCTCTCTACATATATTTCTATGGTACCTATCTATTAGCTGGAAACCAAACTAAAACAGTTACTAACAGCTTTAACATCCAAGAAGATGATAGTTTCAACTATAATTACTTATACACATTTTAATTAATATTTTTTCGGAGATCGTTTCTTTTTATATATAACAAAATATAACAAAATATAATAAAATATAAATATAATAAAATATAAATATAACAAAATATAAATATAACAAAACTATAAGTCCTGTAAAGCCAAATACATAAAGGCTGATGTATTGCTGTCTAAGCTTCGAGATTTTTGCCAAGCTTTGTCTCTTATTCTGCTTAAAGTTAAACACTTTTTATAAAAAAATCTAAATTTTTTTCCAAATAACAACATTTATATTCTATTTTTAAATAAAATAAATAAAATAATTCATTCAATGGGTATTTTTATATTAATTGAATTTCGATGCTGTTGATTCCAATGTTGAATGCGATGATATAATGGTGCACACTCGCTTTGAAATTTGTTTTCAAAAACAATTATGAAAGAGTTGATATAAAATACAAAATTAAACTACACTTTTTTAAATAAAATAAAATATTTACAAAAATATTAAGTTCCACTAGATTTGTATGTAGTGTAAAAACATCTTATGCTGTCTTCGTTTCCTACTAAAAATGTAAGTACAACAATTATTTTTGTTAGCATTGAATTTTTATGATAAAAGGCAGCCACGCAATTTTTTTGGGTATTTTTCAGTTAATATCCAGAATAATGGAAATTAGATAAATTATATGTTTTTATTATTCGAAAATGAAATGCATTTATTCTTCGCAGTTTCACGTAATATTCTTAGATATCCTTTAAAATAACCTTTGTTGATTCTTCAATATTTTTCTTTCGCCTGAAACTATTTTCTTTCCGTTCTCTTCTCACTTCCGGTTCACTTTCGAGTTTAATTTGGTAGCTAGGGGATACTTTTCTTATTTACATTTCTTCTTTCCCAAAGAGATTTTTCTAATATTACTTAGAGCTCAACTTTTCAAAAAATCGGAGTTGGGTGGGATTTTAAGTTCTGTGAATGGATATAACATGTTATTTGCAAGTAAATCTTTATTGAGGACCACAAGTTTAAGACAATGGCTTAATGGAGCATGACATAACTTAAATGTGTTGAGATTAATTTTTTAAAATGCAGATGTGAGGATCAATGCGTCTTCAAATAAATTTTTATAAAGTTAGTGACACCCTTTTTTTAAGATATCATAAAAATCTTTGTCCTTAAAATTTGGAATTTCCAACTTAAACAACTAATCGATTGATATATATATATATATATATATATATATATATATATATATATATATATATATATATATATATATATATATATATATATATATATATATATATATACAGTGAAACCTGTCAAGTTGGGCACCTGCATTATCAAGAACGGAATTTTTCTTATATACAATGAAACCTGTCAACCGCCCCCTCTATAAGTTGACTCGAATAAATGTTTTTTCACGCCATGCTCTACGGTATCATGATAAAATTACCAAATTTTACGGAATTTACCAAATTTTCTTGAATATAAAACCATATTTCATTGATAAATCAAAACGTTTCGTTAAAAGTAACTGAGATTTTTGGTGTTTGCATAGAGCCAGAAATATTTTAAATTTTATCATATTCTGATAGTTTTGACCATATTTTTTTTCTGTAACAAATATCGAGTTCAAAATATGAATTAAGTCCTTCTCCTCCTCCTCCTCCTCAATGGCACGACAGCCCCGGGTGGGCCCTGGCCTTCTCAATTAACTTCCTCCATGCATGAATTAAGTAATAAAATTAAATGTTTTTAAGGCAACTTTGATAATAATTAGTGCATAAAAAAGAAAAATTAAAATACAGACAGAATATTCCATAACAACCATACTTTTTAAATATAGTTTTAGAACCCTGGACAAAAATGAAATAAAAAAATACTTACTAGAGGTGTTAAATTGATACATTGACCAGGAAAGCAAAATCGTTAAAGAAGTCTGTCAAATTTACTTGCAAAGAAATTGATATAAGAGATAGTAAAACCAGTTTGATTTTCTGATGAAACTTGGAGGTGTTTTGTTTTTTCACCAGTTTCATCCAGTAACCAAAGCATTTTGGTGTTTCTATAGCTTCTTCATTAGTGATTTGTTAGATTTCTAAATAGGATTTGTTTTACTTCGTTTAAATATAATTTCCAACACCTTATGTGTGCTTTTTTTCCACGTCATTTATAATGAGGATTCTAAAAGTGTGAATTTTGTACAAGTGGGAATTTTGTAGTTTATGTTATTCTATACACCAAAGCTTGAAGATAATATTGTTTTACATGCTTGGAGTTTGTAAAAAACCTGAACGAGCTTCATTTAATTTTTTTCAAAATACCCTAAAATACCCTAATTGCTGACTCAAATTTGAATGAAAACTGCTAAAATGCCGGCTGGGGGATAAAGTTGCGCCAAAAGGGAGAAAAAAAGATAATCGATTGTATTTAATGATATAGAAATGTTATTAAAGGTCATTACTGATAATATATTTGTATCATTTTTCCATTTATTGAAAAAAAAAGGTTCGCTAAATACAGTAAATTGTAAAACCAAAAACACGGAAGAAAACGAAATCCTTTTGGCAATTTTTCCACTGTGGAAAATCTCTGGGATGCTCGCGCATATAAACTGTGATTTTGCAATTTTTATTATTAATCTGTAAATAAATTATATTAAATTAATCGGCTTTTAAAAAATACTAAAAACTTCAAAAGGAAAAAAAAATTTAAAACATTTAGTATTATTTAAAATATATCAATATTTTGCAGAAAAAAACGTTATTTTTTACTTTTCTTTAAAATTGGTAGTATGATATATAAATATACAATGTAAACTATTTTACAAATATAAAACATCACAAAATTAAAGAAATTAATGTTTTTTTAAACTGTTTAAAATAAATAAATATTTTCTTCGAAACTCATATTTTGCTCTTTTATTTAAGACAGGTTTTGTCATAAATTTTGTTATAATACATTATTCTTATATGTGATAAATTTTCTGTTATTGAATTTGAAGAGTGTGAATAGATAAATAAAATAATATTTTTATCCTTATAATGTAGCTATTATATTTTATTCTTTCAATGTACATTCATTGATTTATTTTTAGTACACCATTTGCTCTTTTGCTGTTATAAATAGACAAACGGGATATAGGATGGAAATATATTGCTTTTTTTTTCTGCAAATATTTACCAGAATTTTACCGATAACAAAAGTTTTATCAAAGTCAAATCACCAGGAAATGCTGGGCTTTTCTGAAGCAGGATAAACTATTCGTTTTATCCTGTTTGTGTCTTGTCTAAGAGACGTCAATATTTGCAGTGACCTAAAAATAGTCTGATTTCAACTCAGACTTCTAAAATGGCTTATTCTTAGTATTTTTCTCATAAATAGAGTTTCTTGTAATTTTCATGTTGAAATAACTTATGCTTCAGAAACTAAATTAGTGATGATGCGGTAATAGTTTTCCTTGTATAAAAATACTGCATTCTTAAAGAAATTGTTTTTTGTTGATAGATCTACCATAAATAGAGTTTCTTCTAATTTTCATGTTGAAATAGCCCATGCTTTGGAAACTAAATTAGCAATGATATGGTAATAGTTTTCCTTGTATAAAAATACAGCATACGTAGAGAAAGAAAAATCTTTTTTGTTGATAAAACTACCGTACTGTATGATGATGACAATTGTAGCAAAAAAAAAAAAAAAAAAAAAAACATAATTCAGGTTAATTAAACCAAAATATACGATATTTAAACCATTAATTTGATAAAGGTTTCCGTTCATATGGTGACGATTTACCGGAAATTAAGGGTTTCAAAATTAAAGTTCTTATTACCACATATTTAGAAAAATGTACAAAACTGAGAAAAATGTACAAAACTGGTTTTCGTGTCATGCTTTAAGGTATCATTTTAAAATAATCAAATTTTACCAAATTTTGTATATTTTATAATATATTATAAAACCTTATTGTATTGTTAATTTTGCAAAAATCATTAAGAAGCGATTCGCTAAAAATTACCGTGATTTTTAGTGTTCTCATAAAGACCGAAATTTGGTAAATTTTACCATATTCTGGTAGTTTTGCAAATATTTTTTCATTTGCGTCAGAGTATGATTTAAGTAACATGGAATTTCAATAATATTTTGTAA
This sequence comes from Parasteatoda lunata, assembly GCA_949128135.1. NCBI lineage: Eukaryota > Metazoa > Arthropoda > Arachnida > Araneae > Theridiidae > Parasteatoda > Parasteatoda lunata. The sequence continues at coordinate 83,395,853 of OX421970.1, read as the reverse complement.
TAATAATAGTTTAATAATATTTCGTAATTCAATAGTATTCCGTAATAATATTCCGTATTTCAATAATATTCCATAATATTCCTTTTTAATCGTATCCAATCTATCTAGGTAAGGAAATCACAATGAAATCTAAATTTGAGATTTTTAAAGCTCCAAATTTTAAAATATAAACTTTATTAGAATTTTTCTTTCATATATCATTTATTTATAATGCTAAAAGGTTAACTTATGATTGTTAATTTTGTTTATTTTCCTCTCAGAGGAGGTTAATAAACATTGCTCTAGGGAAGTATTATTTGCTTGTTATATCTTTATTAAATATATCACAGTGTGGATAGTAATTCAAATATTAAATATAATTATTTTTTATGCATGTATGTACTCCATAATTCTCTGATACTTTTTATTTATTTTGCCTAGAATTTCTAAATAAAAGCAACCAAATTTTGCTACATTATCAGTGGAGTTGTTTATAGTCGGGTCCACTAAACTAGACAAATAAAATATATACAACAGTAATTTTTTTCCAAATATAAATACATAATTTTTTTAACGATTTTAAAGCATCAAACATTTAGTGTTTAGAAAATAATAATACAAAACTAAAAGTATTTTTTCAAAGCAATAATTTTGTTCGAAATGGAATTTATGAAGCTTTTAAAATGGCCTCATAAAGTCGTAAGAATATAAGAACTTAAAACCCCATCTTTGAAGTGAAGAACATTTTTGCCGAATTTTATTTCCTTATCCTATTTTCTAAATCGAATTTGCTTGAAAGGGCAGTAATTCTGGAAGTCAGCAAATCTTATCAAATACATGGTTTGAAATAAAATTGTACTTAAAGTGAAACTAAAGATTTTATTTACTATATTAGATTAAACTCTAATGCTTAAAACAATAGCTTTTGGAAGTAAACATGAGGTAAGAATCCATCAATTAATATAGTTTTTTACGATATACTATTATAGCTGGTGTTAGTTCACTGTGAAAAAGGGTAGGACCAAAACTGTCAGAATATGGAAAAAATTACTGTGTTTCTGGCTCTAAACATCAAAAAGTTTTGTAATTTTTACCTATGCTTTGATGAAATTATCACTAAAATATGGTTTTATAATATGTCATAAAATTTGGTAAATGTGGCAATTTTATCATGATACCTTAAAGCACAGTATAAAACTATTGATTTGGTTAAATTTACTTTTCAATTTTTATTTTTTACTAAATGTGTGATAATTACACTTATAATTTTGAAAACTAGAATTTCCGTAAAAAAGGTTTGTTTATTAAAAAAAAATTACAGTTTTGCGTCTGATTTCGTAGTTTAAAATATCGTCTGCGCTAATTACCCAGCATATGTGAGGTCAACCCTTTAAATTATTAATATTTTCTTTCATTATTCTGCACACTGTACAAAGAGTAGGATGGAATGAAAAGAATAAGCTACATTTATTAATTAGAGAGTTATAAACTATTAAATTTGTTGTAAAAATTCCCCCCATGCAGTATTTACAGTTCACACGCCTACTGCAAACAGTCCTCAAAGACAGTTCACAAAAACGAGTTGAAATTTGATGTGCTGAAAGGGGTTATTTTTATTATTGAACTTTCCTCGAAACTCTAATTTGTTTGAAAGTAATTAGAATCACTAGTAGAAAAAAAACGTTCTAAATTGTTTTTTGTGTGGATATTTTCCAATTTTTTTTTGTTGTAAATTAGGACTCAAGTTGGCTCAAGTGAGCAAATCTGGAAGGGCTTTCAATAAAAAATAACCATACGTCATGAAATGGGCCACCCACAAAAATCTTTATAAGCTTCCCATATAAATAATCTCATGATCTACTCAAGTGAGATACCCATAAAAATCTATATGGACTTCCGATATAATAATATTATAGACTCAAATGAACATCCCATATTAATCTATATGGACTTCCGATATAATAATATTATAGACTCAAATGAACATCCCATATTAATCTATACGAGCCTACAATAAGAAATATCCATATGTGCAACTCATAAAGATCTATATCGGATTCCCATGTGAATTATTTCAAGATGGGGTTATAAATAGGCTACCCTAATTTCCGATATGAAAATATCCATATTAGTTGAAATTGGTTCCCCATTAAAATCAAGGTGCCTAATGCATCCCAGGTAGTTATGCAACCCAGGTATATGGGCTGTCCATTTAGATTTATGCGTATTTTCGATGTTTTAGAAAGAAGCATAAATTGCTTTTTAATCAAGGTTTAAATTTATTTTGTACCAATATGCTTTGTATGCGTTTATTTAGTAAAAAAAAAAAACAATAAGAATTTAAAGTTGAGCACAGGGTTCCATCATATTGAAAACACGGTTTAGTTGTGGGCCAGTGATGGGGATATGTGACCCATTAGAACCCCTCAATCACATATGGGTACCTTATGAGTCCACACGAGCCCCATTTCTCTGTGCTGCTTGGGTGTTAAAATTTATTTATGTCACACGGGATCTTCATTTATGTGTTCGTGATCGACTTGATGCAAAAGTGAAAAAAAATTAATAGATAAATTAAAAATAAAAACTAATACTAGTCATTAGATGTTCTTACCAAGAATATTGAAACTTTTAAATGTAAAAGACACAAGATACAGCCGAGTGCAATTGGAAATGCTTTATAATATAAGATTATCGCTTGTTAATAATTGAAATGACCATTATGTTTCACGGTGTCACACTTATTGCATTCCTATATTTTAAATATTTTTTTGTAGTACAGTTGATAATTTATTAAATCCCGGTAATCGTCTATTTTGTTTCTGTTAACATAGTAGCAAAATGTAATTACATAAAATTGTAATAATAAAAAAAATGTTGAAACGAAATGATATTTGTTTTTTCTTTTTTAAAAATATCGTCTTTTAAGGAAAAAAAGTGACGAATGAATAGCAACCATAGGATTTGTGAGCAGAGCAAGCAGAGGCTGAACTTCCCTGTTAGTGAAAGAATATCTCATACTTTATATATGATTTTTGTAGCGGAAATTATGGAACACTCGTCATTAACAGTCAATCACTTACAGTCAATAACAGTCATTTAACAGTCAATCAATAACATTTCGTACCAAGGTGAAGATAATTATTGTTACTAGGGTAAAATGCATTCACTTGTTCAAAAATTTGCGTATAATTCTTAATTACGATTAACTACAAAATAAACTTTGTAAATTAACTGCAGTCGTTGCAAATACTATTTTTCTAAATAATTTTAAAATTTAAGAATTTAATTTCAAAAGAACTATATTTATTCAAATATACTTATTTTTGAAAAGAAAACTGAAATTTGTTATGAATTTTTATCAGTTTGAACGTTTTAATGGAAAGAACTATTTGTTTTGTTAAAATTATTTTTGAAAAAAAAAGAATTTTCTATATATTCTATATATTTTTCAAAATTTCACGTTACTCTAACTTTATATTTCATCCATCAATTGGCTGTGCTTTCCTGTTGAAATGCGAGGAAGTTCTGACAAAATGCAGAATACGAAATGTTGAATGTAAAACATTTATTAAAGTAGAAAAGCTTTCAACATTCTTTTGAACTCTGCAGCAATACTACCGTATACGACGGAAAATTTATGGTATTAAGGGCCTTACAAAATATGTCATGACACATTGAATGTTCAAAAAGAATTGTATGCTATGCTAGATCTAAGAATATATTTAAATTTTTTTAAATAGTTTTAAAAATAGTTAAAAATGTATTTATTTTCAATTGTTCCGAATATACATATTAAATATTTTTCAAAAAGAAAGAAGAAATTGTTATATCTAAATGTTGTTATTTAATTTTTAACTTGATAAGTATGTTTCAGCGGTTTTTCCCATTGTTTAGTAGAACTTATTAAATTTTTCTCATCTAGTGATGTTTCTGAACAACTCACTTTTGATGGAATTCCTTAATGATCACGTTGTTTTTTAGTTGACGGCCTAACGTTTCAGCTCTAACGTTTTGATAAGAAATTCTTTTTGATAAATTAGCTTTTATAAATTAGATAGTGACAAAAGCAGTTACTTGATAGAGTTTATTATCTTTTTCCTATATAGCGGTATTTTTAAACAACTCAACTTTGATGAATTATTGCAAAATCTCTTATTTTATAGTAAATTATTAATTTTTAGGTAAAATGTTAATATGCTTGCTGAAAAAAAGGCTACTCAGGGAATAGAGCGTTCTTTATCTATTGAGATAACTCAGTTTCGAATCACAGCGGGGGCTAATTGATACGAATTCTGCTCCCGGCCAGTAATGATCACGAGGCTGATGTAAAATATCAGAGGTAGAATGATCAGGTGTTACAATATCCTTGTCGTCGGTCTAACCGAGGGAGGTATTCGTAGCTTTCCTCTCCACGTAGCGTAAGTGCGAGTTAGTTCCATCAAAAAACCTCCTCGAAGGTCAGTTTACCCTAATGCTTGATTTAGCAGTTTCTTTGTCTCCTGAACTGTGTTCAAAATTACAAAGTCACGGAGTGGAACATTGATAGTCTTAAAGTTAGAATTGTGTCAGCTGATCAACCTTGGTTTTGAAATAAAATCAAATATTTAATAGTCTTAATTACTGTAATTTAGTTAATTTAAGTGAAATTATAAAATTAATTTTAATAATAGTGGTTGCAATTCGTTATTTAATTGCAGATAAAAAATTTAATACGTAATACTTTAATGAAAAAGTAATGTATTTTTTCTGAATAAGACAAACAACAAGTCTAAGACTTTGAAAATATTTTTAAAAAAAAGTAAAAAAAAAATTGCGTAATGGCTTTTATTTTTGCATTGTTTTTATTGTAAGTTTTTGTGTCAATTTGTGTAAAATTTACCACAGTAATTACATAATTTGCTAAAATAGATCATAATATTCATTTAAAACATTTGAAATTAAATACAAATTTTAATTAATAAGTTTGCAATTCTATAATCTTTATTTATTAAGAGTGTCATTCCTTAGCATTTTTTTGGAATTATTTTGTTAGATAGTTAGCATAAATATTTTAAACCCTAATCAGTGAAGTACTTAAATAATAGAATTTAAAACCTTTAAGAGAGCAGATATTTCAAGCAGTTGTTTTAACTGAAAATATTTTACTTTCTAGTAAATTCTCATTCATTTAAAATTAAAAATATGCGTTTTAAATTCTTTTATAGTAGACAGGAAAAATAATTTATATTTAGAAATAAAAGAAAATTTCATGTTTCACATTTCATGTTCAAACTATGTAAAAATTCAACATTTTTTTCAATAAGATTAAGGAAATAAAAATATCCAATACATAATATATATATATATATATATATATATTGTGTGTGTACCATATATATTATTCAGCAATCTTTCTAGTTTTTGAGATAAATAGTTTTTAAATAAAAAAATGGGAAATGCCATTAAAATTTTCAGAATCATTCAGAAAAATTAACACGAAAAAAGAAGTAAAACTAACATAAGTGTAAAATTTTAAAACCATTTAAAAAAATGCATAAATCTAGTTGAAAAAAATTCATTAATTCAGTTCATTTAAATAATATTGTGTTCGTAATTCCTTTAATAAAAATACTAAAACTCAGTTACTTTTTTTAAATAGATTTATAACTAGTGTTAAAAATATAAAATTTAAGTAAAGATGTAATTACAACTCTTAATACACTACAAGTTCTTAAAAATATTCAAACGTCAGAGAATATATTCAGAAGATAGTTTACGATTCAAAACGGAAATGTTTTAGCCTTTTAGCTTTTATCACCAGAAAAATTTCCTGTCAGCACTTCAACAGAAAAATAGAATCAAAATCATAATAAAATGTTGGTAAAATTCTAGACGTGTCTGTTTAAGGGAAGTTCAGATGACAGTTTTACATTATGATTGGCTGGAGGGAAGATGCTATGAGTTGAGACTGAGAGTTTCAGAATAGGAAAAATTCTTTTTTGACATTTCAAATATTACAGTTTTGTCATTTTGATCTTTATAAACAAAAACATAAGTTCGAGTAAATAAGGTTATGAGTTTATTAAAAAGGATGTAAAGAATACGATCTAAAATCAATTTATTTCTTAAGAAATGTTTTTTTTTTAAAAACGAAATATGAGTTTATAAGAGTCTGAAAAAGCTCTAAGTCTTTCAAAATATTGGATGTCATTTTCAATAATCTTTCTTTCAGGCATTATAAAATCAGTTTACTTAAATATACTAACAAAAGCTAAAAACTATAATAAGATTAACTATTCCTTTAATTCTACTTTATATAATAAAAGAAAAGTTTTATTAGCATTTAGTTGTTCTATGTTCTCAAATTCAACATTTAGTATTTTCTACAAATCAAGCTGGAAATTTGTTATTGAACTACTTTTAATCATTAAATTGATGTACATTTTTAATCACGTAAGGTCAGAAATTTTGTTTACTTAAAATATTTTATTAAAGTTACTTTAAGAACGAAGAAATAAGCAGTCATAAGCGAGTTTTCAGAATTATTTTCCAATGATTGCTTGTATTTTCAGTCATGAGTAAATAGATTTTACGAGTTGCTTCATTAAGAAAATAATCAAATCACTAAGATTTACGGAAAATACTTTCAATTGGGGTTTAATTTGTTTTCACTTTAGGCAAGTTCATTAGACAATACGTCTTTTAATGAAGCTCTTTTTTCTTTTACTATTTACTTTCGTAAATAGTTCTATTTGTTCCAGCATAATGCTTTATACGATAATGCAGAGCATGAAAAACATGTTGTTTCTGAGAACGTTTTAAATAAAAATACACTAAAATATTTTGTAAATGAAAGTTTTGGATTCTACAGTTAGCAAAAAAATTGATACGCTGAATAACTTTTGAACTAATGATTGAACATTCATGTACTAAGATTAAATTTTAATGTTTAGACCTCACTTTTAACACGCTAATTAATTAGTGTAGAATATATATTTTAAATACCAAATTCAGACACAAAAAATTTCTCTGGACTTTTTTTCCCGACAGATTTTGATTAATAATTCCGAAAATATGGAAACTAGGTATACTATGAGAAAACTTATCCAAATAATTTGATCAAGAGAGAGGGCGAAAGTTTGGATAATCTTAATATTAATTTTGCTTTTTTTCATATTTCACCTTATTTTGAGAATTTTTCTAAGCAAATCGAAAAATGTTTGCACACAAGAACAAAGTTCGCTTTACCAAAGATAATTTTAATATTTATTCATTCTTTTATTTTAATTATCAATAGCGGAAAAAGTTTTGAATTGTTAAGTACACAAATTTATACATCGTTTTGAAAAATGCAATTGCATGGCAAAATACCATGTTTGAACATAACCGGACGAATAGTCCATGAAAAATAAATTTTTTTAACAGATGACTTTCTCTGCAAATTATTTTCGAGATTGCGGCTACCCCTATATTTTGGAGTCAGAAATTCAAATCCATCATAAAAAGGAATTTTCATTTAGTGAAACTGCGTTTTGTGTCTGATTTCGGAACCTGATTTAGTAATCGTCTATATTAATTAATTTGCATATATGAGGAAAACCTTTTAAGCCATTGAGATTGAGTACGAGAGAATTCAGTCATTAGATCAAAAATTATTTTGTCTAATGATTTGATGCTTGGTGTTTTTCTTTAGTGCACTGTACATGCATGTTTAGAAGTAAATTTGACAATTACATAAACCTTTTCAAAATTTACTTATTTAAGAAATATTATCACTAGAATTTGAGTGAGATTTCAACTTCAAGGGTAATTGGAGGAACTTGGGATACACTAATGGTTCATTAGCGACAGTCTAAGATTTTTATTTTAAAAATTTCAGGGGCACTAATTACTGTGCTACATTTTTATCATTTATTTAGGGAGGCTGTTGATGTAACTAACTACCCGGTCCCTAGGCCTTGCACTCCAATGATGCATAGATTCATATGGCTCTGGAACCACCGGTGACAATCAAAGCACTTTACCAATGATTTGGAAAAATAACCAACAAAATAATTTTTATAATATGATAAAATTTGGTAATTTGAGAAAAATCGATAATTTTAACTTGATACTTAAGAACCTGGCATTAAATACCATCTCATAGGTTAAATTTAATTTTCAGATTTGTATTTTTCGCTAAATGTGTTGTAATAAGATCTGTAATTTTGAAAACCAGAATTTAGGTTTACCGTTACGATATCAAAGGAAAATAATTACGATACGATACGATATAAATGGTCTTACGATATGATTAGTATGGGTTAAACACCGTATATTTTGATTTATTAACTAAAAATATGATTTTTCTTTTTTTAAAAACCGAAATTTTATTACCCTATAGTACGGTAATTTTAGCAGAATTTTGTTCTTCGTGTGATCTTTCAAATTTTTGTTTAAGCAATCGTACAAATATTGGTTCACTTAATCAACCATGTAATTACCAATATTTCTTATTAATACCTATATGCATATTGATTGAAATATTGGCGTATTAGCTTTGAACATGAAAATTTTTTTAAAAACTGGTATCATTGTTAAGAGAAATAATTTTAATTAAACTTCTTTCTCTAAGCATGTGGTGTAAACAACTTCTGTATAAACTCAAATTATACTTTCATTTTTAAACTCTTGATTTATGATCTTTCTAAGTACGCAAAAATTTTAACAGAAAAATTTTCTCTGAATACTAATTCTGAAAATATGTTCTATCGTTAAAATTGAAAAAGCAGTTATCGCATAATTTTGTTCTTTTTCTGCGCCATAACATAACTCAAAATTGTTAAAATTACTATATGCCGAAATTTCTCAATAAATACTATTCTATTATGACGCATACATATTAATACATAACATCATTTTACGCTTTCACCGCACTATTTGTAAAGTTGCTTAAATTTTAATGAAACATTATTTAGAACATCAATTAAAGAAATTAACAAGCGTTAATTAATGGAAAGCCTATTATGAAAATCACATTCAATTAAAAAAATTTAAAAAAACGAAGCCATTATTTACTTTTTTTTATTTTTGTTTTTCCTTACATAGGAAATGAATTGAGACAGGAAAAATTCCATTATTCTTTTAACTTTTAACTTGTACTTTTAAAAGGCACGTTTTATAATTTTTTAATTATCAAAAGGCAGTAAAGTATCTTAAGAAAGGCATTTTAAGATTCGGATTGAAGTTAAAAAAACTTTTTAAAAATTAAATTTCTTTTCAGATGTTATTTCAAAGCTACAAACGTATATTTTACATAATTAATATATCGCTTTTGTCACATGGAAAGAAAATTATTATATTTATTAACCTTTTTTTCGATTATACGGAAACATAAAAAGGCAAATATCTTTCGAAAATAAACAGCTTGTCTCAAAACAGTACATTGACCTTTAAGCTGATTTGTGAAAAGAGATTTCTTTAAAGCCAATTTTCTTATAACAGTTGTTAGAAAAGGAAACTTCGGAGGTTGGATTTTATTCAGGATTGTGCATTAAATCTTTTTTGCTTCGACAATCTTTTTTTTCCTTTTAAGAAACACCCATTTCTATACTGTTTCTGCTGGGTATTTACAATTTGATACCATGCTTTATATCTTTATGAATAAAACAAATACTATGATTACGCCTTTAGCACGTGTCAGTTTGTTGTTTATCAGCAAGTTTTATTTCGTGAAAACTGAGAGAAATCAAAATGAGCCAGAGTGGTTTTCTGTGTAATGTAATAAGAAGGAATCACTGCTTGCATTTCTCAAATTTCCCTTGGAGGATGAAGTGTTTACATCCTTCTGATTTGCTTTTCAAATAATATAGTTTGAATAGCATATTATATGATTATAAAATGTAAATTAGAGAAATATTGATAGCGAATATTATTCTTTATTGTACGGATTTTTGCATATACGTACTTGTTTGTTGTTTAAGTATATTAAGTTTAAGAAAATTGTTTGTATAGTCTAATAAATTTAACCTTTAGGGAAATTGGATTGTTTGTTTTAATAATGTCATGAATGATCAGTAAGTGTTGAGTAATGTTGTTTAATCTCACTAAATATAACATAAGAGTACTACCTCCGTATTACACACTTCAACACTGTAAAAATTATGGTGAATATATCTCTGAATATGTTTAACTGCTCAAAAAATTGGGTGAAGGAAAACTTTATTCGGGATTAATACTAAATATAGCTCTTTTATACAATTTAAAGGATGTAACTTAAATCTAAAACAGTTAAAATTTATAATTCTGCCGATTTCGCACAATCTTTGCATTGTGCCTTATAAAATTATGTTCTTTAAAATGATGTAAAAATTTTTATCGGTTAATGATTCTATTGTTGTTTGAATCGAAGGAAACAATTACAATTTTACATTTATCCAGATATCTTGTTGATGGGAAGAAAATCGACAAAACTTGACTTAGCGTTCATCTCGTGAGCTTATCTTTAATTTTCATTTGTTGGGCCATTTTGATGAAGCATACTACTTGTATTTGAGTGTTATTTAAATTTTCTTTTTTTTAATCCAATTATTTTATTAAAGTTGACAATGAGAAGGAATAAAATTCCACTTTTTTTCAGGGGTTATGTTTAAATTTTAAACATATAAATTAGTAATATTTTAAATGTTTTTTTAATTAATAAATTGTAGAAATGGGCTAATATATAATAGAGTTTCGTTAGTTCTCAGACGATTTCTCTACTAATTATATCTACATTTTTAATTATTTTTAAAAACAATCTTTATATTTATCAGTATAAAAAGTATCAACTTAATTGTTTTACATCTACTTTTGAAATTATGACAAATTAAAATAATTTCAAAAAGAATGTTGAATGAGAAAGAGTTTTAAGTTACTTTAACTATAAATAAAAAAATAAAGGAATACAAAAAAAAATATGGTATCTTTTTCACTAGAAAAAATGAACTATTATCTGATATTACATTTAGGAAGATTGGAATACGTTCTAAATCTAAATATAAAAATTTGACAAGCAGACGTTAAGTAACATTAAGTTACAGAAGTTGTAGCATTTAAACCTTAAAATTTTTTTCTGAAGAAGTCTTAAATATTTTTAAGTACTTTTTGTTGAATTAATTTTAGCAATCGCATTTCTTTTGCAATTTTTTCTGAACTTTTCTTGTTATTATAATTTTTAAATAAATTTAAAGTGTTTTACGAGTTTTTTCATTTTTATGGAACAGTTATATAAATTTTTTTAATATTTTGCACAAAAAATATAAAGAGATAAAGCAAATAAATATCTCTAAATGTAATTTCGCAGCCAAATATATAATATTGTGGGCAAATCACTTTTTTAGAAAAAGGTAATTTAGTTTTAAAAATATTAAGAAATGCGCATAAAAACTAAGTGTTTAAAAGTTTAGCATAATTTTACTATTTGCTTTCTTTTACCATAATTATCATAGTTTAAGTTATCCCATTAAATATTTTTATTTCTTTACTTTAAAATATAATTTCATTGAATCTAACTAACAAACTGCGCTTTCAACGTCAGCAAAATAGTTAACTTAATAAAAAGATTGAAAAGGTAAGTTTTCTGAGAGCAAAAGTTAAATGCATACTTATTCCTTTTATACATTTTTAAAAATTTGATTTATTTAATGTAAAAATGTTTTAATGGTTTTGAGGAGCATTACATTTTTACATAAGATTTTAATGCATTTTTTATTAAATTAACAATTTTAATACATTCAAACATTTCTAGAACAGAATACTTTTATTATTTCTATCACTGTCTATCATACATTACTGTTTAAAAAAGGATCAAAGATAATAATGAAATGCTTTATTAAAATACAATATTTTTTTTAAAAATACAATCAAGGGAAAAAATAATCTGATAATATATATTCGTAACAGAAAAAATGAAATCAAAAGAATTTATCCCCGTTAGAAATTTTGGAGCATATTGAACCATTACATGGTTTAAATTTGCCACAACCTTAAAACAGTACTATTTGAACCATATTATTGTGCACACGAATTCAGATTGAACTTGATTAAATGATATTGTTATAGTGAAATGAAAATATGGTTAAATTTAACAATTAATTTAAGTTACAGCTATTTTGCACGATATTATGGCTTTAGGTAGGGGTATTATTCAGCCTTTTATATATATTTGGAACGCTTATCGTTTTTTTTTTTTTTTTTTTTTGAAGGAACCGCTTGATCAAAGAGCAGATAGAATATGATATCAAAACTTTATCCTAGACTGTTAAAAATTCCGGTTCAAATTACGTTTAGAAGAACCGACACTTTTTATCGTAAAATCAAATTTTACTAGAACATGTTAGGGAAAAAATCTGATATACCAAAACTTTTACAGTAAAATCACTGAATATCTCTAACTAAATTAATATTATTGAAAATTTTACGGTATAATATTTTGTGATAAAAATGGAGTTAAATGTGAATGGAATTTGCGGATGATACACCCAAAGCACATGTTCTTTATACTGCAATTTGATACGATTTATTCTTGTAGTGAACTCAAATTCAAATTAAAATATTATTCGCATCTTTACGTAATCACAATACAAATATCGTAATAAGATCATGAATGGTAAGATAGTTAATTTTTTTTCTTCAATTTTCTAAAATATAATCTATGAATGATATTTAAATTTATTATTTTTTAAGTTATTGCAAATTAATAAAAGAAATATTTTTACAAATTTGTGAAACATAGATGTGATTGCTTTTTTATTGCACAGGATTTTTATGCCACAAACAATTATTGGAATCTGCAACCTGCACGGAGAAAAAAAATTGACATAATTAACGCAATGTATGATAATGACATTTTTGGTAAAAAGGAAAGCAAAATCGCAGTTAAAAACCGAAATATGTGGCATTTAAACCATTCATTTGGTAATTTGCACGTTTATAAGGTCCGTTTAGCCGGAAAATCTGGTTTACAAAATCATAGTTCTTATTACCACATCTTTAATATAAAATACTGAATGAAAAGTAAATTTAATCGAATAAGTAATTTTTATGCCCTGCTCTAAAATATGATAAAACTACCTAATATAACTATATTTGTCAATTTTTATCGCATACTATAAAACCATATTTTTTTGAAACTTTTAACAAAATTATTACCTCTGAACTTTGGTAAAAAATACCAAGATTTTGGTGTTTCCATAGAGACAGAAACACGATACATTTTACCATATTTGGCAGGTTTAATCAGACATTTTTTCTTAGTGCACAATACAAACATCTTAATACTATAAAAGGATGAATAAGATAATAAAAGGTAAAAGGTAGCTAATGGGATTTTTCACTTTTCTAATATATATTCTATGAATAATAAACAAAAGAAGCAATGCTTTAAATTATTTCAGATTAATAAAAAAAAAGCTTTGTAAGGACCTGACTGTTTTATTTCAAAATATTTTTATGCCTGGAATAATTGTTGAAATCTGCACCCTAATGCCATCTTTAGCATGAAACCTGTTTCTGTAAGTTTTTTTTTGTTGTTACATTATACAAAGAGAAATATTTTTCGCCTCCATACCTTGAAACAAATGACGTTGGAGATCTTTTGGTAAAAACAGCTATTTTTTTCTAATGGCAATCCAGAATCAATTAGTTGCTCTCGTTTTTTTTATTGTGCTCTCGAAGGTATAGCAGGCTTGATAAGATAATAGATGTCATAGATATCAAGAAAATATATATGATCCATGATAAAAAGTTTTGATTAATGTATGATTCGATTAATAATGATTTCGATTAATGCTTAGATTTTTCTTTTACATTTGATAGAAAATTTAAAAAAAAATCAAATTTTATTGCCTAATCTGAGTGTTAAAAATTAGTGTTATAAAATTTCAAGTCGATTTCATGAAAATTTTCAGTATAAAATTGTGCAGCCTCGATATTATACTCTTCAGAGAATTTTAGAGGCCATTTTCGATGCGAAAAAGTTCCTTACTCGATTCTGTTTAATTTATGAGAATTATTTAGATGTTTGGATTTCAACACATAATTATTAACTTAGTATTAATTATTAATTTAATATAAATTATAATTAACTTTATTATTAACTGTTATCTGATCATATGTTTTTAATGTTGATGAAAATTTCTTAGCTCTTATACATCTGATATATCTGATAAATCGTTTTTTATGCTCATTAATAATTTTGTTTGTGAAATCAAACGTTGAACATCATTTGTAAACATATAAGGTTTTAGAAAAAAACATTCTTAGTTAGGCATAAACAAAACTATGTGCAATGATGTAAAACGATTAAAATCTAAACTATGTAAAATGATTGAAATATATTTTCAAAGTAAATTAAAGACCAATTATAATAATGAAAAATTGATTCCTTTAAAGTTTGCAAGAGGGCCATTTTAATGGGATTTTTTTATAATCAAACAAATGAATAAGATAACGATATAAGATTTTTTTTTCTTCTGAAAAACGATTTTTTTCCATTGAAATTAATGAGTATAGATAATTTTTCATATCCAATATATTGTCTGAGCAAATCTCAATTTTAAATCACATTCTCCTGGAGGTAACTACCTTAGAATTTCACGTATTTTCTTCACAGAATTTTATTTTAAAATTAGATGATACTACCAATGAATGCATGAAAACTTAATGTTGAAAATTCTGAATTTCATTTAAAAATCCTTATTATTAATTGTTTTGCTTTACGTTTAAATATAACTTCTTACTAATTTATTAATCAATTAGAAACTCAAAAATTTTGTATGGGTTTAAAAGCTTATGTAATTTCTAATTAGTAAACATGTGTCTCCTTTTAGTTTTTTTAAATATTTAATTATTTTATATGATTGAGAAATATTTCATTAATCTAAGTTTAGTTACCTTCATAAATGTGATAACTAAAAATTGCAAAGAGGGAATTAATTTTCGAAAAAAAGTAATGTCAATTCGTTTTATTAAGTTTGCAATAAATTCGTTTTTATGTCGTCTAAATAAATTTTTAACCGCAAAATACTCGAATTTTTTATAACCAGAGGGTATTTCAAGTTTGAAAATTTTATAAATGCTCTCATTAAAAAATATATATCATAATTTTTTTGTTAAATTCGAAAAAAAATTTAATAAATGTCTAATTAATTTTAATGGAATTAGTTTAAAAACTATATTTTATTATTTGCTGTAAATGATCGATAGTAAGTTTACCGTTTTTATTCTCTTAATTTTTACTATTTGTTTGTCATATTTTCAAAAGCAAAATGAATAAATACATTTTAAATGCATTTTCTTGTATTTTAATATATTTTTAATCATGATAAGTGAGATTTATTTTTTTTAATATTTTTTTAAATCTAATAATGTTTGCACTCTTTATTCTTTGAGTGTAAACTTTGCAATTAAAAATTTATTATACAGTTTATGAAACGAAGAAATTTGTATTGATTTCCTTTCATTTTCGAATTTAAAGTTTAATTTAGACTTTAAGTTAAGACGAATTTATTTCGGTTCTTATATCAAAGTCTTATTTTTACTTATAGTTCATATTTTATTACTGACACATACCATATTTTATCAGAGACTTCTAAAAATTTCTATTAGGTCTGTATTCTTTTTAGCCTTACATTCTCGGCTGAGCATTTAATTTTTGAATCAAAAATATTATGTAGATATTAATAGTTCTTGGTTTATTCATATTTCCTTGTGTACTTAGTTTTGATTATGCCTAACTTACAATGATTATTTCTGAAACCTTACATATTTACAAATGATGTTTTTGGAAAATATACAGTAATTTTTTTCGAATCTGTTATTTTGTTTCATTTCGTTATTTTTTCCTAAAAAATAACAAAATATTACATCAAGAAAAAAGTATGTACTGTTTTATAGTATATGTTAATTTTTAGTAAATGTTGTAAAATTTGGTAGTTTTATCATGATGACTTAGATCATGACATTAAAGCATTTTATTCGGTTAAACTTACTCTTCAGTTTCGTATTTTGTAAAACATATGTGATATAGAGAATTATGATTTTAAAAATTGAAGTTTACCGATACCATATGAACGGAAAAATTGCCAAATAAATGGTTTAAGTTAACGTATATTTTTTTTATTACCGGAATCATGTTTTTTTTTTTTTACTAAATTACATATAGTACGGTAATTTTATCAGAATTTTCCCTCCGTGCAAGTATATTTATTTGCTTCAATTTTTTTTAAAAATAATGTTACGGTAAAAACTTTTCCAAGCAAAAATTTCTATTAAACAAATAAAGATAAAGGCAAAGAAATTTGTTATATCAAAGGTTTTTCACACTTAAGAACAACTGCATCACATGAAGTTGCAAAATTACATAAAAGAAAATTTTTGAATAATTTAAAAGCCTGTTGTTCATATTGTGGATTATTCATGTGACGAGAAAACTTTTAGACACTCTTTATGAATAAGAAAAGAACTTGAAATTCATATAAATGAATCTTAGATGATGTTTTCTGATTCAGCGTATGTATAACGCATTATACAAAATGAGTATAATCTAAATTATAGTACTTGAGCAAAGACGCAAAGGAGCAATTTTATAAGATAATCACGTATTCTTCAAAAAATATGAATGCTCATGAATCACATATTCTTTGAATACCGCACTGATCTTTAGGATTGAACACTGTTTGATGTATAAATATTGACATTGATCATTAACTTAAATACAATATTTGAAAGGTTTAATTACGCTGTGTTAGTTTATTTCTTCTTAATTATTTACATTTATCTGTTATTTCAGATTTTCTTTAACAAATGAAGTGAAAAATCATGTCATCGACTTTATTTTTTTATTTTTACACATTATGCCCTTTTGAATATTTTTTTCTTTAAATATTAAACAATAAAAATTGATTATTTATAAAAATGGTAAACAGTTATATATCATCATTTGTATCAAAAACATATGTATTTTTATTGACTGCACTGCCGAAAATAAATCTCATGGAATTTACATTAGAGAAATAAAATTTCTGCGAAAATCTATGAAATGCAATAAAAGAAAAGGCATAATAATATTTTTTATTTATCCATTTTCTATACTAGATAAGCATAATGAAATGTGAATAGAAATGATGTGACGTCTCTGTAAAAGATGTATTTTTGAAAGCGTATTACTCATTAAAAGCCAAGAAAATATCTGCTTTCCAGCTTTCGTATGATATTTGAAGCAGTTTTTGTCTGTTATTTCGAAAATATTAGGAGAATAAAATAATTTGTTTTTTAAAAAGCACTCATCTTTTTGTTTATGCATTAAATAATTAGACGATATATCTGCAACATATTTTAGATAAATGCAAATACAAAATAGCTTTCTTGAACTAAATTAAATTAGAAATTAGATTAGAACAAAAATATCGGCAAATTATGGTTTTTATCAAATAGATAAATATAATAAAGTATTTTACATATAATGCAAAAAAGCATAAGTTATAGATAAAAAAATATTATAAATGAAATATCAATGTATAATTAAGCTAATTTTTCTGAATTTAGCTATATTAAAGTACTAAAATATGACATCTTATCATATAGTTAAAATATAATTAAAAGTAAAGTTATATAAATTTATATTAGAATTCAGTGGAGAGTAATTAACAATTAGACTAACGGAGAATAGTTAATTAACAATATCATACATTATAAAGTTCAAATTTAATTAAAATTATTCTTATATAAATTAATATGTAGCGGAAAATAATTAATAATTGCATATGAAAAGCATTGAGTTCGTAAACAAAGATCCAATTTTCTTAAAATCGTTTATTTAAAATACGTAATTGATGATTTAAAATTTAAAAGAATTTTTGAACAAGTAACAATTATTTGCTAATTAATTCAATGCAATTTAAAAACCAGTCACGATTTTAAACAAATCACTTTACAAATTAGATTTCTTATTGACGTTTATAAAGTGTAAAAATTGAAAACAATCTTTGTGAGATTTAAAATCTTATTATATTTATAAAGAGTTTCCAAAAAGTTCTCGTCCTGAAGATTTGTATATTTATTTCAAAAGAAAACAAGCAGTTGTTAGCTCTTTACGACATATATTGAAAAAATAATTATAGTTAGAGGAATATCATAATTAATAAAATGTTTAGATTGCAAATTTTTTGGGGACAAGGATTATTGTAAATGGTAATGTAAACATATCCGATTCTTACATTCCTATTTATGCTTGTGAAAACTTTAACATTCTCAGAAAGCAATTGGTGCGTCTCATCAAGACTATTAACTTATCAAAATGTATTGCACGTTGTAAAGAGCAAAAAGAAAATATGTGAAGGAACACTTGATTCGGGTTAACACATATTCCTACATTTTATAAAGGGTACAATTTAAATCTAAGCACTTCAAATTGAATTGACATGCAAACTTTCTCATCATACAAAAATTATTTTTATTTCCGAAAATACCGATATTGGCGGGCTCTGAATTTCAAAAAATCAAGAAAAGCCAAGTAGAATATCGCGAGTAGTTTGTTTACAATCTTAACTGAGTTGGTAAGAGTATTTTGTTACTTTCAACGCTGTTATTCATCAACAGAAACAAAAATTCGCAGTTAATTATGAATGTTTGTTTTTAGTTGTGAAATAAGAATAATTATATTTTAATTTTTAAATTGCTGAGAACTGTATTAACTGATTTTATAATGTATAATTTCTATCCACTGCCGTTCTGTTAAGCCTAGTTCAAGCTCGTCTTAAGATTCTCTCTTTGATTTACAAAATAATTTTATATCAAGAATTATTGTATTCATGTATTCTAAGCTAATGCTATTTATTTTATATGGTATTGTTAAAATTACTTTACTGACTGTTATGTATATCTTTTCTTACTGTAATTATGAATTTTATTGTTTTGAATAAATAACAAAAATGTTTGCGGCTACTTTGCATATGATAGTATAAAAGAAAATTCATGATGTACTGAAACACTAAGTTATGTATGGCGTGTAACACGAAGAGTTATGTATGGCATGTAAGGTAGTTGCCTCCGTATTTGTTGTTGAGATACACTAACATTTTTTTATTGCATAAGAAAATAGTATATGCAATTCATTTAATCTATTTTGAAGAAATTAGAAAGTTATATTTATTATCTTAAATAAGTTGTCAAGTTCTATTTGTTCCACGAAAGAAGTGATATACAAGTTATAAATGGTTGCTTTTTTTAAATTATTTTTCACCTCAGAAACGTAAAATTTTGTTATATTAAAAGTTGAAACTTAGCTACTGAATTTCATAACTAGAATAATTTTATTTAGTAATAAATTCTAAAAAATGTTTGCATAACTCGGTTTTTTACAAATATTTTTTAAGCCAAAATTTTTATTGCTGAATTAGAACTGCAACGTGAAATCTTTTGAAACTTGTATATGAATATACATTTTATTATTGCGCTTTTAAGCATTTTAAAAAGGATTTTTCCAACGGTTAATAGGTAGTATTTTTTTAACCCTAACTTACACAGTTAAAAATTTACAGCTCCATGATCAAAATGAAATAGACAAAATTTTTCACGTATACATTATTTCTTAAACTAAAAGGCTAAGTTAGAAAAAAACATCACTCTAATTTGCTAATGCAATTTTGGATACTTTACTTTTTTATATTATCAGAATACATACTCGATAAATTTATTCGTTTTCACCTGTCATTGATATTCCTGTACCCTTCTTCCTGTACAAAGAAACATGTACTTATACAATGTACATGTTTTTTTTAAAAGTTAGAATGAATAAATTAGAAAATCGTAGAGACGTAATATACCATGGCCCTCAATAAACATTAATTCCGGGTACTTTTTCTCTCTCGAATTTACTGTTAAAATTGAATAGTAATATTTACCTTAAAAGTTTCATGATTTTTTATTTCTCCTTACATACCATTCACGTACTACAAGTTATAAAACTGGGAAAATGCTTCAAAGTTTTTCACGATTGCTCATATTAAGAAACCTTGACTTAAACACTGCTATTTTTTGAGAAATAAGTAATTAAAAGACAGAGTTTTTAAATACTATTTTCGATTGATCTAGATAGCCTGAAAATTGCTCATTGTTTGAATGATTCGAAGAGTATATCTAAAGTATCATGAAAGGTAAATTTCAAGGTAACAAAATGGACAAATGAATTTAGTTTTATTGCCAAAAATAATGTTTTCATTTTAATAAATGCATTATTTAAATAATACTATTTTCATAAATGTATCATATCTTTTATTAATATCAAATACTTGCATAAATATACTTATTTAGGGTTTTGCAGGTTTTAGGATTCCATGTATCACCAATCCGGTCATTCTGAATAAACTTATTATTATTTAATGAATAGTACTCTTAACTATTAAATCAGTTTTAATTTCTATTTTAATTTAGGAAATATTTCCTAAAGCAGTGCATTTTTTTACTTTGAAAGAACTAAACATTTTTTTCTACATTTGAAGTTATGCAAAATATTGAAATAGTAAGATTTGATTTTTATGATACATCTGTAAAAAATAACTTTATCTGCTGAATAACTGTGTGATCATTATGTATGATAATTAATCTTAATTATGTATCATAATCATAATGTATCATATCATAATTATGTATCATATCATAATTATGTATCATATCATAATTATGTATCATATTATAATTATGTATCATATCATATTTATGTATAATATCATAATTAGGTATCATATCATAATTATTTATCATATCATAATTACGTATCATAACCATGTTATACATGTATCATATCTTTTAATAATTTCAAATACTTGCATAAATATACTTGTTTGGGATTTTGTAGTTTTAATGATTTCATAAATAATCAACCCAGTGATCCTGAATAAACTTATCATTATTTAATGAATGGTTCTCTTAGCTATTAAATCCTTTCTAACTTCTATTTTTAATCAGGAAATATTTCCTAAAGTAGTAAATTTTTTTACTTTAAAAAAACTAAACAGTTTTTCGACGTTTAAAGTTTTGAGAAATACCGAAATAGTCGGATTCGATTTTTATGACACATCTGTGAAATATAACTTTATCTGCTGAATAACTGTGTGACATTTTTTTTTATTTAAGATGCGTAGTAAAAATTATTCTGAGTTGAAAGTAAATATTTAAAATTTTCTTTACATTTTCCTACGATATATCTTGAATTCCGAGTAAGAAATCCTTTTTTCCTGCATATTTCTCCGAAGAATTTTTATTAAAATTGTGAAAGTTATCATAGCATAAAATCGAAGCCGAAATTAATTTTTCCACAAGTGACACACTTTCGTTCCATTTAATTTCATTTTCTGATGGAAAATATATTCGTAAAAATTTTTCAATCCATTCTTTTTATGCAGAATTGCATTTTTTAAACAGCTTTAAAGTGAAAAGAAAGGGTAGCAACGTGACATTTCAGTTATTATTGTATCTTGAACTTTTTGAACTTTCCAATTAGAAATATCTCGATAAAAGAATTTTTGTAGTTTAAATAAATTTATAAAAGTTAATGCCACATATTTTAATATTTTAAACGGCAAAAAATCGGATTATAATATTTCATAAATTTTATGATTCAACTATAGAAATAAATAATTAAACTCTGCCAACACAGCAGTTGTCTAAACTAAACCAATGGAAAAAAAGTTCAAAAAGTTATTAATTGCTTTAAAATGACGATATAGTAATTAATTAAATGTCTCGAGAGCGTAAGAAAAATGATCGACGATTTAAAAACTTAATTATGAGGAGAGTAAAGTGATTTAGAAAGAAAATTAGAGTTTGTTACTTTCTGCTTCGGGAACTATATTGTCTTCAAAACAGATTGCACAACTAATTGGGAAAAACGATAAAACAGTATTTTCGTCATCATCATTGGTAGCAGCATCATGGTGCTGTTTGAGGATTAAATCTTCAGACGTCTGTGTAAATGTTTTCAGTGGAATGGTTAACAAGCATAATAAAAAATGTTTTAGAGTTTTTCAAGATCACTTTTTAAAGTTAGTTTAAGATATTTTGATTCAATGAGGGTATAATCGATATATTATCATATACTTAGATGCAGCAAAGACGTTGTATGCATTAATTTGTAACTAATTAATATGTATAATTAACAACACACAATGTATTTTCTTTATCTGAGAGGCGTTCAGCTATTGCTAGCAGGTCCCTTGTTGTATAGTTAACGCCATTGAATTATCATTCTTTTTATATGCGACAAGAAAATGATATAAGCCAAGGCCTCAGATTTATTTGATACTTGTAAATTAAATCCTCTTAAGATATTGTGCAATTTGCACTTTCAGGAAAATTCAATTAAGGTTCAACATTGAACATGTTGAATGCTATACCATATTGTTGCTAACTTGAACCCTAATGCAGTATAAATTTCTGAAAACTCAATAAGAAGTAAAATTAAACACCGTTTCTGTTCAAGTTAAAACAAGGAGTTGCTAACTTGTTTAACTTAGTTTCATACTAAGGTTGCCGCAAAACTTAACGTTTTTATTGCTTAACAATGTAAGAGATTTGAAGATTGCGTTCTCATTTACAAAAGATGAAGTAATGCATGGGCAATATTGATGCTCAATGACAGAAGGAAATAAAAATAAAAGATGTGAGATCGAGGAAATGAGCCTGTACGTGAGAGTGATAAAAATGAAAGCGAGATCGGATATATTAAAAGAACTTTTATCTACTGTATGTCGATTGTGGTATCTGAATAATTTCTTTAACATTATTTTTTAACATTTCATCATAGTTTTCTGACTTTAGATATCATAATTCTGTTATTGCATTTTCTCCGAATCTTGAAACATATTCCTGAAATAAACAAAACTTATTTCAGAAAAATAATAATTAAAATATAAAAATTTTCTGACAAAATAATGAGCTCGGTATGCGTTTCTAAACTATCTAGTTTTAATTTTAATTTTCATATATTTTGAATGAATGTTTCTGCATTTTTCATATAAATGCTCTCATGTGATTTTTTTTTGTGGAGCAGTAGTGCAAAATATAAATTTGTGTTTAGTGGAAATATGTAAACAAAGTAACTGTGCTAATAATCATGTAAAGAATGTTAAAAAATTAGCACAGATAAAGTCACAAAGAAAGACATATTATTGTTTCGGTTTTATAATGAAGAAATTTTTTCACTGCCGGAAAACTGAATGAAAGAAAAAATACAGAGGTTGTAATCAAGTTATTACAAAAAAAAAAAAAAAAAGGCAGTCGACTAATAGCATAGAAAAAACAATATCACCCTAAATAATTTCACAAAAATAAGGGAGATGAAAAAAAGGTGTGTTGGTGATGGGGTCGTAAATGTTAATTTTCATGTACAGTAGAAATTAAGAGAAAAATTTTAAAAAAATATTTGGGAACATTTCATGCATTTCCTTCCAAAGGTTAGGAAACTTGCACTTTTTTTTTACAATCTTGCAATTTTTTTTGTAATTATCTTCAGCACATCTGTGGTTCCCTATTTTATTCTGTTTTTTAGCACAGATCATTGTAAATCTAAAATTAAAGTATATTTCTTTACTGCTTAATATTTGTGCTCGTTTCTCGTTTTTTGCTTTCATGCATGTATAATAAAGAGCTCAGTCAAATTAGTTCTTGGTAAAATATTGTATGATATGAAGTATATTTAAGTTGCAAATATAATTTTATCAAAAGTAATTCTTTTTTAAAATTAGGAAACTGAAAATATTTATGAAAATTCAAAAACTAATTAATCTTCTGTTCGGATGGAGTTGGCGTGCGTAGGGAAAGTTTTAGAAAAGTTGAATCCGGAAAAACATTCCACTTTTTTAAAAAAAAAAATTAAGATTATCGAATAAACAGGAGTAGATCTTACGTACATCCGCATTTTATAGCAATTAATCATTCAGAAAGTGAGATAAAAGGCCGATGAAAAATCAGTAAATGAAGAGAGTAGATCAGTAAATGTGTATTCTATGAAAGATGTATTTGCTTGTCAGAAAGTCCAAGGTTTAAAAATCTTTGCGTGGCAAAAGTTATTTAGGTGTATATTTATCAATCAAATTTGCATTTACATGAAATAAATAAGAATGTATGTGAAAGATTTGTAATTAATGAGCGTTAGTTTTAGAAAAGTTTTATAAAGTTAAATGAGAAAAAAACAGGAAGAATTTGGGATTTTGAGTGACCCAGTATTCTTCAAAACTTCATTTGCTCATATATTTCTTGCTAAAATGGCGTAAAATGTTAACATTGAGTAATAGTAATTACTGTCCTTCTTAATTTTACATTATTCTGAAGTATAAGAAAACTACTAATGTAAATTTCATATGATATGATACTTTGATTAATTATTTGTAAAACATAGTTGGATAGTACATAAAAAAGTGAGAGAAAAACAATGAAATATGTATTTATTTTAACTTTATGTAACTCATCAAATCGATAGTGCTTCGAAGCATTAATTATGAAGTATTAAATATTATCCTCAAAATAGTGTTTCAGAACTTGCGAAATTGGCAAAAGTAGTGACTAAACCAATACCGTTAAACTAATAAAAATTAAAAACAAATGTTTAGCTAGCGGATTTTTAATATTTTTTTTCAGTTAAAGAAAAACTACAAAAAGTAGTTAAATCATTGCATTAAAAAATAGAGTCATATTTGATTTTGAAAATTATCATGTTTGTTGTAGGAATTAAATGTTAAAAATTTTGACACTTAAAAAATGTCATGTTTTAATTAACAAATGAAAGTGATTTTGTTAAAAATAATAGCAATTTCACTTACAAAAATGACATGGTAAAATACAAAAGTGATTTTGATTACAAAAGTGCTTTTCATTACGAAACTTATTTTTATAATAAAATCATACTGTTAAGAAAAATAATTTTAAAAGAAGTATAAATAAAAATTCCTCATATCAAAGAAAATTGCTTTATCTTCCAATTTTATAAAATTATTTTATTTAAACTTATTAGGCTGAAATAATTGAAGAAACACTTTACCTTTTTTTGTGTAAATACAAGGTTCTCAAAGTGACAGCTGCATATGATGTTTAGAACGCCTTATTCTTTAAATTTTTTTCAAGTATTTTTCAACATGCTTTCATTGCAGATGACACATAAAAATTTCATTTGATTGAGTGAGCGCCACTTTTGTAAAAGTTTTTTTTTAAAGTTAAAATGAAGAGAAACTGCAATATTTCCAAAAGACTTTTAAGAATGCTGCCAGGTTCCATTAGATTCTCGATTTATTATTTTAGAATCTTTTTATTAAAAATATCGTTTGTCTTATATATATATATATATATATATATATATATATATATATATATATATATATATATATATATATATTGATGCAAATACTGCGTCATAAGGAGCATCACTAATTCCTTTTTTTTTCAAAACTCAAAATTTTAAATTAAGAAAAGTAATCACTGTGGTCAATTATTTACCAAAATTCTAGACTAATTAAAGGATATTTGACTCACTGTAAAGTTTGGTATAAGAAAACTATTGTAAGCTAATTTTTAATATACGTATTATTTAGAATTTTTTTATATCGATTATCATATTTTTTGCATAATTGTAATTGAGAATTATTCAGTTTTGGCTTGTCCTTCTGCACACAAGGTGAGCTTGATGTTAAATTTTTTTAGACATATAATAAATTCAGTTAACAGAAAACATAAAAATTAATTTTATAACAATTATTTGTAATTTATATCCCTAAATCAATGAAATTAAAAGATTTTACTTAGCTTTAAACAGTTACACGGAGTTATTCTAAACTATTTTATTTCTAATAGGAAATAATTTGAAATTCTTTTAAAAGCATAGATATAAATTCAAAAGCACCAAATTTATAATGAAAGAAGATTAAATAATAGAAATAATAGAAGGAAGATTAAAACAAAACGTTTTTCCACAATCTAATTGAAAAATGTTATTTGCCTAAGCAATTACGCATATTTTTAATTTCCAACCCAATTTTAATGATTATTTTTTATGCAAATTCCGATAAAATACTAATTAAAAATCTATTAAAAACATAAGAATCTGTAGCATGAGTACTGGATAGTCAAATCTGAGGAAGCGAATAAGAAAAATGCAGATTGTCCTGTATTGCATTAACTTTTCTTTTTGTTTTTCTTAGTTCATTTTTTTAATTTCAATTTATATTTATTTTTAAATTATTAAATGTATGCAAATTCTGATATAAATTAAATATTTTCATACAGAATCCGGGATATTTAAATGTTATTTTTTGAACTTTATATTTTTGAACTTGGAAAACAAAAATTATTTTCTTTTGCTTTCTTACTGTTTTATATATTGTTTTTTAACCATTCATTTTATGGGCTAAATATGTGAACTAAATATTTGGACTAAATATTTGGACTAAATATTTTAATTTTAAATATAACTAAACATATAATTTTTAACTTGACAAAAATTATATTTGGTAAATATGTGTCCTTTTGATATGTAAAGAACTTAAAATTTTCAATTTCAAAACAAAAGAAACGTGATATATCCCAAAATCCATTTTTCTGGTAGAATATGAAACATAAATTTGTAATAAAAAAAAATATATTTATTTTTACCGTAATAATTTTCGTTGAAAAATTATTATTTAAGAAATGAAGAAAGTAAATTTGATTAAATATAAATTAAAATTTAGAGAGTAAATGAATTAAATTATTTTAAATATACGCTTAAAGTAGTGTTTTTGTTTAATTATTTTCCCAAATGAATTGAATCATAAATTTCCTTGAACTAATGTTGAATGTTGCTTTTAATATACAGTGTACAACCCTTTGTAAAAACTCAAAATATTAGGTAGCAAAAATTGTCAGATTTGAACAAGGATTTTATTATCAAGACCCATCAAAACATAATTAGATAATAGGTACCTTGCTTTGTGGATTCAAAACTTGGTTTCGTATTCTATGCATGTCTAGACATAGATGCTATAATTATTATTTGTTAATAAGTTCCATCGATATGAAAAAAAAACTTGCCATCATCATTTAGCCAAGGATATTTCGATAAATAAACTTAAATCTGTTTCATTTTTTAACACAGCATTACCCCAGTTAAGTCAGTAAAATGATTATTGATTCGTGAAAGTAAATTGCTGATCAACACCAACCAGAAAAAATAAATTTAAATAATTTAGTATTTATAGTGTCAATTTAGAAAGGATAATTTAAATCATTAACTAATCATAAATTTGATTAAATCTAATATCTTTTTAATACATATTAATAGTATAAAATAATTGTGTACAACTCAAAAAATTAGCCTCGATATGATTTTTATAAATCGGCCACTAGCCGGTTCGATGCAGTTTAATAAATCCGGTAATATTAAAATATACAGCCTTTGTTAATGTGGTTAAACAGCGCTAACTTAAATATTATCACTTACTACCAAAACACTATAAACATCTCACAGACATCCATAATTTGTTTACAAAAAAAAAAAAAAAAAAAAAATCAGAAAAAATGGCAAAATCAACTATCTAACTAATCTATGAATATTAACTTAGTTTGAAGTGTATTAACTCAAAATCAAAACGGTGACAAACAAAAAACAATGTGCCAATAATACAAAATTGAATGTGGCGCTAAAAAAGAACTACCCATTGAATAGCTACTTCATATAACTAGTAGAACTTAGTTTAATTATTTGTTTGATAAAAGAGTATGTAAAATTGCTAAATTTAATTCGTTTCAGCAACAAAAATTTTTGAGTTGAAGTTTCAACATCATATCTATGCAGTCATAATGGTAAGAAACCTTTGTGACTTAAGTTTTCAATAAAATAAGGATTAATGAAATGTGACACAGCGAAAACCAAACATGAAATCTTCTCATCTTTTGTTTCCTTAAATTCGGATATTGCATTTTTTCTTTCTAATCTACAAATCAGTCTGCTAGACATACATACTTTCTTTTTACAGAAACGTATTGAAAATTATCAGTTATTCAGCATTAAATAAAGTATTTTATTCAGCTTCAATAATTACTAAGAGTAAAGTTGCTGAAATATATAGAATTCCATTCCTTAAATCTTTCAATTTTATTTTATTTCTTACTCCTAAGGCTCTTTACATGAGAACGGAAGGCTCTTTACATAGAGAAATGAATCAATTCGTTAATGCTGCTTATTTTACAGTACAATGCTTATATTATTGCATTTTTAATTATTCATAATGTTGTTTGATTTAATTAAATATTATTGAATTTCAAACAAAATACGTAATTCATAGATTTTTTTAATTATTCCTGGCAGAATACTATGCTTAAAAATAACACTTTCTTTCCAAGAAAAATATAGTTTAGTTTATATAAAAAAAATTCTGATTGGAAATAGCTCGACAAATAATTAAAATTTCTCCAGGAAAATGAGATAAAATAAATCATTTCCCTAAAACAACCCAGGAACTATTTTGAATTATATATAAAAAAAAAATTCCAGTTATAAGGAATTCCTTATGAAAATGAATTAAAATTATTCATAAATGTTAACTAAAGTAATTTATAAAAGTTTTTTGGCAATCTCATTGATATTTTTTCTCATTTGATTCTTAATTTTCTTTAGTTGATTATGGAAGAATTACATGCAAACTTATCAAACGGTAATAAGATTTTGGTGATGTATTTTGAACACTTATAATACACAATGCACACGGAGAAAGAAATTATAGTAAAATTACATTACTATGGTAGTTACATTTCAGGCACACATACAACAACAACAACAACAACGTATTTCTGGAAATAAAATCCAAACTATATGGTAGTCAAACGATTCATTTGGTAATTTTTGGTGGTCCGTATGGTGATGGTTAACCGGATATTCTGGTTTTAAAAATGATAGTTCTTATTACCCCACATTTAATAAAAAATACAGTATTAAAAAATAAATTAAACGGAATAAATGATTTTTATGCCATTCTATAAGGTATCCTGAACATTCACGAAATTTTGTCGCTTATAATAAAACCTTATTTAATGTTAATTTGACCAAATTCATTATCGAAGCTCTTTGATAAAAAATGACCGATTTTTTTGGTGTAGTGATTGAGCCAGAAACATAATAAAATATATTATACT
Organism: Parasteatoda lunata; assembly: GCA_949128135.1. Classification (NCBI taxonomy): domain Eukaryota; kingdom Metazoa; phylum Arthropoda; class Arachnida; order Araneae; family Theridiidae; genus Parasteatoda; species Parasteatoda lunata. Next base: position 83,366,717 of record OX421970.1, on the reverse strand, counting down.
CTGATACTTTTGACCTTAGCTTCCTTCTCCTTGTATAGAAACAAAATTTGACATTATAATTAACTTATTTTTATAATAATAAAATTTTAGAATATTTACATTATATTTTAGATTACTTAGATTACATTATACATTACATAATATTTTAGAAAAAGTTTTTATGAAATAAATATCTTATTTGGATTATGCTAATTAATACTAATTTGTGATTAACTAATTTCCGAAATAATACAGAAAGGCGTACTTTCTCTTTAAGATAAAAAATTTTGAATTTTGGAGTATGTTAGACGTTCAAAATATTCTAGTATGTGATGAGAGTATGTTAAACTTTATATACTAGTTATTATTAATTAGACGTTATATGTTAGTTAGTCAAGATTATGTTAGACATCATATCATTCAAAATGGTGTTAACCTGAATAATACTACTGTGCTTTTTTTTTATCTAATTGTTTAATGCTAAATATTACTAAATTACGAAATAATAAGAAAAATCCTACTTTCTCTTCACTGTTAAAACTACCGAATAATGGAGCGAGGTGGAACATTAAATCGTTTAAAATTTATGCAACCTTAATATGGTGAGAAGCTGAACTATCGTACTTCCCAATCTATATTAGATAATGCTACGCTTCAACAAAAACGGAAAAAAAATGGTTCAATTTAAAATCTTCTGAAGATTAGAGCAAATTTGAAACACTGTGCTTCAGGGTACTGTTATTCCCGTTCAACTTTAAACGAATTTTCCTGAGAATGTAAAAATACATACTTTTTAATAGTAACAATCTGCACAATATCGATTCAGTAAATTGAACGAAGATATCAGTAGAAAGAGAAGTCTTGGTAATAATACTAATATATTGAACAGTTTTGCTTTATATTTTAAATATACTGCACGGATGAAAAAAGTTGTTACGAATTTATGAAAAAAAAAAACAACCTTGTTTACGCTTAAATACTTGCTAGTGGGCAACAATTTTTAGTTATAAATTTAATATTTTTTATTTCCAATGAGCTGCACAATCAGCCTTCCCAATTAGCAGACCTAGTGCGTTCTCCAGAATTGGTATCCACTTTTTCAGGACCACCACAATGGGTGAGATACCGTTGGCCATGCTAATTTGGACGTCTAGTTTCTGCCACACTAGATGGCAGCACCGAGACTCTATTTGGATGCTAAAGTGTACTAGGAATTTAATTTTGCCGGAAATGCCAAGAGCCAATAAGGCACTCCAGGGATCTTTTACATGCCGCATAATCATACGACATGGCCGCTGAGAATTTTCTGCATCCCGAAAATCCGGTGTCTGGGTCGGGGATCGAACCCGCAGACTTGGGCTCAGAAGGCCGACGACAAACCAACTGCGACACCCAGCCACATAAATTTAATATTGTACTATTAAAATGACTTTCAAAAGAAGGTCAAAAATTTGTAATGAATAAAAAAAAAAGAATGATTTTTTATATTCTAGTGATAATAAAATTTAGAAGCACAATGCTTTGTATGTCAATCGATGACAACAAAATATTGATGCATTTAATAACTGGGTATGTCACTTGCCGGTATCCCATTAACATACCATTAGAGATATTAGATCACGTTGAAACATAATATAGTTCAAATTTACTTCAACCTTAAAGAGGTGCTAAATTAAGCCATATTTATATTACTTAAAGTTTAGTGCATAATTTTATGATTGAATATATTTCAATTTATCTCGTTATAGTCACATGTTATAAGATAATAAATGGTTGAAAATGCCTATATAGTTCATCTTTGAGCCTATTTTTCTGGAGTTATAGAGAAAATATTCCTCTACCTCTATGAAGAGAATTTGGTTGTTAATCCTTTAAAATGTGCATTAATATCTTAAAATAGCTTCTCCCTTTTAAATACTGCATTTCAATCATGTTGATATTCTTCAAACTGTAAAGTGAAATTTATGTGTATTGTTTTTTGTGGCTTTCAACGTGTAATGAATAATGTGTGTGTCTTCACCGTTAAATTTTATCAAGGAACCTCATGATATAGAGTTTGTAACGATAAATCTACACCATTGAATTGGAATTGGAAAGCATGGTATAAATTGGAAAGCAAAATTGAAAAATAACAGTGTTCCTGATTTAAAAAAAAAAACATTTGTTCTGCATAATAACATGATATATACATTAAATAATATAATAAGTATGCTATTATATGAATTCGTGTTAAAAAGTTTGTTTTGCAAACAGTTTTCTGATGATTCTATTTTTGATTTTTCACAAATTCAATACATCTATCTACTGAAATAATAAATGCATGCATAAATAAAAACTAAAGTCATTATTTCTAGAAATTTCTCTCTCTGTTGAATACGTAGCAAATGATTAAAAAGTTTTTTATTTCTAGAAAAGTTTATTTATATTGTTGAAGACCCTACTCATAGAATTTGAAAAGGTAAAATTTGAAACCATAGTATTTTCGGGTTACCCTAATTTGTACCTAAAATGGTTTGTTTTAGAAGATATTTTTTGTTAACAGTTTCATGGTACTTTCATAGCTTAATTTGATTCAAATGATTTCTTACGCGTTCTTCTACTGAAATAAAAATAAAAATTCTTTGTACACGTTTTATTCTCAAACTTAATAAAATCCTTATTTCTTGTAATTTTGGGAACCATTTCTCAGTAAAATGCATAGCAAAATAAGATTTGTTTTGAAAAAGTGTTTACTCTGCTATTTAGTATTTCACATCTTTAAAGTAAGTATAAATAATAAATAAATATTTGTTGAGAGATTAAATACGCAAATTTTTATCAAAATGAGTTCTCATAAATAAATTATTCTATTTATACCTTTATACTTAGTAGTACACTCTAATTGCAGAAAATACTCTACATGTATATTCCATTCTCTTTGTAAGCATTTCTACCCTTTCGTTTAAGTTTCATTTTGAAGTGTTTATTTGCGAAGCAAAGAGAAACTTAACTCTTCCGCCATCTTATGCCCAAGCACTTCAAACATGATCGAGAGCAATCGAAAGCAGAATTTACGAACGCATAATATTTTCGATTCAGATGTTTATTCAAGTAGGAAGATTAAGTTTATTCATTTATTCTATCAAGCTTTTAAAGAATTTATGCGTAATTAAATACGATATCAAACAATCAAACTATGATATCGAGTATTTGTTTTCTTAACACTCAACATAAGTGTCCGGTGACTAATTATATTTTCTGATTTCAATTAAAGATTTAACTTATAAATATTGGGATAAAACATCTCTCTAATTTTAGTGCAGATACTTTAAAAAAAGGTTTATATTTTTATCATTTGTAAAGGTTTATATTATTTGTTATTTTTAAATTAACGTGTGTTGAAATTTAAGTTTTATTAGATTTGTTAAAAAAAGGAATGACTGAATATTTGAATTAAATCTAAGAAAGTATTAAACTAAAAATAAATTAGTAAAATATTAGTTATTTACACAAATAAGAAGGTTCTTGTTTGAAGGACTGAAATTTTAGTATATCCATCATTTCTGCACTTTATTTGAGTTTTATTCACTTTGTTTAAGCTTTATACATTTCACAAATGATTTGCTATCCCTTTTTGGGGGGATGAGGTGTTAAATTAAATTTGTACGATTCATTTAAAAACATTTAATCTTTTAATTTTTAAATAGAAACGTATACTAAAGATTAAAATAAGCTGATTTCAAAGTCAAATACTGAGATTCTTTCTTCGAATTGATAAAATAATTTATTTTTTAAAAGAAGAAAAAAACAATTCTCTTAAATGGTTTAAGCCTGGAAATGAATTAATTTAAAAAATTTATTTAAAAATATGTCACTGAAGAAAAAAAAAAGTTAAAATGTTTTTGCCCAAGCTTGCTTCTAATTAGGAAGCTATGACTAAAGCAAAAGTTGGGACTTTTAAAAATTTATAAACTTGAAGTAATCTTTCAAGTAGTATCAATTAATTAATTGCTTTTGAATATCTGTATAAAATAGCAAGAAAAAAAATTAAGATTCCTTTGACTTCAGATAATTGATAGTGGAAGCAGAATTTTGTAAAACACTTGGATAAATGAATTTAGACATTGGAAAAAAGATTTTCGAATTTAAAAAAATCCTTTATTGTTTGAGAAAAAGGCAAAACCCATATGTTAAGACCGTTATTATTTCTTGGTTTAACTAACACGAATCAATTCATTAAAAGCTCTAATTCAATTTAGGATCAAATAGAATTAGAAAAGCTTATCTAATTATTTCTCTTGTCGTTATATCTCATTTTAATAGTTTTATTAGTTTATATAAATAAGTTTGTATTGCTATATTATTTTAAAAAATATAATTTAGGTTAAAAGTCTTTCATTGAATGGAATAGTATTGTGAATATATTAAAACTAAATGTTTGTGTTTGTAATTTAATTTGAACAATAATTGAAAATAGATTCTTAAATGCTTTTTTGCAGATTTTTAGTTGATAAAAAATATTTATGTTACTTTGAATCCATTTAATATAACCTAAGTTTAGTGTCTAAGTTTACAAAACATTTATATTAGGTAAAGGGAATTGTGGATAGATTTTTTTAAATGCATCAGTAAAGTTTGTTTGAAATTAGTGATTATATGGGAAAAAATAAATTGAATATTTATTTATAATTTTTTATATATTTAAACTGAATCTTTATATGTAAGAGTTAAGACTAGGAGCTTTTACGAAAGTAATTTGCAGTAGAAAAAATGGAATGTCATGATCTTAAGTTCACGTACTAACATACTCTGTTAGAAATTTTTCAGAAAAAATGCTTAAATAACAATTTATTTAATTGTTAGTTCATCGTATTTAAACAAAACAGTCAAATAATCATAAATCAGATGGTATTCAAACTATTAACAATGAGAAACACCGTTAATTAACTACTTTCAACTAATACGGTTAAACAACCAGAATTTTATCGCAAAAACTAGGTCGACCTGATAAAGCTACTTAGATCCTAGTAGCTGACTATATTTATAGCAGAGAGGACTAAAATGTCAATCTCATGACCAACGGAATGGGGGTTCGAGTCCCAGCGTTGACACTACGATATTTCTTTCCTTCTCTTTAACACAAGAAGAGTTTCCAGTGTCCTGAATTCCCCAATTTGTGTTTTGTACTATTAGAATGTGATACTCTCATTCACGCCTAGATGGCAGCTTTACACAAAATGTCAAGTATTTCCCATCTCTTGTGACAAACGAAGCAACCAGATAAATGAATTAAACCACATTCCATTATTCATTTGATAAAACACAACTCAACTACAACCTAGTTTCAATGCCCATTACCTAACGAAAAGCCTAGTTCCAATGTCCTGTTAAATTTGATTTTATGGTTTTGAAGCCAGGCTAGTTGTAAATGGTTAGAAGACCGTTAAATTCTTTGTTTATTAATCATTCTAGTTTTAAACTGTTTGAAAACCGTAAGGATCAAGTATATTCTTTACCGTAAACTTTGCGGTTAATTGGATAGACAGCTGCTGCCGATTTTTTTTTTACTGTAACTTTAGAATGAAAAATTCTAACAGTGGGCAATATTTATGGTTTGGAGATGCTAATTATTAACACAAGCGATTAATTAATCTGCGAAGTTAGACAGAGAATCGCAATGATTCTAAATCAAAATGCTTTTCCTTTGATGGATTCGGATTCTTGAATTCTCAAAATATAAGGATAACCACAGTTTTTAAAATATATTCCGAATAATTTAATCAAGAAAACAGGCAAAAGTTAGGCTCCATTAATATAAATCTTACTTTTTGCACATATTAGTATATATAATGATGCTATTAAAAAATGTAAAAAAAAAAAAATTCCTCGCATTAAAAAGCATGTTTTTTAACCCACTGGCGGTTTAGCAAATGGGCAAAATTGGGAGAATGTTTCTCCCCTATACACTAATTCCCTATCTAATAACATGGGAATACCGGTTTTGCTATGTGGAGAAGACTGCAGGTTAAATTACGACTTTTTACGTGCAGAACTGTCAGTGGGGTTTAAGGTAATTTTATGAAGAAAAAAAAAGATGTAATACTTTAAAACTGTATGCAATGTAGTTTCTATTTATTTTATTAAGGACTGAATATATTTTTGTATTATTAGGAATATGCGTTTTTGCACAATTTTTATTATCTAATTTCAAATAGCATATATCAAAATTTAGACAGAATTCATTACTTTCCGAGCACTCCATTTTCAAAAGAATAAGCATAATTTCTCCTGAACTACTGGAAGTTTGGATTTTCACGACTTAAAATTATATAGTTTAAAATAATGTACAAAAATTAGTTGCCTTACAATTACCTTACATAATAATTTTAGCATTATCAAACAACATGATTAAATTCGTTAATTGTATTAAAAAGATATTATTTTGCTACTAGTTAATTAGCTCTGGTTTAACTAGTTAATTAGATTTGATTAACTGTTTTTGCGAATTTGTGCAAAATTATTATATAGCAATTAAATAGTTTATAAGATATCGTAAAAAAATAGAAAGAAGTAAAATTACAATTTTAGACTCCAAATATTCAATTTGCCTTCTATGTAAACTCTTGGTATCGTATTTTCCAGAAGGTCAGAAATTAGTATAAGTGTTACAAAGACACTTTTATTCACAGAAACATGCTTTTGTGACTGATTTCGTAAATCCGTCTTCTCAAATTGATTAGTATATTCAAGATCGGATCATAAAATCTTTAAGATTGCATTGTTAGTACGTGATAATCCAATCGCTAGCTCAAAAATTATTAAGCTTTTCTACTTTTTATTTTGCATATTGTACTTTAATTTGATTCTGACTGTTTGCATATATAATACAGATTCTGCTGTGCAGTGGAAAAAATCAACGTATGCGACAAAAAATTAAAAACTGAGTTAATAAAAACTTGCCATTATGAATGATAAACTACCTATTCCAAAAGTTATTTTTTCAAAAATATATTTTGCTTTGATAGGTTTTTGAAATTCTATTTTGGTATGTTTATTGAATTATAGAAGAATTATTGAACTATGGAGTTATAGAGAGAACTATGGAGAGAGTTTATTCAATTATAGAGAGAAAATAGTACCATTTTCCTCGAAATCTATAATGAAGCATTTATGTCGTTTTTTCAACTGCAAGGCAGAATTCTGTTGTTACTTTTTTATCAGTTATAGGAAATACATGGATAGAAAAGCGTAGTTGTTTAATCCAGTAGTGTAGTTATTTAAAGTGTAGTTATTTTATTATAAAAGTGTAGTTATTTAAGTTTAATCTCTATTGTAATCTCCCTTGTATGATTTAAATATACGTTTATCGCAATTTAAAATTAGTGTATACATTTAATATTACAGGTTGCTAATGTAAATAGTGCTGCTATGTAAATTCATCTTAAATATTTAATTCCGACTTGTGCAAACTATAAAAAACTAAATTAAGCACCGTTTCCATTCAAGTTATTTTGTTTGAATAATTAATTATTTAACTCTAATTATCAAACTGTTAATTATTTAATTATAAATTTTTCTAGTGAAATTATAGGTGTACTTATTAATATAATTGACAAAAAAATTCTTATTTATAACACTTTTGAAAACAATTGTTGAACGCTGACTATTTAGCTATTAAAACTTAAATATCTTACATACTCCGGCATTAACGATGTCGCAGTGATTATTTAATGATTAAAATCCATTGTTTTAAGTGATATATTATTTTGCTCAATGTTACTCCCCTTAAAATGAAGAAGAGGATGTTAAGAATTTCATTTCAAATTTACATTTTACTAAGGCGTGAAAAACTGATCAATATGAACTCATGTTTGAAAGAATTATTTGCAAAGTAATAGTGTTTGAATTTGGAGCAGCGTCTATTTTCGTTAACGCGCATTTCCAACTGTGTCCATTTTCTTAAACAGGGGTTTTAAGGTGTCTTAATTTTCGGTACTTACACTCATTTTCAGATATGTCCATTTCCTTAAACATGCATTTAGAACAGTGTCCATTTTCTTAAACACGCATTTCCAGCTTTGTCTATTTTCTTAAACATGCATTTTGAACAGTGTTCATTTTCTTAAACACGCATTTCCAGCTTTGTCTATTTTCTTAAACATGCATTTTGAACAGTGTTCAATTTCTTAAAACACGCATTTCCAGCTTTATCAATTTCCTTAAACATGCATTTTGAACAGTGTTAAATTTCATAAAACACGCATTTCCAGCTTTATCAATTTCCTTAAACATGCATTTTGAACAGTGTTCAATTTCTTAAAACACGCATGTCGAAACATGTCGAGAGCAAAAATATCACTGACTATATATAATTAAAAAAGTTTTAGAAGAAAAGAAAAAAAAACTTTTCAATTGACAAAACATTTTAAATTAGACATTAAAATTATTTTCGGAATAAAATCATAAATGTATATGATTAAATTGAATAAAGTTATTATTATTAGAAGTTATTTTTTTATGTCACCAATTTTTTTATGTCACCAATTTTTCAACTTTCACCTTTGTATGAAAAGTTTATCTAGTAAAAGATTGTAAAAAAACTCCATATTCATCCATGTTGAAAATATATTTTGATTGAATCTTTAAAATTAAATTTGATAAGATGCGGTTTATTCTTCTAAATTTTTGGATAGATTGAAATCACAGAATCACAGAATCACACTTTCTCACAGATTTGCAAACTAATAAAATTTTTCTTTTAATTGTGTTGGTCTAGCTGTTGGATGCTACAAAAACTATTCCTCATTTTCTAAGAGCTTTTTCTCTGCGTTACTTTCAGCTTTTCCCTGTATTGTTTCCGAAGTCTTAGTCTCTCTTCTTTCTCCCTGACACATATTTTTCTCCGCGTGAACGAATCAAAAAGGATTGTTCCCACAGTCAAAACTACCTACAGCATTTTCCAAGAATCCAAAAGTTTTTGCCATAATGAATTTAATTTACTTCTAAAGACATTTTACTTTTCTAGTTAATCTTGGTTTGAAAGAAAAATAGGCACTATGAGAAATTTTTTTAAGCGGCAAAATTCACCAACAAAATTTTATTAGAATGCTAGTTTCAAATTGAAAAATTATGGGACAACATGATAACAAGAATTTAAACAGCTGCGATATTTTTTTAACGGGTTTCATTTTGAAATATTTTTTTGCTTAAGTTTTGTTCTCAGAATGTTTTATTTTGTTCTTAGAATTATTCCTTCCCAATTCTGATGTAAAAATGAAGTGAATTTAATAAAGTTTTAGTGTTAATCTTATTTTATGCGAAACGTAATCTTTACTGCCAAAATAGTGCACTGAAAAAATTTTCGGATCAAAAAACAGTAAAATGTACTGGTACCCTGAGCATCCTTAAGTTAATTTTACCGTAAAATGTATTTTTAAAACTATATACGTAAGTTTTCAATCTTTATTTAACAACAGGGATTTAGTGATTTTACAGTTTATAGTATTGTAAAAATTACAGTGCATCAGACTTTTTGTTCTGTAAAATTTTACGGTAAATAGATCTGGTACTCTGAGTGCCGGTATTTTTTTCCGTAATTTGATTCCGAACTATTTTGCAGTGTATTTCTGTTAAGTAATGATTTCACCATATGCTTATATTCACTCTATTATTAATCGATTACCATTTATTTCAGTTCACCTCACTATTTTAATACCTTTAACATGGTTAATTAGATTATCTATTTTAAAAATGGAAAAATATTGAAAATTCTTATAAGCAAAATTATATTTGGGAAATAAAAAACTATACTTTTGTGAAAATATAATAACAGACGTAAATAACTTAAAATATTCTAAAAAAACTTCTATTCGTATTTGTATACACTATATGATTTTAATATTTTTTTTTGAATATGCAACAAAATATGTTTGTTTTCGGCCATTTTCAGCTTTATTTATTTTCGAAACCTTTCTTGTCGGAAATATTTGCTCTGGTTTCTATTTCACCAAGTCTATATTTTTCTTCATTATTTTCTAAGAAATTGTTTTGTCTCATAATCAATCATTCTACTTCAGTATGTCATAATAAGAGAACATGCTTGACAGAATGGTGTAATATGAAAAATAATGTATGTCTTAGTACCACTCACAAACCAATATTTATTTAGTATTTACCTACGTGAAAATTGTATTTACATAAATTCTTTAAACAAATTTCAACTTTAGTAAACTTAAGTTTGGAAATGTTGATTGAAAAGAAATGTCGGTTTTTCAAGAGCTTGCTTTTGAGTTTAGTTTCTGACATTATTAGATAAAGAATATTCTGGTTTAATTTTATTTCATTTATGATTTATAGGCTCTTAAAATATTCTAAAACTATTTTATCAGTTTTCTTAAATTTTTTTTCTTAGGAAAAAGATGTATTGTTTTTAGCTAGAAATTTGAGCTTTAAATCTAGTAAGTTATTTTTTTAATAAAACATACGTAACTCAGCATAATTTTTCTTTCTAACACAATAAAGCTTTTCGCTAAAGACTTTTTAGTTGCACCTTTTTAATTCTTTTAGATTTTTTAAAAATATTCATCAGTTTATGAGTTTTTTCTTGAATTTTATGCTTAGAAGAAGATATTTTTTTAGTAAAGATTTTTTTAAGCAAAAAAAGCTGGATGTTCTTCAAATTACAAAAATTGCTTCTATTTATGTAAGGGTGATCCTTTTAAAGAGAAATTTTTTTTTCGAAAAATAAAAATTTGAAAGCATTTATCTAAAAGTATACTTGATTAGGTTATATTTATTAAGTATAATCCATGGAATAATAATTTTTTGGAAGAAATCTATAAAAAAAATAATGTGCACAAAAAAAAAAAATCTCTATTTTTTTTTACTTCTCTATTTTTTATTGAAATATGTAATTCTTACTCATGCTTTATTTGTTGAAATTAGCATAAAAATAAATTAAAAACGCATAATTTATGAATATGTTAAAAATATTACATTATCCTTGTCTGTCGATGAACTTATAGAATTCTTCAATTCAGTAATATTCTGTTACTAATTCAATTTGATTTGTAGCAGAAGATAACGTATTCTTTTATTTGAGTGAGTTGAATTTAAATTTATCATGCTTGAAAAATAAATCACTCATTTGAGTTTCGAATATTCATTAATTGTTTTCCTTACAAGCATGCAATAAACATCAAAAGAAATTTAATTTTAAATTCTTTCTATGTTTTAATTTAAACTTTGATTTTAATAGTTTCGTTAAATGACAGTTGGTAAAACTGCTTATTCATATAATCTATAATGTTTTATTTTGATAATTTAGTAACTTTTTCAGCTTAATACTTTATTTTTTATTTTTGTAAAGGTTTTATTTTACTTTAAAGCAACAATTAAATTAAATGAAAACAAACTTCTTTTATAACACAATTTTTTTTAATATGCTTAAATTATATTACAATACGAATGCTTCTGAATTGTATTAAATTTTTCTATGTAGAAAAACTGCAAGAGGGCATGAAAATGAAGCAAATGAAACACAAAGACAATATCTTCTTTATACTTTACAGCGTTTTTTTTTTTCATTTGCTTATGAAATTAATTCTTTTATTGATTTTAAACATTTTTGTCAAAAGTTTGCTGTAAAAAAGTTTTTTCTTCTCAATATTACATTTAGCTTTGTCAAACATTTTGCGCGCTTACATTATCAAATTTTGTTTAGTTTTACGGCTTAGTGTATTTGAATGAAAATAATGTTTAAACTCTCCTAAATTTAGAGCGTAAATAAAATATTTAAGACACAGATAAGAAACATATAAAAGTATTTGCTTCTTTATGTTTTTTAAGCTTCACTTTAAGATTTAATTCCATATCTACTGAATTATTTTCAAAATGCTTAGGGCTCTTCGAAATTTATATTTATCTTATTCAAGATAAAATCTTCGCAAAAATCTTCTTCATATGTCAAATAATTTTTACAATCGCTGTTTTATGGTTGAAGTATTTTATTCCGTATTAATTTAATAACGAAATATTTTTTTGTTCTAGTTATTTATTAAAAAATATCTTTTTCCTTTGAAGGTACAGAATAATACAGTAATTTAATTTTAACCTTAAAACATGGCATAAAATTATTTTTCCTGTATTGATTTTTTAATGTGTGGCTTTTTTATTGTGTTTGGATGTGTAGTAATAAGATTTATAATTTTTTAAACAAAAATTTCCAACAAACAGTCGCCATATAAATGGAAAATGTAGCAAATGAATGGTTTTAATACGGCATATTTTGGTTTTATTAATCAGAATTATTAGAAATATAATTACCATTAGAAGTATCATTATCCTCATTTTTTATTAAAAATATCATCACCATATAGTTCACTAATTTTACCAGATTTTTTTCTCCGTGTACTCATCTTCTTCTAAATGTCATATTTCAGTTTGTAACGTCATAAAAAGTCATGTACAAAGACATGATTGCCAGCAAACACTTAACATCTCCTGAAATCGTTTTGTATATCTTATATAATGTCATTTAAATTTAAAAAAAATAATTGAGCTTACTGTTTTGGCAGTTTTATGTTGCCTGGAATGATATGTTGTCTTTCTCTTAAGACTTTTTCATTGATACTGGTATGCGAAGCTTGGTATATGCTCATTGGTACGGGCACCTCATAAAATGCCATATACAAACACATGATTGCCAACAAATACGCAAAATCAACTGAAATTGTTTTGTATATCATATATAATGTCATTTAAACTCAATAAAATGAATAAAGCTTACGTTTTTGGCAATTTTGTCTCGCCTGGAATGATTTGTTTCCTTTCTCTTATGACTTTTTCATTGGTACGGGCATGCGTAGCTTATATTTCCACCTAATTTGGAAAATAGAAATTGTTTGAAAGTGATGTTAATCTTTTGCATTTTTCTTATTCTGATTCTACTTGAAGTAAATTGATTATAAGCTAATATAAATCAGTAAATTAAAATAGTTTTAAAATTTTAGTAATTTTTGAAACATAAAGTTTTATTTATTATATTTATATACTACGTTATTTTAATACGATCTGATAAAATTTGCATTTTACTTTTTTTGATTCTGTTCTAGTATAAAATTATTCAATTTAAAAAAATAAATGCAGTCAATGCGTTTTATTTATTTTTTTTTAAAATTTTGTGTATATAATTCTAAACATTTGGTACCGACACTGTTAATTTTAAATCTTTTTGATTAATAAGATTTTAATAAGCAAATTAAATTATTATTTTTTCTTTCATTCCTTATAAAATAAATGAATGCATGTTTTTTTCAGATTAAAAGATATTAAACTTTTCTAAAGGAAAATATTTCATTTAATGTACGATTCTTCATAAAACACAAAGAAAAATCTTTTATCATTCTTTATACACTAAACTTCATAAACTTTCCAATGTATTTGAGAAGCACCGCGAGGAAAAAAGATTACTCTTTATGGAATGATAAATATCGGGCATACAACCAAAGATTGAATAAAATTTGCATATCTTCTGTCATCTTGATCGTATCGAAACTTAATATGCATAAAATGTATGAAAGAAAGTTATATACCGCTTCATACAATTGAAGTGAGAAATGTAATTTAGGAGCTGTCTGAACTGTTGGAGCGAAACTCTTTGATTTTTATTTTTCAACACCAAACATTTCAGACTGTTATTACTTAAATATTGAAAATTCAGTGATAAGCAATGATGAAATCTCTGGAGCTTCTTTTTTTTTTAAACATTTTATGTTTGTGTGAGATAGATTTAAAAAAATATTAAAAAAAATTGCAGAATATTTTTTTATTATTATCTGAAGAGAAATAAGAAATAAAAAATCGTAAATTTTTCCTTTAAAATGAAAATGAAAATGGAATTTTATTTTTTAAATAGAAACTTTTTTGATAGATTTTGTACTAAAAAACGGACGAAGTGTGAAAATATGTTAATGTTTAATTTAATTCATATATATATATATATATATATATATATATATATATATATATATATATATATATATATTAGCACTACGTACCGAATGAGTTCACTGCTCAGGATGCAATTTGACCTCTAGATAGTTACTAGACGTTGGCAAATTTAGATTTGTGCATTTCAGCATTATCATGTGTAAATTGAATAAAGTTCTTGTTATAGCTTTTATTATGCACTTGTCTCACGCGGTCAAACTTTGTTAAAATGATGTCAGTGGCCTAGAAGAAGTAAATTTATAGGTTTTTTTCAAGCACAATGCAAAGTACAGTAGACCACTTTAAATACAAATTCTTCCCGATGAGTTTCATGAATGCTTGGTAGGTAATTAATTATGTGACAATTTTCAACACAGATTGCTTTAGCGATTTGCGAAATGCATGGAATATGGAAATGTATGGATTTTTCTTTTAAGTGCTTAAGTGTAGGTTTAAAGTTAGGGGAGAGTTACTTTATTTTTTATCAAAATCACAAAAAGAAACTAAAATACACTATAAAAAATTTAGGTCTATAGTTCCTACTATTTTTGGTGAAAAGGTAAACTAAAATACATAATCCCATTTTTATTAATTCTTAGCTGCTAAAATATTATTGATTCGCTTTTCAAAAGAAATAAAAGTAAAGTAACTTTTGGTTTTACTTACATTAAAGTTTATTCATAAATTGCTTGATTTAATATTAGAGCTAGAATAGCGTTCGATAATTTTTCGCATGTGAAATACTGAAAAAATAATTTAGATAATGGTTTAAATTAACTAAATTATATTCTGGATAAATTTTTTGAAATACCAATTTTTCAAACGGGAATAAAAATCTATGAAAATAAAACATACTAGGCAAAAAGATATTAAAAATCTCCAATATAGCTTTTTTATATTAAGCATAATTAAAAAAAAACTTTTATTCACCTTATATTTAGAGCTAGCACAAATATAACACAAATAAAAGCTTATGTTTCATATTAAAAGCATAAAAATATAATAGTGTAATAGACATTGTTTAAAATATGAGTGAAGATTACTAACAAATAACTAAAGTTCATTGAAAGTTTCATTGTGGAAAACTTGCTATAATATAGTCCAGTGCTTTTGCAGCTTAAAGATATCTTGAAAAGAATAAATAATAAGTTTTTTTTTCTTCTGAGTATGATGGTTAAAGTATGTAAGAACTTCAAAAATTCTATAAAGTAAAATGAAATGCATTAACAATGAAGAGAATGAACGTCTTAGAAAGAAGAAAGAAAAACTTTCTTTGCTTAGAAAACTATGCCGTTGAAGTTTGGTGTTAGGTGAGACAACTAATCGATCTTCTTGTAAAGTAGGATGGAAGAAAGAGTAAAGGAGATCTTGTTCTGAATTTAAGTAATAAATGCTGTCTTAGCTTAAAAACTACTTAAAAATAGTCTGAGATAGAAGATTTGTTTATGATTTTATTTATTTTATAGTTTCACATACCTTATTAGTACTTAGTTTCAATTAGCAAGCAATGTATAAAAATACATAGTTTCCTCTCAATATTTAAATAAAAATGGTTTTAACTTGGAAGAAGACTACATCTTTTAATCCCCAAAATACAAATTTTTATGGTAGTTATTATCTATATTCTATAAAACAGCTATGTCTAATGTCACAAAACTGATGAAATTTCTTTTATCGCATTGTTCCGAACGAAAGAATTTGGCAAAATTACCGTATTGAATGGTAAGGATATTTCAGACAGTAAAATACTTAATTTTGTTTAATAAAACCGAAATAAATGGTAATTAAGCTATTGATTTGATAATTGTTCCAATCATATGGTTTACCTGAAATTCTGGTTTTCAATACTCATTTCAATCAAAAGTTTTAGTCATTTAGCTCTTATTACCGCACATTTAGTAGAATATACAAATCTGATAAAAAAAAATTTTAATAGAATATATGGTTTTCATGTAATTCTAAGGTTTCATGATGAAAATTACCAAATTTTATTCTGGAAAATTTAATTCCAAAATGTATTGCTCACTTGACCAAATAATTCTAAAGCATTTCTATAAAACATTACCGGGCTTTTTGTTGTCTCTACTGAGCGAAAAATACGGTAAATTTTTTCATATTCTGGCAGTTTAAAATATCATTTATTTCTCAACATGTTGTCAAAAATGAAGGGTTACACGCAAACATTTTATGTGAAAAAACTAAACTGTTCTTTAATTTTGTTTTAATAATGTTTCTTCTGTTTAGCAGGTAACATAATAGTTTTTTTTATGCCTGTTGTTGAACAGCCAACACAATTTTGGGTTCCCGACTACTGATATTCAACTCTGTAGCCTTGTAATTTTGAACCCAATCATGTCCCAATTTGAACCCAAGACAAGGTAACTCCTGGATCAAGTATTTTGATAAATTTGCCTTTGTGGAAGACCTTTGGATTGAACTAACCCACATTTGCGATATATGGAGAAGAATACAATGAAAAACTGCCACTGTTTGCCTGATGGCAAGGGGACTCTACCCCATGATCCGTCTACCAATGAGGATATGAGGATATTTTACGTCTGCTCTGCAGTCAGTGTGGAATTCGTATCAACCTGCCATCGCTGGGATTCGAACCCGGTTCACCTTATTAAAAGGTGAACACTCTATCCCTTAATCTCGTCTCTTACGTAAAAATTTAGAGACATAAATCGTAATTCATGCGAATTGAAAGAAATTCAGGTAGTAATCTGCTTTTGAAGGGCGGAAGAGTTAAATAAATGGCCATACTATTGCTCACAACAGTGATGCTTAATTGAGCGTGAGTAAAATTTGATAATAAATCGTTAAACTAAAGTTTAGCATAGCGTAATTTTCATTCACGTATTTTTTTTAATTTACGAAGAGATATTTCGGAAATATGATTATGTATTTTAAACGTTTAAGAGATTTAAAAATAATTTGTATATTTTTATATTTAAGTAAAAATTCCAACAAAATTTTGACTATTTTTAATAATTGATGTTTCTTGGTTATCGAAATTAATATATTTAATCAGATCTTCAATAAAAGTGTCAAATCAAAGTTTTCTAAATTGCAAGTTTTCCATTGGGCTTATCAGATATCATTATTGTTATTATTATTTTGCATATTGGACACACCCATTGAGAAAATACTAGTAAACTACAGTTGTGAGTAGAAATTAATTAGAAAATGATTTTACCTAAACAGTTTTCCCAACACAAGCACGGATTAAAAAAAAAAAAAAAAAAAAAACATATAACAAGATCAAGAAAAAAAAAAAGAACGACACAAATTTTTGGAATTATTTTATTAGTGTTTGGAGAGTCATTTGCTTTGTTGAGAACAGTTTTTGTTTGTAAGGGTTATACTGTCCAGTTACGAGAATTGCAATTTATTTTTTCAAAGTTTATACTAACACGATACGGGTATTTCAATCTATTTTTGATTTGTTGATGTATGGTTGTGGTGTCAAATAAATGTGCTTCAATAAAAAAATTGTCTCTTCTATATAGCTGGATTCATTACAGTGTATTTTAATGCGTGATGAAGCTTTTTCGTTAGGGTTAACGCATTTTTGTTTAGTTTGAAAAAATTTACATCATTAATATCAGGGATCATATGATAGTTTCTTTATAAAAAAACTTTTAACTAATCTTAAGTAGCAAAGACATGCGAATAATTAAATAATTTAATTTCTTAAATCATGCATGTTGAACATAACGATTTAATTTTTATCACTTACGTATAAATGCAAAAAAAAATAAATAAATTAACGGAAGTAACGTTCAATAAAACACAAAATGAATACTGTAGTTTTGATTTCCTAGATTTAATAAAATGCATTTTTCATTCTCTTTTTTACAAAGAATTACTTTGCATACGGAAAACTTCAATTCGGACGTTTGCTTATGTCTTTAATGAAAATAAATTTTGATAGAACAATATTTTTTAAGTGTTGTTTTGCTGCGCTAGTTTCAATTCAACCGGGTGACATATTAAAACTTAAAAAAAATTGATAACTCAAAATAAATATTTAAAAATGAAAAAAAGTCAATAGCACTTAAAACTATACCTTTGAGTTCAAACGATAGAAGCAATCATTTTTAAAGATTTTTAATTTCAAATTCTTCGGAGTATTCTCAAAAGTTAATTAAAACTCCTCTAAGATCCAACTCAAGTGAAAATGAAATTGCAGCTGCTTATAAAAATGTCTCTCTTTTTTTTTTTTTTTTTTTTGAAACAAAGATTTTTCTGGAATTTGTTTTTCCTTTTTTATTAGTATGCATTTAAATGCTTCCTAGAATCAAGAAGGAAAAGAAATTAAAAAAAAAAAAAAAAAAACGCAACTAGAAAGCAATTAAAAGATGAATGCTATTTCTGTATTAACATTTTTTTAGCTGAATTTAAACACATTTTATTTTCAATAAAAAATAATAATTTTTACAAAAATCCAAAAACTCATGAAACCTAATTTCTGGAATTTAATATTTTCATCATTGTAAATTAAATAACTAACAGTGATAAATTGTCATTCAATACTTACCCATATTTATAATAATCGGAGCGGAAGTTCTGTCAAATGCCTGAATTTAATATTTTCATCATTGTAAATTAAATAACTAACTAACAGTGATAAATTGTCATTCAATACTTACCCATATTTATAATAATCGGAGCGGAAGTTCTGTCAAATGCCTGAATTTAATATTTTCATCATTGTAAATTAAATAACTAACAGTGATAAATTGTCATTCAATACTTACCCATATTTATAATAATCGGAGCGGAAGTTCTGTCAAATGCCTGAATTTAATATTTTCATCATTGTAAATTAAATAACTAACAGTGATAAATTGTCATTCAAAATTTACCCATATTTATAATAATCGGAGCGGTAGTTCTGTCAAATGCCTGAATTTAATATTTTCATCATTGTAATTTAAATAACTAACAGTGATAAATTGTCATTCAATACTTACCCATATTTATAATAATCGGAGCGGAAGTTCTGTCAAATGCCTGAATTTAATATTTTCATCATTGTAAATTAAATAACTAACAGTGATAAATTGTCATTCAATACTTACCCATATTTATAATAATCGGAGCGGAAGTTCTGTCAAATGCCTGAATTTAATATTTTCATCATTGTAAATTAAATAACTAACAGTGATATATTGTCATTCAATACTTACCCATATTTATAATAATCGGAGCGGAAGTTCTGTCAAATGCCTGAATATAATATTTTCATCATTGTAAATTAAATAACTAACAGTGATAAATTGTCATTCAATACTTACCCATATTTATAATAATCGGAGCGGAAGTTCTGTCAAATGATTGAATTTAATATTTTCATCATTGTAAATTAAATAACTAACAGTGATAAATTGTCATTCAATACTTACCCATATTTATAATAATCGGAGCGGAAGTTCTGTCAAATGCCTGAATTTAATATTTTCATCATTGTAAATTAAATAACCAACAGTGATAAATTGTCATTCAATACTTACCCATATTTATAATAATCGGAGCGGAAGTTCTGTCAAATGCCTGAATTTAATATTTTCATCATTGTAAATTAAATAACTAACAGTGATAAATTGTCATTCAAAATTTACCCATATTTATAATAATCGGAGCGGTAGTTCTGTCAAATGCCTGAATTTAATATTTTCATCATTGTAAATTAAATAACTAACAGTGATAAATTGTCATTCAATACTTACCCATATTTATAATAATCGGAGCGGAAGTTCTGTCAAATGCCTGAATTTAATATTTTCATCATTGTAAATTAAATAACTAACAGTGATAAATTGTCATTCAATACTTACCCATATTTATAATAATCGGAGCGGAAGTTCTGTCAAATGCCTGAATTTAATATTTTCATCATTGTAAATTAAATAACTAACAGTGATAAATTGTCATTCAAAATTTACCCATATTTATAATAATCGGAGCGGTAGTTCTGTCAAATGCCTGAATTTAATATTTTCATCATTGTAAATTAAATAACTAACAGTGATAAATTGTCATTCAATACTTACCCATATTTATAATAATCGGAGCGGAAGTTCTGTCAAATGCCTGAATTTAATATTTTCATCATTGTAAATTAAATAACTAACAGTGATAAATTGTCATTCAATACTTACCCATATTTATAATAATCGGAGCGGAAGTTCTGTCAAATGCCTGAATTTAATATATTCATCATTGTAAATTAAATAACTAACAGTGATAAATTGTCATTCAAAATTTACCCATATTTATAATAATCGGAGCGGTAGTTCTGTCAAATGCCTGAATTTAATATTTTCATCATTGTAAATTAAATAACTAACAGTGATAAATTGTCATTCAATACTTACCCATATTTATAATAATCGGAGCGGAAGTTCTGTCAAATGCCTGAATTTAATATTTTCATCATTGTAAATTAAATAACTAACAGTGATAAATTGTCATTCAATACTTACCCATATTTATAATAATCGGAGCGGAAGTTCTGTCAAATGCCTGAATTTAATATTTTCATCATTGTAAATTAAATAACTAACAGTGATAAATTGTCATTCAATACTTACCCATATTTATAATAATCGGAGCGGAAGTTCTGTCAAATGCCTGAATTTAATATTTTCATCATTGTAAATTAAATAACTAACAGTGATAAATTGTCATTCAAAATTTACCCATATTTATAATAATCGGAGCGGTAGTTCTGTCAAATGCCTGAATTTAATATTTTCATCATTGTAATTTAAATAACTAACAGTGATAAATTGTCATTCAATACTTACCCATATTTATAATAATCGGAGCGGAAGTTCTGTCAAATGCCTGAATTTAATATTTTCATCATTGTAAATTAAATAACTAACAGTGATAAATTGTCATTCAATACTTACCCATATTTATAATAATCGGAGCGGAAGTTCTGTCAAATGCCTGAATTTAATATTTTCATCATTGTAAATTAAATAACTAACAGTGATATATTGTCATTCAATACTTACCCATATTTATAATAATCGGAGCGGAAGTTCTGTCAAATGCCTGAATATAATATTTTCATCATTGTAAATTAAATAACTAACAGTGATAAATTGTCATTCAATACTTACCCATATTTATAATAATCGGAGCGGAAGTTCTGTCAAATGATTGAATTTAATATTTTCATCATTGTAAATTAAATAACTAACAGTGATAAATTGTCATTCAATACTTACCCATAATTATAATAATCGGAGCGGAAGTTCTGTCAAATGCCTGAATTTAATATTTTCATCATTGTAAATTAAATAACTAACAGTGATAAATTGTCATTCAATACTTACCCATATTTATAATAATCGGAGCGGAAGTTCTGTCAAATGCCTGAATTTAATATTTTCATCATTGTAAATTAAATAACTAACAGTGATAAATTGTCATTCAAAATTTACCCATATTTATAATAATCGGAGCGGTAGTTCTGTCAAATGCCTGAATTTAATATTTTCATCATTGTAAATTAAATAACTAACAGTGATAAATTGTCATTCAATACTTACCCATATTTATAATAATCGGAGCGGAAGTTCTGTCAAATGCCTGAATTTAATATTTTCATCATTGTAAATTAAATAACTAACAGTGATAAATTGTCATTCAATACTTACCCATATTTATAATAATCGGAGCGGAAGTTCTGTCAAATGCCTGAATTTAATATTTTCATCATTGTAAATTAAATAACTAACAGTGATAAATTGTCATTCAAAATTTACCCATATTTATAATAATCGGAGCGGTAGTTCTGTCAAATGCCTGAATTTAATATTTTCATCATTGTAAATTAAATAACTAACAGTGATAAATTGTCATTCAATACTTACCCATATTTATAATAATCGGAGCGGAAGTTCTGTCAAATGCCTGAATTTAATATTTTCATCATTGTAAATTAAATAACTAACAGTGATAAATTGTCATTCAATACTTACCCATATTTATAATAATCGGAGCGGAAGTTCTGTCAAATGCCTGAATTTAATATTTTCATCATTGTAAATTAAATAACTAACAGTGATAAATTGTCATTCAAAATTTACCCATATTTATAATAATCGGAGCGGAAGTTCTGTCAAATGCCTGAATTTAATATTTTCATCATTGTAAATTAAATAACTAACAGTGATAAATTGTCATTCAAAATTTACCCATATTTATAATAATCGGAGCGGTAGTTCTGTCAAATGCCTGAATTTAATATTTTCATCATTGTAAATTAAATAACTAACAGTGATAAATTGTCATTCAATACTTACCCATATTTATAATAATCGGAGCGAAAGTTCTGTCAAATGCCTGAATTTAATATTTTCATCATTGTAAATTAAATAACTAACAGTGATAAATTGTCATTCAATACTTACCCATATTTATAATAATCGGAGCGGAAGTTCTGTCAAATGCCTGAATTTAATATTTTCATCATTGTAAATTAAATAACTAACAGTGATATATTGTCATTCAATACTTACCCATATTTATAATAATCGGAGCGGAAGTTCTGTCAAATGCCTGAATTTAATATTTTCATCAATGTAAATTAAATAACTAACAGTGATAAATTGTCATTCAATACTTACCCATATTTATAATAATCGGAGCGGAAGTTCTGTCAAATGCCTGAATTTAATATTTTCATCATTGTAAATTAAATAACTAACAGTGATAAATTGTCATTCAAAATTTACCCATATTTATAATAATCGGAGCGGTAGTTCTGTCAAATGCCTGAATTTAATATTTTCATCATATTAAATTAAATAACTGACAGTGATAAATTGTCATTCAATACTTACCCATATTTATAATAATCGGAGCGGAACTTCTGTCAAATGCCTGAATTTAATATTTTCATCATTGTAAATTAAATAACTAACAGTGATAAATTGTCATTCAATACTTACCCATATTTATAATAATCGGAGCGGAAGTTCTGTCAAATGCCTGAATTTAATATTTTCATCATTGTAAATTAAATAACTAACAGTGATAAATTGTCATTCAAAATTTACCCATATTTATAATAATCGGAGCGGTAGTTCTGTCAAATGCCTGAATTTAATATTTTCATCATTGTAAATTAAATAACTAACAGTGATAAATTGTCATTCAATACTTACCCATATTTATAATAATCGGAGCGGAAGTTCTGTCAAATGCCTGAATTTAATATTTTCATCATTGTAAATTAAATAACTAACAGTGATAAATTGTCATTCAATACTTACCCATATTTATAATAATCGGAGCGGAAGTTCTGTCAAATGCCTGAATTTAATATTTTCATCATTGTAAATTAAATAACTAACAGTGATATATTGTCATTCAATACTTACCCATATTTATAATAATCGGAGCGGAAGTTCTGTCAAATGCCTGAATTTAATATTTTCATCATTGTAAATTAAATAACTAACAGTGATAAATTGTCATTCAATACTTACCCATATTTATAATAATCGGAGCGGAAGTTCTGTCAAATGCCTGAATTTAATATTTTCATCATTGTAAATTAAATAACTAACAGTGATAAATTGTCATTCAATACTTACCCATATTTATAATAATCGGAGCGGAAGTTCTGTCAAATGCCTGAATTTAATATTTTCATCATTGTAAATTGAATAACTAACAGTGATAAATTGTCATTCAAAATTTACCCATATTTATAATAATCGGAGCGGTAGTTCTGTCAAATGCCAGAATTTAATATTTTCATCATTGTAAATTAAATAACTAACAGTGATAAATTGTCATTCAATACTTACCCATATTTATAATAATCGGAGCGGAAGTTCTGTCAAATGCCTGAATTTAATATTTTCATCATTGTAAATTAAATAACTAACAGTGATAAATTGTCATTCAATACTTACCCATATTTATAATAATCGGAGCGGAAGTTCTGTCAAATGCCTGAATTTAATATTTTCATCATTGTAAATTAAATAACTAACAGTGATAAATTGTCATTCAGTACTTACCCATATTTATAATAATCGGAGCGGAAGTTCTGTCAAATGCCTGAATTTAATATTTTCATCATTGTAAATTAAATAACTAACAGTGATAAATTGTCATTCAATACTTACCCATATTTATAATAATCGGAGCGGTAGTTCTGTCAAATGCCTGAATTTAATATTTTTATACTTATGTTTTTAGTTAATGTTGATGCATTAAATTAAAATAATTGTTGAAGCAAATAAACTAAAATAATTGTTGATGTAAATAAATTAAAATAATTAACCTATTATCACGTGTGATTTGTGTACAATATATTAAAATTATTTTTAAACATGTAAGTCTTAATCCCTAGTCTTAATCCCTGTAAATCTTAATCCCTCACTGTTGATTAAAGAAAAGCATTTAGTTTAAACCGGTAGGTGAAATATGTTACCTTCAATGTTCGAAATCTGATCAATGTATGTAATCATTAATTATTCACACATTGCCCAGAAATTCTATAGAATGACTGATGGAAACTCTGCATGCATTCTATACAATGAATGGAATGATTTAATAGTATGACTACTAAAATTTATGTATGCATCCTATAAAATGATCAGGGCTTTTTAGACTAACAGCTTTTTATAGACTGAATTAATGGCAACCAATACACAAAATATGAAAATTATCAAGAATACAATTTATTGTTTAATCACACTGCTTCACGATCCATATTAACAATTCTTTTAATGTTTGTGTAATCGTTTCATTTATTTAATACTTATTGTATATTCTGAAAGAATGAAAAATTCAAAAAGATTACGTAATTTAAAATTTTTTATCTTTCATTAAAAAAAAATTATTTATAACAACTTTTTGTTTTTAATTCAAAGCACTCATTTTATCGCAAAACTGACCTATTTTTTACGCTTGTTATTATGTTATTACGTTTGTTATTTCTGAGTTTTTTTTCATATCTAAATTAACCAGCCTGGAAATAAAAAAAGCCATTTGTTAAAACTGAAATTATTTACATAAATTATTAAACGTACAATAATTTTTATCTGTTAACATTTTTAGCATAATTAGCAGAGTTTTTAAAAAATTTAAAATCAAAATGACCCTATTTCAATAAAAAGTGTTCTTGCTTATTTTTTTCAAGAAATATTATCAAAAAACATTTTCATTTTCTTAATTTAAAATATTATTTTGATGTAAATTTGAATGAAACTTTATTGATTTTTTATGAATGAAAATAATATAATGAGTTAAATAAAAAACACTGTAATCAAATATATATTGAAATTTTTAACAAGTATTTTATTTACCCAAAACCTTTTCTTTTTTTAAAAAATATTCTTCCCGCATCATATTTTCTCAGTATTCCATCCAATTACTTTTGAATTATTCGCAAAATGCCCTATAAATTTTACCAATACATCTCTGTTAGAAAAATATTCTGAGAACTATTTTAACAATTTAAAAAAGGAACAGAAAGATGATTGCAATGCCAATAAATAGAATTTTGCATGGTTGCAAAACTTTTAATTTTAAATTTTTGAATTGATTTGCGTTTTTGATTTTCTTTTTAAAATGAAATGAACCATAAAAATGAAGATTCATAAATAGTTTCATTTCAATTTCATTCTAAATTAATTCCCATTCCCTTGTAATTACTTAACATTTGTTATTCTAATTTGAGATAAATTTAGGACTCAATTGAAGTTGCCAATATGAAAGAAATACATGAGCAGGTTATTCATATTTTCATGAGTATACCGCGTTACTAAAATATCTTAAATATTAGAAGTTTATATCACAAACTTCTCATGTGTTTTTTCAACTTTGCATATTTTTTTTAAATGTGATAAATTAAAAGTTTTGATTGAATGATAAGTTAGTTAAGAATTTTTATAAGTTCAAATTTTTATAAATTATAAGTTACGTTTACAAACACACTTTTAAACACTTTTTTTTACTAACACATTGTTAAAAACGTAAGTCATGGCCCACTCATTGTATTGTGGATTCTGACTTAGCTTACCAAGGCTTAGCTTAGCTTTATCAAAGTACAATACAATTTCAGTAGAAATAATACAATTTCAAACAAACAATCGCAATATTTCATTTAAACCCTGTTTTATGGAGGAAATAGGGCAAGGTCTATGAAGCATCACAGTGAACATTTATCGACGAGTACAATATTGGTAATTTTAAGAAACTAATTTGGCCAGAACATAAATCCATTCAGAGGCACCTGTGATAAGTTAAATTCACGGTTATTGTCAATTCCATTCTCCTATCCAAGTCCTCGAACCCTACCTCATTCCAGGTTAAACTAAGGTAGGCCATTCTAGGTGGAACGAGGGATTTCCATTCTCACGGTATTTCAGTAAGCTTTTTCCTGGATGCAGAACTTGAACCTGCAAAGAGGGATAAAAAATTAAAAAACACAGAGCACTTGATGGAAAGAGAGCCTTGACTAAAAAAAAAAAAAAAAAATAAAGTGGAAAAATCTCTGATGAGCATCAAGAAGACAGTCATCAAGACCACGGTCTTGATGACTGTCTTAGTATTAGTCAAAGTATTAGGTCTTCAAGACCACGGTCTTGATAGGAGGAGGGTGAGAGCATTCAGTCTACTAATAACCACACTTACTCGGTACTTGAATCCATTAAAAAAATACTCGTATAACAAAAAACACTATTGTAGTGTAGCTAAATGAATAAAGTTTGTTATAAGTTTGAAGTTTGTTATTTCATTGTAAATATAAAATAAAAAAATAAAAACGATTTCCTACCAAGTTTCAAAGTTAAAATGCACGATTATTTATTGTAAAATAGCAAATTCTTTCATATTTGTAAACTTAAAATTTTAAATTTAATCTTGCAAGCACTTTTTATTGATTGAGTCATTTTTCATGTGCTTTATATAAAAGTTTCCATACAAAGTTTGGGTAAAACAAACTCAGTTCTGTATTTCAGTTCTGTAATTTATATTTATATTTAATCAGGTAATTAAGGAGCTATGTTCCTTCTCAGTGAAAAATGGACAAATTTGACAATATGCAAAAATAAATTGCAATTAAGTTTTAAAAGACTATGATGTACTAACTCTTGTTCGCTCCACTCACAAACCCCAGTATTTGGTTTGCTTTCATCTTTATTTAATTTACCTAATCGTCGATGAAAACGATGATTTTGTGTATATAATATATAATTATCATAACTTTATCCAACACAATTTGTTGATATTTTAATCGTAACAAAATGAACTAATATCGTTGAAAAAAAATCAATTGTACTCGAAATAAATAATCTTAGAAATATCGAATGTGTGACATTATTAGAGGTGAAAAGTAAGAAATTGTTAGCAACATGTGGCAATATCATAACAGTTCGAATTAGAAACATTTTTAATCTCTCCTGAGTCATTTAGAGTTTTAAAAATTTCGATATAAATGTTAAAATTGGTATCTGGCAACATGTGTTTCTCCACAGTTTTAATTTTTTCTTTTATTTATTCATTTTTTCAAAACTTAGTCATCAAGTCAAGCGAGAGCTTATAAAACGTGAGCTTATAAAATGCGCAATGAAACAAAATGTAACATAAGGTTGAATACCCAATACAGCGGCAGTTGGGCTTACGTTTTTTCAATACAGAGAGAAATAATATCTTATTTTTAATAGAACGGTTTCCTGATCTGTCTACCAGACGAAGAATTTGTTTCTTCAAACAAAGAATTTACAAAATCATCTGCAATTTCAAAATTCCAGATAGTACTCAATATAAATATTTATGCTGATAAAAGAAATTCTTTTGTAACTAAAACAGTTATTTGCAGTTATGTCGAAAAAAACAAAATTTTTCTCATTAGGATATATTTCAAAATTTGTTATCATTATTATTTTATTAAACAATGAGCATTATACTTCAATTTTTTAATTTCAAATGCAGTACAGTATGAAAAAGTTATTAATAATTTTTATAAGATAAGTGATATATTTTGAATCTCTATAATTTTTATTATATTATTAGTGAGTCTGAAATAGATGACATTCTTTGAACATTTTCTTTTCTATTCCTCATTAGTTTTGAATTTTTTTTGCTGAATTTTTAAGTGTTAAAAATTTTAAAAATGGTTTTAAAGCAAGACTTTAAAAGAAGCAATGAATATGATCAAGTAAAGAAAAAGGACCATCACCCTTCGGGGGAAGGCGATGGAACGAATGCCGAATTTGAAGACCAGTCTTTCAAAAGATTCACAGTTCCTCAAACCAGTTCTGCATAAGAAAAATGAAAAGAGACTAAGCTGACGTCACGTCACGTCTTGTCAACCTGAAATCCATCAATGTTCAATCAGTAACAGATGGACCAATAGAAATAGGTTTCTATTGGGATGGGACTAAAATCGTTTGATAGGAAAAATGCAAATATCTAGTTGCCATTCGCAACCACAAAATTATGACAATTAATTGGTTTATTCCCCTCTGTAATATAGTTCAGTTTTTGGCTTGGACATCTCTATATACACATGTAGTGCATTTAATGTACAGTGTAAGTGTGAAAAGTCTGTTGAAAATTGGAATTGCGCATTTGAGTTGAACTTTCTCATATTCACTATATTTTTTTGTGTTCAACTTTAACTTACAACACAACTGTGATTGTCTAAAAAAACTTTTTTTAGACAATCACAATTTTATGAAAGGGTTTTCAATACATCTACTGAAGCTCTAAAAACTCTTGTTGCTACATACTTGATTGTTCAATACTGTTATTACACAATTTAATTTCTAAAAACAAATTCATCTCTGATAAATACTGATCTAACACTAATCTAATGACCTGCATTTCAACAAAAGCAACCAGTATTGTTCGACAGGAGATTAGTGAGCCACTTTCAAGGCATGACTCTCCTAACAAGAAGAGCCAACATGTTTGGTTGAGAAATCTGATAGTATATTTCTTAATCCTCAGCCATTGTTCCGTTTGTCACCCACTTGTGTTTGCTATTTCACAGTTCCGTTAAGAACAAGAATTTATTGAAAATAAAAGAAAGTGAATTGAAATAAAATGAAAAGAAGAATTTTTCCATATTTCTGTTTAAACTGTTTATTACCATAGGAAAAATGAAAAATTTCTTTTTCATAAACCACATTAAAATCTAACATGATAAAAATACGATCGTAACCTCTTCTACTATAATATAAAAGATATGAACACATAAAATATATGGATCTATCAAAAATATATTTTTTCTGTTTGATATCGAGCAGTTTATGAAAAAATATTATCTATATTTTAGAATGAATACCCAATTTACTTTGATGTAGCGCATTTTAAGCCTTCCTCATCGCTTTTTTTGAACGTAACTATTTGAGTAGTAAATAGAGAATATGCAATTTAACCTTCTTAACGTTTTCAATGTTTCTGAGGCTAAGGGAGCGATATTTTAGAATCTTATATTTTAGGATTTTATATTTATTTTAGAAGAAAACTTATTCATTTGAGCAAAAATTTATGAATATACTTTCGTCGTTTTGTTAGTAATAATAATACGCTATATATTTTCAAGTAAATAGTACGCTATATATTTTCTTGATGTGAGCGTTTTTAAATTTACAGCATATAAATATAATCTATTTAAAAATATTAAGTATATATAATTTTAAAGCATATGAGTAATTTTCAAGATGGAGAGACATGTGAAAAAAAGCTTTCCTTGATAATTAAACATTCAAAATACTACTTCTCCACTGTTATTATTTACGGAAAAATTATAAGTTTCCAATTAAAGAATTAAAGGCAGGAAACAAGATTAATTGTAAAATTACACATCTAACGCATTAAGGGATTTTCTCTAAAAAAGAATTACGGATGAGAACATAAATATATACATATATACATAAGTAACCACCCATGCTGTGTCGTGTCTTAGGTTTCTCCCTTACCCTGACTTCAGTGGGTATGACACATGACGAATGGTTAAATTCTTACGTAATTCTTCAGTTATTTATTCAATGCACAAAAAATAAAAAAAAAAATGATAACTGATAAGCCCAGTAGAAAACTTGTAATTCAGAAAACTTTAATTTGACATTTTTATTGTAGCTCTGATAAAATATATTTATTTAGATAACCAAGAATAATGAGTTATTAAAAATAGTTAAAATTTTCATTTTGGAATTTTTATTAAAATAAAAAAATATATGAATCTCCTAATGCTTACAATGTATTATAATAGTTGGAAAAATTTAATAATAGTTGGAAAAATTTTAAATTCTTAGGTATACAAAAATTTACTTAATTTTACGAAAGGAATTTAAAATGGCAAAATACCAATTTTTAGCAAATTCGAACGAATCAATTTTTGGGAAATCAAATTTTAAATATTCCTTTGAAATTCGGTAACTCACAGACCACTGCACTCAAATTTTGTACGTGGTAATCCAATGATTGGATCATAAGTTTTTCAAAATGTTACTATTTTATTATTATTATGCGCACTGTACTACATTAGTAGCAGAGTGATTACTATAAAAAATTTAAATTTAAAGGGGAAGAAAAACTTAAGACTTCTTAATAATTTTTTGTTAGTTTTGTTTTTGTATGATTAATATTCCCAAATGAGAAGAAAAATATTTGTGAAATTAAAATTCTTTTATCAGTAAAATGACGTATTCGCAAGCCAATAAATCCTAGAATCAGCTAAATTTAAATCAAAACAGTTCGTTTTAAAATTTGAGAATATGTTGTAATCTTAAAATGAAGAGAAGGTCAAACTAATTCACTCATCAGAGATTATATTACTGAGGCGCTATGGTTACGAGATTAAGTTTGAACTAGGTTCGAATTAATTCATTAATTAACCCTGGCAGTTCAAGTTCATATATGTTCCTCAGTTTTGAATAATTATCGTTCATTTCTGAATCTATTGTTCTGAAGTAATTATTTTGTCCCATGGCTTGATGAGTTCAAAAGAACTTAAAAGTTAAGTGTACTTTGACTTATATTTCTTTGTAATCAGATTATTGTAGAAAATTAAAGCTAAATAAAAGTCATTTTGTTTCTCTCAACAGATAGAGATATCCTCGTTTTTAGCCTAATCAATCAAGAAAATGTCATAATTGTATTTTCATAATCATACTTATAAAAATGCTTATTTTTATATTTCAGAAATACTATGAATAAATATTTTGATTTTATAAAATGTTTTGAAATGTTCCAGAATATTTTATTCACATGATAAAAGTTTACAAGTTGTTCAAATGTTAAATACGCTATATATCAGTTATTATCTTTAAACTAATACACATATTAGATATACCTACACAAAAGCTACTGATAATACAGTATTTAATTGAAAAATAGGCATTTTTACTGTTTGAAGCGTACACTCAATGTTTAATTGTCATTGCAAGCATACATTTTGGTCACATATAAATATATTTTGAAGCATAGAAAAAAATTTTGCAATTAAATGCTTAATCTAATGAACAATCCAACAAGGTCGTTAAAAATCAAGTCAGAAAGCTTTTTACATTGCTTTATATAAAGTTTTACTAAATATTTTATCATGATATTGTTTAGATATACTAATTATCTAAAAAGAATTATGTGGGTTTTTACAATTAATTTTATTAGAAGTAAAACATATCTCACACTAAGAGATTTACGGATCCGGTGAAATAGCAATTAGTGCTTTTTTATATGACTTTAATAACAAACTCATGTTACTTAATTTCACTGTCTAGACATAATGTATCTTGTTAAAATTAATTAAGTGTTGAAAACTTAGTCTTATTCTTTCTTTTTGCACACTCCATCAAGGCTTCGGAATGAAATAAAAGTAAGCACGCGTACAATAACTCTTTTTTACGATATTATCTGAAACTTTTATACAGAAATATATTGCTTCAAATGTTTTTTTTAATGTTAGCGATTCAAAAAAGAAATATAACTTATTAAGGTTTTATTAAATATATCTCGATAAGACAAAGTTCTGAAATCAAGTTTTAAACAATATTTTGCACTGAGTTGAGAAAGAGAAAAATCAAAATTGGTACCTAGAGACTAAACTTTTAGCACTTTATTGTTAGAATAATGTTTACAAAGAACTCTCAATCAATAACCAATGAAGAAAAAAAAAGCATGCTCTGACTGACTATTTGTTTGATCACCAAGAAACCTGAACTATTTAAACTAGAAACATAAAATTTGAAGAATGAGTTTCTTTTAGAACGATTCCATTTATGATAGGTTCCTTTTACGATTTAACCCTTCATGATCCTACCTTTTTTTTGCGATATCCCTACTTTGTTATTAAAGTATATAAAGGCAATTGTGAACGTATTAACCAATAAAAGACTTCATTATGAAAACTGTTTCTCAGAGAAAGGAAATTTATTCATCTTTTTATCATTCATAATATTAAATTAGGTTTTATGTCGGATAGTTGAATTCACTGTCCTAGAGATTTATTCTTATCAAGTTATAAAATTGTTTTTGTGGTATAAATGAAATAAGCAAATTGAGACGAATATTTTTTGAAGGTATTTTTGGTATATTTTTGAAGGTATTTTGACGATATTTTTGAAACTGCTATTAGAACATTGAAAATGGTTATTAGGGAAACAAATTTTTTAAATTATTGAATTTCATTATTTTACTCGCATTTGAAAAGTGCATGTGCTTTTTATAGCTTGCACAATATATTGTATTGTGTTTTATAGCCGTCGTTTAACAGTAACCCAATTCAGGAATTACGACTGCCAATGTTAAACTCCATAAATTATTAATTTTTATCCCTATCCAAAGAAGATATTTTATGTCAGCATTGTGGTCGGTGCAAGCCTGGTGCGGAATTCGTATCGACCAGCCAATGCTGGGATCCGAACCCGGTTCACCGCATTGAAAGGCAAACGCTCTATTCCCTGAATCATCACTGCTCATACTTAATATATTTTTACGTTTGCCTTTTCTTTTTTGTTAGCATACTACATTATGGCATGTTGGCATAACAAAATACTAAATTAAGTGAATGCTTATCACCATAGTAAAGCAATATATGCTAAAATTACACACATATCTGCCACACTAAAAACAAAATTTTTAAAAACGTAAGTCACGGCACAACTCATTGGATGGTGGATTCTGACTTAGCTTATGCATTATCAAAGTATCATACTATCTCAGTACAGATTATACAATTTCAAACAAATACCCGCAATAACTCGTTTAAACCTGGTTTTATGGCGGAAATAAGACAAGCTCTATAAAACATCATGATGGAATTGAAGTGCACAATACAAGGACATTGAATGACAGTATGTAAAAAGTAAATAACTACAGCAATTGGTAATTTTAAGAAACGAATTTGGCCAAAACATAAATCCATTTAGAGGCACCTGAGATAAGTTAAATTCACGGTTGTACTCAAGTCCATTATCTTATCCAAGTCCTCGAACCCTACCTCATTCAACAAACCTTATTTATTGTAGCATAATGAATAAAGTGATAAAAAAAAATACTTTTTATTGATTTGTTATATATGATAAATTTTTATCAACTGCAAACATTTATTTTAGTTTTTCGATGCTTAACTTTTAATATATTTATGCATTTGCATATAATTACGAGTTTTTATTTCATATATTAGTGTTTCATTACATGGAGAATTATTATTTTCACGCAGCTTTTCGTTAATGTATTCGAATATCTGAAGAACTCGATAGAATTTCAGTATTTTTCGCTTTTCGACACTTTGTCCGAAAAATTAGAGCAACATCATTAATTTCAGTAATAATACGATCCGCAAGATTGATTTTAACTGACATCTAAATTTACGGGAAATTCTAGAACCATCATTACGTTGAATTCATGAGAGCTGATGAATAAAAATAATTTTTAGTAGTACAGAAAGAATATTTTTGCTCAATATATCTATGACTTTTAAACAGATTAAATTTTATGTTTTTGTTCCGTAAGAGATGTAAAACTTTGCGCAAAAAATATAAATGGAAAGTAGATTCAGTAAGAGAAAATTTCTTAAATCTAAAATAACATATATATAAAAAAATAAAAACATAAGTGGTATTTAACCCTATATAACAATAGATCTAAGCACATATTTTGAATATTTAATGTCTAAATCAGTTTATAGAATTTTATAAAATGATAGGAAGCTAATATTTATATGACATTTGCATTATATTTGATTACGTTTTTCTATAGCTCAATATTAAAAGTAAAGTAAACTAACAAAAAATATCATTTTTAATGTAAGATTGAAGAGCTTAATTTAATTCCTAAGTCTAACTTTGGTCTTGATAACAACCAGGATTGATTAAGAAAGGAAGCCAAAAGAATGTTAAAGGCACATGCCGGAGGAGGGGGGAGAAGTTATGGTATATGCTATGGATTTGATAATGTAAATACCCAAAATTTCGTAGATACTGATTTCAACGTATTATTACACGTACTTCGAAGAGTTTCCATGGGAGCACAAATCAGGTAACTTTGCAGGCCAATTTAGATATATATTCCGATAGAATAACACTATCAGTCACCTATTCTTGCAGAGCAATGAGCTTTGTTGTTGTTTTTGGGAAGGACAGAAGTCAAAACAGCAAACTCGTCATTAAGATATGAGAAGAAAGGCAGCAAATGATCAAAATGTTAAAATAAATATCATTATTCCTGTTAGAAGAAACCTGAGAAAGTAGGCTCATTTTCTTATAAGAAAAAATTGCTCATTGCATCATATTATTAATGGATGCATATCAATACTACAGAATGCCTTTCATAATTTTACAACACTGAGAGAAAAAAGTGCGGTCAAAACTACCACAATATGGTGAAATTTTCCATGTTTCTGGCTTCATGAAAATATCAAAAAGATCGGAAAATTTTATCAAAGCACTTTGGTAATAATTTTAGTAAAATTAACAATAAAATATCGTTTCACAATGTGTGAGAAAAATTTGGTAAAATTCGGAAATTTTACAGTGCTATTTTAGATCATATAATAAAAACCATTTATTCGTTGAAATTTACTTTTCAGTTTTGCGCTTTTTACTAAATGTGTGATAATAAAAACTTTAATTTAGAAAACCAGGATTTTAGGCAAACTGTTGCCATATGAATAGAAAAATTAAAAGTTGAATGGTTTAAATATCACATATTTTAATTTTATTAGCTGGCATGTTTTTCTAAAATTCTTTTTTCAAGAAATGTCATTAGCTTAAAGTACGGTAATTTCACCAGTTTTTTTTTCTCAGAGTACAGCTGAACAATCTCTGCAAATCATTGTATAACTTTGTTCAGATAGGAGTTTATATTAATTAATCCCTTTTTACTTTGATATATGAATATATATTATATCAAAGTATCAATTAAAATTTTATATATTAGTTTTTATTTTCATCCTTTTTTCCGATCATTTTTAATAAATGTCATGCAGCTTAATAATTAATACACTGATAAATGAAGTATGCCCAAAACAATCAGAATGTGGTAAGATTTACAATGCTTCTGGCTCAAAGGAAACATCATAAAGCTCGGTAACTTTTACTGAAGTGCTTTGGCTACAAGTTTGGTAAAACGTACAATAAATTAAGGTTTCATAATGAGTGATAAAATTTCATACTTTTATCATGATGCACTTAAGCATTTCATAAAAGCCATATATTTGGTCAAATTCACCTTTCAGTTTTGTATTCGTTACTTAATTCGTTATTTCGTAACGTTATTCGTTAGTGTGTAGTAATAAGGACTATAATGTGGAAAACTAGAATTGCTGGTAAACCATTACCATTTGAACGGCAAATTTACCTAATGAATAGTTTAAATACGGTATATATATATATATATAGGCTTTATTCATCATTATAAAGTGTTTGTTTTTAAGTAGGATTTTCGTTATTATAGAGTATGATAATTTTACAAGATTTTTTTTTCTTCGCGCAGACGTAAAAAGCTTTTTGTCCGTTGAGCTTATAAAGCTTGCTGTTTGACAAACAAGCCTTTGAATCAAAAATATACATTTTAAAACCACAAATATTTCAGAGATGAACATTTACTGAGTTTAAATTTCTCACGTTTTCTTACCCAGATAAAACTTACCTATAAACAAAATTTTTTAGAAAAATTTGGTTTCCAGAGCATCGTCAAATTGATCTTTTTGGATAAGTAAATCAAATAAATAATTAAGACAGGAAATGGGATTTGGTGTGTGTTTTAATTTTGATTATGTGATGTATAAAAAAATCCTTAAAAACTAAATAATAATAAAAAATTGTTTTGAAATGCATTTCATCTTAATGCATTTGTAATGCATTTCAGCGTTTAAGATGTTTTATGAAGCATTAAACTTCAATTTTTTTAATTTTTTCGGTGTTCAGAGTGAAGTTTTTGAATAAATCCTCAAAAGAAAATGTACTGTAGCATTGAAGATATAATTTACGGTAAAGTTGATAAGGGGCGTAAACAGCACACTCTCTGTTAAAATTTTTCTCGATACATTAAGGCAAAAATTTCTTTCTTTATGCTATGTAAGATTTCTAAAAAGACTGAATTTTGTTTTAGTAATAAAGTCTGTTAGATCTTAGATCGAAAGTAAAAGCTACTTTACAGCTATACTATATGCATATTAGAAAAGCTGCATAATTGCTTCGTATACTAATTTATTTAATAATTTTCTTAAACCTTTAATGTTAAGAGTTCGCAATGGCATAAATAATCCCCTTTAAATTGTACTTGAAATCATATTTTAAGAAAATGATAAATGCAATTTTTAGTTACATTTAAGAAAATAATGATTTTTAAAGATAGAATTGTTCATTGTTAACTCATTTAACCTACATTTATAAAATAAAAATTTATCTTTCAATATGGTTTTCTCTTCAAAATATACAGATAAAAATAAAGTTTATTGAATTTTGATTAGGAAAAAACTGTATGATTTTTCAATAATTGAAATTTATCAACAATCATTCTTA
This sequence comes from Parasteatoda lunata, assembly GCA_949128135.1. Taxonomy (NCBI): domain Eukaryota; kingdom Metazoa; phylum Arthropoda; class Arachnida; order Araneae; family Theridiidae; genus Parasteatoda; species Parasteatoda lunata. The sequence goes on along the minus strand of OX421970.1, from coordinate 83,329,752 downwards.
ACTTTGAACAAAACCTTATTATTTATATTTAAATTAGTGAAGCCTTATTATTTATATTATAAGCTTTATTATTTATATTATTTATTGAAGCCTTATTATTTATATTATTTATTAAAGCCTTATTATTTAAATTATTTATTAAAGCCTTATTATTTATTGAAACCTTATTATTTATATAACTTTATTATTTATATTATTATCAGTGAAACAATTGCGAAGAATTTCAAAGACACTATTGAAATTAAAGAAAATGTTCTTATTAAATTATATAGATTTTTAAAAGTGATTTAAATCACTGCAGATTATTTAATTTCAAAAGCTAATTATTGAGTTATAAGACTTTATAATCATGTAACATTTGTTTATTAAGGATGGGTTATATTATTTTATTTGTTTATAAAAATAAGCCATCTGAAATTTCATTTTTCAACTGATCTAAAATTTTATAGAGAATAAGTTTGGTAATTAATGTAGTAAGTAAGTTTTTCGAATTATAGAGTTATATATTTTATTTTATCGAATTATAGAGTTATATAGTTTATATTTTATATTATTTTATAGAGTTATATAGAGTTATATATATAGCACTTTTAATTTGAAACTTACACCACATTATAGAACAAAATTTTAAGTGAAAAATTTAATTATTTGTTTTAAAACTCGAGAAAATGTTAATGAATCAATAAAAAAATATGACTTACTAGCAAAATAGATCGATATTGAAAAGATGATAATTGAGAAATGAAATTGAGGATTCATAAAATGGAGTTCTCGAACTAAATATCAACAAATAAATAGTTTCATAGAGGATGTTTTACTTCAAAAACTCGTGAGTTGTCAACTAGTAATGATAAATGAAAATCGTATTACAGGAACAGAAAAGTTCCAATGTGATATTTTATTCCGTTGTTTCAGCACAGCTCTGTAAGAAATTTCCTTTAAAATTACGATTAAATAACCGGCAGCAGTCTGTTTAACCAATTAATAATAAAGTTAGTTTAAGTTAGGAATATATTTTACTTTTACGGTTTTGAAACAGTTCACAACCCTATATGGTTAAAAAAACCGTTATTACAAAACTATACAGTTATGCAACAATTTAAAACTGGCATTTTCAGAACTTTGAAAGAGAAATTTAACCTCACAGGCGATGTTAGGTAGGAATTGAGTTGCATTTTGCTAAATAAACCATGTAATATAGCTTAATTGGTTAATTTAATGATGCCATCTATCGTGGGATTTACTAGATTGTTTTGTGGTATGCAGTTCTGTGGTGCTGATATTATACGTTAATAAGAGTTTCGTATTCCAATAGACCAGGTTCTTGTAAAGCACTGAGAACTTCTTATGAATGTCAACTTCTATGTCAACGCTGAAAATCAAACCCCCGTTCATCTTGTCAGGAGAGTGACAAATTAGCAATCTTGTCTAAAGAATGAAACGGGAAGCTAGGAACTAAGTGACATCATAAAATGTGGTATTTGTCGATAAAGCTCTGGCTGTTTAACCGTACTAAGTGAAAACAGCAATAAACAATTTTTCTCGCAGTCAATAGATCAAATACCATATTATTTTTTAATCGTTATTTGACTATTTTGGTTGAATATGAAAAAATAAAATTAAATACTTTTACTAATAATTTATAATAATTATAATTAATAATAATTATAATTAATAATAATTATAATTAATAATAATTATAATTAATAATAATTATAATTAATAATTATATTTAATAATTATGTTTAATAATTATAATTATTAATTATAATTAATAATTATAATTATTAATTATAATTAATAATTATAATTAATAATTATAATTAATAATTATAATTAATAATTATAATTAATAATTATAATTAATAATTATAATTAATGATTATAATTATTAATTATAATTATTAATTATAATTAATAATTATAATTAATAATTATAATTAATTATAAAGGAATTTTTTTTCTAAGAAATTTCTAACAGTATATATAAAAATTATTTCAGTGGGACTTAAAAATACTATCTTTGCATAAAAGTTTAAAAATGCTTTACAAAACATTTTGAAGCTTTTGTATCGTGCTATGAAATGGTTAAATAATACAGAATGTCATCTTAACGTTTTCGATTTAAAAAAAAAGAGACCTCTGAAATATTCCACATTAAACTATTTTCATTTTTTTATTTTGTTATATCTTATGAAATTATATTTTATTGATGAATGAAACTCAACTTTTACAATGTTAATACCAAAACCAAGTTTTAGAAATGAACGTACAGTACTGACCAAATCCTAATAATGATAACTTTAAGTATTCAATAACAACTGCTGCGAAAAAAATAATGACAGAAATCATGAATTATTTTAGGGTTAACGGAGGAGTTTATAATATGCCTGTATTTTTATAAGATATTGTTTTTTATCATATTTTTATAACAGTGGACCATCATATTTGTGGACCATCATATTTAGTATACAATCAGTATTTTTATACTAATAATTGCGTTTATTGTATCGACGAGTATAATTATGTTCGGAAAAAAAATAAAAAGTGATAGTAAATAATGTGAGAGATTTTTAACTTTCTTTAATTCTCTATAAATATAAAAAGAGGTATAAATGTAAAAATATTTTAATAGAAGTACCATGTCGAGTCAAAGTCTTAATTAGGACCACAGTATTTTGAAATTCTATCAAATTCTCCAGTCATCTGTTATAACACAAGATTAACGAAAATGTTAAAAAATTATAAATCCTCGCTTTTTTCTCTATCGCAAAGATATAGAAAACCGTATTAAGATATTATCGTAAAGATATTATTATAAAGAAAGAAACAAATAAAAAGTTTGAATAAATTAGTCAGTACTGCTGCTGAACAGTTCCAAAAATACATTTAATAGGCACTTTTTTTATTTATTAATTTTAAATATTGTTAAAAGTTAAAGTTCTATTTAATGCTTCATTTATTTTCTAAAATTTACTGCGTGCTTTAAAATACGTCAAAAGTGTAACTTTCAAGCTATTCATTTTATTTTGTTTGCAAATCTCATTGATGAGGGATGATTCTTAAGCAGTAAAGATAATTATAAACTTGATGCATAAGTGGAAGATAAATGTTTAGTCTACGTTTGAAAGTAAGAAAGTAAGTATACGTGGAAGTTATTATCAAAATCAACTTGGTTATCCTTATCTTTATTATTGTGACGTAGTTTGTTTAAAGATACAGTTTGATTTTAATGTATAGTGTGTATCAGTACATCGGTTACAAATTTTTAGGAGAGATAAAGTGCACTTAGACAATAGAAAAGCACGAAGAAATGCATGATCGGAAACCTTTTTGTACAGCGGCAATCATAACGAAAGACACTAGAAAGAAGGGATACGCGTAAGAGTAGAAAACATGTTTATTATTCTTAGTACTAAGAAAAAAACTAAGAAAAAAGATCATATGAGAACAATCGTCATTAAAGTAGGTGTCTAAAATCACAACATCAAGCCGATATGCTGGCCCTATATCTCTAGCTCATTGAAGATCGAACATTAGCGAAAATACCAAGTGTGTCCTGGCCTGTTCCAATAACTGCTACAATGCGTACAACAAAATCCTTCGCACAAATGACGAGAGTTACGTACTCCAATGCCTTGACGTACCTCTAGAATAAGTAATCAAGGCACGTGAAGTCTGGCGATTGAGCGGACCGATGAACTGGACCATTCCATTCGATCCATTTTGACCATCATTGCATTTCTGTAGAGTTGTATGTTAATACTGTGATTTACGGAGACCCCATCATTCTGAAACCACATAGAAGAACGCATATCAGAGGATACATGTGTGTCGTCAAACAGCTGTGGCATATTTGCTGAGGAAACAGATAGTTTGTACCTGTCAGACAAAGAGGCAACAAATACAACCAGACGAGGTGGTCTTCTAGAATGTCCACCCATACATCCTGGGGTAAGAGTTAGGTTAGGCTGACTCAAGCTTAGGAGCCCACACACCAAGTATTCGACACGAAGCGCGACAGCAACTCCACCACAATACGAGAGGCCAAGTGATTCGCGAACAACAAGTTTGAGTAACACGAATTTATTCCAAAAGCAGGTACGGCCTGTGAGCACCAGGCACCAAATTCAAAACCCACAGGACTGCAGTGAAAACCAGGTTTTGCCGACGGTCAAAACAGAGAATACAGTAGAGATACAACCATCACCCTAAAGTCCTTTGAGCAGTTCTCCGCCTGGAATATTCAGAGAACATTACTTTATTGATTAAAAGAAACAACTTTACAATAAAGTTTAAATTTCAAGTAGCCAATTGACGGCTCATAAACACACCGGGGAATAATAAAATCAAATTTTCGAGGACTGACATTCTTCGCCATTCGACGGCTTTTATCAATGCTTCTGTCTGTCGGGCATTCTGTCTACTTGCCTTTTGTATACTGGAGCAGCATTTTTCTAGAACACTGTGGTTCAGGTGTAGTTTTGTTCAATACTTTTTGTTTGAAAACTTGCAATTAGAAGAGCGTTTACGATTTTTTTTCATTTCCTTCTGTGCTACCCTGTCTCTCCAATGTCCGATCAGAGCTTAGTATTTTTGCAGTCTTTGGTTCGACGTTCGTAGTTAAAAAATGTGTAGCATAACAACGGTTTTAAGTGCTCTTTAACCAATCCAATCTTCCATCCAATCTCTAGCTTGATTGACTCAAGACTTTTTTCAAGTGCTCAGGGTCGATTGTCAAAACCCAGAAATTCCCTTGTTTTGTCTTTATTGGAAATTTCACGACGGGGTCGTGAATTAGTTAAGTTTCCTTCGGAATACTAATTTTCGTTGCCTCAGTTAAGTTTCCTTCGGAATACTAATTTTCGACGCCATAGAGAATCATCTCTGTTGAGCGGAGTTAACCTCTAATAATCTGTTTAAAAGTAACAACTGCATTATTACACCCTTTATATGTTTATTTATAAGTGCATTCAATTATTCCAATTCAAAAGAATTTTTTTTAAAAGAAGCATATGTACGTTATGATTAAAATTAGGATAATTTTATTGAAGCATAAGTGGATTACAATGCCCAAAACTTTAAAGTTTGAAACATTTTTCAAAAAGTCATCTCTGAATTTGGAATTATTTAAGAAGCTATGAGTTAATCTAGGTAAAACGTTAAGTGAGTTAATTTAGGTCTATTCAATAAATAAATAAACAAGAAAAAAATTTTTTTTTTTTTTTGCTTTTTCACAAAGATGATTATTTTGTCCTTACATGCCATTTGAATATGTGAGAATTTTATCGTTTGAACGTAAAGCTTCAAATAATTTTTTTTTTTTATAAATCGCATAATGTGCTTAAACAGTGTCTTAAATCAGTCTTTTAAAAGTTATTAAAATTTTCAAGGCATGTTATGTTGTGTGTGAGTGTTGCATGTATGAGTGTTGATGTATGAGGCATGTATGACATGTATGAGTGTTGATTATTTCTTTCTTCATTTTACAAATAGCCGATCACAGAAAATAAACTAAACAATGAGTAAGGAAACAAAAAAAAATATACGCAATTGGGATCATTGCAACAATTGATAAAAATCAAACTGAAATTATGCAAAAATAATAAAATTACTATTAAAATTTAAAAAAAAAAATTGAATGATTTTGAAATTTTTATAAATTAAAAGTCAGTATTGTTTAATTTCGAAAACAAATTTCAAATTTTCCGTTCAGTGTGCTTGTAATTCATGCAAAAATTTATTCATATTACTTTCCTTATTGCCCTGGGGGTACAGAGATCTAGTTTGCACAATTTCAATGAAAATAGATGAGGAAAAATTACTTCATTTATAAAAAAAATACTTACAGGTAAACATTATTTTTCTCTAATTTAAATAAGCGTAGAATATTTGACTAATTTCACCTTTCATTTCGAAAGTAAATTATTTCTCTTTAAGTGTAGGGAAAAATGTTCCCACAATACTTTCATATAATGGCTTTAGGTTTATGTGTATTTTATGTTCAGTTTCACCTTTAATATTTTTCGATTACTTACTCTATGGATGTTTTGCCGGCTGTCTTCTTTTTTGTTTACCACTGTCACGTGTGACTGCACTAAGAACGATATTATTTTCTTTGATGGAGCCAACTGTGGTATTTTTTCAATATTTATATGTTTATAAATATGGTATTAATCTGAAGTCTTTTTGGTGCATTCTTGTTTATTTTTGGCATTTTAGCTAAGCCGGAGTTAAATCTGTCAAATTTAAATTAAATTTGCACAAATTATTTATTCCATTTACGATTATACAACGTTATACTACGTGTTTAATTCTTTTATTTACTTGCATGCATCAGTTAAAATCTTTAAAAACATAAATATCATCAAGCTCTGCGATTATCAGTATGACTATCTTTTAAAATAGAAAATTCTTTAAATATTATCAGTGAAATAAATGTTGCCAATGACTTAACTTTATTGATTCCGTTTTCTCTTTAACAATTTTGCTGCTCTCGAGATCATTCATAAAGTCTAATTTGCCTGTTCGGATCAAGAGAAGGCCTCAGCACAGGTTACCATCAACAAGAAATTTGATTCTATTGTAGTCCAAAAGTTTATGTTCGTTACTTTAGACTACAAGATGGATTCGTGCTGGGGCTTTTTCTCTCTTCTAGGATGTGTTGTTCGGGCAACCTCAAAATGTGATAAAAGTGAATCCATCAAACTTCCAGATCTACTTATTTATGAGTCCGAAAATTTCTAATATTTCTTTCTTTCACAGAAAAACACCACAAGAACAAAATTATTAAAATGCAAAGAAGTAAAATGTGAGAATTCAAAGAGGACGGATTTAATAAAAAATTAACAACAGTTAACAAAGCAGTTAACTGAAGAGTTTTACGCGTCTGTATTTTTTTTTTTTTTTTTTTTTTTTGAAAAATTCCGGCAAAAATTAAATTCCTAGTGCACTTTAGCATCCAAATAGAGTCTCGGTGCTGCCATCTAGTGTGGCAGAAACTAGACGTCCAAATTAACATAGCCGACGGTATCTCACCCATTGTGGTAGTCCTGAAAGAGTGGATACCACTTCTGGAGAACGCACTAGGTCTGCTCATCGGGAAGACTGATTGTACAGCTCATAGAAAATAAAAATAAAATTTTTTTTTGTTAATAATATTATTTTTATAATACTGGGTTTATTGACTCTATTATTTATGCGATGTTGCTTAGTATTATTAAATATTTGCGGTTACGAATCTTAAATCATTATTAGTGAATAGCGTAGTTTAGGGTTTTTTGTCTGTTCTTGTGGGACTTCCAAATTTCAGATGAGCTCCCAAAAATGCATTGCTCACACAATGATTTCAGACGAATCAGAAAGTCAAGAGAAATCGAATTTTAGAATTTTGTGCTATAAATTTTATTGCTTTATTGTATTATTTTTCGATTGTTTTTAAAACAAATTGTAAAAAAAAAAAAATATTTAGAAAAAGTTTGCTGACACGCTGACTCAACACGCATACATTTGTGTGCAGTTTTATACAGAAAAATTGTGCTGTTTTATACAGATTGTTAAATTATTGCAAATATTGAAATGTTCGGAAAGTAATTTCGTTTTTTATATGAAAATGGAAGATGATTTTCTTATATTGAACATATATTTTATATAATTACATATTTTCTATTCTGGACCAATATCTTTTACACTGTGTCTGGCAGTACCATGATTCCAAGCTCATAAAATGTTTATTCTTTGTTAGCGAAAAACTTTTCCAGATGATGTTTGACCATCACATTTCAAGTAAAGATTTTGCCATCGAAAAAATATTTCAAGAGACTGAAACATTGTTGTCGACCAACCATTTCTGTAGTAATACGCTTCTCCTAATAATTCTCAGTAATAATACTCTTCAAAAATCGCTAAATTTCTAAACTAATAAGAAACAAATAACAAACGTTAACAGGATGGCTCAAACTTTCTTTCCGTAAAATTATGAGAAACTCATATGTCGAGTGGGAGATTAAACCTCGGCATTCCAAATGATCATGAACAGTCAAATTCGATAAACTTAATCTCGGAGCAATCTCAAGAGTTATTTACAGCTCCGTATCAATCAATACCTTTCTTGTGTGTACGCCAGCATTTACTGATCAGCAACCTGGTACATCTTCAACATCAAAACTGCTGGATCGAAATTTGACAAATAAGTTTAGGAACTGGAATTCTGTCATACTTCTTCTCCATATATTGGATTTTTTTTTTCTAGTTTCGATAACTATTTTAACTTTTTTGATAGTAAAATATGCCAAAAAGGTTGTTTTACACTTCCTATATTTAAAAGAGCTACAACCAAAAATTACTGCGTAGAATCAATCGAACTTTTTCACAAGTAAGTCTTCTTATATCAGCTTTGAAAATATATAATATATAAATATATAATGATTATACGACTGAAGTGTGAAGTTGGTTGTAAAAAAATACTACGAAATGCTCTCTGAGAAAAAAATTGATTAACTTTCAGAAACACCCCAATATTAAAGCGCATGCGCATGTATTACAAATAAATAAATTTATCGGTGTCAAAATATATTATAGCAAAATATTTTTAGAGTTAATTGAAAACTGAATATGTTTTTAAAAGTTCTTAAAAAAATAAACATCTTCAAAATAAGCCATACTGATGCATATTATACCCCGCATCGGCCTTTTAAAACTAAATCGGCTCCCATTTTGCTATCGTTATACTTCCTTTATGACGTCGTAAATCCAACTTATGACAGATTTTGTAGTCGAAAGAAGCAGTCAGTGATCTAATTCCGTCTTAGCCGTGGTTATAAAAGGCTATTTGCGCTTTAGTGGATGTCTTGTGGCTATTTTCCATTCGCTTAAATGCACAGAATTAAACTTGAAAGAGGTCTGGTTTATTCATGGCCTTACGTGTATGATTTTATTTATCCCTTAGCGTCATTTAAGTTTATTTAAAAATGATTATGAGATTATGGCACTCGAAGTTTAGAGCTTATTAGTTTGTGAAATGTTCAGAAATTTAGCAAGTTACAATTGCCAAAGTACTGTAAATCTATTTTAAATTATGCATAGTCTGTGCAATTGAATACGCATAAATAAGTACCAAACATATGCATATTCCATGGAATAGCCAATACTTGCTTTTTCAGATAAAAATATAGAGAAATTAATGCTTCGATTTTATATAACTAGCTACCGATTTTAGTAAAAAGAATGTATGCCTGTAAGGGAATGTAAGAAGTGTAATTCTGTTTTCCTGTTTTGCATAGTCTAAGCCACACAATACGCATAAGTATATACTATAATGTAAATTATAGTGTACACTTAATTTACATTATGGTGCATACTTATATACAATATGAAGTAAATTATGCCTAAAACGCAGCATTTCTCCTTCCATATTCAAAAAGGGCACCTACTAAAAGCTATTGCGTAAAATAAAATTCAATGTCACTTATTCACAAGCAAGCATTGCTACATCAGTTGTCGAAATATTTAATGCTTACGCCGCTTAAATGTGAGTTGGGTGTAAAAAAAGTACTCTCAATGCTTCTGTTGGGAAAAATCAAAATTACTTTAGAAATAACCCAATATTTTTTAATTTTTTAACTAAGATTTTGAGAACGGTATATGACGCATCGAGTAAAAATAATAGTGATGAACCCAAAATTTGTAAAAGTTGACCTAACTTATCAATCCGAATAATATTCTCCTTATTTCTATTCACCACATCTACAATTTCTCATAAACCATACCTACATGTCAAAAACCACATCATTTGCCATTATCTACTTGACGAAAAGTTAAATTTATATGTAATTATGCTTGTTTGTCAGATTTTCTAACTGAATTATCCAGATTTAAGTAAAATACATGCATCCCTACATTATAACATTTATTTAACATTATATGAATTATTCATTTTAAGACTCAATGAAAATGCTTATCTTAAACCCTTTATCTCTTTTTTATCTTAATACTTTCTTTCAGATAAGCTGATATTGTTTTCTGTGATAAATATGCCAGGTTTCTTAATCTTTGAAGGGTATATTTTCCACCCTAATCCATCATAACTACTCTATTTAAGCATGTGATTTAATATAAGGAAAAAATGCCTTTTTTTGTCTATATGAATAGATTTATTTACTTATCGGTATATAATATCAGAGAAACATAATACTTTAAGTACCGAATAAATTTATCTAAACATTAATCATAGTGATATGTTTTTTTTCTTAATATATATCTGCATATTGGTGTAAATAATTATGTAATATTTTTTGTCTATAGATTGATTTTTGTAGAGAGTGTAATTCACTTTAATGCCTTTTTATTCTTTATTGTATATATAATTGGTGCTTTTGTTAATTATTTGGTAACTGCAACTGGTATTGCTATTTAAACTAAAAATCAAATAAGAAAATATTCTGACCAATACAAGGATTAAAACAACATTCACATATTTTTGATAGTAGTCTTAATATAGTTTTCTAAGTTTTATTTTCTATTTAACTTTATTTATTTAAATATAAAATGAAATTTATTTACATATGAGGTAGAAATCTGGCTAAAATTGTACTAAAGTGTAAATTGAATTTGAATAAGTTTGTCTTTTAATATAGTTTGAAATTATATAAAATTCGCATATAATAATTTAAAAATTTGCAATTGTTATAAATTAAATATTATAAACAATTATGAATTATGAAAATAATATTTTTCATGGAAATTTAATAAACTTTCAATAAACTAGTTTTATAATTGAGTGCTTTTTTGTCATTGATTTGAAAAGTATAAGCTATATTACGAATTCCACAGATTAAAATTTACAGTGAAGACCTCAAACTTTTGATAGTCTCCTGCAGGACATTATTAAGACCATATATTGTAAATTTCGGTTATTTTCCATAATTTGAATGAAAAATATGAACTCATAAAGAAATAAGTCCTTTCAAAAAAATAATAGTTTTAGCTTAAAAAATCATCTAAACTGAATAATTAGAATATATATGCTCTTAGTAAATAAATTTAATAAATGAAACCCCGATTATGAGATCAAAAGTTGTTCAAGTATTATGTTGTTAATTTTTGGCACTGTACATTATCAGAATTAAATATTTAGTAAACTTGAAAATGATTTATGCCTGTATTAAAAAATTTCTATTAAATACCGTTAAAATAGTATGAAGAAGTGTTCATCGTTAATTATTTGGAAATGTTATGTACTGTATAAAAATGAAGTTTTGTTCTTCAAATTTAAAACTAAACTATTCGGTGCTATTTAAAACTAAACTATTCAATGCGATTTAAAACTAAACTATTAGATATGATTTGAAACTTTCATATATCTCGCCAATTATTTATATAGTTGACTCCGTTTCATGCATAGTAAAAAGTAAACAAAACGCTGACAATATTTAAAGAAACCCAGACGAATATTTACTTTATGAATTCCTTAACACATAAAAATGCATAAATAGGAATTAAAGAGACAGTTTTTTGCTAAAAGTCTCAGATCTTTTGAAATTTCTTTACTGTATCTATCAAAAAATGTTGACAATTCCCAGAAGAGAAACTTTACTTTTTAGTTCCATCATAAAGAACATCCCTTCCTTTGTCAGAAATCAAGAAACAGAAAAGTCAATAAAGAATAAGAAAAAAGGTGTTATCAGATTTGATAAGACTTGATTTTTCCGAAAAAGTCCAATTGTGTTTTTCACAATGGAGACTGAAGCTTTGTACTTTTAAAAGTTTCTTAAAAATAACTAGATAAATCAATGCATTAAAGATTTAAATCTTAAGAAAAATTTACTTTTCATGTGTCTTGGTTTATTATTTCTCAAAACATTACTATGCTTTTATTTACTCTTTTACGTGTGTGTGTCTGTGGAATTTTGACTACTTTTCATCGAGCCAGAATTTTGAATTTTTTCACAATTATAACAGTATTATAAATTTGCTGTAACCTTAATAAAGTGGCGTGTAATTTAATTCTTTCTACACTGTAAAAAATGGATGATTAAAATGTTACTTTTTCGTTCTAATTGTTGAAAATCTTTCTTCGTTTTTGACGAAAATGTTTCCTTGTTTATGCTCAGAGCTAACATAACTGTCACATTTCGAGGAACTGAATTTCGTTCACAGTAAAAAAAATATTTTGCTATTCCATTTAAAAGTAAATAAATCGTTGGGATTTTAATGATTCTGATGTATCTAAGTTTTCTAATAATAATTTTCTCGAGAACACCATATAGGGTGAATATCACCTCAATAACACAAGAAGGAAGAATAGACCACAGAGAAAATGTATGCAAATGCTCGAAGCGTGATTCGATCCTCCTTATATGAGGACCACCATACAAGCCGAAGCACCATAACCCTTCAACACTATACAAGCCGGCTGGCCTACTTTGTCACTTTATTTTCGATTGTCTACTGTTCATTACAGTTCAATTATTCCAGTTAACAATCTCCCGTAATGCCCTGAGATGTGGTTTCGATTTGAGGAAACATTTCCATCATATTCGAAAGTTTTCATTTCCAGCAAAATTGTGCGATTTCGTGACGAACTAATTCTCAAACTTAACAAAATATAGTTGAAAGAATGCTAAATCGTCAAAAGTGAGAGTTTTATCTCTGAGAAGGTAAGCCTGCTTCTGTAATATAGTTTAACCCGAAACAACACTTAAAATGAACACCACTTAGTACCATATAATTCAATTTGCTTAGTATTGTAGTAAAGCGTACCAATATTTTTTAATTCAAAATGTTGAAATTGACATTCATCGTAAATCATGAGATATATTAGAGAGGAATATATTCTTAAAAATATTATGATGATGATAAGTTTTATTATATAAGTTTTATTATATGATAAGCTTTAAGCACAATTGATATATTAGAAAGCAAATGGCGTAAAATTAAAACACATTAATTTTATTTACTTGTAGACTTTAATCCCCATATACTCTAGTTGTTTAATGAACTGCTTTGTTAGGAAAGGAAATACTTTGATTAGATGCAGGAATTAATCTTTGATTTGCTTTCTAAATCTCTAATTTCTGAAGTTTCCTGAAACTATTTTGAACTTGGATATGAAATCTTTATCCAATCATGCAAATCTGTTAAAATTTTGCAGAACTATCTGCAATTACCTAAGAGAACTTTTACATACAATAACAGGAAATATTTACGTTTTGTGATGAATTATGTTAGATTCCATCGAAGATGTTTCGTAATACTTTAGAAAAGCTTCCGAATAGAAAACTGAGAAATTATTTAACTGTAAACTTTCAGTAACATTTTAAGAGAGTGGTTTAGTTGGAATGCATTTAAAGTTTAAACGATTTAGTTCATTGTTAAGGTTAAGTAAATATTTAATAACTTTTAATTTTAATTTTATGCACATGTATTAAATGGGAATAACTAGATTTTGTTCTTTCGTAAATATATTTTGCTCTTTCATTAAATATATTGATCATTAAATAATAATTCTCCACTTTAAAAATAATTCTTAAGTTACTGGTTAAAATTTATAAAACAAAAAATATTAAATCTAAATGACATAAATGGTGTAAAAAAGAAAAGCTTTGACACATTTTATACAATGTTTCAATATTTATTGAAGTATTTAGACGAAATTTTCAATTGAACATTAGAAATTACTCACTTCATAATCTTTAAACCTTTTCAAATTAGCTAATAGTGGCCTCAATAACAGATATACAAACGTGTCACAGCATTTTAATTAAAATATTGTGACAGGGAAACTATGTGTATAAAAAGAAATGTGAAATATTTTTGCTCATCCCGTTAAAGAATTGCATATTTTTTCTGTTTAAAGAAGAAATCTTATGTTTAAACAAACATCTTTCTCAAATATGGAAAGAAAACGAAAAAATTCATTGGAATCATGTCTGGAAAATATTGTGGTTATCAGTATGTTCTAATTTAGCACGGAAAATATGCTTAACATTAATTTTAAATGCTTTAGATTCGTGTTCTAGAATAGAGGACTTTTCAGTAGGCCATCTTTACTTGCAAAAGCTATTTTCTTTTCACAAAAAAATGTAATAATAATTGTTTAAAAATTCATAATGAACAATTTGGCAAATAATATTCTATTATTTAATAGTTTTAATGGTTCTTTCATTAACTTCTTCACTTCCACAATTTGTTTTAAAATCGTTATATGCATGAAAAAATCACATTATTTTTCGAAATCTATTAGCATGACCGCCTTTTGTGTGCCAGAGCCTGCCCTAGAACATACCTCCATTCAGCTCTTTGCGATTGTTCTCCAGTTAGTAATTCTTAGTAGTATTTTGAAATCCTCTTCCACACAGTCAAGTCATCTGATCTTAGGCCTACTTCCAACTCCAGTTCCCATTGGCTTGCAATTGGAGATCTTAATATGTCAAGAAAGAATGGTCCATTCGGCAGATCTGACCCGCAAGCTTTAAGCGACTTATTTTGATGTATTTGTTGATATTAGCTTCCTAAAATAGTCTTTATAGTTAAAAAAATTATTTCGTTGTTTCCATATGCCATTCACATTTATAGCACAAAAAATTTTTCTCAAGGCTTTTCTCTCAAAAACAGTAATCAGGCCTGCTTGTGAATAAGTTAAAGACCATATTTCGGTACAATCACAATATTTCTCCACAAATATTCTTTCGCAGTTTTAAATTATATGTTCGCTATTATTTCTGCCAAATATTATACTTACAAGCAATATGTACTGATATCCCACAAGTATGATATTAAGTATTGTTGACTTTAAATGAAACTTTTTCTTGTTATGGAATACCAGTGTTATTATGATATTAATAAATAAATGCAAATTGGTTGGAAACTAAAATTAATATTTTTTCCTCATTTTCAACAACCAATTTTTTTACTATTAAGAACAGCGATGATTCAGCATACATATGACACAATTGAATATATTTTGTCTGCTAGACATTTCGAGAACTGAATATTTTTAGGTGGATATTACAAAAACCAACACGGAAATACGTATTTGGTAGTAATCTTGTGGATGAAATGATGAACAAATCTTAAAAGTTATTTTATTTCCTTTATAATTAAAATTAAACTTTCAAATTTTAGCAGGAATCTTACTTGCTCCTGAGTCTCATTTTATTCATATCACACGGAGAAAAAAAAAATTACGGTAAATTTAGCGTACTGTATGGTAATGCCAATTCCGGTAAGAGAAACCCATAATTTTCTTTGATAAAACCGAAATATATGGTTTTTAAATAATACATTAATCATTTTTTTGATCATATTTTAACAATTTATCGAAAAGTCATGTTTTCAAAATTATAGCTTTCATCACTACACAAAAATACAAGATTGAGAAGTAATTTTAGCTGAATAAACGTTTTCATGCCATGCTCTAAGTTTTTATGCCATGACAGTACAAAACTTCTAAAAATAACCACATTTACTAATTTTTATCACACATTATAAAGCAATTT
Organism: Parasteatoda lunata; assembly: GCA_949128135.1. NCBI lineage: Eukaryota > Metazoa > Arthropoda > Arachnida > Araneae > Theridiidae > Parasteatoda > Parasteatoda lunata. The sequence continues at coordinate 83,314,255 of OX421970.1, read as the reverse complement.
TTTATTGTTAATTTTTAGAAACTCACTACCGAAGTGGTTCGGTAAGAATTACTGAACACTTTGTTCAAACTCATGTTGCTAGAAACACGGTAAATCTTACCATATTTTGGCAGTGTCGAAGTGTAGTACACCATTATTCTAGTAAATGATTTCAGTTATGTCTTTCTCTGAATTGCACATGAAAATATATTTTACTCTAGTAAGTCCACCAAATTTTTAACTACCTCACTGTTAGAAAGTTTTCTGAAAAAATGAAGAAATAACAATATAATTGTTATATTACGATATGCATACAAAACAGTCAAATAACCATATATAAGATGGTATTCAAATTATAAATTGTGAGAAAAACAGTTCATTAACTGTTTTCACGCAATACGGTTAAACAAACAGAATTTTACAGCACTATCTAGGCTGACCTAATGAAGCCCATTAGTTCCTTGCAGATATGTACATATTATAGCCAAGAGGACTAATGTGACAGTCTCCTGACAGACAGAAAGCGGGTTCAAGTCCCAGTGTCTCTGCCGAAACTTCAATACATGAAGAATTTCCAGTATCCTACATTTCTTTTTTCACTGATTTGAAACTAACTGTTCTAGTTGTAAATTATTAAAAAAACCGTATAGTTTTTCTTTCATGGGTTTTTAACCATACTAGTTGTAAGCGGTTACCAATCCGTAAAAGAAAAAAATATTCTTTACCGTAAGCTATATGGTTAATTGGATTGATAGCCTGCTGGTTATTTTACCATAATTTTAGAAAGGAAATTCTAACAGTGCGCGGCATCTCTTGTTTTCCCTATTATCTTTACGTTTAAATTTTTCTATAACAGATTTGCCTTTTCTTGTTTTTAAATTATTTTTTTATTTCCATTACTCAAATGTTGTCGTTTAGACGAGTAGCATCGTGTATGGACGCTTAAAATATGTATACATTTCTTTGAAAGCTATTCCTTGTAATTATTATAAATGCCATAAACAATTATGAATTATGAAATCATGGAAGTATCTTTCAACAAACTAGTTTTATAATTGAGGGCATTTTTTCATTGATTCGAACAGTTTTTTCTAGATTACGAATTCCACAGAAACTAAAATTTACAGTAAGGACCTCAAACCTTTGAATGTTCTCCTCGATGACATTATTAAGAGCAAAAATTGGAAATTTCGGTTATTTTCCATAATTTGAGATTAAAAGCCTGAACTCATAAAGAAAAAAATTCTTTCAAAAAAATAATAGCTTTAGCTTAAAATATCGTCTAAATTGAAGAGTTAGAATATGTATGTTCATGGTAAATAAATTTATTACATGAAACCCCGATTATGAGATCAAAAGTTATTCAAGTATTACGCTATTGAATTTTTTTGCACTGTACATTAGCCATGCTCTAAGTTTTTATGCCATGTCATGATAAAATTACTAAATTTTACCACATTTACTAAATTTTATCACACATTTTAAAGCAATATTTCATTGTTAATTTTTAGAAACACGGTATGACTTACTGAACTTTTTGTTGAAACACATTTTGCTAAAAACACGGTAAATCTTACCATATTTTGGTAGTTTTGAAGATCAACACCAGAATACTTTAGTTTTCTTTGGAAAATTTATTTCAATAACTAGCCTATCCTAACTTTGGCTGAAATACAGGAAAAAAAATACAGAAATACAAAAAATTTATAATTAAGAAATATAGAAATTTTCCATTTCGGCTCCTGAACATCCTTAAATTTTCTTTATTGTCGCAACAATGATAATATAGGTTGTCTTTATTTTAAGAGAATTTTATTTAAACATTAGGTTAAAATTTAAATATGTACTTTTGAATAAATTTAAAAAATAAATCAGAAAGTTATAATTATTTAATGTATAAATAAAACAATAATTATAATAATTACTTTTCTATTTATATACAAGAAAATTTTCCAACTACAGAAAATAGTTTATTGTAAATTGTTAAGTGCCAAGATAATGCTACAGGTGAATTGTAGATTATTTCTAGTTTCTAAGTAGAAGTTAATTAGTTAAAAATCTAATTAGTGCATCGATTCTGCTAAAGTTAAAGTCACATAATTTTTATTTTCATAGCTTTGAGCTTCGTGCTTTTAATTGTGTAGTATCTCAAAACTAAAATGGCAATTTTATTTTTGTTAACAGGAGAAAGGACTTTTAAATAGTTTCTTTACTGTAGCTTACATTTATTCGATAACGCTGCAAGTTTATTTAAACATGCAATTTAAACTTTTTAACTCAATTAATTTTGCAAAAGCTATTTGACAAACTGAAGTCTTCGTAGCTCTAACTTTATTCTATTGCACTCTAAAACCGATTCATTAAAGAGTTAAATATAATTTAAAGGACAGAAACCAATTATATTTCACTTTTTTTAATTAAAAAAATATAATTTTATTCTAAATTTAAACCTGTAAAATTAAATTGTTAAGATACTCTAAAAAATTTTCATCTAAATCATTAAAATTGAGTCGTTGATTAAAACTGAGTCGTTGATTAAAATTGAGTCCATTAAAAGATTAGATAAATAAACTCTATTCATTGATAAACCCTTTAAAAATGCACAATAATCTTGATTGGATTTAAAGTACATGGTAGTAGCATTTCATTACTGTAGAAAATTATCATTGTTAATTAGCAAAAATGTGCCATGAACTGGTATCTAAATAATTTCGTAGCGTATACTTAATGATAACAGTGATTTTTTTCATAATCTCAAATGATAAAGAAGAGGTAAACGAGAACAAGTTAATATAAGCATCGGCAAATGTTATGAATTTAAAAGTAATTAAAATATTCTACACATTTTATTAATCTTATCAAAATGTTTTTTATGATTGTTTTCAATTATATTAGTAATTGTTTTGGAAATTTAAAATTGTCTAGTTATTTCAAAGCCTTTCTAATAGTAATTAAAATGTAGAATTCGCTATTTATTTATATTATTTTATTAGAAACTACTAGCTTCTTCTAGGGACCAGCTAGTCCGTCTTTTTACATAAGTAGAACTTCGAGGTTTAAAGTCATTAAATCAAAAATCACAGCCTAAGTATATTATATAGTCGAGCCACAGTGGCTCAGGAGATACAGCGTTCGTTTCACAATGCGTTGACCCAGGTTCAAATACCAGTGGTGGCTGATTGATACGAATCCTGCTGGCGACTCTCACCTACCACAGTGCTGACGAAAAACATCATGGATCATGGGTTAGAATACCCTTGCCTATGGGGTACTCGTGGAAGGCTTTCCTCTCCATGTAACGCTCAATTGCAGGTAAGTTCTATCTGAAAATTCTCCATAAAGACCAGTTTGTCCCAATGCTTGATTCCTGGAGTTTTCTTGTCTTCTGGATTGGTTTCCAAATTACAAAACTACGGAGGTTAATATTGATAATCGTGAATTTAGAATTGCGTCATCTGTTCAATACCTGCTATAAAAATTAAATAAAAAAAAATTCCTTTGCCGTCGAGCTAATCTTGGGAGATTATTGCCGTTTTCTTTTCTCTATGTAACGCAAATGTGGGTTAGTTCCATCAAAAAAACCGTCATGAAGGCTAGTTTTTTTAAAACGTTCCCTTGTCTTTCGGGTTAATTTCAAAATTACAAAGCTACGGAGTTGAACGTTAATACTCAAACTCGGATCTGCTGTTTAACGCCAGTTTTAAAATAAAAATGTATTTTTGTATAAAATAATAAGTATATTGCCTTGATCTAACGTGAGTTAAGCAAAAGTAACTCATTTTGCTTAAGTGAGAATTGGATTTAACTTTTTAACTTCTGTCTCTTACATGTTCACATGACAACATGGAGAAATTGTTATTTAAGTGTTTAGTACAGTATATTCTAACAATGAAAAAATATTCTATTTATCTCAATGGCGTCTTTGATGTATAATAAATCAAATTTGTAGCTTTGTCGAAATCAAACAGTGCAATTATTTACTATTATTAAATTTGTGAGCAAAATATTTTTATTTATAAGTTTTTTTTTTAGCTAAAACGAAATGAAATTAAACTGTTATTAGTTTCTTTAAATTAAAAACGTATACAGATATAAAACAGTTGAAATACATTTTAAAATATTTAATAAATTTTAAAAAAAATATTGTGATCGACGATCGTGGCAAAATAGTTGCTGTCTAATTTTTTTCTCTTCTTTTGTTGCTTCAATATATTTCCTTTTTTTTTATTTATTATTTTAAGTTTTTTCGTTTATGAACAGAACCCCTTCGTTTCTCCGTTTGTGTGTAACGCTTAAGGTATTCCAGTCTACGTTCTTTAGCTCTAGCTTTTTCAGCCTCGGTAATTTTAGGCCTTGGCATCTTTTTTTTTTCTTGCCACGCATGCAATGACTCAATTTTCATAGCACATGCAATGACAATGCATCCGCACTGTTTACTATTACTCTTGAACACAGTTGAAAAGTGTGATGACGTCCAAATAAGTTGCGCACGCCATCAAACCCAAAACAACAACCATTTTGCCAGTCGATAAAAAAGTAATACAGCTTATAATGGTGCTGCAGCATAACTGAATAAATGAATATTTACGTTAAAAAGCATAATTGATAAATTAAAAATGGGCTTAAGCTTACTACAAAGTTTTACTTGTTTTTCTTACGTCTAGTCAAAAGATTTTTGCTATTGAAAATGTTTTTTTCTTCTGAATATTGAGAGTCAGGAGTTGGGACTTAATTGATTTAATTCTTAATTGTGTGTACTCAAATATGTAATTTATGTATGTTTGGGGCATCTACACGCTGTTAGTACCCAGCAATGGTTATAAGGGCCATGTGTTGGAGAGTTTTATTTTGAGTTGTCACCGGCACAAATATTAACATCCATGACTAATGAGCACAAAATCAAATATCACGATGCAAAAAATGGACCTCAATATTTTCTAATTTCAACATTGGTGTTAATATTTTTGTAATTATCGCTATAACTTTCACAATATCGCATTTAATAATTATCGCTTTGTATAATAATTACAACATTGACATATTAAAGCACCTACTTGCAATATCTGTAGTCGGTGACCTGTGTAAATCAGAGCCTGGCGTTGCTCTACAATAAGGGAAACTTGACTTCATGGTACTAAATTACCGATAAATACTCATTTTTTGATAAAGTTTATGTTATTTTCATTTAATGGATAAGGATATAAAGCTTGAGATTTTAAAATTTGTGATCCAAAAAGATTTGAACAATTATTGATTATTTGTTTTATTAATATTTGGCATTAAGATGATTTAGTGATAGAATTTAATAAATTTAAAAGTTTTGAAATCGAAAGGTCATTTGAACGAAATAGAAAAAGTATATTTATATTTAATATTACCACTGACAGTGAAAAATAATATTTTATTTTCAATTTTCAATAACTCACGTTAACTTGCATATTTCTTTCAGGCTTGCTTCACTTAAGCTGTGCGTTTAGCAATCTTTAAGAATGCTAAATTTTGCTAGTGGTATAGTTTGTCTAGTGGTCTATTTTTTTAAAATTATTTTGTAAAAATTATATTTCTATAACATCTCACGTTTTAATCTAGAACTTTTAATTAATCTATTTTTATATTTTTGAAACTATACCCGAGCCACATAACGACAGAAAAAGGTGATTTTTGAAAAACTACCCTTGAAAATTTGCAGACAGATAGAAAAAGAATTCATGATCCAAACAACTACTAGCAAACAAATATCCAGATAGACTTTCGCTTTTTTTTTCTTCATATGAAATAGAAAATGACTATTTCAAAAAAATTCTTTTAAATAGTATTAGAATTTAAAAAAAAAATAATAATTTCAACATATATAACAAATTCAGTGTACAATGCACAAAAAAAGCAAAAGGAAAAAATTTAATACTGAATACCTGCCACTTTTTATGCATATTTTCTGTGTTTTTGAATATTTCATTAAAAATAGCGAAAACTCTTTTTGGATAAACTATCAACTAAGAATGCGAAACGATGTTCAACGAATTCAGTCCGCGAATTTAAAGCCAAAAAACCCAGGCAAGACAAGTTGGTTAAAAAAAACTTATTGTACAAAATGGTATATTATTTAGATTTAAAAAAAAGAAACATGATCTAATTAAACCTAAAGTGATATATTAACAAAGCTGAAGATCTTTTGTGTAAATAAAAAGGAAACAGTAGCCTTTCTTTTTAATTTATTATTAAAATAAGCAATGAAATTCTTTCACAAAAATGTACCGGCTTGAATGAAGAATTTTGTGTATGCAAATGTTGAAATAAAGCTCTAATACTAAATATAAAAACAAATTAGAAATTCGTAAAATATATTCTTATATCGTTAAGTTTACAGCGACTTTATTCAAAGCATTTTAAATGCCTTAAGAAAATCTTCGTTGTCTTCAGAATAGGAGAAGCAACATCTGAGTTCGATGCATAAGTTGGGTCTTGGCGAACGCCAACGCAATTCTATCCGCCAAGCCCAAAACTCCTGTTTTTCCCGGGATAGTTTCCAACTTATTCAGGAGCACGCGGTCAAGACTAAAGCATAGTGCGTTTCTCTTGATTTGTTGATGTCTCGCTGAGAAAGGGTGGTGTTTACATAGCAAACTTCTCACTGTTAAATTTGTTTAATTTAGACTTTATGAAAGAGATTTTATAGTTTAGATATCCAGAAGAGTGAATGTTTTAAGGCTGGTTTTTATTTCATTTTCCCACTTTTTACCGAACTATATTTGAATGATTTGAAAATAATTTTATTTTTGAACTTTTTTAACGGTAAGCATTGGCACAAATTTTTGAACCACTTAATATATGCTGTGAGAACATTACTATCATGAAACTTGATCTTTAATACGATTTTATATTGGTTTTTCACACGACTGTATCTTATAAAGAGTATTTATGCTGTAATCAGTACAAATATCGAAGAAACTAAAATATTGCAGTTAGCAAATTTATATTGAGCTTTTCGTGGCTGTTAAAATATTGGGACAATATTTGGAACAGACAATTAGTTTAATTAATGAAGTGATGAAATTTGAAATATAACTGACTCTTGATTGACACGATGCACGATGATTCTACATATCTAGCCTCACATAAATGTACCACAAGCTTACCGTAATTTTCTCAATAACGCATTATTAGTTGCACTTTAATCAACCAATAACTATATAATGTGACGTATGAACCAAACATTCACCACTTGATTGATTTTGAACCCATGATTTAGTCACTGATTCATTCGAAATGGCGTATCTAACATCTTATCTTTTTATATATCTATACATGATATGCATATTTGCTTGTTTGGTTCAAACCGAACCAAATGCTCAAAACATGGAACCAGTAAGACTGGCAGTTTTGGCCCCAGATGACGATTCTATGCCATTCTCTTTACACAAGGTACTTCCTGCTGTGATTTATGCTGTACGAACACTTCTACGACAAGGCGAGAGACCGATGGAAGTTTTGTACCGGGATACCCAATGCTCCTCTACATATGGTCCCTTGGCCACTTTTTCATTATACAATTCCGGTTTAGCTGATATATTCTTGGGACCCTTATGCCCATACGTTTTGGCGCCAGTAGCACGATATACTTCTGTATGGGGATTACCAATACTCACAGCGGGTGGACAAAATGATAACTTTGATCATAAACTGCCCCATTACAAGCTTTTAACCAGAATGAATGGCTCTTATTCTCAAATTGGCACTATTGTACTGCAAGTTTTGCAGAAATTCGATTGGAAAGTAGTAGCACTTCTATTTCATAATTATGAAGACCGAACTAAAGGGAATTCGAATTGTTATTTCACGCTGGGCGCTGTCTTTACAGCACTCGGGAAGAAGTCATTTCATCGTGGCTTTGATGAGTTAAGTCCTAGTACGGATTATATAAAACTCTTAAAAGAAGTATCTCTTCATTCCAGAAGTATGTACTTTTTTAATTTTCGTTACAATGAACTATAAACGTTGTGTGATAAATTACAAAAGCAAACAATTAATAATATGCAATAAATTATTAAAATCATGAAATTATTAAAATCATGAACAGCTCATGAATTATGAATATTAACAAACTAAAACAAACTTATATAGAATAATGGATATATAATAACGTTATTTGTCACTATTCAGTCTTACATACAGTTTGCATATATGCATGTATATATACATAAAATTTTATACTGAGAGTTCAGAAACTGTTACACACTCTCAATGTTATTATGTAAGAAAGGTATATGATCCACACAGAGTAAATTCTAATATATAATTTCGGGATTTTTCTCAGCTGCACCTTTCAATTTTGAAAGCACTTGTCACATAGTGCATATAATATAAAGTTTCTTTCTTTATTAGCTGAAATAACATAGCAATAAACTATATCAATATAGATAATAATAATGGCAAAGAAAAGTGCATTTTCGAAGTAAATAATAAAAATAATAATTAGAAAAATATATTTTGTGGGAAAATCGAATCAGTCCAAAACAAATTGTTTATTTTTCGTAGAAATTATAATCTGTCTTCATAATTAGTCTTATTCTGTCTGATTCCTGACTTTAAAAATTCCTTTGCTCTAATTAATTAGCATATGATTGGTCAATGCTTTAAATCAGTAGAATTTACTACACTGCTGCTACAACACATTTTACTTAATTACCTTTTACTATACTGCAAAAAATTACAGTAAAAAGAACCAGAAATCTTAGTGTCGGTTCTTTTTTACTGTAAAATTCATTTTTATCGGAACATGTTTTTAAAAAAACTGATATACCATAATTTTTTCAGTAATAATTAGTATAAAAATGTGTAATCACTCTACATAAATATATATTATGGTATAATAATTTACAGTAACAATATATTCTATGCTATATGGATTTTACAGATGATGGAGCTGTCACGTTTTACCGTAAATTTATCCAGAATTTTTTACAGTGTATGCGAAAACTCAATTATTAGATTAAAAAAATCTTTTCAGGTACGTTTGTTGTTTGTGCTCTATAAATATTAATAATATTATAATTTGTACTTATTGATTTGTACTTATAAAATGTCTAGCTCTAGAGATTAATCGATTCGCAGAGATCGTTCAAGTGTGCACAGAGAAAAAAATCTTGTAATATTACCAGAAAACATAGAAAGAAAACATAATTCTGGATAATAAAACTAAATTATGAGGTATTTAAACCAATCATTTGGTAGTTTTTTTATTTACATGGTAGCAGTTTTCTGGAAATTCAAGTTTTTAAAATTATAATTCATAATACCAAACATTAAGTAAATTATATTCAACCAAATAAATAGTGTTTGTGCCATGCTTTTAAGGTATCATGATAAAATTCTTACATTTTTTCACATTTGCCCGATTTTAAACATATTTTATTGTTAATTTTACCGAAATCATTACCAAAACGTTTCAGTAAGAATTACCGAGCTTTTTTGGGTTCTCATAGAGACAGAAACAGAACAGATTTATCATAGTCTGATAGTTTTGGCCATACTATTTCTCTGAGTAACAATTTCATACTAAGTGGCAGTATATTTATTTGAAAAAAAGAATAGAAAATTAATAACTAATGTATCAAATATTAATTACAATGTGTCAAAAGAATCTTTATATTTCATCATGTATTGAATATCACTTATATACAAAATTTTGGAATTTTAAATCAAAGTAGCAAGCATACGATATTTGAACTAAAATGTAATCGAGTATTTTCTCAAAAATAATTTCAAAGTGAGGAAAGAGATTATTTGGAAATTAATTATCTAACTATTAGTAATTTACTTGCTAGAATTTGAAAAGTACACTAGTAATTTTTCGAAAGTTGTCATAAACATGTTTTTCACAGTTAGTTAAATTAATACTCAAAACTTAACGTAGATTCTGAGTATTTTAAAAGCTCCCTAGAAGTTATAGTGTTACAGTACGAACTATATTGTTATAATAATATATTGTTGTTATAATAATATTAATTATAATAATAGTTGAGGACAAAAACGTAAAAATTCATTATTTTTTTTATCTACGCCTAATTAACACTTCTCTGCTGTAAAACCATTTTAATATTTGGAAACAGCTGTTGACCTGATTATAATTTACGTATGACGTAGTTTTTTTTTTAAATCTTGGTTTATATTAAATTAATATTAATATTATATGAATTAGTATTAACTACTAAAACTTTCCTGATAATACATATGTTTAGTAAACCTGGATTTATTTTTTAAAAAAAAGTCCTGAGATTTTTAAGAAATTGAATTTAAAGAAATTAAATTTAAAGAAAAAAAAATTCATTTTAGAAAAGTATTATTTCTTAGAATTTACCACTGAACAAAAAAAAAAGATTAAAAATTATTATAATGATTTTGCCAGCACTAAACACTATAGTTTTATTCAAATCATTCGTAACATTTCTGAAGTATAAAAAGACTTATTATAGTTCTCTAGAGAATTTTTTTTTATGAAATTCGGTAATTTTTTCGTTTCACACATCATTCCAAACTGAAATTTCTTTTTACGTAATCTAAACATTACTGAATTTTAGTTAATATTATCAAATTTAAAAAAATACTACTTAAGACATATTTTTTTATTATAATATTACTCGCGGAAACGAATAATTTATGTGTTTTCAATAAATTTGGATATTGAGATTTTATGTCAGAGAATTTGGAATTCTTATAAATTTATATAGGAAGTATGAAAGTGAATTAGGATTTATTCAATAAAATTGAAGTACTCGCTTGAGTAAAACGTGATTTGTGTTCCAAATACCGTATCACTAAGTATTAACTTATTTAATAGAGAATTGTGAGACACATTTGTTACTGGATAATAACTTTACTGTATTTTCACATCATTAAGGAACGCAGATTAAAACTAACACGCAATTTAACTCTTGCATTTCTAAAATTTTAAATATTTTCATCTTTTTAAGCACCATTTTAGAGATCTTATGAGATACAGTTAAGATTAAACAAAATAAAATATCACGTTTACTTTATTTAATTTTAGAAACGTGAGTTGGTCGAAAAGTTAAATGAAAAATAAGTTCCTAGAAAATATAATATATTACTTAACATTGTTCATGTATTTCATTCCTCATTATAATAACTTTAAAAATAAGAACAAAATATTATGTAATAATAAATATTATTACAGCGAATAAATATTATTCGCTGAAGATAATATTTTTTAATTCAATCAATTCGATAATATTTTTCAATTCAATAATATTTATTAATATTTTCAATAATATTTCATTAATATTGTCGACAATTCATTAATATTTCCAATAATATTTTCAATTCAATCAGATACAAATTTTATTGAAATAATATTAAAAGTAATAAAATCAGTTGTTTAGTTGGCTGATTAATAGCTATATAATTTGAATGTAAATATTTCTATATTAAGAAACACATATATATAGATACATAACACATAAACAGATATTTTATTTTTTAAAGAAGTTATTTGCTTTGAAGAACTAAAATTTTTTCTAAACTAAGTTTCATTTTACTTCTCTGGTGTCCGTGCATGGTGTTTTTGTTTAACATTAAACGCCAACAGTTTGTTCCATTATAATAGAAATTCATGAATTATGCAGGTTGATTTTAATTTAAATCAGTTAGTAGAATAGTTAGATTTTGTGGAACACTTGTCAAAACATGTCTATTGTAATTCAAATAAAATTAGTTGACATTTCTACAGGTTCTTTGTTAGTTTAGTCTTTAAAAGTATATAAATGAGTAGCTTTATTTTGCCATATATAAATTGCACATGGTAGTGTATACGTAATTGTAACGTAATGAGTAGAAAAACTGTATATAGTAGCTTTCAGATAACTGTGTAAGCTTTTGAAATCTTGGAGTTTTAAAGTGAACCCTGTAACCTTTCAAGTTAAGTCTTATTATCACGAAAAACAAAGTTTTAAAATTAAACCATGTATTCGTTTAAGTTGAGCCCTAATATAAAGCAGCAAAATTAATTACAGTTTTAAATTAAGCCATATATCCGTTCAAGTTGAGCCACAATATGAAGCAAAAAAATTAATATGGTTTTAAATTGAACCATGTATCGGTTCAATTTCAGCCTTGAAATTAGCAACAAATTTATGTTACAAAAATATTAATAGGTTCCAAAAGTGTTGAGTATTATCTATGCTCATAGTAGCATAAGAACTGGCTATTTTCAGAGAACTTAATAAAGGCCCTTTAAAATATTTTGTTGGCTTAAAAAATTGACAAATTATAAGCTTAATTCACCATACTTCTTTAATTTTGTTTTACTGACTAGTTAGTTAGTAATTTGAACTGTAATAACGAGCTTTTGGATAGCTTTTCATTATATTTCTTTTTTAATATTGCATTAACAAGTAACTCATAATTAATACAAGTTTTATTCTTTTACTGAATTACATGTTTTTACATATTGCAATTGCAGTACAATTATACATACATTTTTATCTACATTTGTACTACATGCTATACATAAATAATATCCGACATTTTCACTGCAATCTTTGTAATGTTTGTATGTTTTTTATACGTTTTGTAGAGTGTTGTTTTGTTTTGTATGATTTTGTTTTTTATAATTTTTATGTTTTTTGCATTCTTGTGGTTCATTTTTTAATGCACTTAGCTCTTTCTAAACATTTAGATTAAACGCTTTTTTTCTATGTATACTCATTCTATGAAGTATTTTTTCTGCTTTATATAAAATTACTCAGATTATATTTTGGACAATTTCACGCTTTTTGTATGCAATATTTTGATTAAGCATTTTGTATTTAAAATTCTAATTAAATATTCCACAATTAAATTCATAAAAAGTTCATAAAATTTTCCAATGAACATTGATGAATTTCTAAATAAAGGTAAATAAGTTACAGAGTTATTTTTGCTTTGTCCTAAAAAAATATCTTGCTACTTTGAAAAACAGAAAATATGTTATTTTGATACATTCATATGACTAAGAAATATATAAAATCAATTGTTTTAATAGATTAATCAATAAAACTAAATAGATTAAGATGAAAAATATACTTAATCTTTATATTATACTTTTTAAATACCAAACGTCAAAAAAAAATTTTCTTGATTTCATGCATTCCAAAACAAAGACGATATTTGAAATCTTATCAATTTATTTCCTGTTGTTCATTCAATTAATTTCACGAATTGCCTTTTTTCTCGGATTTTATGTAAACGTAAAATGTTTGCTAAAATGGTTATTTTTAATGAAAAAAAATCTGAATTGAATTTTGTTGAAATTAAGTAAATTCAAATAATACGCCACAGTCTCTTCTTTTTAGCTTGTTTTTAATTTCTGGTGACATAAGTTGTATTTCACGTTTTTTTTTTTTTTGAAATCCATTTTCCTTTCGAATATTTATTTTAATCCTTTCAGGGGCAGTGGAATAAAAAGTGTTCCATTTATTTTTAAGAATAGTATAACCACAAGAATTGTAATAGTCTTTATCTATTTCGCAACACGGTTTTTAAAAAATCCACTTTTTCTTTTGAAAACTGTAGAAATAAAGCAAACCGCTTCATTATGGATATGCATATGGCAACCATAAATCTCTCTCCATATATATCTACTAGAGGGTTCCTCTCCTTGCTCGCTACCACTCGCCAACCCCCGGACCTTCCTGGAGATAAGCTGGCAATTTTTTTTTGCACCAACATCACATAGAGGGAATATGATAGGATTGTAAAATGTCAAAGGTGCTTATTATCAACATTATAAACTTATATAAAGCAATTTTAATACAAACAATATTACAAACTTATATAAAGTGAAGAAGCAATATTATTTAACACATTACTATAGGGCATTAGCCGGAGACTAATCTCCGTATCCGAAGCACGCGTGGCAGAGCCTAACTCAAATCATTGTTGATCTTATAGGATGTCGGACGCTCTCTATATGGTGCTTCATCCCCCCCCCCCCCAGTAATTTAAATTTTAAACTGAAAACAATTAAAACCTGATGGAAAAAAACTTTAAAATATGGCAAACAAGTTAAAGCATGTAATATTTATAAGTTGATGCTAAGTAATATTTCAAAAGCAAATACCCTTGCAAGTAATTGCCCAGTTAACTTCAATACTATTAACTGACAAAATATTTTAGTTTCAATCAGACAAAAAGCCCATTATATAATAAAAACATATGTAACTGAAATTCGACAAATTAAATTAAGCAATTAAAATTTTTTGTCATACTGAATACTAATAAAAAAAAACATAAAATGAAATAATTATTATGTTTTCAATGATCAATAAACATTTTTGTCAGAATTGTTATAAAAAAATGTGTAGACTATATTTGAGGGTGCCCTTTGATTCTCGCCAAGTTGTAATCGTGGTTGGTCGCCAAGCTGGGCGATGTTGAAACCCAATCGTGGTTCTGATAGGTTTAGATTTCAGCTTTATTTTTACATGTTCTACAGTATATGTAATTTCAGAGGTCCGTTAGTTCTAAGTTGGATACCGACTGGTAAGGTTACTTTTGCTTATGGTCAATAAGATCGAAGGTATGTGGGCAGTCATAAAAAGGGCCTATAAAAAAATGTCACCGCCAGTCCGGTACCACAGACGCCATTTTCGATTCGTATATCGCCGAATTTATGTGGCGATGGAGGTACACAGATTCTATTCATGATAAATTTAGACAGTATCTTACTGCTATTAGAGAATTCTGCGCACCTAAATCTGAGGATATTCAAGCTTAAAAAAGAAGTGAGGTTTTTTTTTCCTTTTCTTTCTGTTCTTACACCATTAATTTTTGTTTCAATTCAAAATTCATTTTATTGGGTTAATTAATTTTGCTTATATTGGGTTCATTACAATTTTATAAAGTTTTGGCCGCCATTCCTATTACCACAGTGTTCCGCGCAAACAGGAATATCGCCAAACATAAGTCGGCAATTTCGCCAAATTCCTCAAGTATATTTTTACCTAAAAAAATAAGGTGAAAACAATGAAATTAAAATTATTTACAATAGATCTCTGAATATTCACAAAACCTAGCTATGTACATTTTTCATTGATCTTTCTTTTCGCATTATTTAATGTACCAATGATTTGCACTTTTACACATTATTTAAGAAATATCTCAAATATGAACTGTTAATTAATATTTCTAGCTGAACAGTTTTTTTTTGAAAGTAAGTAAAAAACAATTAAAAGTAAGTAAAAGAAATTCACGTCTAAGATATTCACGTCGATCCATTTTATGTAACAAAGATATGAGTATTTTAAAGTAAACTCTGATCATCTTAGGTGGTAAGTTTAGTTATAACATTTCTGCAGGCAGCATTATTAAAAATTATTACCTTTTCACACACTTGAGTTCTCAATTTTGATTGGCTGTTTTGTGCGTTACTAAGCAGAAGTCTTCTGTGATTGGCTATGTATTATCATTCCACTCTCTTCTTGTATTATATAAAGATATATATATATATATATATAGTCCCTTAGTGGACTGATAGTTAAGACACGGTTCCCAGCAGATCACCGAAGTCAAGCATCACTGGCTACGGTCAGTGTGCGGGTGGGTGACCACTTGGATCAGTCTGAGTAGGGACCGAGGGTGAGCGGTGTTGGTCCTCGTTAAACTGTTCTTCCGTAAAGTGCTCGAATTCGCGTGTAGGTTGTCGTGGTACTGAAGCGGGGGTGCCATCAAAATTGTGATGGCATGTCATTGGATCATCCTCAGGGGTGTTTCCCAGACCGTCACCAATAGCCCATCGTGCAGCTCTAGTGCGACGTAAATTAACTACAACAGCAACATATATATATATATGTATATATACAGGGTTATTCATAATTCACTCCGGGGTTTCGTAGTGTTATAGTAAAAAAACCAAGACCAATATGGCAAAAAAGAACAAAAGAAATTAATTATTCCGAAAGTAATTCCGAGGGAATTATGAATGATCCTGTATATGTATATATATATATATATATATATATATATATATATATATATATATATATATATATATATATATATATATATATATATATATATATATATATATATATATATATATATATATATATATTGACGCAGAATTTTTTTGAAAAATATTTTTCATACTTTATTCATTATTTTATATTATTTTATGCGAAATTAATTGAAAATATTATATGTAGCAGTTTAATAATTTATGGTTTTGAAATGCAGCATGAAACAACGGTGTCTTTTTCTGCATTAAAAGTAAAATCTCCCAAACATGCCCACTTCCTAACAATATTTACTTATTTATTAATTTGTACTTATTTTCAGTTTTTTTTAAAAATCTAACAGAAGTAATTGTTAAATTTTTTTTTCCAGTTTAAAAAATCTATTTTTTAAAAGGAATTAAAAAAAGATCTCCTCTGCTTTCTTGTGGATTTTATATGTTAGTGCAAATAAAATTCCGAATATATATATATATATTAAAAAAAATTTGAACTGAAAGTTAAGAAACTTCTATTCACACTTGATGCTATTTAGTGATAAGGGGATATGATTCACAAAGGGGTTAATTCTAATATATAAATTCGTGAGTTTTCTCAGCTGCGCCTTACAATTTTTTAGGCACTTGTCGTAACAATTTATATATAATATAGAGTTTCCAATATTTATTAGATAACATAATTAGGCAATAAACGATATAGTAAAACAAAAAAAATAACTGAATATTTATTTCTGAAACATTTATGAATCAGTTTCTGGAAAACTCTAAAAATGTACATTTGAAAACTATTAAAAAATTGTTGAGAATAAAAGCAAAATGGTCTCAAAGTTAAAACTATGACTAATTTCGTGAAACTGAAACAATATTTTATTTTTAAACTTATCAATCTGAACGAAATTTGTAAGAGCTTTAAGAAACATGAGTTTTAAAATTCCATAACTATTAAAATCCATTATTTAAAATATTTTATAAATTTTTAATAGCACATTTTAATAAATGTTTACCAACAGATTGCACTTAACCAACAGAATAATTATTATTCACATTTTGTTTGTCTTTTTTATTTGAATTTTCTCTTTCATTGTTTCGTCTCTGACATCTTTTGTTTAAGTATTTCAATTTTCGTTTAAACATTATTTGATAAATACTTATTTTCTTCAAACCCAAAAGAAATAATCTATGATGTCAAACAATACATTTATTTGTTTAAAAGACATAAAATATTTTTCAGTTACTTTAGTTGAGAACTGAAATTGTATCTAATTAAAAATAAGAATGAATCAGTGCTGAGGTAGACTTAAAAACATTTTAAAACTTTAACAGTTTGTAAAATATGATATTTAGTCGAATTTTCAAATGTATTGTTCAACAATATAGCTTTTAGGACGTTAAGAAGCGTTTTCGTCAGTGAAAATAAAAAAAAAAAGCTTTTAGTTCTTTAAGCTCGGAGCAAAGTTTTAATTTTAAATTAATGTACAATTTTGTTGAAAAAAATTTTCTGAACCTTAGAATACAGTTAGCTAATATATTAAAAAAATAAAGCTTTTAAACATGTATCAATTTGGTGAAATATTTTCACCTTGGAAGATAAACATTAACATTTTATTTACAACTCTTTTCAACTCTTTTGAGCTCTGCGAATATTCTATACACGTGTCATGTCATTATTTATTTTCATTTGGTGTCATTTTCATAATTAGTGTATAAGGCACTGATTAATTGGGTTTTGAATAAGAAAATTAGAAAAAATAAGTGTGTTTAAAATTGATAACTGTACCTACGATTTCAGCTGATTTTTCATATTCGGCAGATTTTTTCTGTGTAACGTACTTGTTCTTCGCCATGTTAATTATTCATAATGTAAAAGTTAAGCAATGGAAGTATTTCTTACTGACATTCCTAGAGATATAAAGATCAAATGACAACATTTTACTAATGAATGACCCAAAACTACCACTGATTTGAAGACAATTTAAACAAAAATAGAAGTAAATGAAAATATATGATTTTCTGCAGTTTGTTAAGGAAACCAGCGATTTATTCTCACAAATTTTAAATTTCATTTGTTCTTATTTATATGCGAAGTTACTAAATTTATATTGCATTACTGTCAGAGATAATTAATTAATCAATATTTCTCTCTTCTTTGAATAGCATTATTTTTAACTATACCGTGTTTCAGCCTGAGAAGGAAAAAAATCTCTCTATGAAGCTATTTTGAGTCAGAATTGTTAGTGAAACAGCAGGTTATTGATTTAAAAATTTTCTTAGTTAGAGTGACACCTTCTGAGAAGCGTAATAACTGAACACTGTCTGATTGCTAACTAAAACTATTATAAAATCCGTGCAAGTAATTTCTGCTAGATATTTTGCAATAGAACAGATTATTGTTTTAAAGTTTTTTCAAAATTAAAAGCGTCATCTTTGGAGAAGTTTTATACCCAGTACTGAAATACTCTGATGACAGAAATTAAGATATTATTACTTTCTATGTAGAATGCAGCAAAGCAGTTATTTTATCACTCTTGATTTTTTTTCTTCAAATCTTCGATTATTCCGGCACTTATCCCGGTTGTTCAATATTAAAACATTATTAGTGTTTCTTCTAGAAAATACTTTCATGATTCATTGCTTATTTACCCCGCATTAAATAAGGATTATTCTTCTTAAATTGTATTACAATTTAATCTCGAGACAATGCTTATAACTACGACAAAATTTATTTTTCATTTTCGAAACTTATCACGGCTCATTTTAGTTATGTGATCTTTATTTTCCTAATTACGCTATTAGTTATCTACTGCATTTATAGATTGACGTGTAAATAATAGAAAAATGATTTATAGGCATTATTTTGAATAGACAATACTATTTGACGTCAAACTTTATAGTACGAAAAACGAGAGTAATATTATTAAAATGCTAAATAATATATTTTAAAATGTTTTCTTTTCTAATGTTCTTTTCTTCTGTCAGTATTGAAACACAAAAAACAGAAATTTTCTTAAAATTAAATTAACACAACAACAAACGCATGGTACATGCATGATCAAGAAATATCATCTTTAAAATTTTTGGTATTGAATTTATTTTTAATTTGGAATAAACTCTAAAGTGTTTCATTCATACAATTTAGCAAATTTAACTTTTGAAGCGCAACTAATGACCTCCTTATTCAGAAATATTATAATTATTATCTTGAATTTTCCTAAATCAGTTTTCTTTTCCTTATTTGAACGTAACAGCAGGTAAAAATAAGTTTAGACCTTCTACTCACTCGTTATTTAATGTAAATGAGTACAATTATTCGAGAAACGGTACAGTAAATATTTTATAATCTAAGTATATTCATATACTTATATTATATATATATATATATATATATATATATATATATATATATATATATATATATATATATATATATATATATATGTTACGGCCAAAGCCCGAAGTCAGACCATTCGCGATCTGGCCAAGAACGCTGTAAATTAGCTGGCCAAAGTCCGAAATTGTTCTTGATTTCGTCAATTGGCCGCCCAAATCGCCAATTGGCATGGGAAGATCAGCCAAAGTTGGAAGAAAACATCATTATACCGGGCAAACCGGGAAAATGCATACCTGGCAGGGGTACTTGACCTTAAAAAAACATCAGTTTAGGATATACCGGGCAGTGGCACTTGACCTTAAAAAAACATCAGTGTAGGATATACCGGGCAGTGGCACTTAACTAAACCTAGTATGACTAGACCTTTGGTGTATGTATGACTAGTATGACTAGACAATTAAACAGACAATTTAATAATGATTATTAAATTAATGATTATTAATTAGACAATTTAAAAACTTCTATTTTTTATCTTTTTAAATTAGAAGATTTATAAGAATTATTTATATAATTATAGAAGGCTGCCAAAGTAAAATATTCACTGATCGTTTTAATTATATATATATATATATATATATATATATATATATATATATATATATATATATATATATGTAAATACATGCGGTGAAGTATCACAAGTTTATGGTTTTATTCTGAAATTACGGTAAAATAATCGGTGACGCTCTGCCCATCCAACTAACTATAGAGCGTAATGTTGGGAAAATTTTTTATCGTTTACATCTGTTACGGTTGAGAAACCACAAAACTATTAGGTTATGTAACTATTTGCAACTAGCATAGTTTCTAAACCACAAAAACTAATCTTAAATTTACATTGGAGCTCTATAGGTGCTTCCCAATTTATGCGGAAATTATATTTTCATATTCTAATAGTACAGAGTCACCGATTAAAGACTGCAAAATACTGGAAACTCTTCATGTATTAAAGAAATGGAAGATATATTGCGGTGTCAACGTTAGGAGCGCTGGGATAGAGTCGATTCAGATAAGGCGATTAGCCTTTTTAGCTACAGCAGGCACCGAGCTACACGGAACAAAATGGCTTCACAAGGTGGGCTAGTTAGCCCGGATAGAGTTTAGATTGTTAAACCGTGTTAGGTAAAAACAATCAATTAATGTTTTTTCTTACACTTAACAGTTTGAATATCAGCATTCTTATGGTAATTTAACTGTTTTGTTTGAAAATGGTAAATTAACACTTAAAGAAATTGCAATTTAGCCATTTCTACCGAGAATCTTCAAAGAGTGTATAATATTTTAATGCCAAAAAAGTCGTTGAAGAACAAGAATATTTATTTCAGAATATCTGATACGTTAGAGAAGAAGGGTACTCATTACTTACTAACTAATTGCTTTTTAACAAATCCTTGGCTCACACCATATCATTCACTCAGAAAAAATATTACAACACATAGTATTAAGAAATACACAGAACATACAATGATTTTTCTATCTAATTTTTTGTCCATTATGATTATATTTTTACTTTGGCTGACAGAAAACTGCACATGAATAGATGCATGAGGCATATGACACTTCAATTCGATCTGGCTAATATCAATCATTCTATCGCTCTTTTCGCCATAAAAAGAAGGAAAAAAAGGCGAAAAAGGATAAATTCAACACACAGCTTGAGTTAGGAATTGGAACAGTTTCTAAGTATTTGAAATTCCATCTATTTTTTATAAGTAAGGGTTTTTTACGCTTATTATATGCATTTGAAAATAATTCAATAACCTGCATTAAATTTTACATTATATTTAAGAAAATAACTTTAAACGTTAAATTTATTTTCATGATTTGAAACTTCGTTTCATATTTTATAAAATAAATCTATGTGTTGGTTTTTAAATAAGTTAAATCAGCAATTTGAAATCTGATAATAAAGAAATTAAAAAAATGATCGATATCCACGGAAACGAGTTGGCTGACACTCTTGCAAAGAAGGGACTAGACCATCCAGTCCCCTCCACCTCAGAGCTTACATACCTTGAACTTTTCGCAAGGCAAAACGCCCAGAACAAACAAAAGTGGCTCCTTCCTCCTATTCACTATTGGTATAAAGCAAAAAGACCAGGACTCTCTCTATCTTTTCCTGGTGACAGGCAGACCAACACCTGCTTATCCCGACTTGCCAGTGGACACCTGAAAAGTCTCACTTTTTCTGCTAATCAAAAGATCTTTCATCTTTGCCCTAAATGCCAACAAAACCAGGCATCACCTGAGCATATCTTGAACTGTTTAGGGCTGGACTGGAACGATATTCATTCCTCTCTCATTTCAGTTTCGGACTTTCTAAATGTCAACGGATTTATTGATCTGGTCTGACTCCGTCAGACCAGATGGGAATTAGCAACAACAAAAACAAAAAATTGTAAATTAATTACAGACTTTTAAAATAAGAGACATCATAATCATTTTAAAATTGCATACATTATGATTACTTTTGGAAAAGTACTATTAAAAAATAAGAAGAGAGTCATATTTTTAGGCTCTTTTCGATGAATACCTATACCAATGCATTTTATCTACATTGAAAACATAATCGATACACTGTTTCAATATACTTTCCAAAATTACGGTAAAATTACCGGCAGTAGCCTGCCCATCCAATTAAATGTAAAGCTCCCGTTGGCCATTTTTTACCTTTTAGGTTTTGAAACGTTAAGAACTAATACGGTTAAAAAACCACGAAACAAAACTAAATAGTTCTTGGCATCGCGTGCTTTGTATCATTTGTAAAACTAGAATTGTTTCAAAATCGTAAAAATGACATCGAACTGGACACGGGAGCTAGGCTTTTTGTTAAGTGATAGGCATTATAGTTAGATAGTGGTTGAGTTGTGTTTTATCAAATGAACCGTGTAATGCGTTTTAAGTTGTTTCTCTGGATATTTCAAGAGGTGAAAAGTGCTAGACTTTTTGGTACTAAGCAGCTTTAGGATGCGCCATCTATGCGGGAATGAAAGTATTGTATACTAATAGTCCATAGTCACAAATTGGGAAGTGCAGGACATTGAAAATTCTTCTAGTGTTGAAGGGAATAGAAGAAATATTGTGGTGTCAGCACTGAAACTTGACCTCAGGACAGTCGATAATAAGACTGACAGATTAGCCCTCTCGGCAATAATAAGCAACAAGCTGCAAGAAACTATGTGGCTTTATCAGGTAGGCTTAATTTGCGCGATAAAATTCTGGTTGTTTCACCATATTAAGTGAAAGCAGTTAATAAACGGTTTTCTCACAGTTAACAGTTTAAATACTATCTTATTTATGGTTATTTGACTTTTTGTTTGAATATTATAAAATAACAATTAAATAAATTGCTATTTAACCATTTTTTTGAGAAATTTCTCACCGTGTAGCGGGTAACTAATCAGTTATGCTCTAATTAAAATTTTGTCGGGTAAAATATTTTAGTTATAGTTTATTATGAAAAGAAAAATCTGAAACATAGTTAGATAATAAACTAAAAAAAAAAAAATTTTTTTTAAAAATCTTTAAAAACGCGTATATAAATATTTTCTTTCATAAAACATCTTTTGTTCAAGCTTTTAAATCATTTATAACTTTTGTGAGGTTTATTTTTTAATGTAGATACAACTGTATTTTGACATTTTCAATTAATAAAATGTCTGCAAATTATTGCCACATGCACAGCTTGCAGTATAGTCCATTAGTTTAATGACTAAAAAATTAAGATTTTCATAAAACCATCACCATTATTCTTTTGAACTTACTTTTTATAAAAAATAATGAATCTGGTAATTAATTTTATGGCCTCATCCTTAAAAAATGAAATCTAATTACACCATTAAATGCGTTAAATAAAATATTTCATTTTCTTCACAACACTATTTTTTTACTCTACTTTTGACTAACCACGTACCAAACTCTTTTAATGTAACATAATCTATTTTTAAAGAACTTTCGATTCTCTTTTTTTCTTTCGCAGGCATTAAACATTCAATAGAAGCGTAAAATATTTATCGAAACATTAATCTTCCTAAAGAAAATCGAATGTTTAATTGGATAAAAAGTATATTTTGTTAGTATTAAATGTAAATTAATCTGACAGGGCCGATCTTGAACAGAAAACTAATTTCGCTTTCCGTGTAATCTGTTTGAAAAGTAAGCATTTCAACTTAATGGTGATTAATCTTTGCTTGTATTCGTGGATGGTTCATTAAAAAAAGTTCTGTCTGCCGCAAAAAAGATGAAAATTTTTGACGTTTTTCAAAACTGAAAAGAATGGGATGATATATAAAATTATTTTTGTTATTTTGCTCTTGTAATTTGATTTTATTCCTTCCTATATTTAATTGTTTGATTTAAAAAAAAAAAAAAACTGTTGCATTTTGTTGAAAGACTGCTTTCAGTTATTTTTTCTTAGTTTTGAAGCATGATTAGATTCTTTACTTCCTAAATTATACAAACAAATTTTGTTTAACTTACCTTTGAGAAGAAAAAATCGTGATTCTTCTTTTTTATTGTAAAGATATTGCTTTGTTCACAAAATGTAATAATAAATGTTCACTTTTAAAAAAAAGTTAAGAAACACATCCAGCAGGACAAAATTTAATTGTTTACTTTTTCAGTATTCATAAAAAAAACTAACCAACTGCCTGGCAGATCATTTCAGTACAGATTGCTCATTATCGTAATAACGCAGTTTTTTTATGGTACTAGGCTTACATACCTGTTTTTATTAATTTCCACAATTTAGTAATGACATTGTGTGCCAAAAACCTCAAAAATTAGAATTTCGTCTGATAAATATTCAATTTCTAATATTCATTGTAATTTAAATATTCATTGCAACTGCCACACTATGTTAGAATCATAACATATATTCAAATCAATGATCCAAAGACAATTCTTTTGTAATTATTAAAAAAAAAGTAAGACAATTTTCAAAATTGTCTCTCCTTTTCGATTGATTAACAGTTTTGCTTATCCCCTTTTTTAAAAAAAATTAAGGTGCTCGTTTTGTCATTGTAAAAAATATAAATGACAGAAATAAGTGTAAAAGCACCTACTAAATAATATTTTAAATTCTCTACAGGATAAATTCAACTACTTTTTGATTTCGATTTCTTATCATCGAGGGGAAAAAAGTACACTCCAGACTACCAGAATATGGTAAAATTCCTCATGTTTATGATTCAGTGGCACCTAAAGGCACGGAAATTTTTACTATGTGTTTTAGTAATAATCGTGGTAAAATTAACTATAAAATATGCCTTTATAATATATGATAAAATATGAAAATTTAATCATGATACTTTAGAGCATGGCATAAAAAACATTTATTTGGTGTAACTTACTTTTTTATTTTGTATTTTTTACTGAATATGGGGAAATAAGAACAATGATTTTGAAAATCAGAATTTCCAGTTATTCGTTATCATATGAAGGAAAAAATTACGAGATAAATGGTTTAAATGCGGAATATTTTGTTTTATTAGCGATAATTATTATTTTTTTAACCAGAAATTATAAAAATAGACAGTACGGCAGTTTTCGATAGTGCGTATCGTTATTTCAATATTCTCTGAAATGTTTCTTCTAAAATGTTATTTAATAATTTCTTAGAAGTTTAAAATTTGTTAGAATATGAAACATTTCTCGAACGTTCTATTAAAATTTTTTAATTTAGTTTAAGTTGTTATATTTTTAGATTAAATAAGAGATGACGCTATTGTAATCGAATTTAAAAATTTTAAAAATTTTAATATTGTAAATATTTTTAAGAACCTGGAAAGCAACTGGATGGCCAGGGGCTTTTCAGAATCGTAGACTATCTTTACAGCTGCTTTTTTGGTTATGTCTTCATGTATTTTTTCTCTTTGTTTCTTGTCTATATGTCTGTTATAATTTATTGCTCTAGTTTTGTTAAATTTTTCTAATAGAAAAAAATGTAAAAAGGCTTTATCGTTTTCTGTTTTTTAAGATGTCGATAAGTTACAGCAGGCCAATAGGTAGATGTCGATAGATATAGGTCGATTATTTTCAGTATTCAAGTTTCGTTGGCTCATATTAAATTCTTATCAAAGAGGCAAGTATGCTAGAGTTTGTGTTCTAAGAAATTCCATTGAATAATAAATTATATGCTGAATTTCAGTTAGTGTTGCAAAATTAATTAAGATCTGAGTTTCATATGAAGGAAAAATTTCAATAATGTTTATGGAAAAGTGGATTTTTGTAGAAAAAAAAAAACAAAGCCTTTAAAAAAGTGAACATTAAAAAAATTTTAAGTTTCTGAATAAGTTTGTTCTTTATTGGTTATATTTTAGGAATGGCAAATATTTTTTTCAATATTTTTTTTGTGAAAAATCAATAATCTGTTAAATGAAGTATCACGTAAAGCAAATACCGATTACCATTTATAAGTAAATAATTTCCATGGTAAACTAATGCAATTAATAAATTCGAATAAAACTCAAATTCTTTTTTCAAAAATCCGAGTTAAAATATAAAATCATAACTTGAATAGTGATAAACTTATTTCAGAAAAAAATTGGGAAAAAAAAAGATTGATTACCTAGTGAAAATGCATAATACTTTCATTAAATGGTTCTTAAGCTAAAAAAAAGGTGCTTTTAAAGTAGAAAATTAATAAAAACCAAAAGAATATTTTTTAGTGTAAAAAGAACATTAAAGACATTTTGCGGGAACAGAAAAAAGTTCAAACAATTAAGTAAGGATGAGAGCTATTTTAACATAAAATTTAAGAGCGGAGGAAAAAAAAACAGTACTAAAAAAACCTTTTATTTACTATCCATTAAGCGCAGCATTTTGTTCTCCTCTGTATTTAGGGAATATAATCAACAATAATTATGAAAAATAAAATGTAAAAAAATTAAAAATGCCACTTATAATTTGAATTTAAGAGAGATAATTTAAATGCTTTGTGTATTGTAAGTAATATTGTTAGTTCTTGTTTAGTTCATTTTTGATTTGTATACATTTCCCATAAATTTTAGTTAAGAAGCAGTAAAAATAAAATAATAAAAAATTCCTTATATTATTATTTATACCGATTTAAAACATTTAATTCATTAAAATTGAAAATATTTTTGAATATTCTTATTTTGTTTGTTAAAGGAAATATTTTTAACATGGGATTTTGACAAATTCCTCACGTATGTTCCCAATGTCCTCAAGTACATAAAGAAAAGAAATGACAATGTCATGAAAAAAAAACAAAAAAAACTGAGTTTTGATCTAGAAATAGTCGCAGATGACGAAAGGTCGTGATGTGCAAAGTAATGTCTCCCGAAGTCATCCTGAAAAGAAAAAAAATAAAAGAAAGAAAAAAAAAATAGAAGAAATAATCTAATTTTCAACTTGTATCTCTGTCGGAATTTGCCACCATATTTGAAGTGTAGAACGGAATAAACGTGAGGAAGCATTTGCTGTAAGAGATAGAATATTCAGCTTAAAAGGATAAAAAAAACAAAAAAAAAAACATCAGACAACCAGAATTGTTTTTTTTTCTTTTCCCAGCATAAGAATAAATGCAATGAAATAAAAAAGAATAACTCTAGTTTTATTTGCGTTCATTTAATAAACATGGATGCTGGCAAAATATCGAAACACTATTATCCCTGCAAGAAATATCCAATGATTGTAAATTTTAAAAGCATTAGTGCCAAGTAAAATTTACAACTAAACTTGATAAAAACATGACGCAAAATGTATACATGGTTCAAATGTGCATTATACAATAATAAATTGAAAAATAAATATGACGAGAAAAGCGAAATTGATTTAGTTGAGAGGTATTATATCGATATATTAAAGAAATATTATTGACTCATCTGCCAAAACAGTCTACGACGGATTCGATTTATTTTAAAATAAATTTGTTTCGATTTCAAGTGATCTTATCATACAATCTCAAGATTATAATAAGACATTACTTAGACATTTTATCATAATATACATATTGCTTCATATTAAACAATTGCACACTTATTATATACAATTATATATATATCATTGCATTATATAATTATATCATAGTATACGCGAAACCATTATACTTAGCCGTTAGCTATTATTAAAAATTTATAATTTGGCCCAGAAAATTTAATTGAAACACAATTTTATTACATAATTTGAATCCAAACATTAACAAAAATATATATTTCACTATTCAATGTCTGTTTCTTTATAATGTTCAGCATTGTAATAAAAATGTTAGTAAAAAGGTTAAGGAAAAAACATTTTTAATAACAAAACTTAGATTTAATGCAAAATAATATTGCAATTTTGATGATACAGTTGATAAATACAAATTATTACGTGACTATTTATTTATTTACGCTGCCCAAGCACATCTTGCTAAACTCAATCTAGTAAATATAAGTCACTGTTAATTGCTTATAAATTTAGCACATTTTTGGTGCATAAAGAATAAACCCTTATATATATATATATATATATGTTTAATGCTTAAATTTATCCAAAGCAATATCAATAAATATCTAAGTAAAACACAAACTAACATCATATCAGAGTGTATAAATTTATTTCTGGTTGGAACGTGTAGTTAAAAATGTTAATGCAATTGGAACTTCTATAACAGAAGTAAACATTAATTTGATAAAACCTATCGTTTAAATAATAATGAATAAACTATAAGACGAATGAAATGCATCAAATCTAGTTTATCAAAGTTGTTTATCAATGGGACAAATCTAGTTTATCAAAGTTGTTTATCAATGGGACAAATCTAGTTTATCAAAGTTAAGCTAGAAAGTAAAGTTTGACGATTCTAATAATTCCTTTTATTATGTAGATGTAACTCAGATAATAAAAGTTCAATAATGAACTTAATTTATGCTGTAGTAATCGAAATTGTAGAAGTTATTGTAAGTGTTACTAAAACCTTATGTTAGCCAAACGTATTATAAATGTTTTCTTACCTAATGTTAGAGAATTTTGTTAAAAGTACAACGAATATCCGGCAATAATTTTAAAAATAATAAATAAAATGTAAAAATCTAAATGTAAAAGACAGTAAGACCTTGAATGCATATTAATATTAGAACTTTAAATATTTTTCTCTTACCATAATGATTTAATCATTTGTTTGTTAGTTCTGATTTTATTAATAAAGGGAATGACTATCATAGACAAAATGCATTTATTTTTGTTTCTGCATTCATGTGTAGCGAAACGTTTGGGTTTTGATTTTACAATCTGAAAATACATGAATAACAAATACATAAAAATAAACAAATAAAAAATAAATAAATACTAAATAAATAAACAAAGAATAAATAAATAAATAAGAAATAAATAAGTTAATAAATAATAAATACATAAATAATTCATAAATATTATGAAATACATCAACTCGCATTATGAAAATTTAAAATTAGGTTATTAGAATTAAGAGATTTAAACTAATATTGTGATTGAGTTTTTTACTTTTCTATTTTTTTATTTTACTGATTTAATTTTACATTGCCTAGTTCCTTTCAATTATTTAAGCTTTGTAAAAACTGTTCACCGAGGAAAAAAGCATGGTTAAAACTACCAGAATAAGGTAAAGTTTACCGCGTCCCTGGCTCTATTTGAACAATATTGAGCTTATTAATTTTAACCGAAACGATTTGTTAATGATTTTGGAAAAAAATAACAATGAAATATGGTTTCATAAGATCTGTTAAAATTTGATATTTTTATCATGATACCTTAGAGAACAGGACATAAAAACCATTAATACGGTTATATATACTTTTCAATTTTGTATTTGTTACTAATTGTGTGATTATAAGAAATATAATTTTGAAAAAAACAGAATTTTCGGTTAATCGTTACAATATGAAAAAAAATGATTAACGAATTAATGGCTTAAATATTGTATATTTCGATTTTAATACCCACTATTATGTTTTTTTTCTTCCAGAAATGTCATTATTATTTAGTACAGTAATTTTTGCAGAATATTTTTCTCCATGTGCATTTCTGGATATTTAACAATTATATTTATTGATACGTATTCTATTTAAAGAAGTGTTTTGGTAAGAATTATCAAAACAGATCAATCAAGCATAAGATTTTATTCTTGGCATTAAATTATTTGCTTGAATAATTATCTAGCTCGCATTTAATTTCATTGTGCGAAGAGAGAATGTTCAAGAGCACAAGTCTTCTCCTATTATCGAGGAAACGCTAAGTAAAGGAATGAGCACTTTGTCACGGCTAATGAGCACTTCAATGATGCGTGGTGACTCCTTGATTAAAGAAATAATGATATGCATTATTTTTTTATTCTGTACGATCATCAAAAATGTATGATAAAAATTGTGGTGGAAGCATTGCATAATTTAAATGTATGGAAAACACGTCGAAAGTCTAAAAACTTATTATGTCTCTACAAAACCGGATTTCTCCTTTTTTTTTCCTGCTATTTCTTTAGTCATTTTATTTTTGAAATTGTTTTACAACTGCTTTTTTCTGAATAGTCATTCTTTTATTAAGAAATGAAGAAATGAATTTTTATTCAGATTTTATTAATAAATAAATGATCAAAAACAGTGTAAACAATGAATATTTTTAATAAATTCAAACCACGTTTAAATTAAAAAGACGTTTTTATTTATCTGTATAGCTAAATAATGCATTGAATAATGCATTTTTCTGTTATTTCCTTTTCAATATTTTAGATTTTTTGAATTCTGTTACGAATTAGTAGATTATTTTTTTTCTAATGATGCATTTTGATTGAAGTATAAGCTTAGGTTTTTTTTTATTTGTAAAGATCATTCAAGAGGAGTGTAAGAAATGCATGATTTTAATGAATTAAAACACGGTTATATTCTCAAAACACTTCATAAATCTGTTAATTTATTAGTGAAATCTTAGTTTCTCAAGAATTTTATTCATATTAATCTATTTATTTAAATTTCTGATTGCGAGTGTGTGAAATTCATTGGTGCTACTTTGATTTAAAAAATAATATTAAGTATTATTTCTTATTTAGAATTATCATTACTTTTCATGTTTATCATATTTGCGGATAATCGCCAAACATGCTATGTTTGCCGATTCAGATCGGATTAGTATCTCTTAACGTTCAACTTAGTAGCATAGTAATTGTAAACTTAAGTTGATTGGGTATAAATAATTATCCATGAATGATTTTTTAAAAACAAAAAAAAAAAAAAAAAAAAAAAAAAAAAAAAAAAACTTTGAACTTTGAAAGAGAAAGTTTGAACTTAACCCAAATCTTGGGGTTGAAATAAATATTTGTGGATGATTTTTCAAAAAAAAAAAAAAATTGAAAGAAAAAAGTTTGAATTTAACCCAGGAATCAAGGACACTAATAGAACTAATGTAAATAAATATCCATGAACGATTTTTCAAAAAAAGAAAATGACATTTGAGTACCACGGAGAAATTTATCCTGAAAAATATTTTGGGGTTAATTATAAAAAAAATAATGTCATATTTGTTTTATATTTGTGTCAATTTTTTAACTGTAGTAATGTGTGTCAATGCGTTCATTAAAACATCACTGTTTGACTTATTGCTGAGGCATTGTGCCCATCTACTAACAAACTCTCGACTGACTGACCATGCTTTGGATAACGATAATGCATTTTAAACCCTAAAAATAGTTTTCAAATTCATTATATTTAAGAATGTAAAGTAAATATACAACTTTAAGTCTTACAAGGCAACAGAACAATGATATAAGTTTTGTATAATAAAAGTTGTTAAAGTAATTGGTGGCAGAAATTAAAGATGAAATCTTTTTTATTTTTGGTAAGGTGTTTTTTTTATGTATTTTAATATTTTGCAAAAAGATCATTATTTTTAAATTTTTCAAAACAATTTGTTTCCTTTACAAAAGCTTTTAATCATTCCCATGTATATAACGAGGGATAAAACGACTTATATATCATTAAAAAAGATTACGTTTATCTTGTATACTTTGAATTGTAACTTAAAGACGTTGAATAATTTTTTTAACTAAAAAAATATTTTCATCATTCAGTTAGTAATGGCTTTAATATTTAGGATTCTTATAACTCTATTAAATAGCCTTTAGTTCAAAAAATATAGATATAGTTAACGAAAGATATAAATCAGCGTGTCTTTTGGTATCACAAATTGGGTTAAAATACCAATGATGATGACGATTGAAAGGATTTTCCACAAGGAATGGCAACCATGAAGAAAGCTAAATCGTTGGTAAAATGATATATCTTCTATATTTCCAATTTTTGTCTTCAAGTATATTTTTTTTCTTATAACTCTCAGAGAAGAAATAATATATATATATATATATATATATATATTTAAACTTTTTATGACATGATGCTCAGCTTATGGGATAAAAGGATCAATTGCTTCGACTGTATTCTAGATTTATTGGTTTATTAAGTATAAGGACTTGAAAGATTGATGAGAAGGATTGAGACAGTGCTTGTGTGCCTTGTTTTTGTAGTGCATGTTTTTGCTTTTTAATGTAAAATTGGTAAACCTACTTAAAAATGCGATTGAAATAGTATTTTTAATGATTAATTTTTCTAAATCTTCTTAAGGTCTTTTCAAGTCTAGTCATCTTAAAGAAATTGGCATATTGTTTTGAAATAAGTGAAACTGATTCAATATACACGATGCTTTCCTAAATAGTTTTAAAGTGTTACTTTCGACCTCTTAATTCAAGTTCAAAATATTTCTCAGTTTCTAGAGTACCAGTTATTGAGTGTACTTAAGTGTGCTCTTACACTTTTACTTAAATACATTGTGTATATATATATATATATTTGCTAGAAAAAAACTTGTATTATTTCATGTAATACAGGCTAAAATAATAAAAATTTTGTCGACTCAAGGAAATATATTGACTTAGATGACCTGATTTTTAGGAGGCAGAGTGTGACTTGTGAATCAAATAACTATTATCGTTATTATTTTTAGAAAAATAACGTTATGTTGTAGATATATTTCTTCAACAGCCTTTAGAGATCACTAATTATAAGTTTTTTTAGAAAAACAAATTCAGGTAAAAAGTATATTTTTAATTATGGAGAACATTTTGATAGAACTAGCCCACATTTGTGTTACATGGAGAGAAAAATTACGTAAACCTCCCATGGTTAGCCTGGCGGCAAGGGGACTCTAATCCATGATCCGTCTACCACTGAGGATATTTTACGTCAGCACTGTGTTCGGAGTGAGCCGGGTGCAGAATTTGTATTGGCCAATCATCGGTGGGATTCAATCCCGGGTCACCTTATTGGGAGGTGAGTCATGGCCTGTTGAGAAATACCGGGCACTGAAAACATGCATCTTCTATAATGAGATTTCTATAATCTATAATATATGCCTATCTTCTATAAACTGAATATTTTATAAACTATATATACTTCTATAAACTATTTACCTTCTATAAAGTATATATTTATGAAACTATATATTTTATGACGAAACTATAAATGATTCCTAAGGTATATTTGCAAGACAGCAAATATGCGCAAATCATTACGTACATTTTGTGCCGTGAATTTAAAAAAATGTGTGAGAGCCTTTTCTTGTTCTCTTACATGTTTGTTTCTTTTATTTTAGCTCACCAAAATAAAATAAAAATTCTAGTTTAATTTTTCGAACAATTTTTTATATGTTTTTAGTTTTATGTTCAAAAATATTTTTTTAATAATTTTAATTAAAGATTTGATAACGTTTGCTGAAAAGTACAGAAATACATTTGTAATAGTAGAAATTTTTCATTTTCTTACTATATAAAAACTTCAAATATCTTCGGATTTAATCCTTAATGTTTCATGCTTTGTCTCAAAAAATAACTATTAAATAACATATTTTTAGAAAAATCTGTTTCCATCAAACAAAGGAAATAAAAATTAGCTTTTCTCTTATTCAAAATATGCCTGTAAAACATTTTTTTAAAATATATTTTGACCTTAATTAAATTGCTGCCTGTTGCTTTTTTGAAAGTTTAGACTAATTTTTCATTGTTGTGTTGAAAAAAAAGAACTTTTATCAAAAGAAATATTTGATTCGAACATGAAAGGTTATTTTATTTTTTTCGTTCGTAATTTATAAATGGTTAATTAAATTCCCATCTTTTGAAAAGAGAAAAATATTTGTTTAATGTGCATATTTTGTAAATTGATTGACTTTTTCAACAAAAAAATTATATATTTTTTTTCAAAAGCATTTTAAAAAATGCATAAATTTGAAATATTATATTTCTATTAATGGTTTTCGTGTAACACATTTTAAACATTTTAAGAGTTAAAATGCAGATTTTCTAATCTGATTTTGTTCTAAGAATATGTCCTAAAAAGAAATGATAAATGCATGTTATAAAAATAATATTCTATATGCTTAGTTTTTTTCCCGGTGTATTTAGTTTTTATTTATTTTAAATGCATTACGAATGATTATGTTGCTCTCATTAAAAATGCGTTGGATTTGTTTTTTATTTAAATTTTTTAAACTTCTTTAAATTAAACAAATACATATCGCTATGAGTTTATGCTTTCGTAATCATTACGGTAGTAGTGATAAAAACATAAATAAAATAAACGGACTCCCCCCCCCCCAAATTACTTCTGATCTAATAATCAGATCTTCGCGTTCTAGAACTCAATATTAATGATTTGAAGGTGTGACTTAGAACATGCTAATTAAAAAGTGCATACGATATTTTTAATTTAAAAAATCAAACGTACTTTCTTTGAATGCACATACTTTTTTGACAAATTTGGATTTTTCACCCCCCGAATATAGATGGAAGCCGCAGTTTAGGAAATATGGTCTGAATAGTTTGCTCAGGAGCGCGGTCCGAAATTAGAACCCCTTAATATAAATTTTAGTTTTTGAATATTTCGCCATATCTCGAGAACTTTTTAAGCGAATTGAATGACTTTTGCATACAATTGCAGAATTTATTTTCTTAAAGGTATCTAACTCCATGCAAGAAATAACTTTTAGTAAATATTCCTTGTTTTTTATTTATTTTATTTAATAATGTTCGAAAATATTCCGAATTGTAATACAGTAAGTTGACCATTTGCGGTGCATTGTTTTAGTGGTCAACTTAGACAAGTGGTCAACTTATAGAGGGGGCGGGTCATTGTTTACTTTTTCATTTCCTATATCATGTTGCTATATATAAATTTTTTTTTTTTTTACTTGACTTAAAAATTTTATTGAGCAAATAACCAAATGAATATCTTAAGAAATGTGTTTAAACCTGAATGAACTTCAATTTGTTACATATACATAATTCTAATATTTAACTCACTTTTTTTAATATTATTTCGTTACTTATGCATGTGAAGTGTTTAATAAAAATAACTTCTTAAAATATCAGAACACAAAGACATGTAATTTGACAACTTTAACAAAACAAAATTATTTGAACACTTTAAAATTTATTCTGTTATTTCTACACTTACATACCTATCTGCTCACTATTGCAACTGGAGGAGCAACTTTTCAACTAACACACCTGTTTTCAATGAATAAATGAAAGAAATGGTCAAAAGCTTCCCCCTACAGTTTCCCCAGATGGTCAACTCACAAAAGGGTTTAAATTAGCTTTTTACACTATTTCACCAAACAAGTGAAATTTTAACATACATTGCAAAATGACAGAACATTTTCTGATTTTTTTTTCTGGTCAACTTATGAGGGTTTTAGAATAGAATTTCATAATACTCCTAGATAAAATTGACTTATTTCAGTGGTCAACATACAAGATAGTCAGGTGGTCAGGTTACAAAGGTTTTGCTTCTTTATATTATATAGGAAAAATTCCGTTCTTGATAATTGAGGTCAACTTATGGGGGTGCCCAACTTACAAGGGTGGTCAACTTGGCAGGTTTCAAGGTATACACAATTTTTACTTCAATTTAAAGGATGTAATTTTGCAAGACAAAATAAAAAAAAAGACGAAATCACTCGTATAGTTTCTCAGAAATCAAATTTTATAAATACGACTTTCTTAAAACTCGATTTTCAGGGACTACGTAACTATGTAAGCGTATGTTTGAAGTTTTCTTAAAGAGTATGGAGAGGCTGTAAGGAGTGGTAATTCGTCCAGCGGTAAATTTTGAGAGTCATTTCGTCACGACATCTGTTTGTGATGAAACACGAACCCTCAAATATAAGACGAACATGTTTTCTGAATGACAGAAACTCATTCTCGGGCATTGTGGGAGATTTTTAACTCTAATGACGAAACTTAAATTCGAAACTATACGATCGAAACTAAAGTGACGATAAAACCGGCAGGTTCATACGGTATGGTGGTCAAAGAGTTGGCCTCGCACCAGGTCATGATTCCGGGCTCAAATCCCACTTCGGGTATAGGTGTGATTTATAACTCTTCTAACAGTGTTTCTTCTGCTGATTGGGTGACATTGAGCAACCTACATGGTGCCCATGAAAAATTAATTATTAGAAAAGTTACATTAAGCGCAGAGAGTTCTTTTTTTTCTTTTTTCTTTTTTTGAAAAAAATGATGAAATATTTTTTTTAAAAATATTTACGAAATTCGTTTCTTTTAAAAAATGACGATAGTTATTTCGCCTCTTTAACGTAATTTTCGCTCTGTTTTGTCATAAAAGAAAAAAGTTTCATGAAATTTGAGTATCAATTTCTTACAAAGTACTAAAAAAGAATAATGTAACAATAGTTATGGTGCAAATTTGTAACCACGGTATCCTATAGTATATCAGGAATAATTTTTTTAAAAAAAGTATTTTTAATCTAACGCTTTGCTAGATATACGTCCTATCTTGTAACAAAAATATGTCACAACAAAACTGTATCATATTACCCGAAACTCAACTCAATTAAAATATCAGTTTAAGCGGAAGCATTATTTGTAAACCTGAAATTCGCTGTATATACATACGTTGTTCTATAATATTACAACAGATCTGTGAAACAATTTGTAACTAAAATTACCTAGATATATAATAGATTATATTAAAACAAATGTTAACGCTTAAACTTGTTATTTAGAAAACAACTGCAGCATTGATTTGGTTAATAAATTTTTTTTTTTAAATTTTGAGTTTCCACTAATTTAAAATTGTGTTTTTTTTTTTTAACAAAAAAGTATACAGACATTCATTTTAGAATAAATTTTTTCCCAATAATATATAGCTAGTTGTATAACATCGAAGTACTATTTCGCTATATCTCTATTTGAAAAGGCAAGTATTTACTAGCTGATGAAATATTCTAATGTATATACTTATGCGAATTTATGGCATAGACTATGCTTAAAGTTAAAACAGATTTAAACTACTTTGACATTCATAACTTGCCTAATTTCTGAACATTTCACAAACCAAGCAAGCTCTGAACTTCAAGTACCATAATCTCATAATCATTTTGAGTTAAAATTGAACGATGCTAAAACGAAAATAAAACCATACACGAAGTGCTATATATACTTCTTACCTCTTTCAAGTTTAATTCACAAAGGGTGCATTTAAGCGAATGGAAAATAGCCACAAGACTTCCACTTAAGAACGAATAGCCTCTTATAACCATGGCGGAGACGAAATTAGATCACTGGCTGCTTCACTCGACGACAAAAGCTGTCATAAGTTAGATTTACGACGTCATAAAGGAAGTATAACGATAGCAGAATGAGGGCTGATTAAGTCTTAAAAGGCAGATGCTGAGTATAATATGCATCAGTATAGCTTGTTTTGAAGATGTTTATTCTTTTTAAGAACTTTTAAAACCATACTCAGTTTTCAATTTGCTGTAAGAACATTTTGCCAAAATATATTTTGACAAGGATATGTTTATTTATTTGTTCTTTATGCACTATATTATTGTGTTGTTTGGAAAGTAGTTTCAATTTTTCCCTACTGAGGACTTCCTTGTATTTTTTAACAGCCAACTATTAACTTAAATCGCAAAATAATTATAAATTTTGAAAGATAATAGTGGAAGACGTAATTGTGAAAAGTAGTTTGTTGCATTCTACGCTGTAGTTTTTGGTTCGAGCCTTTTCAAATTCAGAAAGTAAAAAGCAGCTTTTTTGGCGTAATGTACTTTTTTACTATCAAAAAGATAAAAATGCTGTTCAGCCAAGAAACAAAATTCTCTGATGTGCAAGGAGAAGATGTGTTTACAGTACACTACTAACGAAAATAGTTTGAAAAATTTCGATTAAGATGCGCGAAGATGCTTTATGCTAGTTTGACGCTAGTGCTGTGTTCAGCCAGCTTCCTCGGAATATAATCTGGTTTGTCTTGGACTTTCTAAGATGGATCTTACTTCAAATCCTTTTTTTTATTACGGATTTTCTCGTTGTCAACGACCTTCTTGAGATTATCTGGCATACGTCAGATTAAGAGGAAAAGCAACAGCAAAAGCAGGCGCTAGTTTAGATTACACAAGAACACAACAATAGCATTAATTGATGCAAATGGGGGAATAAATCTTGGGAGATTGCTGAGAAATTATACTGTCAAATTCAACAGCTTATTTTCATTTGAAGTGCCTAAAGATTTACTCTCAAAGCTAGACATGGGTTCCTTCTGTTCTTGTATAAATTTTATTTTATCAAACGTCTGTGATTTGCTTCTTAAGCGTCAAGAAAATTATCCATTTTTAAGTGCATCATCACTGGGGACAAAAATGAGTTATTTAAAATATTTATTCAGGTCACCAGAAAAAGTTTCAGGCCGCAATGCATTTACGTCAAATGAGGAACTCAAAAATACTCTGGATCAGTTTTCAATTTTCAGTCAGTGTAGAAGAAACATTTTTTGAGCTAGGAATCATGTTACTGCCAGTAAAATGGCAAAAATAATTTGGGCCAGAACGGTTAAAAATATTTATTTGATTATATACGTCTTAAACGTCTTTATTCATCGTCTTTAATTTCCATAAGGAAAAAAACAAAATTACTTTCCGAACAATAAAATATATCACGTGCAAACTATTTACCTAAACTGGGCAATATATTCATATTAACAATGATTATTTTCTCTGTTCTAACATAATTTACGAACGTATTTCATACCGATTGCCTTCATTGAGCAAGCTTAAGTCACTATGAATGGGCTAGTGACGCAACCATATTAACATTGTCCAGACTAACATTTGGAGAGTAGAAGAAAAAATGTTGTTGCATCTGATTTAATAAAATCATATCAAGAACTAATCATTTACCAATTTTAGTAATTCACATTATGCATACCTTTGCTCATCATGTTAGAATAG
Organism: Parasteatoda lunata; assembly: GCA_949128135.1. Taxonomy (NCBI): domain Eukaryota; kingdom Metazoa; phylum Arthropoda; class Arachnida; order Araneae; family Theridiidae; genus Parasteatoda; species Parasteatoda lunata. Next base: position 83,275,610 of record OX421970.1, on the reverse strand, counting down.
AATGGAACGAAGAACTCACCGGAAGGAAGTGGATGCCGAGATCCATCCAAATTCAACCATTCAACTTCTTTGTAGGGAATGTGCATTATATTAACATTTGTTTACAACGATTTTCAATGGAGTGTGATTCTTCAAGTTCTGTACTGTTAATGCTTCTTTTTTATAACTACAACACATTTAAAGTTTTTTTTTTTCCTTTTGGAAAAATGATGCATAACTGATTCAGACTTAACTGTTGCTTGGATACATCCATCACCAGTTCCATGTCTACAGATTTTATTCGAATCTTCTGTCAAAAATTTGAGTCGTTTTTTTGGTAGTCTGAGAGTAACATGAATACTTTAGTATTTCTCTAATACACGCAGTGTCAGAATTGATGGCTGATTTAGTATTTTCACTTTATCACAGAATCGAGGAAGAAAAGGCCCCAAAGCAATTCATATTATCCATTTAACTTTTATGCTTGAACACCACACGGGTGGCGTGGTAGAGTACTTTTTGATTTGCTTGCACACTACTCCTGCGCTGTATTTCATTACGAAACTCCACTGGCTTTCTTACCCTGGATTTTTTCTTAAAATTGTCAGTGGAAAGCTAGGAGAAATTGAATTGTTAAACTATTTCAAGGAGAAGTTTAACCCTTTTTTATTCAGTCAAAGAATTTGAGAGAATTTTTTTTCACTTGTTTCATTATGTAATGCTTTGCGAACAGTATTTCTTTCCAATTTTGTCATGTAAACTAAAAGAAAGGATGCGTGAGTGGCTCGTAATAAAATATAATTCTGAAATCTCAATGTTTTAAAATATATCAAATCAAAGCTGAATTTTGAAAAAAACAATTTATTTAAAAGATACATTTTCCTGTTCTTTACCTTCTTTTACCAAATAAATTTAGAATACTAATTACAAAATGAAAGGAATACTTATTATAACGGACTGAAATTTTTCTGCGTGAAAGAATAAAAATAATAAAAATAGTAAAAATCTATGTTTAATATGTTTATATGTGGATAGATATTTTTAACTGTCAATTGCATATGTATAGAATATTTTCTTCAAGTCAATGGGCCATCGGACATTATTTAGTATATTAAAAAATATTATTTTCAAAGTTTCAAGTATTTATGCAGCTGGTAACACGGTAAACAATAGTTTTGAAAATATGTTGAATACAGTAGTCAAATTGTTTAAATTTCTATTTTTTTTAAGTTAAACTATTCTTTTTTTGGTTTATTCTTTTTGCATTATTTAATTAGATGATAAAACAATAGAAACATACAAAAATATTGATTATTACTCAATATTATTCAGAAATATAAGCAATATTTCTTAAGTGGGCGGGGCTATCCGACTCTCCCCTAAATATACATAGTATCTGAAAATTGCTCATATGAGTAGATTTTCGATCACGATCGATTTTCGATAGATTTTCGATCACGCTCGTTCAATTTTGTGTCGATTTAATCGGAAATGCACGTGTTTTTTTGTTTTTTTGAAATCGTGATATTATTACGCAGGCAAACTTCAATATTAATTTACGTTTGATTCGCGCTGATTTCGTTGTGAATTGACGTGTTCTTTGATATCCCTAGATATTTAATAATAATCATATAATTAATAAATGGATTTCTAATAATAATAGTCTAATAATCTGAATAACTTTAAAAATCGTGATATTTTTAAAATAAAACTATCTCGGAAAATTACTAGTATTACTACAATAGAATATTAAATCGAGCAAATGTGTTCTCCTTTTGATTTTCAATCACGTTAATTCAATTTTGATCCGATTTCATCGCAAATACATGTAGTTTTTGATAGCAGTTATCCAGTTATTGTTATGGATTTCTACATGTCTTTTCAAATAGCTATTAATTTAAAAAAAACACACAAACACAATACGAGGAATCAGAAATTTAAGGAATACGGGCAAGTGAGTACACTGGTAAAATTAGAAAAAAATAGAATGATTATTGAATTCATGGGTGAGAATGGGAAAAAAGATATTGTTCGAGCTTAATTCTCAAACATATAATTTTCGATAAATTTTAAAACATTAAACAATATCAGATTCTAATTGAAATATTAAAAAACTAAAAATACGGTAACTACTAACAATTTATCGGACGTCAATATTTATTGGACCAGGTGACCACATTTAACGAGTCTTGCTTATAACAGTATTGATAGTGGATTGGAGTTTATATAATCAGTTAGAATACAAAATTGTTAGAAAAAAAAGCAACCTTTTCTTTGGTCACAATATGATAGGAAAGCGACACAGTTTAGTGGTTAACGATTTCAACGTAATCCGAAGTTTGAAATCTATCTTTAGAAGTACGAATTTTTTTTTTCATTCAACAAATTCCTGTTAACATATATATATTTAACATTTCAAATGCAATTACCTTAAAGCCTTATCCAGAAGACTTGCAGAGCAGAGACCCAGTTCCTTTGTTTCAATCCAGATGGCTAACAGTTGTCAACCGAATTTTTAGATTGTATATAAAAATATCGTAAAAGCAAGACAAACCATTTAAAAGAAAATCACTTTTAGAAATTTCGTACCACCGAAGATAATCTTCCAAACTCCGGAATACTTTGGAATCATGGATTGGAACTCTTGTGTGGTATACATTCTCTCTCTGCTGCGAGCCTTAAGTAAATATTGTATTATATCAGCCATCAATTTTGACTCATTTGAGAATACTCAAGTCTCCCTGTCACTCCGAGGCTGTGAAAAGGTGGGTTGAACTTATAACAAAGGCAACGAATAAAGTATGCGAACGCAAAACTGGACGATTCGAGTAATACTAAAGTCTATATCAGTTGTGGCTCATTTCGCCAAAAAATAAAACTTTAAGTGTGTGGTAGTCTTAAAAAGAGGAATCTTAACAATACAAAAACCAAAAAATCATTCTTCATTGAAAATCTTTGTAAATATTTTTAAAACTATTGTAAATACTACACCAAAAAATGTGACAGTGGTTGGGATATTGAGTGGCATTTGACGTGCAACCATCTTCACTTGGTTAATACTGGATCAATCTGATCAAAATAAAGAACGAAGAGATGCAATGAAAAATATTGGTAAACTTATGGTTTTTTTTCTCCAAAAAGACTGTATCAAAGTAAAACATTAATTATATATAAGATTTTTTTATTTAGGTTTCTCAAACCATCAACAAGCATAAAACTAAAACTTGTTTAGTTCAAACGTTTTATTCAACTTATTTTTTTTTTAAATCTACCGATTCTTTTTATTTTTCATTAATATTAGGTATGCTGCGCATATGGAAGATGCTAACTGATTTAAAAATTTTTAACTCCATTTTTAAAATTATTGCAAAGGGAAACTTTTCCACATCAAAGCATTCCACAACTCAAAATTTTTTTTCGTCGTATTCTAACTTGCACATTTTAAGTGTAGGACCATTTGTTTAGATCTTAAAATTGTAAGTAATTAGGAATATAGCTATGCAGTCTATAATAAATGTATTCTAAATTTATCTAGATAAATTTTTTCATGATGATTACATAGAATGCATGTTTTGATTTTCTAATATTTGCTAATATTAGAAATATTAGCAAATATAAAATATTAGAACCTACTATCTAATATTCTAATATTATAAAAATTTTGTCATTTATAGTGTTTTAATATTTATTTACGTGTAAAGAATCGTAAAAATACGAAAATTAAATAAAGAATTTATAGGCATCAGAATGGTTAAGTGTTCATCATTTTTGTACCCACATTTTGATGTCGGCAATAAGTTCTCAGAAGACTATTCACATTTGAAAAAAAAAAGCATAGCTATATAAAATTATATATTTTTTTACATTTTCAGTTACACAATAAAAAATAAGTAATTGTTCAGTTTTAATTCTAGAATCAGTCATCACTTCGCAAGCCTTTCTATTCATTTTCCAGAATCTGCCATTCTTGAAAAAAAGGATCCTTTCTTAAATATGATGACTCGTTTCCGCAGTACTAGTCTTGCATTTTTATTGCAAATTAATTATTTATTACTTCCACTGAGTGGCATACAGTTGAATATTTATCTCAGTAATTTATCTCCTAATAGTATTTTAGAATACTTTGCATTATTGCAATTAATTAAGATTTGTTATTGTGTTTCCATATTTTAAATTTTGTGGCAGATTCTGTGAGTACTGCACCATATTCAGCTAGAATATTTCCATAGAATAGACTAGAATATTTCCATATTCTGGCCTATTTCAAGGCTAGAATTTTTTTCTCGTTTATTTTCAAACAAAGATACAAATGTTTAGATTTTAAAGTTTTGGAGTATTAAAATTTATAATCTTTTGCTGACGTATATACTTTAAATAGTAGACAAACAACGGTTTAAAAATGATAACAATTAAAATTAGTTAGTCTCCACATATTCATGTATTGATAAAAAATACCTGAATATGTCAATATTTGATATTAAATGGAATCTATCCTCACATTTTGAAACTTATTTTTTTCCTTATCATTCCATGAAACAAACTTGAAACAAGACGAAATTTCTCCAAACAGCTCATGCATAAAAACTAAAGTAATTAAATTTTCTTTCAGCTCTGTTTTTTCTTTCCTTAAATTATAGCATTGCACTTTTAAATAATTTTTAAAGAAATACTTAATCTAAATTGAAAATTTAGATGATAAACATAGCAGCAGTTGGAATTTTGAACGAAAAGTCATTATGAAAGAAGTTTTAAACTTTGAATATTGTCGAGGGATTAAAATAGAAAATGTGATGTTCGAATCTTCGAGAACAACTGCGACTGACACAGATTCAAAATTAAAAGCTTGAAACTTGATATAAGCCCTTTTTAATATTGATTTTGAAGACATATTTTCTCGAAACAGCTTTAGATGATGAAGTTTTCACTTTTTTCCCGTCATATTCATATTTAATACTTTTTTAAAATATTTTCTTTCGGGACTATGTTTTAAATAACTACTTATTTAATTCTCGAAAAAAGTTACTTGTTTTTTTTTTTTTTTGATATTCTGAATGTAAGTTTTATATTTATTCTAATTTATATTGTTTCTTGCTTAAGAAAAAAAATATTATTGATCTTGGAATCTTGGAAGAATTTTTATTATTGAGAATATTGATTATTGAACATGTAGCACTTGTAGCACATTTAATTTTAAAAACTTTATTGGTGGAACATTTAAAAAATTCATGCATGCTAAAAATCATCTTGTAATTTGTCTTGTGAAGACAAGCTGCGAGTCTAATCCAAGATAAATGTCGAGCACTGATGTAATTAGCTTTTCTTTTAGTTTTGTTAATAACTTTCAAACTATTAATGGCATGTTTTAGTGGATTACAAGTTTTATTGGGTGAGCCGTTTTTAGAAAAGAAACAATAACTTATATCTCCTAATACTCATAATAAATATTAAATATTTTAAAATTAATATAAATGTTACAAATATTGTAAATAGAGCCATTAAAATAATTTTGTAATTAGGTATTTTTTAACTGCTGAAGCTGGAAATGTGCTACAAAAGTTCATATATTTAAGCTACTTTACAAAATTAACAATCTAAACTGGAAAATAAATCTATGAAAAAATGATTGCCAGATAGTTGATTAGTGTGTATTTTTATAAAAATGAAGAAGCAACTAAGAAAACAATGAAACAGTGACTCGCAGCAATAAAAAACAAACACTCAATACGTATTTGAAATTGAAAGAACCTTTTAACAATAATTTGTGAAATCACCGCCATGAAAGCTCAAAACTTCATAGAGTTGGAACACATACTATTCGAAGGAAAAAATGCTGACGACATGATAAAAACTTCTCCGAATTCAAACACAACACTCATCAAGGGTGTATTTTTTTGAAATATTTGATTCTTGTGACATCATAGCGATTTTAATTATTAATTATTATATCCTCCGATTCAATCAAACAACTCCAGAGGGCGCAGCAATCTTCAAAGCTTTGACGTAGCGTAATGAGTCATTTGACCTTTTTGTACCAAACAATGCCATCAATGAATACTTCAACATCATCCAAAATCAACAATAATCTAATAATATTAAATGAACGCAGAATTGCTAGAACAAATCGTTGCAGAAGAAACTAAAAGCAGAAGCATTCAACAACATTTTCAATTAATGCTTTTATAAAAAATTAGAATATTTTATTATTGCACAATTTCTTTAGCGGATGACAAGTCGTACGGATTCAATTAACGCATTTGTGGCTCTGCGCGTAAAAATTCGTATTTAAACATGCAGTCTTTTGCTTATAGCTAAACCAGTTTTTCAATGTTATTAGATAGGGAAATAGTGTATTAGGAGTATTATAATTTTGCCCATTTGCTAAACCCCCACTGGGTTAAGAGATAGCTATTACATTTTACATAGAGATATTTTCGCAAAACGTTACGGTCCTTATTAATTCTAACACTTCATGGCGCAAGCGCGAAAACTGTATGAAAAATGTCAGAATCACTGAGGGGGTAGAAAGTATGGTTAACATTACGATTCAGGCCAGCATAGTACGGGACAAATGCATCTAAAAAAACATATCTGAAATAAATCTGTAACTTAGTGCAGCACAGATCAGTTCAGCTCGAATAATTACGGATCTTGGTAGCTGCTGTTCCAATGCTAACGTAATGTTTGAGGCCGACATTGAGAAAACATACTGATAATGTCATTAAGAAAACATTCTGATTCTGCAATATTTTTTTGCAAAACTAAAAAGTTTCGATATCATTAATAGAACTTCAAAATTTATTCTGCAGTGGATAAACGCATAAGATAAAGAAAAGACATCACCAACTGGTATCATGTGGAGGTGAGGTTGTTTGGATTTCAACATTGAACCATGTATACCTTTTAGTTTTCTGACACCAACTACTCCTTTTAGTAAAGTAAATTTTAATTACCAATTACTGGCAAGTGCCTCTAAGCACACTCAATACCCAGAAATGAGACAATTATCACTTGAAGTAAACAACAGAATCCCTTCTTTGGGCCTACTACTTTACATTACTAATTGAAGTAAATCAGACTTAGATGGCACAGGCATATGTACGCCAAGTCCGCGATTGGTTTGGATTTTGGTTGCAGCTTTCGCAACAAAGAGATCTCTTCGATTGTTCTCTCGAAACTTCTTGCCTTCAGAGAAGCTCTGAATTTCGCCCGTCGTTCTATCACTTCTGACACATATATTCTGACGAACAGCAAAAAACAAAGCCAATAATTACAAAACTGGCTGAAAGTTTTAGAAAAAAATTGTACTTTCACAAAAAAGTGGAGTTTGCCTCCAATGGATCTGTTTCCATGTTGGGGTCTACGCCAATATGATAGCGGATTTGCTGGCGAAAGTGGAAAATGCTTTCTTTTCTATCACCTTTTGTTGACACTTGGGATCCAAAATTGTTTCTATCCTTAAGACTAAAGACAATGCTGCGTAGAGAGATAAGTGCGTTGGAAATCATTAGGGTTTGTTTTTAAAATTCGAAGGCACAAGATACTGCACAAACTGCATTATCCAGGTTATAAAACGGCTTTATCAAATGAAATTTGTAGACAGGAAAAGGAATTTTTCACTTCACTCTAGTTCCTGCTTATACCTTTATTTGGATCGGCTCCTTTAAGAGGCTTTTGGGGAGCGTGGAGGATGATGGAATAGTAGAACTGGTAGAGCGACAAAGTGTCATGGATCTGATTTAGGTTTTCCTAGAACAAAAAGACATAAAACAGCAACAATGCAAGATAAATGCTACCCAAAATTTTGCTTTTATATATTTAAAACAAACTTGCTCTTATCGGAGATTTCTCAACCTGTTAACTAGTCCGAAATCGTTACAAACGAAGGATATCCAGTCATAGTCTATGAATAAAAATATCCGGGCTCTTAAATTTTGGCACCTTTCTTTAAAAAAAGAGTACACTTTTTGTTCATTTTCTAAAAAAAAAAGGTACAATGCTGAAATCAGGTTAAAAAGTAAAATACATTTGTAAACAGTTTTGAACTGCAAACATTTTTAATTAATTTAAAATTATTTTTATACACTGCTTTTAGCAGATATTTGTTCATTTAAACCACCTTAGGTATTAAAAATGTCATTTATAGACAAAAGGGAAGTCATGTAACAAATTTCCTCTCCCTCATTGACAAAAAGTGGGGAATGTGTGTTAGAAAAATGAAGAAACCTGTGTAAAGAGATATTGTGAAATACAATAATCAATATATAAACCAGTACGGAAGCCACAGATTTTATTGTTATGGTTACTTTGAGATTTTGCATTGAACCTATTTTATTACTAAATTACTCTCTCCACTATTAATTTCTCGAAAATAAATTAAATGTAATACCTGTGAAATTCGCAACAAACTATTGTTTTTTTAATGACAATTCCATCCTCTTTCCAGATTTAAGCAACTCCTATTTGCAAAACGTAGTGTTTTATTAAATATTAATACATTATGTCACAGTTTGTTGTATAAGATTTTAAATATTGTATCAATTGTATTAATAAGATTGACGTGATAAATTGTTTTATGCAACATTAATTAATTATCTTCGTTGAAAGTTTCTTTTATTTTAATAAAATGTATTAGATCCACCGTGCAGGCGTCTCACTTTCCTAACGCAAAACATAATGGATGACGAATCTGAAGTTTCTAAAAAAGTGTTTAAGCGTTATTCTGATACAAAATATTATTAATGTTTATATTTGTGTAGTGTAAGTCAGTTTCGTCAAATTCGATGAGCAACAGATTTTCAGTTATCTTTTTACTCCTAAAGATAGGCAAAGTATCTTTTCTTATTTTACTTAGACATAATTATACTATTAGACATATTAATAATTAATTTTAGTTAGAATTAAGTATCTCATTATTATTTTTTTAAATATTTTTTATTGTTTTAGATTTTTCTCGAAAAGGAAAAAAATAAGGGCAGTAGAATTGCGAATTTTCGCTCAAGCATTATTTTTTATGAAGATAAGTATCAGCACTAAAATAAATACGGTTTTTAGAAATTAAATTCATTTATATAGTCTTGGAAGTTTTAAAAAAAAATTATTCCTTGATTTGGAAGAAAACATGGCAGAAACTGATTATTTTAAAAATTTAAATTTATGAGTTTTAAATTTGATTGCGGAAAAACTGAATATTAATCCACTCGAAGATCTGGTATTTTTCTCATTGGGGGTTGAAGAGATGAAAAGAGCGAGTGAAGCTATTTGAATAAAACCGCTTTGCTAACGATATATTCGAAATATTTAGTGATATGCGATAATAAAATTTAAATATTTAAAAAGTATAAAATAAAGAGGTATACATTAAGACAAAGAAGATACAGGCGAGTGAAGAATAAGATTTTATGAAAAGGGCAAGTGGAAGCACGTAGGCCACAGAGCTCCCTGTCAGAGGGAAAAACTATATTTTATGACAGTTAATTAATTTTTTGCAAAGAAGGTATTTATTTTTTATTTTTTCTAAAATTATTATACATAGAAAAGTTAGGGAAATAACTGCTTATTAGAAGAAGTCGATGCAATTTCTTGTCAATATAATTAAGTATAAAAAATATATTTAAAACCAACTTACTTTTTAATAAGGAAGTGAAATAGTTCATGTATTTATTTATCCCTGTGGTATATTATATTGTTAAACCTTATGTTCTGCATCCAGATGAAACTTAGAGCTTCTGCTTTTTCACATTTTATGTAAAGCTTTGAAATGTTTCACGGAATATTTCATCAAACTAACAAGAGGATGACGTGCGTTATTATGTTTAAAAAAGATTGAGCAGTGATAAAGCAAGACTATTTCTTTTATAAACTTAGAAAAATGTTAGAAATGAATATATGAATAAAAATTTTTTTCATAGGCTTAGTTTTCAAATAAGTCTAATGCTCTATACATGTAGAGAATTGAAGTTGGTTTTCCTTAGAACATGAGTCAAGGAACTTTTTTTTCGGAAACAAAGCACATTTTGGAAAATTTTATAAAGACACAACCCATTTTAAAGATTAATACATAGTAAAAAGTTGATAACGTGATATTTCTTTGATGTTACTGCAATTGGAATAGCTTTGTCCCATGCTCGGTTTACGTTTCAGGAATTTCTTATGCATCCCAGAAAATTTTGCATTGTGTTTGCAGTAGTAATTTAGATTTTATTTTCCTTTTATAGTGAACTTTTCACGCTTTTCAATTAAAAAAAATTTTTTTTTTGCACTTGGGCTCCAAAAAAATTCTAAATCAGATGTGACTAACTATAAATTACAACTATAGATTAAATAAAAAGGAACAAAATCAGGTTACGTTTTCGGCATATATTTAAATAAATTGTTTCTAAAAAAAGTTTGATATTCAACAAATAATATACAGCTTATATTTTCTCAGAAGAATTTGTTGACGATTTCATTAATATTTCCAGCAAACAATTAGCAAGATCACAGAAATATATACATTAGTTTATATGGTATTATTAGTCCTAATAAATATTGTTTTGTTTTCACATCTTTAACATTTTATGATATTTAAAGGATTTAGCCCCAAGAAAATTCACTAAAAAAGGTGTAACTAGCCAAAATTTTTCTTTTTTATCATCAATTCTTTACTAAATTTCATTTCCATTATCGTTATTATTAATTTAACTAGATTATTAATTTTTAATTTATTTTTCATATCAATTTTTAATTTAACTAGAACCAAATGAACATATGTTTAAAAGTATTCTTTTTTCTTTTAAGACGGATATGTTTATCTCTTAAGAGTTTATCTCTTAGGAGTTATCTTTGCAGAAATAAATATTCACGCCCTTTTTTTCGATTAGAATTTTTTTGAGATTAGTCGTATCTTATTTATACTGTATATTATTAATTGATTCAAGACAATCACTGCACAACGTTTACTTGGTTATAATATTAAATTTATAGTCTTAAACAAGAATGCATTGGAGTGCTTCTGGGCTTTCCTTTCTTCAGTAAAAAAAAAAACTCACATTTCTTTTTAACATAAAAAGTCTAATACACAACTCCTTTTAAGCATTAGCATACAGTCGTCTTTGTTATGCAAAACCTCTAAAAAATTGATGGAGAATCAACTGTAATTTTTTTTATTCGATTTATTGTAGAATCCATGCATGTACTTATGCAGATTTAGAATTGTTTTGCGATTGTAGAACGTAATAACACGAAGAAGTAATTTAAAATTTATAGAAGAATCGAACGATTCCGTAAAAAAATCTAAAAAGGCTGTTTGTTATTTTCGATACTGCGCATACTTAAGAATTAAATTTTAATCTACGATAGACATTGTGTTTAAGCAAGCTAAATTAAATTATATCTGCTGCTTATTTTCCTTGACGAAATTGGGAAATTTTTTTGGGGTTTTAAATGATAAGAAGTGCATAAATAAATTTAAAAACTTTCCGATTTATATATTTGTATCAGCGCGTTCAACTTTTTTTAAATGATTGATATCTATAATGGTACACAAAGGGTGCAAAGTAGAACAATACTTCTAGGCATAAAATAGATATAGGTACTTAAATGAATAATCGTAAGAATCTGAAGCAGAAAGAAATATTTTATATTATAAAAACTTTAATTGCCACGAAAACATATGTTTGTGGTAAAATTTGAGACGTCAAATTTTGGGCATAAATCACTTTTGATAATATCATTGTAATCTATAATATATTTATTATAGTTCCTCATTTTGATGCTCAGCTTTATTTTTCCATTTATATAAAAGTCTATTTTCTTGTTATTATATGAGGTTTTTAAAACATATTCAAAGAATATGGAAAATTTTTCTATTTTGATTTGCCTCTTTCACTTTCTGCGGTTTTTTAGTTTTGTTTTTACGCTTTTTTCTTTATTTATTTTTCGTTGGATACTTTGATTTTTCTTTTTCCTTCTCGGATATTGCTTTTTTTCTATGTAGTTTAGTTTTTACCTTTATTTATTTTCAATTTTTTCGTTGACAAGTTTGATTGGCCGCTTAAAATCTCTTTTGTTTTCTTCGTTCACGTTTTGAAAAGTCTCGAGGAAAGGTGTCGATCTTTGAGTGCTGAAAAAAAGTCGACTTTTGCCATCATAAGTTTATGCAGCGAATGAAAAATTCTCTCTCAATATAGAGTTTACAACTTTCTAAATTAACAACCAACTGTAAAAATTGAAATAAGCAAAAATGTTGTAAAAATAAAGTTCATGAAATTTAAGAATTGTAATCAATTTTAAAATGTTGAAATTGAAAATTCTTATTTTTAAATTTTGAATTTGTAAACATATAATAAAAGAATCAATAAAATAAAAGCCATTCGAATAATAAAATAATAACAAAATAAAAGCCATTCGAAAAATAATAATAAAATAAAAGCCATTCGAAAGCTAAATTCTAAAAATAATAATTGAAATCCCTCTTAACATTTCTCTGCACTTTTGAATCCAACGTGAAGATGGATTTGGTTGTTAAATACAAAAGTTTAAACTTTTCAAATGCCTTTGAAGCGGTAGAAGTGTTTTCGCTCATTAATATTCTCAACTTGTCTAAAAACTCAAACGATTTTCTTGTTACAATGGATAAATTCCGAGGGCCGACTGAAATTTTGCACTGTTGATAATGTTTACCTTTAGAACATTGGTTGCGAAATGGAGATTACATCTCAACGCTAAAAAGAGATTAAATTCAGGATAAAATACGTATATACTTGCTTGATTAATTATTGCATGCTGAAATTAAGATGTTGAAAAATATAGTTAGAAAAAGCTGTTATAAAATATAAATATTGTTACAAATAAAAAAACTCTGCAATTGAAAACTGATATTTTTTAATTTAGAGTTTGTAAATTAAGAAGTTAAGTATATTTTATATAATATAGTATTTTATTTAATATATTATTCTGTATAATATATTATTTTATATAATATGTTATTTTATATAATGTATTACTTTATACAGTATATTATTTTATATTATAAGATATTTTCAAATCCTACGTGAAAACGAATTTCATTGTTAAATACAAAAGTTTAAACTCTTCAAATACTTTCGAAGCTTTAGAAGTATTCTCGGTTATTAATATTCTCAACTAGTCTGAAAGCTCAAACAATTTTCTTGATACAATGTTCAAATTCAGAGTGCTGACGGAAATTTGGTACAGTTAACAGTGTTTACATTTAGAACTGCATTGCAAATTGGAAATTACATATTGACTTTAAAAAATGGAATACATTCGGGATAAAATAGATATATATCTGTTTTGTTAACTTTTGCATGCAGAAATTAAAATATTCAAAATTGCAGCAAAAAAATTAAACTGTTATAAAAATAAATATTGTTATAAATCAAAAAAAAATGTTGAAATTGACAATTATTATTTTTAAAATCTTTAGTTTGTGAAAAATTATCTTTTAAAAGTGATATTTAAATATTCTAAATAAAAAATATATTATCTGTAAAATTTTTGCTTACTTTTAGAAACATTCTGTCTAATTTTAATCCAACAGCACGGCAAGTTAGGAAAATGCCAAATGTGTATATGTTAATTACATATTTCAAAATAAATAAATAAATGAGAAAGAATAAATAATGTTCTTATTTTTATTTAGTATTTGTTAAATTACATTTTTAACGATAGTTTTAGGTCCCTATAAATGTTCATAACTCATAAAAAAGGCATAAACTTTACTGGGGATTTAAAAATGATCGTTTTTATGAGAATGACCTATATAACAAAATACTTATTTAAAGAAAATGATCATCGTAAGAATATTTCATCGAAAGCTTTTAAACCTATGTGAAAGTTGTAAATGTTTATTAAGTTAGAGATATTTTGTACACAAAATTTTGCATATTTCTTAGATGTTCAACTTGGTTAGGATTAAATAAAAACGCATACAAATAACTTACGTTTTATCAAGAGGGTTACTTTCTTTTCTCATATCATTTCATTATTTCTTTAAAACAAAATATAATGTATCCCTCAGAAAATATCTTGTCGTGTCTCTTGACATCATGACATCGAAAGAAACAAATTATAATATTTTCAATTCTTAGAGTTCGCGAACTTATTCAAGGAAAAAGAAAAGTAGAATATCTGAAAGCATTGCTGTCTAGGTAAAATAAATGAATTTGCTTTTTGTATCCTTCAAAAGTTTGCTAAATTTGGGTTTTAAATGGGATTTTGAAATAAAATTTTTTTTTTTTTATCTTGTCAGGAGAGTAAAAATGTATTATTAGATGAAAGCAAAAGGGTCACATTTCAAAGGCAGATGTAAATTTTAAACGAAGAAAACGTTTCATATCTTCTGAGTTGTATTTGTTAGGCTTTAATAAACATGTTAACTACATTTTGCTGTTAAAATATATAATGAATAAGTTTAATTATATTTAAACAAAAAAGTTATAAGAAACTTTGCAGTTTGATTGATAACAATTAATCTTTATAATTCATGTATTATTTATGAAAAATATTTATGAATAATATTTATAAACAATTATTTTGCTGAAAAACTAAACTGCATAAAATAAATCTTTTTGCTTTTATGCCTGCCTTTTAAACTTCGTAGCGAGTTCATAAGAAAAACAAAATACTATATAAATATATATATATATATATATGTGTGTGTGTGTGTGTGTGTGTGTGTATATATTGTATGTATGTTTATAGTTGTCTACTATAAATATAATTAATTGAATTAAAAAAATATTTGGTTTGTGATAAGTTATAAATTCATCATTTAATGACATAAAAGAATTGTCTGCCTTACAATGAATATAAATTTTGCTCATTATTGAACTAAATAAAAATGAATAACTATTAACAGATATTTTTCATTTGTAATTTTTCTGAATAAATGAGTTTTAGAAATGAGGGAAAACGTATTTCATTTCCTTCAATAAATAATAAGAATCTACGGTATAGAGCAATTCGATTGACATTCTAAATTATTAATCATATTGGAAAACAATTAAAATAAATCAGTAATTCAAATAAATCAAAAATGGTTAGATTTTTTCCGAGGATGATCAATATTATTTTTTTTGTAACATTGTCACTGAAACT
Source organism: Parasteatoda lunata (assembly GCA_949128135.1). NCBI lineage: Eukaryota > Metazoa > Arthropoda > Arachnida > Araneae > Theridiidae > Parasteatoda > Parasteatoda lunata. Next base: position 83,260,532 of record OX421970.1, on the reverse strand, counting down.
AACATTTCGAATAGATTAAATAGGATTTCTCATACTATAAAAATATCAGATTATTACATAAATATTTTTTCATTAAATCAAGCGTTTTTTTTTTTTCCTAAATTTTGCGCCATATCAATTGAACAAAAGCGTGTATGTTTGAATATCTTTTTGAATAGAATTTACATCAGATGAAAATTATTTTTAAGCCGTAAAATTATGGATAATCAAGAAACTAAAGTTTCATATCTCTTTCAAGAAGAAGCAAAATTTCAAATATTCTTTTCTTTATCACCATTTCAATACAGATTTTATATTTGTGCAATATAGTTAAAATAATAAATATAGTTATATAGTTATATAGTTATATAGGTATAAATATAGTTAAAATAACTTTATACCTTGTATCACAATTTATAGCTGACTGAAAGTATAAGCTTGCTCAAACAAATAACAAGGTTCGCCAGCTTGAAATGAGAATTTTATCATGGATTTAGGATGCAAAGTAAAATGTTGAGACCTAGATGTTATAGTTTTTTGGTAAAATAAATTTAAAAAAAAAAATTTAATTTTAAGAAACTCTCAAGAGTACATATGATTACTTGGAAACTTTTCTTGCGTGAAGAAAAACAGAAATACATTTTATTGTTTTGCTTAAAAACAACGCTTACTCACGAAATTGTTAAATAACTTTCATTTTGTAAAAAGGTTTTCTGGAGAACTTCTTTGTTTTTTATTCACCGAGGAAAAAATATGGTCAGATGTATCAGAATATGATGGCAACATTTGCCGTGTTTCTGGGTCGATGGGAGTACCGAAAATCTCAATAATTTTTACGAAAGCGCTTTGGATTGATTCCGGTAATATATATAATAAAGTATTGTTTTAGTAAATGCGGTAAAATTTGCTAATTTTATCGTGATATCTCAAAGCATGACATAGAAACCAATCATTCGGTTAGTTTTGTAATTTTTTCTAAATGTGTGTAATAAGAACTATAACTTTGGGAACCAGAACGATTTAGTTACCGAATGATCAAAAAAAGGTTCAGTTATTAAAAATTTTTTCAATTGAATCTTTTATAAACCGTATGATTTGATTTTTATTACCGGAATTATGATTGTTTTTACCAAAAATATCCTTACCATACAGTCAGGTAATTTTACCAATCTTTTGCTCTGTGTGACTGCATTTCGCTCTTTTAAATGAAGTTATGAAGAAAAAAACGAATGTAGGAATGAAATGAAATACAATGTCGTGTGCTATCATGAAAAGCGATTTAATTGATTTTGTTGATGTAATGAAATTCAGAGATCAGTGGATCGGAGAATGGCATGTTTATTGGAACATAACACAGAGAGTTACACAGTAGAAATGTACACTGGGACAGGAGAAATAGAAAAGAACATCGTATAAACATAGTTACTTGTATTCATAGCCTTCTTAGGCTCAAAGTTAACGGCGAATCAGAACAGTTTGATAACATGCGGACATAGAAGAAAACTGCTTCAAATAAGTGAGATTACAGTTTTTCCTCAACACCCGCCCTTAATCGCACAATACATAAATGCAATTAATATATAACATAATAAAGAGGCAAGATTTCCGACAGTCTTACTCTTGGCAAGGATTTTGTTAACATATCAGCAATCTGAAAATTAGTTGGTATATAATTAACTTTAATATCATTCTCAATGACAGCATTTCGAATAAATTTCAATTTGATATCGATATGTTTTAACCTGCCATGCGAATTTTCATTGGTTGCACATTTAATACAAGATTGAATATCTTTGAAAATGATAATATTATCAACCTTAATAATTTCATTTTCAAAGTTTGTTAGCGGTAACAAATCTTGAACACCTTTGCATAAAGCAAGTACTTCTGAATCTGTTGAAGAAAGTGATATACAATTTTGTTTATTACAATGCCACAAAATAGGATTATTGCAATACATAATTACATAACCAGTTATAGATTTTCTATCTTTTGGATTTGGTCCCCAATCTGCATCAACATACATAGATAAATTAGATTCTTTTGTAATGTTTCTTTTATACTCAATTTTAAAAGCTTGAGTTCCCTTCAAATATCTCAACACTTTCTTTAAAGCACACCAAGCTACATCAGTAGGATTTTCCTGAATTTGACTGACAATTAACTGCAACTAAAATATCAGGTATAGAAAGATATGCTAAGTATAATAAAGAACCAATTAATTCTCGATATGGACCTACAAAATTATTTCCTTTCATAAAACTAGCAGATGTAGATTTGGGTTCAATTGGTAGAGAGTAAGATTTGCACTTAGACATGTTAAATTTATCTAGCAATTTTACTATATATGATTCTTGATTTAACAACATTCCATTCGAAGTTAATTGAATATGAATACCTAAGAATTCAGACATTTTCCCTGATTTAGACATTCTAAATTCATTAGATATTAAAGAAATGATAGTGTTTACTTCAGTATCATTCGACCCTGCAATTAAAAGATCATCTACATAAAAAGCTATCAAAACTCTCCCACTATTGGAATTTCTTTCAAATATGCATTGTTCATTAACAAACTGTTTTAAATTTAGTTTTAGAATAAAATCAAGAAATTTTTTAAACCATTGGCGTGGTGATTGTTTTAAGCCATACAAACTCTTATTAAGCTTACATATCTTATTACTGTTATCATTATAACCTTTCGGTTGTTCCATATAAATAGTTTCATATAACTCACCATTTAAGAAAGCACATTTAACATCTAATGTATAAAAATTCACATTCTCATTTAAAGCAATAACAAGCAATATACGTAATCCAGATAAACTTACAACAGGCGAAAATGTTTCTTTGTAATCCATATATTCCTTCTGCATGTAACCCAAGGCAACAAGCCTTGCCTTGTACTTACCGTCCCTTTTTTTTCGTAACACCCACGTACAGTTTATAGTTTTTCTTCCGGGTGGAAGTTCAGTTAATTCCCAAACTTTGTTTATTTTCATGCTTTCCATTTCCTCGTCCATAGCTCCCTGCCACAACTGTTGTTCCTGTAGGGGAAGGAATGCGAGGTCATCATAGTTCGGTGTGTCACAAAGAGTGAACATTAGTATCTCACTGAGGATATTTTATCCCGCTTGGATTTACGACTGTTACAAACTGTTCGTACAGTTTCTTCTTTGGGGGAGTCATCATCTTCTTCGTTATCCGAGGGGGAAGGTTCATCAACCTCGGAATGATCACTTTCACTTTCTTCTTCGGTAACACTAGAATCTGAATTGTTGTGCACATATTTTTCGTAGATCACTTTACCTTCATTGAATTTCACGTTTCGCGATACTGTTATACGTTTTGTAACGGGATTCATTAAGCGATCCATTAGTGGAATATCCAATGAATAACATTTTACGAGATTTATTATACAATTTCTTTCTTTGTGATGGTGGTACGAGCATAAATGCACCACAACCAAACACTTTTATGTTGGATAAATCAGGGTGGCATCCATATTTTAAATTAAAAGGCATATTGTTGTTAAGTGAATTATTCGGCAATCGATTTGTTACGTAAGCTGCAGCACGAACTGCTTTACCCCAAAACTGCTTTGGAGGATTTGATTCCATCAGCATTGCCCGCTCTTTATCTAATAGAGTTCTATTCGCCCGTTCTGCAACACCATTTAAAGATTGCGCTTAAGAAGGCGTTGAATCAATTAAAATCCCAGTTTCTGTTGCAAAATTCACCATATCGTTAGACAAATATTCCTTCGCATTATCACCTTGTAACTTACGGACGGAAGGATTAGTCTTTAGAAAACATTTTAATTCTTTATTTGCATCACTTTTACTGAAGTCGCACCTCCATAAAACGCGAATGATCATCAATAAGTGACATAAAGTATCGCTCACCTGCATGTGTTTTGGGTTCAATGCGACCACAAACATCAGTATGAGTCATAACCATAGGTTTATCCTTTCTTTTTCTTGGACCTTTTCCCATCGGGCCAGCACTCTGCTTGGCACGTACACAGATTTCACAGAAGGGTGTTGGAACAGGTAATACCATCTTTGTAAGGACTCTATTTGAAGGATGACCGAGACGACGATGCCAGAGGTCACTTTCGCAGTCAGTGGTCTGCAGGGCAATTTCAGGTTGTGGCACAAATTCACTAACATATTGTCCACTTTTATCACGATATCCAAAATGGATGCTTTTTCCAGAACTTTCAATAAAGACTTGTCCATGTTTAAATATAACACTGAGGCCTGCTGCTTCAATGTTACGCGCAGAAATAAGTTCACAATTTAATTCTGGAACAAAGAGGACGTTTTTAAGAGTTATTTCAACTCCAGTTGAAATTTTACCTTTAATTTCTCCAATTCCTTTGATATCGAGGGTGGACGATTTCGATGCACATTTCACTGTTCCGGACATTGGTTTAAGAGACGAGAAGCATTCCCTATGCGAACTCGTGTGTGATGTTGTTTCCGAATCAATGATGAACTTGTCACAACTGACATCTCCAATCACAAAAGAAAATGCTGCGGATGAGCTGGTTTCATTCTGTTTAAAATTTTTGCAGTCTCTCTTCATATGACCTGTATTTCCACAATTAAAACAGGTAATCTTTTTACGACAATATTTGGCTGTGTGTCCTTTACGCTTACAAAATGAACAAAATAAGTCACAGCGTTTAGTTGAATTTCCAAGTGATTTCAGGGAAAATGTCACATTTTCCGAAAGAAACTTATCTTTTTTGATTTTACTTTCCCCTTTGAAATCAAACAACAAAGCCTCCGCGTCTATCAGTCTTTGAGAAACAAATTCCAAGGAGAGACTTTCATTCGGTTGATTCTCTAAAGCAACTTTAACATTTTCATATTCTTGTGGCAGGCACATCAAAAGGTAAACAACTGTGTCTAAATTGCTCACCTCAGCACCGGAGATTCGCAGATCATTCACGAGCTTGTTGACATCATCAATGTGTTGTCGCATGGAGACATCTCGGCTCTTCCGCATTGTAGTCAGGCGCTTCCGGGTGAGTATTTGACAGACTGCACCCTTCGCCTCATAAATTGAGTGGAGTTTTTTCCACAGAGCTGCAGCCGACTTTTCACTAGGAAGGGCGGCAAAGACTTGATCACTCAATAAGGAAATCAGCATGGCATATGCTTTCTTTGACTTTGCGACCTCAACTTCTTTGGTTGGGCTGGGTCCTTTTTCTAAAAACATCTCTAATTCTTTCGCAGAAAATATGGCTTCTACACGTCTTCGCCACATCGGAAAATTTGTACCATCAAAGGGAACAACACCGAACTGCTCTTTATGCAGTATGTTTGCCATTGCTCGAATAAACAAAGTAAAAACCCTCGAGCAAAAAAAGTCCTGAATTACTTTTATTCAGCTGCTACTTCTTAGAGATAAGCTAAACAGTGTTTTGGAACCACGCTCTGCTGTTGATGTAATGCAATTCAGAGATCAGTGAATAGGAGAATGACATGTTTATTAGAACATAACACAGAGAGTTACACACTAGAAACGTACACTGGGACTGGAGAAATAGAAAAGAACATCGTATAAACAGAGTTACTTGTATTTTGCTCAAAGTTAACGTCGAATCAAAACAGTCTGATAACATGCGGACGTAGAAGAAAATTGTGTCAAATAAGTGCGATTACAGTTCTTCCTCGACAGATTTAAGTAAAAATAATCCTGTAAAAATGTATTTTATTACTTTTCTTCTCTACTTTTAATTTTTAAGGTAATGAAATGTGCTTTCTGTTCAAAAATCTATAATGTAAAAGAAAGAAAAAAATCTATTTATCTAAATCTCGTTGATTTTTATTATTATTATTATTTTGAATATCAATAAAAATGTTAAAACATTGCTAATGTGTAATACTAATTTTATGTGTAGTACTATTTCAGGTAGTACTTAGTTTCGTATAAAAACTTAACAAGTTTTGACTAAACCCCTTATATAAATCATCTGGTAATGTCATATGTAAGTGAGCCGCTAACAAATTATTCACATATTTCTCTAGATATTAAAACTAATTAAACTCATATTATTTCTGTCAGAAAATCTTGAGGGTGTTCGACAGGGAGATTCTCTCTCCAGTATTCTTTTCAATACTGCACTTGAGAGTGTTATTCGTGATTCAATCATCAATAGCAGTGGTCATACTGTTACTAGGTCAGTACAACGAATTGCCAATGCTGATGATATTGATGTAACTGCTCGTTCTCATCCTGCTCTGAAAGAGTCATTTCTTGTTTTTGAGGTGGCAGAGAGATGATTGGGTTTAGTTATAAATATAGAGAAAATAAAATACATATTATTCCCAAGAAAAAGAGTCCCAGACCCCTATCTTGATATAGATTCTTATATATTTAAAACAGTAAGGAGTATTACGTACTCAAGATGAATTATTACTATTGATAATAGGCTGTCTTCTAACATAAAATAAAAAGAATTGTATTTGGTAAATAGGCATGTCTACAGGCTGAGGAGAATTATTAAAATTAGGTTTCTTTCTACGAAAACAAAGTTTTTAATTTACAAAACTCTTGCCTGGCCGGTCTTGTCCTATGCTTCTGAAGTTTGGATAATCACAAAATTGGAGGAAAATTGTATTACAAACTTTGAGAGAAAGGTTTAGCGGAGTATACTTGGTGGTGTAAATAAAAATAAAAACTAGAGAAGGAGATGTAACTTTGAACTGTACAGGATTTATAATCAACCTGATATTATTAAATACATAAAAATGAATAGAATAAATTGTATGACCTACATGAAGAATAAGTGAAGACAGTACAATAAGAAATAGTTATAGAGAAATCCTCAGAGAAAGGTATTGGCCCACATTGGGCTGTCAGGCCAACTATGATGATAGTGGTTACACTCATGTTCTAATTACTCATCATTAACTACCATAAAAAATGGATTTTAATTTTCTTAAAAATTCGGTGACTTACTTATTTTCAATTGAGTTTCCCAGAATAGAGCATATATAGTAGCAAGAATAAAACAAAAAGGAAATTTTGAGAGGAAAAAATATTAAACTTCAATAAAATATATATTGCTCTTTATAATTATTTAAAATATTTTTTTACGAATTCAGAGCTCACCGTCAAAAATAAATTTTACGGGATAATATAGGTTGAACTCCGACCCACCCCAGGGGGGAATACGGAGATAAAAGTAAAATTATTACAATAAACATTTCTCTAAAAACTAAAATTACAATAAAATTTTGCCAAATCACAGTGGTGGTGATCAGTTAAAAATGGATAAACTATAACACTTGACAATTTAAAAACATGTTTTAAAGACAATGAAATCCAATGGTGCCGGTGTAAATGTCGAGAATTAAATGATTATAATAGTAGGAAACAAGAGATAAAAAATCTCAAAACCAAAATCAATGAAAGCTAAAAGTCCTAAGTGTAAGTGTCTAAAGTAAAAGTCTGACTATAAGTCGATGAAATCTAAAATCAAAAGTAGATAAAATTTCAAAATGTAAGGCTAAAAGTTGATTAGTAAAAATAAACGATGACATGCACTATTGTTGGTTCATGACTGGGGTCAGTTGATCTGGGGCTAAAATGTCCTCGAGAGTTTTTAATAATTTGAGTCACAATTTTTCTGCAGGTCAATATAGCAAAGAATTTATGTTCCTCTTCGCAGTTATTCATGTGGGTTCCACGAAGTGCCCGGAATCTTGGACAGTGCTTAATTAAATGTTTAATGTCCTGTCTCACTCCACAGTAATTGCATGTAGCTGATTTTCTGAAATATTTTTGTTGATAGGTCCCGAACACTCCGTGGCCAGTAAGTAGCTGGGTTAAGTAAAAATTGGCCTGCAGGCGGTTTATGCTAGGGTCTTTAAAAAATTTATAGGTTTGTCTTCCCTTGTCACTAGACCTCCAGTCATCTCTCCAGCGGTTAAAAGTGATGTTCTTAATGTAAGATTTAATTTCACATTTTTCACCCGGGATCTCAAAATCAATCTGGCCAAGCTTAGTGGCTTCCTTAGCAACCCAGTCAGCCTCTTCATTCCCTTCAATGCCTGAGTGTGCTTTAATCCAATTTATATTATAGTTACTACTCCACATGGCTTTGGTGTCTTCTATAAGTTTGAGGTGTTTACGTGGGTCCTCCAGGCTCATGAGTGAAGAAAGGGAATCTGTGTAAATGTTTGCTATTGGAGAACCCTGATTTTTAAGCCATTGGAGAGCTGACCGTATCGCAAGGAACTCAGCCAGATAAATACTGCAGTTGTTATTTAAACGCACCGAGATGGTATTGATGGTTTTGCCATTTATCTTGATTACAACACCATATGCAGTTTTATTTATAAGTCTACCATTGTTCTCAGTTTGAATTCTCGACCCGTCTGTGAAGATTTCAATGCCATGGTTAGTTTGAAGAAATTTCCCCCAGGGCAACGCGAGAGAGTTCGAGGGATGAACCAGTTTGGGAAGTAGTAAGAGGTGATCAGGAAAGTACATATGATTTTCAAGCCAATTGATGTCTTCTATCCTCCATTTCCAGATATTTCTTTTAATGTAGATCTCGTCAATGATTTTATTGTAGATTGGTTTTACCCCGGCCAGTATCTGGAGTGCATCAGTACTGACAGTCCTATAAGATTTGGTAATGGTAATAAGCGGAATTCTTTGAATTGATTTTAGTTTTTATCTTATTTTGACTGTGTTTCTAAACCAGACACAGGCCGCATAGGTGATGATTCTCTCGGTTGCCTGGAGGTAGATCTTTTTTAGAACATGATGGTTGAGACCTTAGGTGACTCTGGCAATCCTCTTCAATTTGTGATTAAACATTTGTACACGATCCTTAACTTTGTCAAGATGGGGAATCCAGGTGAGTTGTATATCCAAGATAACACCTAGATACTTTAGTGTTTTCACATTCTTTATATTAGCGTTATCTGGTAGATCCATCTTGACACAAGGAAGTCTAGCAAATTTTTTTGTTAGATTTCGGAAAAGTGATTAATTTGGTTTTTTCCTTGCTAAAGTTGAGATGCTGGGTTTTAGCCCAGGTCAAGATCGTGCCGAGAATTTGTGTAGCCAGAGAGTCAAAATGATGGTACGTCTCAAAAGTAAAAACATGTCATCAGCGAAAATGATAAGTTTAAAATCAGTAGAATTAAAATTATTAAAACGGTTAAAATATTCCTCGTTAAAGATATTAAAAGTTTGATCAATAAGGATCAGCCATAAAATGGGCCCGAGGGAAGAACCCTGCGGAACACCAACGTTAAAAAGTCTTCGAGTTAAAATGTGACCAGTACTGTTTTCATATAAAACACATCTTTCTTTTAAAAAATTGAAAAGAATCTTGAGTATGTTGATTGGAAGATCCAGGTTTTTAAGTCTCTCCCTGAGTATACCCCATCTCGCGTTGTTAAAAGCACCCTTGATGTCCAGGGCCACCCAAATTGTATGTTTGCTTGATTGTTTAGCCTCACTAATAAAATCCACTACAGCCTTCAATGCGTCATCCGTCCCCCTACCAGATCTGAAGCCATATTGATTATCATTCAAGCTATTTTTACTTTCCAAGTAATATGTGAGTCTTTTGCATAAAAGTTTATCTAGAATTTTTCCCCAGACTGGCAGTAGGGAAATGGGCGTGTAGGAATCTGGATTGACAAGATCTTTGTTTGGTTTACCAATTAGGGCAACCCTGGCAATTTTCCAGCATTTTGGGAAGTGACCCAAGGAGAGACATTTATTCATGATACTAGTGAACCAGATCTTATTTGTGTAAAATAGGTCTCTGATGACCTCTCCCGGGATTCCATCTGGTCCTGGAGCCTTGCCACTTTTTATGTCTCTAATTACACACTCAATTTCATAAATGTTAAAAGGATCATCCTCAGCCTCCTGTCCAAAGCATGTGATCATGTCTTCATCTACCTCTTGAAAATGATAAGCAAGGATATTATCAATCGATTCTTTAAGCTGCATTGTGGTGGTCCCATCAGAATTTTACGGGGTATACAGATTTTCGACATTTTCCTAACTCTCATATTATATTTGAATCATTCAATAAGGAAAATATTTTCTTATTTATTACCTTCTTTGCAGTTCCTTGCAACATATACTTTCAAAAATTTCTTTGAAATTAAGATATGGAGAGTATACTAGCCACTAGGAAATAGCGAATTTGGTTAAATTAAAGTATTCCTTCAGTTTCTTAAGAATATAAATATGGAAAGGAGCCAAATTTTTTTGAAAATTTTAATCTTAGGGTGTAATTTTAAAAAAAAATCTCGATTCTTCTTTCTTTTTTTTTATTTGTACGGATCGCTGCCCATTAGAAACAGTGTACCTACATCAATCCTAGTATATTTTTATTTTTACATCATAAACTTATATATATATATATATATATACTCACCCCAAATGAGGTGAACGAGGTTCAAATCCTCACTCGATACGCATTCCTCACTCGGCTAGCACCAACCACTGTGCAGACGAAAAATATCCTCAGTGGCAGAAGGATCCTGGGTTAGAGTCCTCTTGCCGTCGGGCTAACATGATGAGGTTTTCGTGGTTTTCTTCTATATAACACAAATACGTTATATAAAAAGAGCTTATATAAAGGCAAAATTCCGCCATTAATTGATATAAGAGGTTCCTTGCATTTTGGATCGAGTTCAAAATTACAAGGTTTCGGAGTTAAACAGCGATAGTTGTAAACTCAAAATTAGGTTGGCAGTTCAGGAAGGTTTTAAAATATAAAATAAATATTGTTTAGTTTTTTATTACAAGAGTATTTGCTGATCATTAAAACCAGTGAAATTGTCATCCTTTTTAAGTTGCCACTTCTTTCAGTTAAACAATTATAAATAATCAAATCTAACTTTTATAATAAAGAAAGCAAAACTTTTATAACTAATACATGAAATTATATTTAAGAATGCTTGAGTTTTAAATAAGTGAAGTGAAGATTTATTTTCACTATTTCTATCATTAATTATTTTCATTAACAATTTAAAAGTGCATGACTATTAATATTTATCGTGCTTGAATAGCAGTGAATCAATATACAGCTGATAAAATAAAGAAATTTATAATTGTAAAAATTCATCATTTTAAACTTACGTCATCTTTTTATTTATAATTTCAGTGAAAATAAGCACGGTTCTTTGGAGTATATTTAAAAATGATCCATTCTATGTTTAATTATTTAATTTGTTCGACAATATGAGTAATTAATTAAACTTCACTTTCATTAAGAAGAAAAACTTTGCAACGTAAATAAATAATTTTACTCCTCAATTATTCTTTCACAGTTGATTTTTCGAAAAGAATGTGTCTTAGTTTCACATGAAAGCTAATTTCCCCGAGGAATAAAGCTTTAAAGAAAGCCTTATTTCAGTTTTCCTCTTTTAGATGACACGAAACTTCAAAAAATGCGGAATCACTGTTTGTTACAAGAGTATTAATTTTCAATTGAAAGTGGATTAATAGAATTAATTTTAAAATGAAAGATTTTTTGTTATAAGAAACGCAACTTACACTGCGAGTATTTTTAGCCTTCGTTAGTATGATTCATAAATATTACTCCCTTATGTCTCATTATAAATTATCTAACAAATTTTTTAGTAAAGTTTAATTACAGCTGTCCGATATATACGGAAAATATGCATCGATGTTTTCTCAGGAATACAATTTGTCACAAACACAACATTGTTTCTAAATTAGTTTAGTGTTATTTTGCTTAATTTATTATATTGACATAAATTAGAAAAAATTTAATAATAGTATTTCATAAAAAAAGTTAAATGTCAATTAAAGAGCTAATTGGATAAAGTTTCGAAGTGACATTTTCTGAATTGAGGAAGATAACTTAAAAAATAAATATTGACAATAAGAATGAAATGCTAAGCCTCACCTTGACTTCTCGTCCGTAAGTATACAATTGAGTGCACAAATGTCCAATTCTGCAAACATAATTCGATATATGAAATACTTGTGCTGTTATTTTTTTTTCTTTCAGAAATAGCTACTGTACTTGTAATGGGCACTTAGCATAAATATGTTGATAAATTTGATTTTAAAAGATTTTGCTCCCCTTGACAAATGCATATATAATTTTACATATATAATTTGACAAATGCATATATATGTATACAGTTATGCGTAATGTACTAGGTTAATTAAGAAGAAATATTATAAATTAATGTTACTCTCTTGCTAAAATTATAAATATTAAGGGCAATAAATTGAAAAGCGGACATGCATGTGATTGTCCCTTTATCACGCTATTAATTAAAGCTATTATTACTTCAAAAATTGAATAATTTCCCAACTAAATTTGAATTTTGTGTTTATGAGTTCAATTTTATTTCACGAGAAAAGGTATATTTACTTTATATATTATATTTTTGTTTATATTATGTTTTAGTTTATATTTTATAATACCTTGTTAAAAAAGTTAATGTACAGTGCACAAAGTTAGATTAAAAAAAAAAAAAAAAAAAATTGACCACCTTGCATAACTCAAGATTTTCATTTTTTAGAGCTCAATCTTAGAGGTTAAAAGGAGTGACCTTAACTATCATAATTAAATACAACAAACGAAATTACAAGTTAGGAAATGACATACAAAAACTTACTTTGAATATAAGAATTCGGCGTATTTGAATTTCTGACCCCCTTAAGATGCGGTAGCCGCAATTTGGGAAATATGGTCCTAATAGTTTTGTCAGGAGAGCTGTCCTAAGTTTGGACCCCTTAATGTTAATTTTACTTTTTGCGTATTTCGCCATATCTTAAGAACTTTTCAATCGAATTGAAAACTTTTGCACAGAGTTATAAAATTTGCTTAGATGAAGATAATTCCAAGCTAAAAATAAATTTTAGTAAATATTTATTAATTTTTACTATTTCATTTATTAAATAATAGTCGAAAATATTTTGAGTAGTAAGATATGCTATTTTATGCACCATTTTAAAGTGCGTCAATGAACATGGCAAAATGCGAAATTTGAGCTAAACCAGTAGAACAGTTTCTGAAAAATTGAATTTTAAATAAGTTGTATGTTTAAAATTCAATTGCTCAGGAACTATTCAGCTGATTTTGCACAAAATTTAGATTTTGCCTTGTAATATTTTGCTGCCCGAGTCTTAGAACGTGCTGATCCGATAATTAAATCAAAAATTTTACAGGGTTGTTCATTGTTTTGGCGCACTGTTAATTGGCAAAATTAATGCTATCTAAAAATTAACATGTATTTTCTTTTTCTGATTTGAAACCAATCAGGATTAGAATATTTTTCATTGATTTATACTTTGTTCACTGATTCAATTTTTTTAAAATCATTAACTTATTGCAACTTATGAGCAATTTGGATTGATTTTTTTCCTATAGCAACTAACTACTTCATTCATAGGAATAGGAAATATATATATTGCTCTAACGAGAGACAAATGTTTAAACTAAGCTATTTTTCTTCTTTAGATTTCTTTTTTTGTATTGAAGATCTCATTATAAAATAAGTTACTGTGTTATAGGCTACACAAGTTATAAAAATAAGTTATTGTGTTTTTTCAGGCTTTATTTCGTAAGTTATAATAATTTAGACTTGTGATGCAACGAACAAATGCACGTAAATTTAAAGAGATAGATGTAATCATTCAATATCAGTAATTAAAAAGTATTAAATTTACTTGCAATCACTGTTTACTTTCTTTGGTGAAAATGACATCACTCATTGATTGCTATTTTGATTGATTTGGTGAAAATAGCATTCCTCATTTTTACGTCTTTTACCATATCATGTGATGATAATTATATTTAAAAAAAATAATTTTTTTAAAAAAAAAACTTGTTTTTTTATCATTCAAAGTTATTATAACCTACTTACACCTTCCAAATTATAAAGCACTTATAAATGAAATAATTAATAATTTGCACTGAAGCAAGTACCAATTCTATAATGTATTGCAAACTAAAAAAATAAATTATAAGCGTTCTTATGACGAAAAAAATACATACAAATATCAGTTTCAAAACTATTTAAATCATTAAAAGAAGTAACTTTCTAATCAAACCTCTTCAGGTGTTCATAAAATTACAATTAAAAAATAGTTATAAATATTTTTAACCAAAACAATTTCTTTTTAATTGGTATTGACTATTTAGTTTTTATTTGTGTAATTTTTTTCCAAACTTATTTTTTCTTTACATTCAAACCCACATTACGTAAAATACGACGCTACACCATTTCTTTAGTATTGTTTTGGGACTGGCGGTGAATATATCAATGGAAAAACCAGAAAAAGCTTTCAGAGGATGTCCGGGTTCATATCTTTCAAACAACTGAATACGTTTTTTATTCTATACTAAAAACAACGTAAACTCTCCTGTCTGAGAACTTATTTTACTCATTTCCTCGTTTAAAAGATTTAAAATACCAATTGAGAAGAAAATGAACAGTAGTTAATTCATGTGTTTTTTTTTTTTTATTTCTAAGAAAAAGAAAATTTTAAAGATCAATGGCTTTTTTAAGATGTTCTTATTGCAAAATGTATAAAAGAATTATTTTTTTTCATTTATAAATGATTTAAAAAAGACAATTTGCTACGTTTTAAATTTTAAAAACATTGATAGAACTATAAAAATACAATTCCCATACTATATAAACAATCATTCAAAAATAGTAAATAAATCAAACTTTTATATTATTTAATAAAATCATAAATTAATTATTTCTGTAAAAGGAAACTTCACTACGGAATTCCCTTTAGTGGTAACTTTTCAAGTACTAAAAATGGGAATAAGAAAAAATATATTTCCCAACAATTCTATTTATTTTAATAAAAAAGTAATAACCTGAGTTTTTAGAAAATGTTAATCATTTGCTATTTTTCTTTCAAAAATATCAGGGAAGTAGTTAGATCGTATAATAGGGTTCTTTTTAGATTGAGCGTTACACAAAGAAAAACATTATAGTAAAATTACCGTAGAGTACGGTAATGACATTTATGGTAAAAAAAAAATCAACATTATTCTGGTAACAAAATCAAAATATATGGGATTTAAACCGATGATTTGGTAATTTTCCCATTCATATCATAACGGTTAATCCGAACTTCTGTTTGTTCTTTTTTTTTTAAAATTATTGTTCTTATTACGAAAAATTTAGTAATAAGTACAAAACTGAAACGTTGATTTAACCAAATAAAAAGATTTCATTATTCTCTAGGGTATCATGACAAAATTAACGAATTTACTACATTTACCAAATTTTACTGCCAAAGCTCTTCTGTAAAAAATTATCTAGTTTTTTGATGTTCATATAATGAGAGAAAAGCGGCAAATATTATATAGTGGTAGTTTTGACCCTGCATTTTTTTCTCAGTGTGTAACTAATCTGCTTCTAGATGCCAAATCTTTATTTTTCCAATTATTTTTATTGCAATTTCTTATTGTTAGAAAATTTCACTTTTAAATATAGTTCCATTTTATGGGCAAAATGTAAAAAAAAAAAAAGAAGTATTCTATTGTTTCCAATTCTGTGGAAAGCACTTTTACAAATATTTATCATAAATTACGAAAATTAAATAATAAATTTTATTTTATTTCGATATTCTTTTTACCTGTGAATATTTTCAAATTTTAAC
Source organism: Parasteatoda lunata (assembly GCA_949128135.1). Taxonomy (NCBI): domain Eukaryota; kingdom Metazoa; phylum Arthropoda; class Arachnida; order Araneae; family Theridiidae; genus Parasteatoda; species Parasteatoda lunata. Next base: position 83,244,890 of record OX421970.1, on the reverse strand, counting down.
TAACTAACGATCTAACTAACGATGTCTTTTGATTGAAATTTGTTAAAATAGTATGCAACATATGTAAGCATAAAAAAAACAATTAATAGAAATAAAACGATTGCTACGGTGCAAACATATAACGGAAAGAAATATTATGACAATGTAAGGATTGGACGCCACACTTTTTTACCTGAAAGATTATTCCTAAATATAAAGTATCCAAAATCGAAAAAGTATCCCCCTAAAAACAGCTTCACTACCTTATTTTAAACGATAAGGAAGAAAAGCTCTTGATATCTGAATTACTGAAATTGATATTTCTCACTTCATTTGTTCTTCTAAGCTTAAATTTTACTAATTTATGACTAAATATAAGCTATGACATCCTTATAATAATATTTAGGAAAATTATTTACTATACTTTCAAATATCCTAATTAATAAAAAATAATTTGTGACACTTTTCTGTCTTCTTATCTAAACATGATTATTAAAGCAATTTCTTTTTAAGACTATAGAAAAAACATAGAATAAGTTATTTTCAATATGCGTCAAAAAAATAAGTCCAAAAAGTAATTACTCCCCAACAGAATTTTTCCTATAACAGAGCTTTTGCGTGAAGTTTATTCAAAAACATACTTTCTCTTTTCAATTATTGACATCAAAAATGAATATTATGATTCCTCATAACACTTTATCTGTATTAAAAATTGGATTTTAAAGTAAATGTTTCTCCTATCTGTTGACTTTTATTAGGACCATTTTTTTAAAGCATGATCATTTAGTAAATGCTTAGTTATAAGTTTTTTTTTAGTTCCATAGAAAGCATCAAGCTTTAAAATAGGAAAAAGCGAAATTATTTTTTCGATATCTAAACAATTTAACAGAAAATGGTTATAAATAGTATTCGTGTGATTTTTGTCTAAAAAAAATAAATCAATAACTCGACATTAAGACCATTCCTTTGTTTATAACATGAAATAAGGAATCGAAAGAAAAATAAATAAATTGGTTATCAAATTAGTAAGTTTTTTTAGTGCTATACTATACTTTCTAAATAAGTTTTTCTGATTGATATTTTGAGAGAAAATGTTCGATGTGTCTCGCAGTGGAAAAATGTAAGAGGTTTTTGAATCCTCAGTTGAAGTATCGAAAGCGTAGGATCTGAAACATGCTTTTATGTTTACCTACCATTAGCTACCAAATTTTTTTCAGTTTGGAATAGAGCCCGAAAAAAAACCATTCACTTTCTTTGTAGAAAATAGTTTTATTTTAAATGTATGTTATGTAACACATTAATAACATAAAGCGCAACTAAAGAATTGCCATTTGATATAATGTCGGCTAATATTGTCATGTCATAAAAAAAGGAGAGTAAAACTAAAGACTTACTGAGTACTATTAAAGAATCGTTCGGGATAATACCATAACTTAAAAAAGAAATGAAAAATGTCGGGTAGAGTTGAGTTGTAAATCTCTGTATTTGACACAATTTAAAAAGTAGTTATACTTAAAAAGTTGTTAATAATTAGTGACGCAGCTGTTGATAAAGTTTTAATAAGAAGTGTAGTACTGCCGTCTATGGGAAAAATAATCTTCTTTTATTCGTCCACGAAAATTTTGAGTTAACAACAGTTTAAAATAAATATAAAAATTAAACTATTACTGTTTCCAAATAAAATTGCCCAAGATATTTCTTTATGAGTTTTCTCTTTTTATTAGTTAAAATTATATATATATATATATATATATATATAAAAAAAATAAAAAAAAAATATAAAAAAAATAATGTGAAACGGTACGTGAATATCTTTTTCTACTATCAACTTATAGCTTTTAATCTTTTTTTTTTGTTAAGAATTATGAAAAATTAATATTTACTGCACTTAAATATCTTAAAATTAGCAGATTTTGCTTTAAAGGGATTTTCAATATCCCTCCTAAAATATTTTTAATGAGCGTTTTTCTGTACTATTCTTAGCTGAACTAGAAAAACCTAGAAAATTTATGTTAGCTTGTGTGCTCAAAGAAATGAGCAAGTCTTTCCAACAAAATGCGAGAATCAATTAACCTTAATGTAATTGTAATGTTTCAGTTTTGAGTACTTTGGCGCTCTTTTGCATCTACTTATATTCTAATTAGGCGCAATTTGGTGAACTACACAAGTGATCTCTTTTATCACTTTTCCCTATTGTACCCTACGGCATTCCATCTTATAATTCAATTACAGTGATCTTGAAGAAAGATGTAATCTAATTTTTTTCTCGTTCATGAACAATTCTAGTAGTCACACTAAGGAATAAAATATATTTCAGGCCGGCATTTAACACCAATATTCAAGAATTCATCTTTTTATTGAGTTAAAAGATGAAAACGTGCAGTTTTTAGCTCTACGAGCAATTTATTAAACATAACAGCATCAGCTAAAAAAAATATTTTTGGGTATTTACTGAGAGAAAAATATGATCAAGACTACCAAAATATAATAAAATTTACATTGATAATATGGGAATACTAAAGAGCTTATTGATTTTTCCCGAAACGCATAGGTATTGATTTGTTAAAATTAAAAACGAAATATGGTTACTTAATATGTGATAAAATTTGGTAATTCTACCATGATACCTTAGAGTACGATATAAGAACCATTTATTCGGTTAAATTTACTTTTCAGTTTGTATTATTCACAGAATGTGTGGTAATGAGATTAATAATTTTGAAAATAGACTTACAGGCAAACTTTTACCTTTATGAACTGAAAATTTACCAGATGAATGTTTTTAATGCCATATATTTTGGTTTATATTATCACGATCATGGTTCTTTTCTAGCAAAAATGTCTTTAACATAAAATAAAATTATCTTACCATATATTTATTTCCCCGTGTTGGAAATGGATAAATATTTGTCACGATGAACATGATAAAAAATAAATAACTTTTTATTAAGGGACCTTAATAAGGTATTATCTATTAAAAAGGTTTTTAATTTGAGCCTTAATTATGATAATTATTTTGCGAAACGATCTTTTAAATCAAGAAATCAAACAGTGACTTAATAAAATTTTCTATCTTTTTTATAAGATATAATAACACTGTCTAGTAACAAATAAGTTAACTGTTGAAATCAAACTGCATTTATTTGCCATTTTCGATTATTTTTGTGTTTTGCGATTCAATGACTCTTATTTGAAAGTGGTTTCTCATCAAAACAAAAAATAAGTGTTTTTTGTTATAAAGATGAATTTCTTTAAGTTAAAAGAAAACACAAACATAAAAAATAATAAATTTTAATTTAAAATATGAATTAAAATAATTAAACCAATGACGTTGTTGAAGAATTAAGAGATAGCATAACCGGAACAACTTCTATTTACGATAAAAATTTAAAATACGTTTTTATATTTATATGATATGTTTAATTGTTAATTGGAATTGTACTTAAAATTATCTTTTGCTTGCCAACCAGGTTTAAATTTTTTAATCCTAGATGAAGATCTTTTGTAATTGAAATTTTTTTCTTTATACGGAAAGTTTGGGCTTTGATTTATAACATAAATGTAAGTAATCATTAATTACTTATAATTAATTTATGTGTAATATATCTAGTAGCTGTTAGCGGCCAACCTTTCATCTTTAAAAATATAATTTTTTCTCTCGAAATGTATGATATTTTCATTTAAAAGATAAAAATAGCTCCAGACATAAATGTTTGTGATTAAAAAATAATGATTGTTTAATTATTATTACTATTTGGCAAATAAATTGTTTTATTGGTGTTTAATAAATTTAAACAACTTAAAATTAAAGTCCATTTAGATGATTAAAAAAAATGCGTACTTATGTTTAAAATTACCTGTAACGTATAAATATAGCATTTATTTCATTTTGGATAACTTACAATAGCCTGCGTATTTTTCTGGCATTCCTTTTTACTTCACTGAAATTATGAGTTTAGCTAGCTTTAAATACACTTTTAATTTTTGTCTCGATATTTTATCTGCTTATATTTCTTTTGAAACACTTTATAACGATGTTAAATGAACTATTACGCACATTGAAACAATAAAAGCACGCCTTTTGCCCTTACATGCAGACAATTCAACGTATAAGGATGAAATAAATCGCAGAATGATCTATGGAAATGCCACCAATTTGTAACGAAAATGCCAACACAATCAGTTGAGTAGTTCGAAATATATTTAAAAAGTTTTATCTATAAAAACGCACTTCCGTATTTTCGACATCACGTACGGAATTCAAAAATTGAAAACAGGCGAATGGTTGCACTCCCCACATAAAATTTTGCAAACTGTAAAAAAAAAAGAAAAAAAAAATATTTATATATATATATATATATATATTGTATGAATATAAGTAATGAATTTGTTTTGGAATAATAATATTTCATAAAACATAGTAAAAACCGAATAAAACTAAAAACCGAATTTCGACTGACAATATATTAAAATTAGAAGTATTAATACAGCAGTTGTTAAAAAATGAGTTTTTTTATTTAGAATTGTTCATTTGCTTTTTCTTATTCTTTACATCAGAAAAATTGTAACCATGTACTCTATTTGTACACAATATTCTTTCGCTTCAATAGTAACGTTTTCAAGTAACTGTTTTTACTATTTTCAATGTTATATTTGTACTAGTTAAAAAAATTTTATAAAAAAATAGAATGTTTAAAATCTATAACTTTTTGCTGCGTTAATTTTTACATGAATAAAACATGACATAAATTTTTAAATATTTTACCTTAGAAATGAATATATAATAAGTATATGTAGAATTATAAGTGGATATAGAATTATACTGTGATAGTTTTGTAAATTAGAAGAATAATGACACATTCAGAATTACAATTATATATAGTTTTTAATTTTATATACTGTGTAATTGTATATACTGTTTATTTCTGAAATAAATTCAAAGAGTCTTGAGATTTAGAAAAGAAAAGCTTATTTTGTTTTTCCAAAATAATTAGATTAAAATTTTTACCTGAATCTGCAACAATGTAACAAAATAATAAATTAGCAAAAAATAGCAAAAAATGAGAAGATTTTCTTAGCAAAACGTTCATTATACATCTATTCGAATTCATGCAAAAATAATTTAATAGTTTATTTCCATTTTATGAAGAAACGTCGAGCTTGTTAATCCTTTACGAGAATGTGAATATTTTGATTAAAGTTAGTGAAATACAGAGTTCAGTAAAGTAGAGATGTATACGTAGAAAAAAAAAGATTAAAAATTTGATTAGATTTTTAGGCATATAAAGAAATGCATGATGTCAAAAATAAAGAAATAAAAACTACAAGATGTACTCTAAAATGTAAATTAACAAAAATCTAAATTATTTCAAGAAAACGATGTTTAAAGCATTTATCTTCTGATTTCATGTTTTATAGCCTGCTGCAAAAAAAAATGTTTTATTTTACACTTGGACATTTGTTTCCAAATATTCTTTTATCATCTACGTTGCTTTTCGGTTCTCTTATTTTGTCTTGTATATCAATTTATATTGATTACATGCTTCTACTTTTATGTGTATAAATAAGTGCTTCCAACAGAACCAGTAACATCCAGCAGTTGAGTTAGTCAGGTGTTTTCCTGCTGAATTGTTCGTTTACATGAACGCTGTGTAATGTATGTTGATATTTGTTAGCAACATGCACTACCTTTTGTGCTATTTCTCCATTTTATAACTGTCTATATACCTTGACGAGTATACAATCTGAATACTGCTCACATTTACAAATTGACTTACAGAAAGCCTCTGACAGTGTACACTAAGATATTTATTTCAAAACATTATTTTACCATATTTGGTACATTTTGGTTGCCTAATTCCATTTCCTATTGTCTTATAACAATTGGTATTTTTTAAAAGTTAAGATATTTGTGTATAAATAAATACTTCTGACAGCGAAATTAGCATACATCAGTTAAATTTGCCACATGTTTTTCTACTGATATTTTTACATATACACAAGAACGCTGTGGGATTTTAAGCTTAGTTAGAGGTCACTCTCTATCCCACAAAGGATATTGTAGCTTTGCGTGATCTGTAGATTAAAGCAAAAAACAATGTGAACAAAGCACAGATGAAAGTACACAAATGGACATACGCTAGTTTCAGTTCTATAAACAAAAATCTTCCTCAGTGTCTGAACGACAAATGAAATAATTTCAACTCCCCCCTGTTATTTCCTTGATCAAACTTGTTTCTCTGTACCTGTTGGTTTAACCATTTTACACGTGTTTGTCTCTTTACTTCTCTATCTTCATTTGAAAGAGGCTCTTGTTAATGAAACTGAAACTATACTACTGTTCATATATACCAGGGTTGGCCAAACTGAGGCTCGCGAGCCACATGTGGCTCTTTGAAGGATTATTTGTGGCTCTCGATAAATGTACCCGAGTTCCGTTTATATTTTTGTGCTATTATATTTTAATATTTTTTTCTGAACCCATTTGAAATTAACATAACTCAAGGTGAGTTTTCCATTTCTAATATAATTATGACCCAAAAAGCATCTGAAAAATTAGAATTAATAGAGATGCACGACGATCTAACTCTACAATTAAAATATAAGTCGAGGTCGATTACTGAATTCTGGAAATTTGTACCAGAATCGAAGTATCCTGAATTAAAAAAAGCTGCTCGTCTAATTATTTCAATATTCGGAACAACGTACTTATGTGAATCATTTTATTTCACGTCAAAATTCGTGAAACCCAAGCACCAATCAGTATTGATTAAGCAGCATCTCAAAGAATTACTGAGAAGTGCTGTCACCAATTATTCACCAAATTTCTAAAGAATTGTCAAGAGAAGTAAAATAAATGTGTTTAATTTTTAATATGTAAATTCAATACACATATTTTGTAATTTTATTTATATGTTTTCAATAAATATAAAATTTCTGTAAAAAAAATTTCATACCTTTTTTGCGTACCGTTTAAATACGTATTTAATGGCGGCTCGCGAAAAATTTCAAATTTTGAAAAATGACTCGACTATCAAAGAGCTTTGCCACCCCTGATATATACTATGGAACTGAAACTATACTATGCTCTAATATTATGTTTTTTCATGTTATTATGTCCATAAATGTTATTATGTATATCCCTTTGTGATTTATTTAGGTAGTTTTTTGCTTTAGTCATTCTCTATCTCTATATTTGTCTAAAAATGTAATAGCTAGTCTGCAAAGCACTATGTGCAAAAATTACTGCAACTGAAATTTTTGCTGAAAAAAATAGATAAAATACGAAGTACGTATCAGATCATTTCCTTTACTATTGTCAGAATTATCCAATGCACATTTTTACATATTTCGGGCATCTTCAAATAGAATTCTTTTGACCCTTAAAACTCTGGGAACCTTTAAAGCATTATTTACAGCTGCATATATTATTAAAATAGTTACTAAATGGGCTTAATATTTTAAAACATGTTGTAGATAGGAATAAAAAAACTTAACTGATTCACGGAACTCTGAAATAAAAGAGTCAAAAATTGAATACTTGGGAGAGTTAATTTAACTAGTTTATTGCTATGTTTAAGCAATAAAAATAAAATATTTTTTTGACTTACAAATTGTTGTAGTTTCTAGTCTAAAAAGTATCATGCACGAAGTTATCAGCAACTGAAATTTTGTCTAAAAGAACAGATAATAAAATAAATATATATCAAATCATTTCTTTAACTATTGTCAGACTTATTTAATGAGCATTTTTCTATTTTGGGAATCTTCAAATAGAATACCTTTAAAGCATTATTTACGGCGGTATATATTACATGAAGCATTTCCTTGGATTAAATACAATTCTTTTACTTTCGGTTCAGAATATTTTTTTGAAAGAAAATTGAGTTATGATCCTCAAAGTAATGTATTATTAAATTCTCTTCCCACTTGATATAATCTTTGATTTTTTTACGTAGTGATAAAAAACGAAATCCTGATCTTACATTTATCTTAATTGCTTTTGAAAAAGTTTAATCATGTCTTTTCAATGATCAAATAAGGAGGAAATAGAAGAAATGGTTTGGTTTAAGAGGAATCTTTTTTAAAAAATATAAATAATGCTCTACAAAGACATATTTTTTCTTTTTTAACTTTTAAATTTTGGCATAAGTTTTTTTATTTTCTCTATTCTTAAATGATGCTTTCAAGAACTGTTTAAAGAACGGAATAAAAAAGTTTACTTATACAAAAAACATAAAAAAAGTAATTGAAGAATTTTTAACTTAATCGCTATTAGTTCATTAATTGAAAAAGAACTATACCAAGCAAATAAAAAATGTCCTTTAAATAATAAAGAAAATTTAAAAAAAAATTGCAACTATAAAGCATATAAGGAAAAAAGAATGAAGTTTTAAAATAAATTCTCAGCGATGTCGGTTCAAATAAAAGTTTTAATTTTGCATATATTGTATAATTACTTAAAATCAAAAAAGTTTACAGTTTAATTTATTTAATTTTTAAATTTTAAAGTAATATAACTATCAACTCTTTGTTTGGTTTTTATACTTAATTAGAAATTGAAAAGGAACATGAATGCAATACAGGAATTTTTCAGGAGGTATCCTGAGTATCACGGGAGCTATCTTTTCATATGGGAGCCTTTTTTCTTTGAATAAATGTTTAACAAAACAAAAATGTTATTCGTGGCCTGACGCTCTATGTGGAAAACATAAGTAAAAAGTTAAAAAATATCAATTCAATTATTCAAAAAAATCAATCAAAAGTTAAAAGTCAAACAATTAAAAGCAAACAATTTATAGACGAAAATTGAACAAATGAAATAAGTAAAAATATCAATAAACACACGACAGAACAATAAGTCAAACTGCGTTTAAAATTGAAGAAAATAATCAAGTCAAATTAACGTTAATAAATTACAATTGCCAGCAGGAAGGAACTTTAGAGAAATTGTTGCTACCAAATCAAAATTATAAAATTGTTGTTGAATCAACCAAATTGTAATCACTTGGTCCAGCATCTGTTGTTGTTGACGTATGCCTGTTTAGGCAGAGGGGATGCGATTGCTCTTGTTTTTCAGTGGCACCATCTATGGCCAAGAATTCGACTTCTGCTACACCATACGTCACACCCGTTTATAGGACGGACCCATTCATACGTCCATTCATTTATCCACAGATCGTAATCCACCATCTACCAAACAAATTTGATTTGAGAAAATTTGAGAGGACATTAATATGACATTAATATAATAAAACGAATCTTCATAAAGTAAGTCTGCTTACTATCCTTAAGTATCGACTAAAATTTAATGATCGACCAAGAAATATTTGATAAAAATTTTAACTTTACAGTAATTAATTAGAAATGATATTTTACTCAGTTTCATTCAACTTTTTTTTAGCTTTCATAATTTCTGTTTTATTATTACAAACAAACTTAATTCTTTGAAACCTTATTATAAAAATCATTTCAAAAAATAGCAAATTATAAATTAGAATTAACAAAGTGTATTAACATTAAATTGGTTTTTTCCTCAGTCAAAAAAATCAATTTGTAAATCAATTTTATTAATTTTTATGTTTCAATATAAAACAGTAAATAAACTTGCTCATTGTTATCATTAGTTTTAATTAAATTAAATTTACGAGAATAAATATTATTATAAGTATTAATATCGTTAAAATCAAGAAGAAGACAAATTTAAAACTTGTGCTGCTTTGATGCTTTCTTAGATTTGTCGTAGAAAACAATTTGTGATATTGTTTTTATGCAACTTATTCTAACTGCTTCCATTTAAGAACTTCTTTGGATTTCTTTGCTAGAAGATAAAAAAATAACCATAAAACTTAGAATTAATTAATTTTAAAGATTTTTATGTAAATAAGTAGATTTCACAAAATTGATGATCAACGAAAGGTTTTTTTTTAATTTTAAATATAATATTAGATTTTAAAGTTCAGTTAATTTACTTAGTAAGTCAATTTACTGTATGTATTATATAAAATGAAAGTTCTAGTTCGATTTTAAGAAAGTCAAACTAACGTTACCAAATTTTCCTTGATTAGAAAAAGGCTTCCAAAATAAGTCTCAGTTATGCAATACAATGGTTCAAGCTAAACTTCAGTATAGTTTCCTTTAACGTTAATATCATGGTTCTATCAAATTTTTCTATCTATTGTAATCTATCGATAGATCGATTGTAATTTATAGAATCTCAAGAAAGTATCAGTCTTTAAACATTATCATTTCAAAATGAAAATGTGTTTCGTTTGATGTTTTAACTTAAATTGTTGTTTTAAGATAGTTTTTATACATCTTAATCTAGTAACACTACATAATTGGTAAGAAGTAGTTTCCCATGTTATAATATTTGTAATAAAATTATAGAAATAGTGTCTCTTTTTGTTTGTTAGAAGTGCTTAATATACAAAGATTATACGCTTTAATGAATCGATAGATCGATTGTAATATATCGAATCTCAAGAAAGTATCAGTCTTTAAACATAATCATTTCAAAAGGAAAATATGTTTCGTTTGATGTTTTAACTTAAATTGTTGTTTTAAGATAGTTTTTATACATCTTAAACTAGTAACACTACATAATTGGTACGAAGTAGTTTTCTATGTTATAATATTCGTAATAAAATTATAGAAATAGTGTCTCTTTTTGTTTGTTAGAAGTGCTTAATATACAAAGATTATGTGTTTTAATGTGATTACAAAAATAATGTATTTAACTCAATAACAGTAGATAATGAACAAGTAAAAGTGAAATGAGATAAAGAATGGTAAAAAATAACTATGATTTTAATTTTCCTTCCAACAATCATGATGAATTCCCTTTTAATATGTATTTTTCTTTTAAATTATTAGAGATGCTTGCTGAGTTTTAAATGGATTATTTTAAAGATAATTCATCTATAACCTCAATAAGAAAAAAAAAAGATTAAAAAAAATAAAATCTGTTGAGTGGAAAAAGAATTGAACAAAACTACCTAGTAAAAGTATTTCAAATAAATTTCGAAGATTTTTTTTGTAAACCCTAAAAGCCTTAATGTTTCTGTAAAAAATATTTTAGCCTCTATCCGCTTAAGTTCAAATCTTATTATTTTATGGCTAAAAGCAATATACACATTTCGACGTATTTTTCTTGGTAAAATAAAAGCTTAAAATTTTTTTAAAAGTTTAAAACTTTGTTTACAAAAGAAAGTAAATTTTGAAAGTTAAAAAGATTATTTTTTAAAAGTTTCACAAGTTTGTTAAAATCATTACAGTTCTAAAATGACGGTTTCTTTTCTTTCTTTTTCATTTGACTTTAATTGACACATAATTTAAACTATTAAATACTATTTGATTCTTGTAATTTTCACATTAAATGTTATAATATTTAAGGAGAAAAATGAGATTCTGCTGTTTTAAATATTATATAAAATTTTAGAGAAGATGCTGAAAAAGTTTCCTTAAAACTTTAATATTCTAATATAACTAAATGTTTCAGAATGGTTAAATTTAAAGATCCAATGGTAGTAGAACCACTAGTATTTGTTTGCAATTTTAATAATTTGAACTAACATTATTTAATTATTTCACACTGAGAATATATATTTTATTCTAATTTAAATTGCTAAATTTGTTGTAAAAATGTAAATACTATTTTATTATAGCAATGAAAAATGGAAAAATCAATTATCAAATCTCTTTGCTTTAGTGGTGCAGAATAGGATTTAAGCATTTTAAAATAGATTTTTATTAATCTTTGGAAATTAATAATCAGAACAACTTTTTCTATTTATATGAAAAATTCAATTTTTAATTAAATTTACCAAAAAAGTTGGCAATCTATTTGAAATTTAAAAAAATTTAATAATTTAATTAAAAAAAATTTCTAAACTTTGCAAGTGTCATATGTTAAAATGAATTATACTTCATAATTTGTTTGTTTGAACTTGTTTTTAAAATGACACTGTTAAGAACAAGAAATTTAATCACAGCATACCTAAAGTACTATTTTTCCATTATTTTTCTTGTCTTATTTAAGCTGAATTAGACCTGCACAATGGGCTATTGGCGACGGTCTGGGAAACATACCTAATAATGATCCGAAGACATGCCATTACAATTTTGATCCTCTGCAGAGGAGAGGGCACCCCACTTCGAAAGCGTGCACTTTACAGAAAAACAATTACGGAAACAATTTAGTGAAGACCAATACCACACACACTTTGCTTACTAATCCGAACGGTCACCCACCCGCACACTGACCGCAGCCAGCTTGACTTCGGTGTTCTACTGGGAACTGGGTCTTAACGTCCAGTCTACTAACAGACAATTATTTCTGTAATAAATATGTTTAAAGAGTATATTTTCATATTTCCAAAATAAATAAATAAATAAAAATATGAGTATTGCTCCATGGTGTTGTAAAGCAGATGTACGTTACAAGACGGGAACAGCTCCATCTTCTCTAAACAGCGGAATTAACGTTAACTTGAAAACGGTATGAAAAAAAAGGAAAAAAGAAAAGTAAATTACAAATTGTAGAACATTGGTAATTTAGTGCAGATAGACACTCTCTAAATATTTTTTTCTGAGAGAAGAATGTTCAAGACATGTGTTTATCTTTTCATTTTGAAATTTTCTGACGAAAGGATAAAAACTTATTAACTATCTTAAAATATATTTATTTTCAAATATTTCTTTTTAAAAATTTGCAAATCAAAAATAAAGTGATTAACATTAACTAGATTTTTTGCTCCTAAGATCGCTTCGTTTTATCTCAGCGTAGGAAATTTCGGGCAGATATAATATGAGACCTTAGCATTTTTTGTACTAGTATCCCTACAATGACTTTCGATATTTAATCATAGTTGTATTAAAAATTTATAATTTACACTGAAAAGAAGAATTTTGTAAAAATGAGCAAAGCTTGTCAGGGGATAAAAACTCTTAATGTAGTTAAATTTGAAAACCCTACGTAATCAAAATTAGAACAGCATATCGTTTTTGAAACAAATGCTCAATTTTGAGATATTCTTTGTTACAGTGCATTTTTCTCAATATCACGCACCGCATTCGTGTTAGAAACTCTCATTTTTCAGATATCTTTGCACAAGTTATCTTTTTATAGTGCGTAGTAAATTTAATTTACTCAGATTGTACTTCAGTTACATTGTAAAAATTTATTGTATATTCTATAGAAAAAAAAAACGTATTTTTTACAGAAAAAAAAAACTAAAGTAACGGGTAAAGTTAACTACGGATTTTTCTGTTTTTAGACCTAATCGGCGAGGTATGAAAGATTCCCGTTTTTTTACAGTCTTTCTCCATATATTCTACAACTAGAAGCATAAAAACAGCTTTTCTCTGTTTCTCATCCTAATCATAAACGGACTAAAATTGTCAATGCAAATTCCAGTTTTTGCTATGCGGTTTTGCTTACCGTAAGATTACTATGACTTTTTTCAAATCATTTCACGATTATTTTCTTTTATTTCGGTTATTTTCCTTACCTTTAGTTATAATTTTATGGTTTTGATCATTGCATAAATAAAATGCGATTCAACTTTAATGTCAAATGACTCTACCTGAAGATTATCTGTCTTTAGATGTAATTTTTCGGAAAATTAAATTGCCTGACACTTTATATGGGTAGGTCTCTACAGTTTTTAATATTTTTATGCTAAAATATGATATCAATCAATATGACTTTTAGGATAAAGACAATTTAAGATTATTGTTCTTAACCAAACTCTTGAGCTGTCGTGGCTCAGGGGACAAAGCGCTTGCCAGTCAAGTTGAGTTGACTCAAGTTCGTATCCCGGCATCGACTGGTCATGGAATTCTTATCACCTACCATAATGCTGACAAAGATGATTTTTGTTAGAGATTTAAAAAATTTTTTTTATTCAAATAACGGAGTTTTTTTTCAAATAACGGCGGTACTTATGAGCTTATAAAACAGGAGTCTATTTGTAAATAGCAGTATGTAAAATAAACTGTTTTATATTGGCATACCAGATTTTTTTTTTTTGTAAATGTAAATTTTTTTTTACATTATTTTTACAATAGTATTAAATAGCAAACATTCGAAAGTTAAGAGGGTGGTTACGGATTTAATGGAAGTTCTGGATAATATTTTCTGCAAATATTTTTACAAGTGTAAAATGCGTATTAGTGCATTTTAAATAGCAAATGTTTGATATCATTTATTTTCAATGAAACTCTTCATCTAAAAATGCACTTACGAAAAGATGTTACTTTTATACTACCTCGTTAATTCACGTTGAAAAGAAATCGGAACAAATCGAATTTCCTTGACCACACTGATTAAGAATGACCCAATGGAAGACGAAGTTGATTAAAGACTTTCCTTCATTTGTAATCAAGACTAGAACATTTGTATTCTTCTACGAGAAAGCAAACAAGTGAAACAGATGGAAAACTTTTTCTTAGATTGATGTTTAAGTAAAAGAAACAAATAGTAAGGTTATCAAAAGCAAATGTATCAATGTATGTATAGAGACTAGAAGAAAGTGACTGGATTGTTGAAGTGTCCTAGTTCCTTTTATATTAAATTGCAGAGTAAATGTTAAATAAACTAGGGTGTTTTCATAACGAAAAATTGCATTGAAATTGAGGTTTCTCTTTTATTATTTAAATTAGAGGATTTATGCATGTATTATACGGGTCTTCTGCTGTTGAGGTTTTTGTGTGTTGCTCATTCAGCTAAAACATTTTTTAAAAAACATAATTCAAAAAGTCGTAAAAGGATAAATATTTCAGATGATAGCTAATAGGAAAAAAATTATGAAAAAATGAAGTATCTAGTAAATTGAATTTATTATTTAAAATTAATTTCTTTATCATCAAAAACATTTAAGCTATTATTAAATCGTGATATTGAATTTTTTATAGTAACATTAGACATTTATGTACTTTTAAAATGTGCTATTCTGAATATTCCATAATTTAATTGCTTAATAAGCAAAACAATATTTTAATTATAATAGATATTAAGTTACCAGGCAAAAAAATTGCATAACTTATTAAATTGTAAAACTTATTAAAAATAAGTGTGATCAAAAAGACATTTAAAACATGAAAAATAATAATTATTTAATTAACTTTCCAAAATTAATTAACTGTCTGAAACATTTATGCAATTATTCAATAGCGACTTATTGAACTTCTTATAATGACATTAGTAATTTATGCATTTTGAATACAAAAAGCGCTTTTGATATGCATATGCAGTTATGATATAATATTTCCCAACTATGCAAAATTAGTAATAAAAGCATTTTCTTTTACGAATAATATTGACAAAATTAATTTTTCAAAAAAAGATCTATTGTCTCAAAAGGAATTGAAGTTTATCTTAAATGAACTTTTTTTATTTCAAAGAAAGATGGAATGGAAAAGCAAGCTATTTTATTATTTAATCAAATGGATCGAGATTCTATTTTTCTTCCTTCGCAAGGGAGATATAATTGATGAAATTTTGTCTCGGTCATTTGTTTCAAGTAAAAAATGTATTTACTTTAGAAATATATTTCTTAGTTCCAGCGGAAACGACTGAAGTATTGACAATACTTTCTAATTAAAATTTTTATTCAGCGTTACAGCTAACTATTAAATATTAAAACTGCTTTGAATGTATCTAATCATTACTTTTAAAAAAATACAAGAGATATAGCATCATATGCTTTTTTTCGCAAAAGTCTTTGCAGTATCGATGATGTAATTTCCTTTAATGAACTACTAATTTAAGAGATAATTATTCATGAAAAATAATTATTTTCATCAAATTTTCAAATATAAAAATTCCGTAAATTATAATATGAAGCAAAATTTCTTACACTTTTCAAAAAATTTATCTATGCATTTTAGAGAACAATACAAAGAAAAAAAATTGTTTTTAATAAAAAAAAGTTTTTATTTAATTAGCAAAGTATGAGCGTAAGACATATGTATTGACATAGGATATATATGCCGTCAACTTCTATGAAACATGTGTTTTCTCTCTCACGGAGAAACAAATTCCGGTAAAGTTATCACACTGAATGGCAACGACATTTCTGGTAAAAAATTTTAAAAAAATCTAGTAACAAAAAGCAAAATATATGGTATTTAAATTGTTGCAATTTTTCCGTTCATATAGAAAGTGTTTACCGGAAATTCTGATTTTTAAAATTATAGTTCTTATTACAACACTTTTAGCAAAAAGCACAAAACTGATGATGATTAACATAGCAATAATTACAGTTGTGGTGTTGGTTTTAATAAAAATAAGAATACTGCAGAAAGAAAATAAATTTTTGACGTCTTAAGAAACGTACATTGTCTAAAATAGAAAACCATATCCAGGCTATTGGACGATAAAAGTACAAGCATCAAATGATATGATGCAGTTTCAGAAAACCAGGATTTTAAATATTATGATGTTTAAGAAAATCAATCCTGAAAAAAATATTTAACCAACGGGTAACCATACGGAGAAAATAAAATCTGGTAAAATTACCGTACTGTACGGTAGCAGTAATGCATGTACCATAGTGGTAAAATGGTCATAATTTTGATAATAAAAAATAAAAGATATTTAAACTATCCATTGGTAATTTTTCTTTTTTATGGTAAAAATTTATGATTTTTAAAATTATAGTTCATATTACTACGCATTTAGACAACATTAGAAAACTGTAAAATAAATTTAACTGAATGAATTATTTTTATACCATACACTAACGAAATTATAGCAAAATCACCAAATTTTTTCACGTGTTCTAAAACCATACTTAATTGTTAGTTTTACCAAAGTGCTTTGGTAAAAATTACTGAATTCTTTGGTGTTCCCAAAGAGCTGGAAACACGTTAAATTCCATCTTATTCTAGTAGTTCTGACCCAACTTTTTTTTCTCAGTGTAATATTTTTTTGAGGTATCGTCTTTAAATTCTAAAAGTGTTTTTCACCAGAAATAGTGATACATCATTAAAACAGCATATTGGAAAGAGAGTATTTTCACACATGAAATGAAAGTATGATCAGAATCTGTATAAATGATTATGGCAGAAGTTTTCTTTGATCGTAAGAAGAAACATTCCTCACAAATATCCATTAACCCACTTTTATGCTAAGAGGAAACATTTATTTTCTTAACCCTATTATATGACAATACACTATTTAACTCAGCAATTTTTATGTGACGTATATTCAATCAAATACTTTATATTTTATAGGTTTAAAAGCTTTTTCACTTTTGCAAAACTATATTTTTTATTTATCGCAATGTGTTAAGAAGAAATATGTTCTGTTTTAGACGATTTCACTTTTCAAAGATGTCAAAAAAAATATTTTATGGAAAAAAAAACACTGTTGTTTGTAAATAAACGGTCAAGTGTCACTGTTATTTTGATTTTGATTGTGTGATACATATTTTTTTTTTATTTTACAAATTTTGGGTTTTATAATTACATAAGATAAAACTGAAATGTTACTTTTTTTTTCTTAATCTACTTGTTGGCTAATAAAACCGTTTAGTTATCTCAATTTAAAAATTAAAAAATATCCAAAAGTTAAAGAATGGTATTTTAAAAAAAATGTACAACTTATTGACCTAATGTTATAGAATTAGGAGTTATCGAATTAGGAGTAACAAATTTCATAAGATATTACTTTCCCTATAGATACACATTCATTATCGATACATATATCTTCCTTTCAGTTTTGCTGCAGAAGGTCCAATTTCAACATTGGAGAAAAGTATCGATATTGTTTTATTGATTGCGGGGTAAAATTAAAGAGATTTTTCTTTCAATGGAAATAATTGAGAAAAAAAAATATTAACTCGAAGAAAGAAACAAACAAGCTGGCATCCAATATGAATGATATACATCATAGTTAGAATAGTGTGCATTCCTATTACATAATATAAAATAATGCTCTGTATTATTATTATTTTTGTATTGTAGTAGGATGGGTAGGTAGTAAGGTCACCTGATACACGCGATATGAATATTTTTGATTTTTGAAATATCTTTTATAGATTTAGGATATAATGCTTTTTTTCAAAAGAATATATAGTACATTGAAATAGTTAAAAATATTAAGTTGCAATGATCAAAAATTGAATAATTGTTGCTTTTATATACACAGATATGCATTAATGTTCATTAACAAATAATTTTAATAACCTGAAAACATCTGTATTGTATGCAAAATCTTTTCTAAAGAATTTATAAATCTAATTAAATAATTTCTTTTGCGCTGTAGCATTGCTCCAGATATCTAATTTGCTTTTAATTAAAAGTAATTTTTATAAGAAACAATTTTGAAAGAAATTATAGTTTATTACTTAAAAATAGTGTTATTTTATTGATTCGTGAAATATACAGAATAGGGATACTTCTAGATCAATATGGGTAATGAAAAAGGGACGTTACTGGTAAAAACGCACTCTTGTAATAGAATTTTAAGAGTGGTAGTGTACTGTGTTCCCGAGACACGGGTCTTGAATTTTACACTTGGAACGGACAAGGTGGACTCAGCATTTCATCAATTCAGTGGGTCGATGGGGATTCACTGGGATACTTTGGGGTATCAAAAAATATATAAAACGTATCTCAGTGCGTGAAAGGTTGATACTCAAAAGGTTTTTCAAGGTGTAAAATTTTGTTTATAGTGCATATTCTGTACTTACTGAAATGTACAATAAAGTAACATTAATCTAAGTTGTAAGATGAAAAATATAACTGAAGAAATATTAGCATAAGCATAATTTTTTTCTGAAATCAAAACCATCGAATAATTGCCGTTATCTAGAAATTTAATTCTGCACAGTCAATAAAATAATACATAACATTTAAAATATTTGTTTACTATATTTATAAACTAATTAAAAAAATAAAAATATATATGTAGATATACGTTATCTTGATAATAATTTGGTAATAAGGAATAGATTTTATGAATAATAAAATGTAAAATAAAACTTAATGATAAATATTACTTGTCACATATATGAAAAAAATATTTATTGAATCATATAATCACAAGCATTTATCTAACGTTTGTGATAGAGTGGTTTATTAAAATATTCGTTCCAAGTAAAAACGAGCTCCACTTAATAATCCTAAAATAACTGCGTATGTTTTGAAATAACAAGTTCATAGTTTTTATCGCTTCCAGGGATGAAAAGATAACGGGAATTAAATTTTGCAAACTGTGCCCAATATTTCGAAACACTGTGTTTGAAATTTATTTCAAATGAAAATACAATCTGAATAGAATTTCATGCATAGATAATTTATTCATAAAGATTTAAAACAATCAAATATTTCACGTTTTTCATAAATAATATGCATTTATATATATAAAACATGTAATAAATTCAATTACAAAGCATCCTAACTACATTGATATATATATATATATATATATATATATATATATATATATATATATATATATATATATATATATATATATATATATATATATATATATATATATATATATATATATATATATATATATATATATATTTATATATATATTTGTATATATATGTAAATGGTAAAAAAACGTATAATTTTGTATTCGTAATTTTATAACCATAAGTTTTAAACAGTTCCAAGTCAGTAAAGGTAAAAAATATTCTTTACAGTAAACTTTACGGTTTATTGGATGAACAGATTGCTGCCGATTATTTTACCATAATTTTAGAATGAGTATTCTAACAGTGCACAAAATCACTTTATTTTTTTCAATACGAGAACTCTTAATTTTTGAAAAAATTACTTTTGTATTCTTGTGTGTTTCTATTGCATCTTTTTAAGCATTTCTTAAACCTTATTTTAACACTATTTGTATTGTATTATAAGATATAAAAATGTTAGTGCTCTTAATTCCCAACTAGATTTCCTGTGTAAAGCTCCTGGTCTCCTTTTGTTTTATGCATCTTATTATTTTAAGTCAAATGCTTTAAACCAAATTTGCATCTTCAAACAAATAAAAATAGTAATTCCTTGAAGTTGGCGTTAGAGTGTTCTTTTTTCAAATGCTGGAAAAAAGCACATAATTTCAAATTTATGTTTGAAATATAGTTTTAATCACAAAATATATATCGCTATCTATCATATAATCATATCTATCATAGCTTCCGTTTTACCATTTAGCGTTCTTTCCTTGACAGAAAAATTGCTTGATATGATACTTTATATAAAAAGATAACTGAGACTGTCATAATCATAAAATTAATGAATTTTTAATGATATTAACTTATATGTTATTTACGTGTCACTACTTTACCAATTATTTTTATGTATAACAAATCAATTTATTTTTAAAATAAATTTCGCTTGAAAAATGTCCAGTCAACTTATGAAATTAAAATTATAAATATGCTATTTAAAGTTCTAAAAAAATATTATAAGTCAAATTTTTGTTCTATTGAAATTAAAACTAAATAATAACTTTCAAAACAAGTTTGCATATGAAGTTGCAGTAGTAATCGCAAAAAATTATAGGTCCTAAATGTTATTGTTATAGAATCTGCTACTAAATTTTTAAAAGAATGTCATATCCCTATTAATGCAATAAAAAAAATATGTGATTTTATTCTTGATGAATCATTATTATATTTTTTTTGTAATAATCTGTTCATTGTCAAGAAAGAAAATTAGTTGGAAATCAATTGTTTGGTGTCACCGAGTGCTAGTACGGAATGCTATCCCCTGATATGTTATAAAATTCTCTGTTAATTTCTTTACAGTGCAGTAAGTACTTAAAAACTAACGATTTGATAAAATTGACCACGTTCGGGTAATTTCTTTTAAACCATTTTAGAGGCATTTTATTTTCTTTTAAAAATGGCGTTGAGCAACAAACTCAATAATGAGTTTATGACTATCAATGTTCAACTCCGTAGCCTTGTAATTTTGAAACAAATCCATAAGAGGAATACAACGAAAGTTCAGGATCAAGTATTGGGAAAAATGTACCTTTGTGGAGGACTTTTTCGATGGCACTAACCTAAATTTGCGCTACATGAAGAGGAGTACCACAAAAACCTTCCAATGTTAACCTGATGGAAAGGAGCCTCTGACCCATGTTCTGTCTACCACTAAAGATATTTTACGTCAGCACTGGGATTGGTGAGAGTAGGGTGAGGAATACGTATAGATTCGTACCCGGGTCAGCTCAATGACAGTTGAGAGCTCTATCCGCTGAGCGGATGTAGAATAACATAAGAAATTAGGATAATAGATAATTAAGGAATGATAAATTCTACATAAAAAAATAGGAACATGATGAATCCAAGTTCTCGTTAAATTTTATAGCATGGCTTGTTCTAATATTATACTGAATTTTATAATCAGGTAGTTAAAACGGAGATTAGTTCCCAGAGTAAGAGTCACATTATAACCTGCGTTGCAGCACATGAAATATTTTTTTAAACGTTGTAAAGGTTTAAAACGTTTGAACGTTAAAACGTTTTAAAACTTTTATTAGTGTTTTTATTGTGAGAAATCGCTAAGAATATCACGAGATAAAATTTTACCTCGAAATTTTCCTAATTATCTCCAGCCCTCGACCCTATTGAAAATTTATGGGATGAAGTTAAGGAGCCATCTGTTGACCTTAACCATCCGACTCACATTGAAATAAAGTGGAATTAGTAAGCAAACAGCCTATCAAAATATTGCAAAGCACTTGGCGGAAAGTAGGATTTTTATTGTAAAAAATTCCGAATTAAATAATGGAACAAAGTACAGACACTTTGGGTCCTAATATAAATATTGTATAATACATGTCCCTGTATAAATATTTATTTTACGGTAGAAAGTACCGGTACCCTGAGTGCCCCTAATTTTTACCATTGTTTGATCTGAAATCTTTTATAGTATATTAAAGGAAAAAGGTGGCCTTAGTTGGTTGAGGAGATGACCAAATTACGGGATGGTTTATATTACATTGAATATTATTGAAAACCTTTTGTTTTAACACTCCTTGATAAAAACCATTTTTATGAGACAGTTTAAGGATAAAAGAGAATGCATTAAAATATTGTCCAACCTACACACTTCTTTGGTATTCTAGTATTTTTCAGTAGATTTTATCCTCATTAAATGTTTTTTATTATTATTACAGCTTATATTGGAGTTCCATTTTATATCAGAGAAAATATGTAAAACTAAAGTGGCCAAATAATAATTTTAATAAATAAACTCTTAAAAAAATCTAGAAAAATTGATGTTTTTCTCGCAAATTTTTGAAGCAATATTTTAACTATTATAAATATTATAACTATAATATTATAACTTCAAGCTCATTCTTTAAAATTTCTCGCCAATGTTTCTTAATGAAAGTAAACACTAAAACAGGATTACTCTCAATATTTAATGTTTATTATTTCTCCAGAAACAAGACAATTTCGTAATTATGTTTGAGAAAAACACTATGCTTTCGAAATATACTGTACTTTTTATACGTCTAAGAGAATGCTAAAAATACCATATATTATGGCCGATAGACTTTTTTGATTGAATGAGGCTGAAAAAAATGATCCCTTCTAATAACATTCTTCGACTAAAATAAAGCAAAAGTAAACGCAATTATTGTTGGCTGAAAGCCCGTTGACAAGGTTGCAATGCTTTACTACAACGACAAATGCTATTATATGCCTGATTGTCAGTCCTACTTGTCTTACTGGTTTTCTTCCTTCTTTTTCTGAAAATCATGTTATTTCGCAAATGGTTATGCAAGACAAAATAATGAAGGATGCATAACAAAATATATTTGAAAAATGAAAATGCATGTTGAGTATCAAATTTTTTAACAGTTTTGTAGAAATATTTGGCCATACAAGTAAATTTGAAAAAAAAAAAAAAACATTCCAATAAAGGACGTCACCAGTGCAAAATGGCACGTGACTATAACACAAATACCTTTTGCTTAAAGTGTCGAAGTGAAAACTACTTATACCTACCTACCTTATACCCTTTGTAAAAGTAAAAAAAAAAAAAAAAAAAAAAAAAAAATCTTTGTTTGATGTGTGTTGCTAATATAAGCCATGATCCATAGATTTCGATTAGTGAATACTGGTTTAGATGGTTGAAAATTTAAGATTTTGACCTGGTGGGTAAAGAACATGAATGAAGACTAAAACTACATAAAGATTGATAGATGACGGTAAACAAAACATGGACAAAATGTGCAAAATTTAAGGAAAAGATTTAGCAAGTTACATGGCACTCCTCATGGTCAGGGGAATAATCCAAAGACATGATTCCTGAATGAAAGCCAAGAGACGTGGAATGGTAAATTGCTGTGCAGCTCAGAAGCAATATTTTGAATAATCAAATGGGATAGCTTAACCTACTTGACTTATCGCTCCTACCGTCTATCACTAATTTCAGTCAGACTCGTTGTCTGTCTTCGCTCTTTCTAGAAATGAAAGATTCTCGTTTTCTTCGAAGTCCAGACGTTTTTTTAAACGAGGAAATAACGTTGACAAAAGCAAATTTGATACTATTTTTGTTCAATATAACTTCAATTTTCCCAAAACGTAATTATTTTTTCTAATAAATGTATTTTTAATTAAAATTTAAAATGAATTAGATGTAAATTTTGCTATAAGATTAGATGGCGACTTGATTTCATTGCTAACCTAATACTTGACCATACAGAATGGTTAATTATTATGGGCTATTAGCGAATGCCTGAGATCTTTCCCTAAGGAGGATCCAAAAATAATTCTGGCGCGTCTGAGAACTACACTCCCCGTTAGAGTTGGAGTCTCCTGCTTCAAGCATAAAAATTCAAATTAATAACAAATAATATTTAAAGTTAAAAATTGTATAATTGCAATAAACCCTAACCGTGCTGGTTCACCTTCATTAGTATGGTAATTAATTAGCATATGACAACAGAGATCCTTGCCAATTGTCCTACTAATGAAAGTGTACCTATGTGACACCGAAACACTTTTCGGTTTTAATAACATTTTACTTTTTGAGACTTCTAAATAAATGTTTAAAATATATTTAATTTTTATCACAAAGGCTCACTAACGTTATTTTATGAATATTTGCACTTAATATATAGCTGTAATTAATGGTTTCTAATAATATTCAATTAATATTTTATAATAAAAATAATTTTCATCACTACTATTAATATAGAAATATAACTCTTAATCCATTAATGGAATATTGAGTAATATATATATAGACGTACTGTCAATTACTGCAGTGATGTTTAGTTTTTAGATTAAAGTGAGCTTTTGCACTGAAAAAAACAACTATGAATTGACTTTTGATACTTCTACTCATCCATTCACTCTTTTCTATTCATATTCTGACGAAGCCGAAGAAAAAAAAACTTTCCTCACAGTCAATTCCAAGATGATTGACTACCTAAAGATGATTTAAAAGGCTGCGGAAGGAACAAACTTTCTCGTGGAAACAAAGTTTAAAATTACACACTTTCTCGGCAAAGAATGGCATTATTTTTTCATTTTGTTGAAAGACGAAAAGAAATTTTGAAGTAATAGAAGCCTAAAATAGCTTTCTAACCACCTCTGGCTACAAAAAGAAAGTGAAAACTAATAAAGAATAAATATAAAATGAAAGCTGAAAATGGTAGGAGAATCATTGATGTATTTTTTATTAGAAAGTATTAGAAAATAACTAAAAGGTTTGAAATCAAGAAAAAAATTGACTGCTATACTTTATTAAATATATATTTTTGAAAGAATTAATATGTCTAACTCGAACGGCGTATTTTTATGGTTATATTTGGGTTGTATTCATAAATTAAAGAGATAAGAATGAAACGAAACATGTATATGTTTATATTAAAGAAAGTACATATACAAATCATTCACAAAGAGTAACTAGAATATGTAAAAAAATATATATATGTAAAAAAAAAAATCGTGTTTCGCCTAAATAAAGCCACTGGTGTTGATAGCCAATACAACCGATTTATTTATGTATGACCTTAAATATACGATGTTGCATACCATTTGCATGCACTTTGAAGGCAGCAGCACCAATCTTATCCCAGGTTCCAATTATGGCAACCTTCAATTCAGCCACAGACTGAAACTGCATGTCTTTGGCATATACAACCTAACTGAGAATACGCCTCTTTTTTTAGGGGATTGAAATCAGGGAAAGAAAAAGTCGTTCCCTGATAAGCACCTTTCTATCCAAAAATCCTAACTATAAAGATTTTGCAATGTGAAGGGAGGCATTGTTCTGCTGGAAAACTAAGCCTAGGTCACTAGTTATCTCTTCAAATAGCGGGGAATGAAATTCCAGCATTTTTTGTTGCTTGTTAACCTCCATGTAGCCTAGAGAAAGCACTGGGTAGGTAGAATTTACAACCATAGCCAAGGTTTTTCCATATCATTTATAAGTCTCCACCTTGTTTTTTTTATGGGGAATATTTTTTTATTTTTTCCTATAGATCCCAAATTTGTCAAGGCAATCGAAATTTCTTTATTTTCTACTTTCTTTTTATAGTAAATTGCTATAAAAATGTATGCCAAATGTTTATGTTGCAAATTGCTTATATAATATGAAATGATACGGTAGATGAGAAAAAAAAGAGGCAATTCTTGTCCATAGATAGAAAGTAATGACTCATCAAAGTCGAGGGTATTTTCTAGTTAGGAAGATAAACTTATATTGGCTTTTCTACCTAGCGGAATAGAGGCTACAGATCATCAATAGTTGCTAAAAACCAATTTACTGTCCATTCAAAAGATAATTAATGACCCAAGTTAAATTTTTCTGCAACTCCAAAATTCACTTTGCCACATCTTCACAGATATGGCCTTTACAATGTATGGAGCTGCCTTCTCTTTTCCTTGATCCCCATTCACAAGAAAACGTGAGAAGGTTCAATAAAATAAAGCCTTACGTCCCTCAGGCAGTCAATTTCATTCCGTGGTCTAAATTATTAGTCAGGTACCAGACTGAATTATTTGTTGACTCATGGCTTGCGCCAAATGAACCAAAAACTACTTCGTATTCTTATTAAAGAGAGTCTACAAAATAAACAGAAATAAGTACTGAATATTAATTTTAATATTTTTGTAAAATGTAAAGGTGAGAAAAGTATGATTGAGACTTTCTATTGCTATTTAAAGAAGTTATTTTACATAAGCATTAACCTGCATAGAATGATTTTGAAAATATAAATGTTTACTCTGTAGATTTTATTGAGTTAATTTTCAAATCATATTCAGTCAGACCTTAATGCTTACATTGTCTGGAAAATATATTATTTAATTATAAAATTATCTCTGACAAAAGATGAATCATTATTTACCTTATATTTGCCAAAATAATTTTTGCCGTTGTTTTTACAGTTACACATAATTAATATGTTTCACAAACTGTTAGTTATTCTGTTACATTTTAGTTTTGTCTGCGTTTTGTTTAAAAAAGTCATTTTTGCTTTTGTAAGGGCACACATTGTCTAACTGTAATCAAATTATGTGCAATCTTTAATCTGAAACCCAATGATCAAAATAATGCATTTTTGATTTTATCTTATTTTTGCGATGTTCTAAAAACCAGTGCTTTGTTTCAAAATGTAACTGTTGAAAAGCTAAAACTGTGGAAGTGGTGAATGTGTTTTTCTAAAGTAAAGAAGGATAACATATTAGTGAATAGGACAGCGTAAAACTGAAACATATTATAAGATAACATATTACTGAATGAAATACTGTATGCATAAAACTGAAAGATTAGCTGTTTTTAGATGTGTCACATTATTAATCATAAATATATATTTTAATAAAATTGTATCTTTTAATAACAGTTAGATTTTTAGCTTATTCCTGAACACACTGGTTTTTAATTCGGATGATAATTGGGCATAAATATTAAAAAAATCAATGTTATGTTTGGTTTTTAGTTAGATTTTGAACAAAAAAGTAGATAATTGAAACGAATTTTCGAAAAGATACAAATTGCCCTAAATATAAATAGTTGTACGTAACTACTACATTTTATTTTTTTTTAAAGCATGTTTAAACTAGATATTATCTTATAAATATTTTGAAACCGTATATTTGCTCCTGTAATCCCTTTACGAAATTTCTCAACTTGTGAACGTCAATAAACTTTACAAAAATAAATGTTTACCAATATTTCACATCTTTTGAGCTTGCCTCAACTTGTTCGAAAAGATAAATAAATTTTCCGCCGAAGAAGTTCAACGAAAACTTTCCGAGAATTCACTAATGGAAAAATGTGTCAGAAAAACAAATGAGATTCACCTTGAAGGTGAATTTAGGCGGAATTTAAAGCCCGTTTCATACTCTTGTGGACTCTGCTAAATGCTCTCTCGAGGATTAAACCATCGCCAACAAATTTAAAACATCTTCAACCTCGTTTGTAAATTCAATAAATATTTATATCTGTGTCTAAACAACATTCGCTTGATATTTTTGACATTTATTTGGTCATGGGACCGGTTATCACTTTAAAATATCACTAAATATTAAATTTTTAGTGCCTAGAAGAATGCGTAACATCATTTTATATGTTTCTGGAATATATAATTGATATATATTTGCCACTTTACGTTGTCTTGATACGTTGTCTTGTTTTAAGCTCTATACTAAATTTAAAATTGAAGACTTCGACATCAAGAATTTAAATATTTTTAAAAATCACTTATTATAGTAATTAACCCACTAACTGGGCTTACAAGAATAAAGTTTCTTTCATAGGACCAGTATCTGTCTCATACTAAATGTTATTGCATCTGGAGCTTGTAGTATAAAATTTCAAGTTAAAGAAAGTAAATTCAATAGAGATATGTATATAAAAATGTTCTAATAATTACAAGTATGCATTACTTAACTTTAAACAAGTATAGTAATAGAAGAATCAAATGACGTCATTAGCTCACCTTCAAACTCACATCAAATCACACAAATTAAATCACATCAAATCATCAAATTAAATCACGGAAATCACATCAAATTAAATAAAATTCCTCTGGAAAATAAATCTATAAAAAATTAAACCAAAAAGCTGTGCATTATGCAACAAAATGTTTTTGAAGAAATCGTTTTATTTTGTCACAGTTTAGATTCATTCTGCTCAAATGCCTAAAAAACATTAAACAATTAAATTTTTCATATAATCAGGTAATACAAAACTCCAATCATCTTTTTATATTATTATACTTAGATTTAGCACAGACCAAAGATGTTACATATTTTAGTAAATCTATCTATGTTTCCCTATTTCTATATTCCATTTATTATTAATTTTATTTATTTATTTTCGCGCTTTTCGCCTTACATATTTACATTTGGTAAAATGTGCGAAACTGAAAATTAAATTTACCACTCTTTATATCAAACATCGTTGCTATAAAACCATATTTTACTGTTTATTTTACAAAATGTCCTTATCATCTTTATTAAAAACTACTGTACCTTTTGGTGTTTACATACACTCTAAAAAAACGGTGGTGTACTATCTCTCTTAATTTGATGTTAATCAACTCTAGAAGTTGTATGAAGGAACACTTTTTTTCACAAGTTGACACTGAATCGAACATTCTTATACTAAAGTGTATATTAAAGTTTCAATTAATGAAAATGCAAGACGTCTACAGCCAGATCTCTCGCTTTTACATCAAACATTATATACTTTCGCTTGCGAAAATTCAATGTTGGCGCGTTTTAATTTCTTATGTAATTGTTTGCAATAGATAAAGACTTGGCGAGTGCTTGTGGCTGTCTTCAATATTTCTGTCCATCTGCAGAAGCTAAAATTTACCATTAAGAATATGTATGTATAATTTTAGTTTTATAATAAGGATAATTATATTTTAATTTTCTTGTCTCTGTAAACTGTATTAAATAATTTTATAATGCTTAATTTTCAATTAGCAATTTGTGACTCAATTATTGATTCTTACTTTATATCGTCTCGCAAATTTTTTTTTACTGATTTTTGTGGGTATCATATCTTACTGCAATACATTTTAGTGTTATTAAACAACAAATATGGTCGTTAGTGGTATTACTTTACACCAATTAGCGAAAGGAAGATTCTAGGTGTTTTACAGCATCGGGAACAATACTTGGGTTTCGGTGTTGTGGAACACTTAAGGAAACACCGCTTTGGTGCAAAATAGTTGTCATACTATTTGGTATCTAAATTTATCCGCCCTGATCTTTATATTGACAGAAATAGAGCAGTAACGGTTCAGCAATGTAATATTTAAGCAAACACGAAGGCCTATTTTAGTCTGTTACTCTATGACAATCAACGTTAAAATTATGAGAAGATATTGCCACACCAAGTTATACTCAGCAAGTAAATAGCATTTTCTATTTAAAGAAATTTGAACAGATTGGTCAGCATGTTACCTGACAATAAACCGGATAAAATTTGTTTGACACATTCTAAGGTGATAAGTTATTAATCACTTTTCACCATTTGTCAATCTAGTTTTTTGTATCAATACAAAAAAAGGAAACAATATTTATAAAAAAAGGGATAGTTTTATTTTAAAACCATCATCTATGGAAAATCATTTCTATGGGAAATTTACAAACCAATGCATTCAGAAAATGCAATTGAACGTTTTTTTTTTAAATCACTGAACTAGAAATTAGATTAATATTTGTTTCCAGATTTTCCACAAGCGTAGAGAGTGCTTTGTTTACGAAAGACAAAATATTGGAAATTTAACGTTACGTTGTATAAAAGTTTTGAAATATTGATCACATCCTGAGGGGAATCTAAGATTTTTTCGAATTCCCTCGTAAAGTTTCAATTTTAAGTTTATACATCATTTTGAAATGTACTCTATATTATACGGATAAAAGTGATTAAAATATTTCATTCGTTTGCTGTGGTAATTTTTATGTAGTTTGTTTTATATTAGCTCTAACTATAGTGGAATTTTAAGATTCAGTAGGCATATCCTGAATCTTAATTTTATCAGTCCTGAATCTTACAATTACACTATATTAAACGTTTAAATTAGTTAATATAAATAATAAGATAATCAAAGTTTACATAAATTAATTTATAAACTTCGAAAAATATAAAAAATGAAATTTATAGATAATTAAGTGTGAATCTAATTATCACTAAAATTATAAATCTGTAACTTAATGATAGAAATAAGTCGCAAATATTTCCTACAAACCCCTATGTTTTCTCCTATATCACAAAAATTCTTGCATTTTTTCAATTATTTATAGTCATATAGTGTTTGCTAGTATTGAATGTTATACGATGTATAGTTCTATTTCTTTAGTAATGCTAATTATTAAACTTTAAAAACTATGTATTCTGTTTCATGCAAGCTGAATACCTGATCTTCGTACGGAGTGAAAAAAGAAAATAATCAGCACAAAAAAAAAAAAAACAGTAAGAAATCATGTCCAAAAAAGAAAGATATATACCAACACAATTAATAAAGCAAAAGTACTTCCTACTTTTTAATGAATATCATATTTTGTGAATTAATTAAGCATTCACTGGCCTTAATAATAGTATAAAATTTTTTAACGTTTCTTTGAAATAAATTAGTATAATATCTTTATTAATTTTGTTTTACAGTTATTCTGTTATTTCATTGTTTTTACAGTTTGACTTATTTCTTTCAAAAACTTTTGGTTTTAAATTATTTAGTTTTATAAAATCACTTTTTTAAAGCATAACTATAAACAAAATAATCACGTCTTTTTATATAACTTTATAAATACTAATTAGGTGACGTAGTCCACATATGTCAATAGGTTTATGTTAATCATTTATTTTATCTGACGTTACTAACAAATGCAGCTATGAGCATGCAAAATGATTATAATTATGTATCACTAATGTTATTAATAAAATAGTTAAATAACAGATCTGCTATTTTTTATAAAATAAATATAATAAATCGTCTCTAATTTCTTTAATATCAATGACGAGTTCTAAAGGAGAAAGTTCTATTTTTTAAACGTCACTCAAGAGCTATCTAACTGAAATTTCAGAATGATTTTTTGGACCAAAAGCAAAAATTGCCCCTTTTAATCTATTACCTAAATTTCAGGATTTCTGCTTTTAAAATTTAAAATAAAATGCTTAAAAATAAAAAAATGAGAAAAAGTTCACTGAAATTTAGCAATATATTACAATGATCAATGTAGGAATATAAAATTACTTATAGTGAAAATACCAATTTATTAAAAAATGTTGGATAGTTTAAAATTACCGATTTTTTAAAAAAATATATTTATGCACCAAGAAAAAAATATTTATACATGAACTAATTTTGCAACAATATTTATTATAAAATGTGAGGAATATAAAATTGGTAAAATAGTTTTAAACAAATTTATTAAGGGTTAGAAATAAACTTTAAATTTAAAAAGTTATAAACTGATTTTATATTTAAAGAAACATAGGGAAATTATAAGAAAAAACATTCTGACCGCCCAGGAAGAGAAAAAAAAAGAGCTTCAAAGTACCCAGTATGCTTACCACTCTTCAACGACTATCTTCCTAAAAGAAGAAATTATAATTTTTATTTTATTTTGGGAATTGGCCGGCCAGATCGCGAAGTGGCCGAGGATGGCTGGGCAAAGTCCGAAATAATTGAAACAATCAGTGAATATTTTAACTTGACGGACTTCTATAATTATATTAATAATTCTTATAAATCTTCTAATTTAAAAATATAAGAAATAAAAGTTTTTGAATTGTCTATTAAATAATCATTAATTTAATAATCATTATTAAATTGTATATTTAATTGTCATGCATATACCAAAGGTCTTGTCATTCTAGGCCACTGCCAGGTATACATTTGCCCGATATATCCTACACTGATGTTTTTTTTAAGGTGAAGTGCCCCTGCCCGGTATACATTTGCCCGGTATACCCTACACTGAAGTTTTTTTAAGGCTCAGTGCCACTGCCCGGTATACATTTTCCCGGTTTGCCTGGTATAATGATTTTTTCTTCCAACTTTGGCTGATCTTCCCCTGCCAATTTGCTATTTGGCCGGCCAATTCCCGAAATCAAGAACAATTTCGGACTTTGGCCGACTTCGGGCTTTAGCGTAACATACATATATATATATATATATATATATATATATATGTATGTATTACCAGAAGTTTTTATAGGCATTTGTTAGACTACTATTTGTTGGAACACTTTTGACGTCTTCAAATTTTTTTTAAAACTTGTTTTATAATATTAATCTCTCCTTAAACACAATAGGTTTCTAAATTTATTTTTTTAGTGCAATATACAAAAAATTTAGTTTTCAGCGTTTAAGAGATTGTTTTCAAGGCTTATAATAATCCATTTTGACCATACTTAATGAGATTTGTCAGGTCTCTGAACAATCATACTGAAGATGGTGTTGAAAGTTGCCTCATCTTAAGTATGATCATCTTTTAAAAAGTTAGCATGGTTGCTGGATATGGATTTAAGTTTAGTCATAATATGTTCTTATTCTATCCTCCATTAGCATGATTTATAAATATGAGCCTTAACGTAGTGTAGAGGTTTCACATTCAAATTTAAAAGTCAACAATACTCTGTCACAAAAAATACAGCAATTGTCATTCTGATTATTCTGTTTATAATTGACCCAATATACTCGTAAAAAAAGACACGTAATGTTTTAAAAAGATAATACAAGATATTAATTTAAGAAATGAATTCTAAGATATAATAATGAGCCTTTTTTCTCAACATAAATTGATAATAATCTATTCGTCTTAAAAGAAACTAAAAATGTCACAATTTTAAGAAATTCACATTTATACAGAATGTTTATGTAGCCAAACTCAAAAATTACAAAATACAGAAAGCATTTATTAAACGCAATT
Source organism: Parasteatoda lunata (assembly GCA_949128135.1). Lineage (NCBI taxonomy): Eukaryota > Metazoa > Arthropoda > Arachnida > Araneae > Theridiidae > Parasteatoda > Parasteatoda lunata. The sequence continues at coordinate 83,212,026 of OX421970.1, read as the reverse complement.
TACGAACGTAATCATAATTAGAAACAAATTTTACTGCAAATAAAAGTACAAGTATTAACTTCATACCTAGATTAAGACAAGTACAATTTACATCGCTTCAATCGTTAAAACTAACGTCTTAGAGCATATTTTTTTTCGACATCGGAATTTAATTACTCACATTTTGAATTAATAAAATTCTAACAATTCTACGTTGTGATTATACGTAAGAAAAAACTGTGTTAATCAAAAGAATCTACTTGAAAATGTATTGTCATCATGAAAATCAAACCTTCCATAGCTTAATTAATTTTGCATAAACTACAGTAATGTGATATATATATATATATATATATATATATATATATATATATATATATATATATATATATATATATATATATATATATATATATATATATATATATAGTTTTTTACCAAATCTAAAGCAAATATGAGAACATTGCTAAAGAGCTTTTTAGAATTGAATTATTCACACCCATAAGATGTGCTACCTTTTTATCTAGGAAACATGATATTTCTCAGTTATTTACCAAACAATGCAGTTATATGACTCTGTTAATTAGCTTAAAAGCAAACTCGGGTTGCTTCGTTTGGTGTGAAAGAGCCATTCTAGCAGTCGAACAGAAATTACCCCTTTCTCTAATTAGTAAATGAATCTTTTATTAAATCTATGGATTTTATGTTTAATAAATTGTGTTAATAGGAATAGCAGTAAAACTACCTTAAATAACACTTTTCTTCCTTCAAAATATCTTTTAAATTATACCAATTAAAATAGAAAATATTTCTTAACGAAATAAAATTATATTTGCTTACGTTATGTAATGACAGAACAGATGTAATATTAATTTAATTAAATTTAGTTTGGAACTGTTTAACTACAGAAATCAAAACGTTTAAAATTCGTACTTTATGCAAATATTAAAACTAATAACGCAAAATGTATTAATTTTCTAGCATTTCATTTTAATATTACATCAAAGAAATTTAATCAAGTAATAGGAATAAACAATTAATTTTAATGAGTTGTATTTTTATTATTCAATAGCATTTGGAGTTTTAACAAAATAATTAAAAATAATTTCAATTTTCCCATCTATGCCCAATTCAATAAGATTGTATTGAATTTAGAATTCAACTTCTTAACTATTAAAGTCAATTACATATATTCAAACAGTATATAACAAATATATCCCGAGGATGTAATTTTCAGATATTAATTAAATTATATTAAATATGATATTAAATATGTATATTAAATATGTTTAAGGACATGTTGGCAGAAAATTTCTAAATACTTCATTGGATTTTGGTTTAGTGTGTTCGAAATTTGTACGTACGTACAATTAATTTCTTGAAAATTAATATTGTATGCTTTGTAAATACAATCTTATTTAGCTCGAAATGTCTTAAGAAAGTTACACAAAAATTTTCTATTTTCATTAATTTCATATTCTGTTAAATATTTTTAACATATTTCATTTACTTCAAATTTCATTACCTTCCAGAAACTTTTTATTCCCTAGTATGGAGAAGAACATATTTCATTTTAAAATAAATCAATTGTAAAAATTTTTTTGTGTTAAAAGGTTTTGCTTTAAAGAAATTTCTTCTACATGAGCACATAAAGTTATAGTTTATAAGGAAATGTAGTTAGTTATTTGAAATTATTTCCTTAGTGAGTCATAAAATATGTATTAAGCGACAACTATTATGGCTATTTTTAATTTAAAAAAAACTAAGCATTTAATTTTTGCATTGTATGAACATAGCTTCTACATAAAAAAGTAAGAAAGTGTCCTTTTAATTTCTATTTCTAGGACCCTGAATGGTAACAATATCATGATAGCTTTCGGAAATGGAAATACATTACCTTCGTTACTAAAAAAAAATCACGCCTTGCACTTTACTTCGTTTCTTTCAGTTTAGTTTACATTTTTAAAGAATGTTTAATGCGACCATTAATTATTTTCAAAAAGAGCAATTTAGTTAAAACTCATGAGCCAATATTAAATATTACTGACCATTAGAACTATAAAAAAAAAATAATAAGAGCCTTAGTTTTTGACTTGGTAGTATAACTTCAGACTTAGTAGTTTTTTTTTTATAAAATTAATTATATTAACGGGCCAGGACGGTCTGGTTGGCAGGGAGCTTGATTCACGTTCCTGAGAACGGGAGTTAGGATCCAGCAGGCTGAAGACACCACGTGTAGTAAATGGTGCCAGGTGCAAGTTAAATATGTTGATCACAAAGTTTTCCATGTTCCCATAGCAAATTATACCTGTGGGACTACTGAATTGGAGATGGAACATATTTTGGTGCTGGTCAAAAGTACGATCTGTTGAATGAATGGATGTATGAATGGGTCAGCCCTATAAACAAGTGGACTTATGGTGTGGTAGAAATCGAATTCTTGGCCATAGATGAAGCTACAGGAAAACAAGAATAATCGCAACCTATGCCATAATGTAATACGACAACAACAACAATTATGTTGAATTGTGAACTTAGATTTTATAAATTTAAAGGTTTTATTGTACCAATACCCTATCTTAGAGAAATGAAGAAACATTCACTTATTGGAAAAACATTTATTTTCGCTCCATCCTTTAAACAGTTTAGGAAAAGGGTTCCTGTAATGGAATTCTAATGGTCTTAAAATGGAAATTTTCATATCTGTTAAGATCTTTGAAACAAAAAATGCTTCTAGTTATTCATTTGTCTACAAAAAATGACTTTAAACACGAGACAAAATATTGATATCTGTAATCCAAAACTGATTTTTAAATTGGCACTTGCTGAAATTTATTAATCTAGTGACAACCCAATAATCTTCCCAGTTAAGAATTATTATTCTTCCTTCATTTCTATTATTTTTCTGCTTTATTTAAGTTATGCTCATTGTATGGTGAGTTTGTGTGTAGATAATGTTTTATACAGCATACATAGGTATTGTTCTTGATTCTACAATTAATTTTCGCTATTTCTTGTCATAAAATTTTTGTATTTTAGTACAGTTCCCTTGGCTAAGACAACACCGAAATTTCATGAGTAACCTACATTGGGGCCAGTATTTATCTGTTTAATTATTTTTTTTTCTACTTAATTAGCCAAATAAATGAAACAAAAGAAGAATTTTAACTTCAGTAAATCAAAATATTTTAGTCATATATTACGTATCAGTTGTATGTAATTTATTATTCGACTGTAAAAAATCTTAAAAATTAATGATTTATAACCTAACTATTAATCTGTCATATAAAATCATATAGAAACTAATCACAGTACACTGCGGAAAAAGTATGGTCAAAACTATTAGAATATGGTAAAATTCTCCATGTTTCTGGATCTATGGGAACACCGAAAATCTCGGTACTTTTTCACCGTAGCGCTTGGTACAGATTTCATTTAAATTAATAGCAAAGTATTGTTTAATAATTTTATATATAAAGTAATAATTTGGTAAATATGGCTACATTTTGTAATTTTATCGTGAAACCTTAGAGCATGGCATAAAATCCATTTGCTCGCTTAAATTTACTTTTCAGTTTTGTATTTTTTACTAAATGTGTAGTAATAACAACTGTTCCAGAATTTCTGTTAAATCGTTACTGTAAGAATCGAAAAACACAAAATTAATGGTTTAAATAACGTTTTTTTTTCAGTTTTTAATACCCAGACTATAGTTTTTTTTACACCAGAAATGTCATTACCATACAGTGCGGTAATTTAACCAAAATTGTTTCTCCGTGAAGTAATGCGTTAATCTATTTAGATATTAATAGTTGGTGTTTTTTTTTTTTTTTTTTTTTCACCGAACAGTTCTTGTTAAGGCTGGTTTTCGAAGGCTCCATCTTAATATGAAATGAGGTTCTTCTGCGAAAATTATTCTATTTTTATAATTGCTGTTAGTTTGCAACTGTATGGTCATGATTATTTGGTCAAGTTTAGCCTATCTAAGGCAAGCGCTGTCAATGTTTACTTTGAAAACGGCACAAAACGTCATTATGGAGAAAGCCGCAGATTTGTGAAAACAAAAAGCGTTTGTGGTTTATTGTTTTAATATTTAAAAACTTACTGTAATGCTGCATTACCTGGGCTCTTAAAAATTTGCAAAAGCTAAGAATACGGCAGTGATTTTATAATTTCCAGCTAGGTGGGAAAATGTCGCTAAGTTGGCGATTTTTTGAAATGTAAAATAACTTTTTAAATATTTAAGTTATTTGTCCATTCTAAAGCCCAGATAAATTTATTACATAGCAAATTTATTTATTCACAGCGAGATTATATATATATAGTTTAAAATCATCGCATTGCTTTAAGTATAAATTTTTTAAGCTAAGGTTTTTTTATTTTCCTTGGCGGCAGAGCTTCAAAAAACAAGGTTAAATAGAAACATATTTTACACTTAAATAATATTGTTCTGCACTAAGCTAATTTTGAAATTTTTTTCAGGATTTCAAAATGTTTAATCGATTTCAATCGTATTGGCTTACATTTATTATTTTTTTTTTACACTTGACCATTTCTTTCTACCAAATTGTGTTTACATTTTTTATTATTTCATATTTTTTAAATTTACACGTAATTAAAAAAGTACAACGTACACAATAGTGACTGAGAAAATCAGGCAATTCCTGATTAATCAGAGTTCGATCTTCTAATGTTGAATACTCTCTCTAAACATATTTATCTATTATAATTATAGGGAGTTAAAAATGATTTATTGGGAAACATAATGATTTTATGTATGAGAAAAGTAAGATTTAAAGCATTTTTCTTAGATTTTATTGAAAATAAGAAATCCCTTTTATTAATATTAAATCTCTAATAAAATATTTTAAATAATAAAAATTAATCTCACTCTTTTATTTAATTTTAAAACAATTTTTATGATGGTTGTAACAGAAAGAAATATATTTCTGAGCTTTGTTGTAAACATTACGAATGCCTACTGAGAAAAATTTCTGATATTTGCCAGAAAAAAGAAATTACTTCACGAATCATTTTTATGAGGAAGGCGTGATCTAAAAGTTTATGTTCTACACTTTAAAATATGTTCCAGACAGACGAATAAATTGAAAATCGATACCACTATCGCTGAAATAGATACTACATACTAAGTGGTACAAAAGAGATTGACTTTTGTCAAAAAACATTTCATTCGCATAGATTTCGTTTGATATGGCACTAAAGCAGCAATAAAGTACTTTTTTAATATCGGTCGTTTTATTTCTAATTTCAAATTGCTGGTGTGTCTTGTTGGAATTAAAATTGAAATCGCTTACAACCGCAATGGCTTCTAATTTTGTTGAAGCTGAGTTGTGCCGTAATTATAAGAATGGAAAAATGTAAAAATATTTTTCAATGAACAAGATAAAATGTCTGGTTTTGTACATGAATCAAAATCCTTATTCTAAAACTTTGAATGTAAACATTTTTATTGTTATTTAAAATTATTATGTTTTATCATGAGGATTTTTATTTCTGATAATTTTGTATGAATAAAAGATTTTAAGTGGGAAAGAATTATATATGCAGTTGTTCATTTTGAAAAAATCATTTTAAATTTAATGTTTTTTGGCTATAAATAAAAACTGTTGGATTTGAAAACGATTGTGTTGAAATACATCAGTTCCTTTTTTATTTTTATGCCATATCTAGTTTTTTTAAATTAACTAATTACATGTATTTTAATTACACTAATGGTTGGTTACTCTTGATGATTAGCTTACATAATCAAGTGTTTTGACTATGAGTCAAAAATTGGGTCTAAATATTTGTATATTCAAATTAGCTCTAGGAAACTGTCTAAGAATCATTCTACTTCATTCACTAAATTACTCTTATAAATCACACTAAGCAGTTAAAATAGCTTTTACGTTTAATATCACGCATTTATTAGCCAAAATTCAGTTATATATTTAGCAGTTTTAAAGAATTTAAAACAAATAAAATATGTAGATATTTTTTTTTTGTTTTATTTGGTTATTGAAAGGAATTTTTTTTTTATGACTTCATTCAAAATAATAATTTTAATTGTCTTTCATAAGTATAATACGATACAGAAAAGCAATAGGTGCACAGTTCTCTAATTATTTAGAAAATTGGAAATAAACATATCCATAGAGAAACTTATATGTTAAAATTTTCTATTGTCATTATTACACAATAAAATGTATAAGTTTCAATATCTTTTTTAAAAGATTTTTAAACTTATGCAAATCCCACTTTTAAAAGCTTGGAAGATAGGTTTGATTATAAAATGTTATAGAAATGTCAGCGTTTCTTTTTCAACATCTACCCATAATTCTAAAATTTAATCAAAAATATTTAATTTTGAAATATTTGTATTTTTGAATCGGAATTAACTAGCAGAGGAAAAAACTTCTAATGCAATACTTAATGAACGCAGAGCTTAATTACTTTAAATGTAAAGGCACTGACCCTATGTTTCTAAAAATAGCCTTCCACACTGACATTCCGCACGTGACTCGGCAATTTCAAAATGTCTAAACCCACATTTATTTTTAGCACGAGTGAACTTTTTAGTTTATAATTAAGTCAAAAATAAAAAAAGTTTAAAACAATTCATTCAAAAGTATTTTAAGAAATGTTTATAGATCGTTTTGAAAAATCATTTAAATTTTTAATAACATTTTATTTAATTTACACCTTCAACCTTTAATAAAGGAAGAGGTACAAAGAATAGCATGACTTTAGAACACTTATTGCTTAGAAACTAAGTATTTTTTCTCCTTTGGGAAAATGGGTGCTGTTCTAAGTTTTTCATGTCTGCACACGTTCCATCTTGATCAATTTTATCAACTAGATCAACTTTAACACCATAATCTCATAAGTCATAATATATCAGGCTCACATAAGCATAAATAACAAAAAAACAGCACAGGGCCAAGAAAGAAAAAGAAAACCAGACGATAATTTTGTAACTTTGTGGAGATGATTGTCTTTCAGACAGAGGATGTTTATTTCTTTTTCATTTTTACCAGCTTTGTTTTTGCAATATTAATTTAGAGTATTGTTAAGTTATTATTATGCTTAACTTATTTATAGGATTTTAATGTAAATATGAATTTTTAAGAAGGAAACGAATTTTGTGACGTCTTAAAAAACATATCGCACCCCGGCAAGAAAAGTGTCATGACTCTAAAATGCAGCATTTGAGGAAAATCAACTTAAAGAATACGATAACCCTTATTCTGAATTATACTCAAAACTGACACAACTGCCCTCAGTTGGATAAATTGTGAGTTAGAGATGTGACACTTTTTGAGCTTGATGGGGCACTTGATACATATTTTTTATTGACATAAACCCGAAATTGCTGTTTTTTTGACTTGTGTCACTTTTTTTTTGTCAGGGTGCGATACATTGGCTGGAATTGAAAATCAATTCATTCCAATGTCAACCTGAGAACAAACATCATTTGATGCAATTTTTGCAGCCAATGGCAACCCATCGTTTGTATTTCTGAAAATCTAGCTAGGAGAAAAAAACAAACTTTACATATGGATAACCAGTGATCGAAATAATGTGATCAAATTTTTTTTTTTTTTAAACATTTTTTGCTACTGAGAACAAAACTGTTTACAATTGAAAACTGATGTAAACTGAATGATTAGGACTTATATTCTTTCTTTCCTCTGTTTGTTAGGTCAATTTAGTGTATAGTCTATTTTAAGATAAGCTATATAGAAATGCATTTCATTTAAAAGCGCCATTTAGTTTATTAAGTATCATTTTAGGAAGCGTCATTAATTGTCAATGTGTAAGAAAATGAAAAAAAACTACAAAGTTGGTATTCTTCCAAAAAATTCGGATACCCTTTTTTGTTTAATGGTCTCCATAAAAATTAAATTAACTGTATTAATGTTCTGCATGGAAAAATTAGTCGAGATGTATTAATTTATTAAAAAGGCTATAGTGTCTCACCTCTTACTTTCTGCTATCTATAATTACTTCAAAACAACTTTATATAGCGATTCGATATTACTTTACTTACTCATTGGACATTTTTTTTTATTTTATTCTAGTTTTGTATGCATTCTGGTACTATTTTTGTGCATGATGCATACTCTTATAATGAATGCTGAGACTAATCATTTGTAGCGTATGCATCCTAGAAAATTCTTAGTTTATCTATATTCAGTTAATTTAATATACATTGCATTTTGATTTATATACGTTTCAAGTGTACTTGAAAATCACATTCGAAACAAATAGAATATTCCGTAATAAACAATTATATATTTCAATGTTTAGAGACATAACAGCTTTCTAAAAGCTGGTCGATCTTTGTTGATTAAACGCGCTTCTCTCCTGTGGAAATTATGAAGTATCATTAAAGTTAAAATATCGCACTAAAATAATATTAAAACTGAGTAAGTTAATAAGCACTATTTAAATAAAAATCCAGAACAATTTGCTTCGATAAACTGTACGCTTTTAAGCTTTCATTTTGTCCTAATTTATAGATCATTGCATTTCATTTCATCTTTTTATTGCCTTCGAGAGAAAAAAAAATCCTCTTAGAAAATTGTATACATTTTTTTAATCATTCATGCTTATCACTTCTCAAACGCATGATCTTTCAGTACTTTGTTGATCACACGAAGAAAGTTTCATTGGTTATTTAAAAACACACATTCGCAATGCTGTTTTAAATAGTATGGATTATAGATATTTAAAACAATTCATTTTTGAATAATACTAATTACGTGTGCAAACTCATAATTTTTATATATTTTTATAGTGAATTTCAGCAAACTTTGATTGATTAATTGGATTTGTAATTGATTCAAATCAGTTGATGATTCATATGAAAGATTCCTATTTGTTTTAGCGTAGATCCTAATTAGCAATAATTAGGTATTTAATTATCTGATTGATAATTTATTTATTGAGCGAAATTATTTATTCGATTTCATTCACTCAAACATTCAATATGAATTAGTATAAAAATCAGTTAATAATAATTTCTCTGAATCAAGTCTCTGGATTCCGTCAGTTGAATTGAGTTAATAATTCTAACTTTGATATAGTTGATTATTCAAATCAAGTACCATAATCTATTGATTTCAGTCCAATATGGACATTTTTAATATAACTTTATACCTCTATGTTAATTAGAGTTTTAAAACTATTTTTTCAAATCATAATTCCTTTAAAATCAACTCATTTATTTCAAAATTAATTCGAATAGGTAATTATTATTACTGCATTAATATGGTTATAAATAAATTGTTAGATTCGATTAACTCGCATCAGCGATGCAAATCAATTTATTGAAACCTATTGTCTAGAATAATGCTTTGAGTAAACACATTTTGTAAATAGATATCCACTTCAGTAGCCGTTCTTGGTTAAATCAAGCGAAAACTCATTTGTTAGTTAGATCTTTAACTTATCTAATCTTTAGTGAATTATCAAACCATGGTTATCTGCCAATTATTAGTTTAAACATGTTCCCGGGAGCTTCATTATACTGTGCATTGTTCATGCATTAAAATGTTTGATATGAAGTAAAATATCAATTTTGGTTCGGTTTGATTTGGTTTGGTTCACTGGCTCCACATTTTCAGGGATATGTGCCTACGCTGGGGATACTTGAAAAAAAAATTATAAAAATTTCATCGAATAAAAATCTCTCCGTTTGCTTTGTTAATGATTTATTGAAAATTCTGAATTTTTAAAAAAAAATTGATTTCGATATATATATAATATAGATAAAAAATATTTAAAAATATAGATTCGATAATACATAATCGAAAATATATTTCGATATAAAAGAATATACACTCCTCAAAAGTGAAATTGCAACACCAAGAAATAATGCACGTAGCGTCATGCAAATTTCAGGAGCGATAGTAGTGAGATGACATATTTTCTATGAATAAATTGCTTTATAATGATTTTATTAGTCTTTTTTTTAATCATTTCATATCCATCTCACTACTATCGCTCCTTAAATTTGCATGACGCTACGTGCATTACTTCTTGGTGTTGCAATTTCACTTTTGAGGAGTGTAGATAAAATAAATATAGATTTAGTTATTTACATTTTGTAAAAATGCAAAGAAGAAAATTAATTTTACAGGAAAAAAGCTTTTTTAGGAATTTTCTCTTCTTTTATGCAGAATTACTATAAAACTACCGGAATTTTCTTCAAAACTTATCATTCAATTTATCAATAATTTGGTAATTTTAAGAATCTGATGGTAATATTTCTTTTATCAAATAGAGTATAGTTAATAAACTTTAATGTCCAACATCCTTTTTGGTATGGTCATATAAAACGAATTCACTGTGTCGATAGAAGAAGATTGTTATTATTTATTTTCACATTCATAACTATGCAAATATAATTCTCAAATGTAACTGTCAAGTGTAACTGCCGGATATGAATATCTCTTTCTAGTGTTAAATCGAATCATGTTAACCCTTGTGAGGCATTTGGGAACTTACTTGAACTTGACGATAAATTTCCACCAACATGATCTAAAAAAAATACGTTTGTAGGAAGTGCCAAACAATCTTTGCTATAATAACGCCGATATAAACACGAATCTCCGCTTCAGATTTGTGTTTCAGTCTACTGTTCAATCGACTGACTATATCATCTGTTTTGATTTGGCATTTGTACTGCTCAGCGATTCTCCTGCAAATGTGACCGAAACAATAAGGTTCCTTGGGAAGTATATTTCCTGAATTTTCTTAAAATGCGCTATAGTTTAACTGTCTAAAAATGATACTAAAAACTTCATTAAAATTTAAAAAAGAGGTCACAAAAGGATTCAAAAAATTTATTCCAATGACCTCGATTTTATTTGCAGGACTAAGGTATTTATTATTTTTGTATAGTTACATAGCGAAATAAAAAGGATCTGCACCAAGTTCACAAGAAACAAAACTGGTTTTGTTAATTTTTAACAACTGAATTGGAATATTTTTCTTAATTTTAATACCACTTGGTCTTAAGCTATTTGCTCTATAGAAAAGCGTTCTATGGGGCATATAACAAAGAAAAAAAAGTTTTTTCTTACTGCGTTACTTTTAAAAGGGTACGGGAGAACACGCAACTGTCAGTCATTAAAATGACTTCAAAATATTTTTTGAATTGATCCTTCATTAATTTTACAATGAAGTCATTAACAATAAAGTCTTTAAAAATAAAATCATTACTTTCTATGAGCCAGAGAGCACGGTGCATTTTAACAATTTCTGGTAAATTGCCCCTTATTACCTGAGAGAAAACGTAAAACTTCGTTTTATTTGTTTTTTTTTCTTCTTTTTTACAGATAGTATAAAACAAAAAAAGTTATATTTTCCATATCATATAAAATATATAATAACAGATTTTTATAAGCGAACGTTTTTAAAATGACTATTTAAATTTTCAATTTTGAAATTTCATAGTTTTAAAGGCTACTAATGTTGTGGATATTAAAAATAAGAAAAATTAAAGACAGTATAAAATGTGAAGAAAAACATTAGAGTATTAATATTGAGTATTAATATTAAATATTGAATTCACCAAAGTTGATGTTATATATATATATATATATATATATATATATATATATATATATATATATATATATATATATATATATATATATATATATATATATATATATATATATGTTACGGCCAAAGTCCGAAATTTTTCTTGATTTCGGGAATTGGTCGGCCAGATCGCGAATTGGCCGAGGATGGCTGGCCAAAGTCCGAAACTGTTCTTGATTTCGGGAATTGGCCGCACAAATCGCGAATTGGCATGGGATGATCAGCCAAAGTTGGAAGAAAAAATCATTATACCGAGCAAATGTATACCGGGCAGGGCATTTGACCTTAAAAAAACATCAATGTAGGATATACCGGGCAAAAGTATACCGGGCAGTGGCACTTGATCTTAAAAAAACATCAGTGTAGGATATAACGGGCAAATGTATACCGGGCAGTGGCACTGGACCTTAAAAAAACATCAGTGTAGGGTATACCGGGCAAATGTATACCGGGCAGGAGCACTTCACCTTAAAAAAAATCAGTGTAGGGCATACCGGGCAAATGTATACCGGGCAGTGGCACTTAACTAAACCTGGTATGGCAAGACCTTTGGTGTATGCATGACAATTAAATATACAATTTAATAATGATTATTAAATTAATGATTGTTAATAGACAATTCAAAAACTTCTATTTTTTACATTTTTAAAGTAGAAGATTTAAAAGAATTATTTATATAATTATAAATTATTTATATAATTATAAATTATTTATATAATTATAAATTATTTATATAATTATATTATTATTAGTAGTAGTATTTTTATTACTATCTATTGTTTATTTCCATTATTTAGTTTCATTATTTAATGATTGACACACTATTTTACGTTGAAATGCAATTATTCTAAGTAACGTATGGTTCTTAGTTTTGTATATGGGGATTCATTTCCTGGAAATAGATGTTAGCATAACGTGTTCTCTTACAATTCCCTGGAACTCTCATTTTCCACCACACTGGCTTCCTTAAGTTGAATAAATTCATGTAACTGCATTGATATGATGTTTTCCCAGGCATCAATGCTTGTTTAAGCAGATCAGAAGATGTTTAGGTAAGCTAAATCTTCTAAATGGGGGTAGAATGCTGATTGACGTAAACAGCTTCACGTATTCTAATTTTTCAATAAAATTAATTTATACATGGATTTACAGCCAAATAAATGAATAACAATAATCTGTGGATCATTTAAATAAGTGACTAGTTTCATATTTATTAAGTGATTTCATATTAATTAGTTTCAAAATGAATGCTTGTTTTTCTTTACTTTAAAAGGGAGCATAAAAAATCAGAGTTACGTGGAAATTTATCGGTGGTAGTGTTTATTTCTAACAGAGAACAAAATTCTGGTAAAATTACTGCACTGTAAGGTAATGACATTTTTGGTAAAAAGAAACCACAATCCTAGTTGATTAAGAAAAATATACGGTATTTAATCCAATCAGTTGGTAATATTTACTTTAATAGGGTAACGGTTTATCAAAAATTTTGTTTTTCAAAATTATAGTTCTTATTATCACACATTTAGTTTAAAATACAAAAATGAAAAGCAAATTTACTGAATAAATAGATTGCATGCCTGCCATGATCCAAAGTATGATAAAATTACCAAATTTCATCGCACATAATAAAACCGTATTTTACTAGTATTCTTATAAAAATCATTTCCAAAATCGAAAAAAAAATATTATCTACCATTTTGACGCTTCCATAATAGCGAGAAACACTGTAAACTTTACAACATTCTAGAAGTTTTTATCATACATTTTTTAGTGCGCGAAACTTGTAAAAGTAGATCACGTACTGAGGAGTTATTTTGTATTTCCTTTTATACCATTCGAATAGAGTTATATAACACTTTAAATCGATTTAAATTCATGTAGATTTGCGAAATTTAAGATTTTATTTTTAGACTCCTTTTTAGATAAAATTACTTCAAATTAGTTGTTGTAATTATATTATTTTTTCTGTTATTATTATATTACCATTACATTGTGAAATAAAGAAAATAGAACTGAGATTTTTTTCATAAGAATAGTTGAAACTCTTCACATAGAGATAAAATAATCATTTTCAAAACACAAACTTTCATTTCCGATGTCCCATAATTTATTTTAGCTTTTAACTAGCTAAATGAAATTTCAAATAATCTTTTTTGACACTCAAATCGATTTATATTATATTTTCAGTTAATATAGAAATTAATACATAGAAATAAATATTTAAAATAATTGTCAGTGTAATGCCGTTTAAATACTTCAGATCCAACTAAAGTTCTATGACCCAGCCTTCTTTGCTTCTTATTTGTCTGCAATGAAACAAATTGTTAATTATAAATATTTTTAACTTATATTGTTGGAAAAAATTGTGGGCTGTTTATAACGTCGCTTTTCTAATATACAATTTTACAACTATTTTTGAGTAAAAATCAAACAGTTTAATGGTATTCCAGCATCTTTTTAAAAAAAAAATTCTTGCATTCTGTTACAATAATTATTGTATTCCGTTGAGTTGGCAAAAATGGGTACCATCACTTCCTGAGTGTGCTATTTTTTTTTTTTTTTTTAGAAAAGTTAGACATTTAAAAATTTTTCATTATTTTTGCCAACTTCAAAGAAAATTAGGCTTTAGCAGGGCGAATAAGTCTTTTTTACTTTCCCCTCTGTTACTAGCATAATTGTTCTAAATTATTGTTTTAATGTTATTTTGAGTTTAGAATGGTTAGGTCAAATTAAAGTTTTCAGTTCCGTATAAATACTTCTTTTCAGTGCAATCCGTCCGAGTAAATTGACTTGCAGTTTCTTTTTTTCTCTTTTGTTGCTCTTCACTTTCCGAAAACACACATGGTTGTTAATTGTGAATGCAGATTGTTTAAAGTTAAGAATTATTTTTATACATTTTTGTTTTGCAATTTTAATACTGCTATTTTTTTCTGATTAAATTTAAACTATAAAAATAAGAAATAAATTGAATTTTTTTCACGTTGGATAGCTATAATAATGTTAGATAGTGATGTGTGGAAAATTATTTCAACTTTAATGAATTGACTTTTAATATAATATGACTTCGAATATTAGTTTTATTAAAAGAAATATAAGTGATCATCAATATTTATATGAATAAAATTCAATAATATACAACGCAAGAATATTTAAAATTTAGCTCCATCCCCTTTGTTACTTTACTAAATGATGAAATGATGTCTACTAAATGATGAAATTTTTTTTAAATAGAAGCTTTTTAAATAGAAGATTCGATAGAAGCTTAAATTTTTTTCATAAATATCAACAGAGAGGAGCATTTTTTTCTTTTATAATATTTAAAATATTTATGTTTTTATCTTTTATAATAATTAAAATGATTATGTTAAAAACAATTGATACTACATGTTGTTAACAAGAAAGCATATGCTAAAACTGCTTATGCATATGCTAAAAATTATATGCTTGCTATATTTACTGTTTCATGTAAATTAAATTTTATTTAAACATTTTTGATCATTGGTAACTAAAGGTTACCGAATATAACGCAGATTATCTTATATTATATTTTTATTTTTATTTTATAATTCAAATAAACTGCTGTTTTAAGTGTTATGTGCAAAAAACATTCCAATTGAAGCTATATTTTATAAGCAATAAATCAAATATTTAATTTTTAAAGACATATTTTCTTAATTCCTCTCTATTTTGAATATGACCCAAAATCGTGAGAGAATTACTTCTATAAAGTAAGCTTACCCTGAAATGCCTGTTTTATTATGAAGCTAGCGACTCTCGTTTCTTATTAACTTTTTAGTAAAATATTTTGACAACTCGCAAAACGGAAAGTGGTAGTATATGCTTTAAACTTAATATTTTAGATAGAAATTTATTTACGCCTACCTATAATAAGACCTAAGAGAAAGATCGATGAAGAGATATTAAGAGTAACGAAAATTACGATTTTGAGGAAAATTTTAGGAATTGTATGATGGAGGTAAGAGAATCGGAATAAAAAATAAAATTTATGAATGTGAGATGAAATCAGTGCTTTGGAATGTCTTACCGATCTATGTATGCATGAAATGATGCAATTATGCATGAAAATGATTCTCTCATCACTTCTAAGGTAAACACTTTAAATAACAATAGAAATGAGGAAGAGCTAACTGCAATGCCATGTAAACCAGGAACAACGGCCCTGCAAAGTAAGTATCGGTAAAATATTCGTGATTGTGGTAAATTTAGAAAATCATAAGTTGGTCTACGGCAGTGTTTCCCAAACTTATGACTTTTGTGTACCTTTTCTAAATTTTTCGTAACGCTGTGTACCACTAATAAAAAAATGAATTTATTTTTTACTATAAAAAGGCTACACAAAAGTTCAAAATCACAATCGGCCGTTGACACCACTTATTAAATGTTAACTCTGCAAAAAATAGCAAATAGAAAAATACGTAATCGTAAATTTTCATAGCTAGTTTTTAAATGAAATTTTTTGAAATTTTCGTTTGTTGCAAGATATTTTGCATAAGAACGCATACCCCATCTGAACTGCTCCAGAACCCCTGGGAGTACGCGAATCACATTTTGGGAAACACTGATCTAGAGCAACAGCACCACGCTAAGGAATACTGAATGCAGTTAATATTTATTTTGCAAAATCTTCTAAAAACAAGTCTAGCTTAATCTAATAGCATAAAGGCACCGGTAAGGTTTACAAATAATAATTATATTAAAAAAAGCTCATAATTATTTTAGCTTAAATAATTGAATAGGTGTATTTTTTCAGTTTTAATTCAAGATTACACACCTTGTACCTAAATCGATTTATTGACCATATACCTCTTTCGAAAAGCATCTATTCAGCTAATTTACAAAAAAAAAAAAGAATAACGTATAGAAACGGATATTATCATGGAGATAAGACAGGCATGGACGGACACAAATGGACAGGCATTTACAGCTAGTGGAAAAAATAAATAAATAAAATAAAATAAAAAACGGAACGCCTTGAATAACTTTTGGTCTTCAAATTTTAGGACTCATTCTCAATAGTTCCAGGGGGTGACTTCAAATATGCTAATTATTTAGTGCAGATAATAATTTAAGGTGCGAGACACAAAAACTTACTTTCTCTGAATAAAGTGGCTTTTTTTGGACGGATTCAGACCCCAAAATATAGTTGCCGCAATCAGGGAAATATGGTATAAATAATAATTGGTCAGGTGAGAGGTCCAAAGTTTTGACCCTTAATGTTAATTTTACTTTTTGCGTATTTTGATATTTGCACACAATTATAAACATAGTTTATTCATTTATAATACCATTCAAAATATAAATTTTATTGTTTTATTTAATAATAATTGAAAAAAATAAATAAATGTAAGGTATACAATTTTTTAAATAATTTTAAAGTATCTATTTTAATATGGTAAAAAAATTGAGTGAAATAGGTTGAATAGTTCCTGAGAAATCGAGTTTTAAAATTAGTCGCATATTTACTCGCATTTTATTTAAAAACTATGTAAAAAAACTTTATACATATACATTACAATTTAAAAATTTTTCGACTATTATTAAATTAAAAATAATGATTATTTACTAAAATGTATTTTTTTACATGGGATTATCTTGAGATAAACTAATTTAAAGCTAGAAAGCAAAACTTTTACAATTTGCTTAAAAAGTTCCTCAGATATGGCGAAATATGCAAAAAGTAGAATTAACATTAGATGGTCAAAAATTTGGACCACTCACCTGACGAAACTATTAGTACCACATTTCCCAGATAACTTGAGGATTAGAAATCCAAATCCGTCCAAAGAAGCATATCAAGGTAAGTTTTGTGTCTGATTTCGTAGCTTAAACTATTTATATGCACTAAATAATTCGTATACTTGATTTCACCCCCTCCAGCATTTAAGATTCATCCTAAAACGTAAGGATCTGATCAACAAATCAAAAGTTATTCTGAGTAGTCCAGTTTTGTTTTTCTTTTTTGCCGTATTGTAAGTCGAAGGAAGCTAAGATGAACAACAAGAAGAACAAATCTTAGAGGATACGGAACCAAATAAAGACCAAAAACTAGATGAAGATATCAAGTCTTAGACGATCGAGTCTCAGTACAACCAAGACACAGTTTAAGACCAAAAAATTCGACTTCTCCTTTAAGTCGAAATGAAAAATGAGAGTACAAACTGGAAAAAACTAGGACTAGTCAAATGGAATGGAAAAATGTCTTTAAGTTCAGCACGAGTATATATTTTTTCCGTAACAAATTAGCAAGTGAATGTCAATCAAATATACATAAAAAATATTAAGGAGGCTTACGTCGCATTGAACGCTTAGCTTAAAAATATTAGGGAAGTCTTATTTTTAAGACAGTGAATTGTGTTTACTTGGGTGTAGGTACTGTTAGCGTATTTAGTTAACATCCATCCATTATATCATTTCTTTCCTAAAATAATTGGCCAAATACAATTATTTAAATAATTGGAGCTTACGGAGAAAATTTGTATTAAGCTAGAGTTCGTATTTGATCATTAACAGTTGAATTGTTTATAAATTTTCACAATTAATGAACATTGTGTCTGCAATAAAAATTTATGAATAGAGAATTGATTTTGAATTGAAAGATCTGTAGGTGTTTTAAATAACTGATTTAGGTTACAATAAAATATATAAAATTAAGGAAAATTCATTTAATTACGTTTTAAATTTTTATTTCATAATGTAAAATTCAAAATTCCTAATGGTATGTTATATTGATATTATACTATAAATATTTTTTGCGCTTATAATTACTTAGCTTTTTTTTTAAAGAGAGATTTGTTGTGAAAATTAATTTTATCTCTACATAGCAAATAAATATTGATAAACACTACGCCCTATTAAATAATGTATATGCCAATATATCATCTCCTCTACTAGTCATAATTTTTTTTTTTGTTTTTCTTTCGCAGTAGTGATAATAAATTAAGTGCTAGCTATTATAAACATATGAGGCATGATTTGCAGCTGTTGCTTTTTCAATCATTGATGGAACAAAGATTACAGAAAAAATAATCATTCATCAACAAGTATTGACAGTTAGATGGAGTTAGAATGATGAATCACTCTTACTAAAATTACGCACTTCTAAATCGTTTTTGCGTTGCAGCAGTTGGTTTTTCAATATACAGTTTTTTCCCTTGCAAAGCTCTATTTTTCTAACTGTAAAATATACGTTTTTTACACAAATAATACCGTCACTTAATGTTTAGTAAAAACCCCGATGTAAGTAATTAAGTTTTTCCAATGATTATAACTGATGCCACACAGAAAAAAAAAATGTATTTGACTGTTATAGACATTCTTATAAAAAAGTTAGATTTTTAAACAAAAAAATGTATATATAAGATATGTAAATTTTAAACTTACAGATATAATTTAATTAAACTAGCAAATTAATAAAGAGTAGTAAATCATTAGTAAATCAAATAATACGGAATAAAATAGTAAATATCTGAAAAAAAATTTATAATAGATGTGAGAAATATTATATGATATGAAAGTATGATAAAATAAAATATGATAATACATGTGATAAAATATAGTGATCGGAAAATATATTATGATCTGATTAAATATAAAAACGTAAAATATTAAAAATATTAAACAAAATAATATGTAACAATATAAATAAATTTAGTTTTTAATTAACTATTTTCCGTAATTAAAATTCGAGTTCCTATAATGAAAATTGATAAATAATACACCAAAGGTAATGATGTATTTGTCAATAAGCCAACACAACTATTAGGAATAAAAAATCATTAAGTTTTCTGGAAATCGCCAATAATTAATGTAGTGCTCTTTTTATTAAACATTTTAAGCATGATTTTCAGCTTCTTCTTTTAAATCATAAGTGAAATGCCAGAGCTGCATTCATCAAGAAGTATTGCCTTTTAGATAGAGTATTAAATATGAATCACTCTAATTCAAATTAAACATTTTTAAATATTTATTTTTTCAACTATAATTTTCTCCAAAACTTTGTCATTACTTATCTGTTTCAGTTGCAAAATATATCCGCCCTTGAATAGTTACTATTGTATTTGACATTTTCCATTAATTATTACTCATCCTGTGCAGAAAAAAGCTTTGAACTATTATAGTGAATCTAAGAAAAGAAAGGGCTGATTAAGAAACATTTTTCCGGATTCTAATTTTAGACGGTGTAGTTTAAATTAAATTATAAATTTAACACATAAAATTCGAGTCTTTCCCAGCTATATCACTCTTTATTTAAGAACTTCGTTACATTGCGTAGATTTTTTTAAAAAAATATATATAAATTTTTAAAATTGACAGTTTTTTTTTAAATCAACAGTATTTTTTTTTTAAGTTAATGCAAAAATCTGTAGTTAGAAATGATTCTTTTTTACAAAGGAAATAATTTTCCCTGAATTTAGTCATTATTTTTTTCAGAAATAGGAACCGGAGACATTCCTCTTAATCTGCTGAATTTTCAAAGAATGCAATATGTTTGGACTTATGTTACGATATTTTTGTCAGCAAGCACTTTTTTGCTTGACCTATTGGTAGTGAAATATGTGATGTCCCATCGACTGATCTTCAGTTTTCCCTGCAATGCACACAAATTTTATCTTAAGAAAATACACCGTGATAAAATATTTATTATCTTTATTGCTATAAAGGTATTTAAGATAAATATCTGCATAAAATAGTTGTTATAATTAGATAAAAATTATTCTGTTACCAACCTTACAGTTACCAACCTTTTTTTTTTGTTGTCGTATGCCTGTTTAAGCAGAGGGGGTGCGATTGTTCTTGCTTTTCAGTGGCGCCATCTATGGCCAAGAATTCGACTTCTGCCACACCACACTGCCACTAACCCGTTCATAGGATGGGCCACATTCACGCAATCACACAAAGGAGAAAGGACATAGAAAACAGAGAGAGAAAGAAACACCCATGCCTTGCCCGGGATTCGAACCCAGGACCTTTCTGATGCAAGGACAGTTCCCTGCCCCCTACACAGGCCGGTCGGCAACCTTAACGTTAAAACAGTTTTACAATGAGTCTTGGGTATATGAGCGTAAAAATTATATTCATCGCAAAACTGAAGAAAAAAAAAATTGCAAATTAAATGCATCAGTAGTACTAATGAAAGCGAAATTATATAAAATACAAAATGATTTTTATTTCAATTCCAGGCGGGAAATCTCACAGTAAAAATTGTGAAGAAAGTGGGGCTAATATCGCTATCACATAGTATTCAGAAATACAAAAATAATATCGGGGTTCAAAGAGACGTGTAAGTAGCGACGAGTTCAATTTCAATGATGCAATTTTTTTCTGTAGCATGGTATGCTACACCGACCATACGGGAATAAAAACTCTTAATGTATGTGATACGATACCGACAGAGAATGGGCTACTGTCTAAAAGAATATTATCCAATAGCTATTATTTGTCCAATTTCTTTTTCAAAATATTCTACCAATCTAATTCTAAATATTCGTTTTCGTTTTTTTTTTTTTTACAAAACCAGGTGTTTTACTTAAATACTACCATGAAATGAATAATAAGAAAATGAGACGGAAAAAGCTGATTCCAAAAGAAAATAAAAATTATAAACTTCGAAAATTAGAGTGGAAAAAGTAGATATATTTCGAGCACTCAAAACAGACTCCCATTTGAAGACCTACCCTAGATTGGGCAAGATGACCATTAAATAATCAAGTGATTAATTATGTGCTGAATGTATTTAATATCTCTTTAACTTCTTAGAAGAGGTAGAAAAGCTCATTTGATTTAAATATATAAAGTGCAATTTTTGGTTTATTCAGATTAAAAAAAGATGTTTATTGATTTTTAAGGAATTAAAGGGGAAGTCAAATCAAACCTTAAACGTTATGTAATTGTATTTTTTTTTTTAATTTTTAAATTTCTTTTGATCGACCAAAATAAGTTACTTAATTATTTGTAAGATAATTTACATCTAACATGTAGCCTGATAAGTCATTTTAAACATCTGATTTCATTACAAGATGTTTCTGTTCAAAATAACTATGCTTTTTGGTCAAAACATAGGAAACTTTGATTAAGGAATTTCACTTAACTAAAATAATTACGATTATGTTGATGTAGTTAATTATAAAAAGCAAATAGATTTAAGCTCACTCGAACCATAAAACTTAAATAATTTATACTTTGAATAACATTTTATTTTAGGTATTATTCTGTTTATTTCAATAACAGTTAATGAGGATTTTTTATTTATAGTTGTCTTGGAAGTATACGCTTGAAACAAAACGAAAAAGGAACACTTAAATAAATTTTGATCCTATGACTGTATTTTTCGTAAAGAAATTAAACCTTCCTGTTCCGCATGGTTGACCCTAAATAAGCTAATTAATAAATGAGGTACTTAATCTGAATAAAACTTTTTCTGAATGGTACTTTATATTCTTTTAGAAAGGATTTAAATTTTTGGTACTCAATACATACGGTAAATTGGTAGAAAAAAATTAAAATATGGTTTGAAAGTTTAATTTCTTTTTTTTTTATGTTTTCACTCAATATCTCTATAGATCTAGTTAAGCAAATGAAAATACTGCGCACAATTATAAAGCTTAGTTTATCCTAAGAAAATTCAATGCAAAAATAATTATATTATAATTTAATATTCCTTTATTTAAGAATGATATTTTTAAGCGTAATGGTGTGCTTAATGGTTAGTAAGATTTAACTAAAAAAAGAAAGAGTAATTTTTGAAAGAAAATGGTCAAATGGTTCTAGGGGAGATGACAATAAAAAATTCGATTCTTATTAAAGATTCCGACCATCGTATTTTTTTAATGTTGTCGAACACCATTAATAACAATAGAATTTTAAATGTTTTAAATGCTTGAAAATTTTCGTATACATTTAGATTTAAGAATGTTTCAAAATCCATTATATAGAGAGATGAGACATAAATTAGAAACTCGACTTTAGTGGAGTTAACTTTGAAATGAAGTTTTATAAATGTGTAAATTTTTTTTCCAATCTATTTTAACAATTTTTAAGACATAGAAATATACAGAAGTAAAATTTTATTAAATGGATTAACTTTTGACAGTTCTCTTAACTAAACTATTGTTACCATATTTTCCAGATTTCTGTTTCCAATACCATACTTTGAAAGTTAGGAATCTGAATATGTCGAAAAAAAAGGTGCTTATTCAGAGTTAGCTTTTGTGTTTCATTTAATGACTAAAAATTTATCTACGCTGGAAAATTTAAGGTGGGCATTTTGTAAAATTTAGGTTGTACACTAGTAGGTGATAATCTGATCATTAGATCAAAAGTTATTTTAAGACTTTAGGCACACGTATGTTTTACCCGATAACGTTTTTGCATTCCTTTTTTTAGTCATGATTTTTCAATTTTTTTTTATTTGGTATTTTTTAAAAGTAGTCAAAAATCTTCACTTTTTACACATTTGTATATTTACTCTTTTCTTCTTAAAGATAACTATCTCGTGAATGTTTTAAAATTTTTTCGTTTTTCTATTTGCCTATCAATATTTTTTTAAAAATCAAGTTTTGAAGTTTAGTTTTGATATTGATTTTGTTACATAAAAATTAATATTAAAATCATGAAGGAATCCACTATTTATTTATAAATTTTTGCATAACATTAATAAATATTTTTTAACAATTTAATATATTTATAAATGTTATACCTCTTTTTTACTTGTAGTTAAATTTTCTTATAAGCCTTTTTCAATAAAAAAATGATAAAAGTAAGAATCCAATGTTTCAACGATGCAAGATACATTTCTTATAAATAGCAAAACGACTTAATAGTGAACGACTAACAAGTTCTACAAATTCATAAAAATTATGCAAATATAAGAAAGGTCTCACCGAGATTGTTCAGTTTTGATAATAAAATCAACAAATTTCAACATGCAAAATGTAATGTTCTCAAGAAAATATTTATAGTTGATAATCGATTAATACTATGTATTCTCTGAGTCACAAGTTTTTTTATACCCTACAGTTTCTCTTACTCGTCGTCAGTTTTAAAAGTAAAGTTAATACGTCATTATCGAAAAAATGCGTAATTATCAGAATTCACACAGGTACGGTTAAAAACCGTGAATACAAAACAATACGGTTTTGTAACTGTTCCCAATTACCATAGTTTCTAAAATATGAAAATGAAACTTAAACGGACATCGTAACTCTTTGGGTGAAAGACACTCATTCATGAACGATAGTTTCGTGTATTACTTATCCAAGATCATGGATTGAAGAATGCAGAACGCTGGAAACTTTTCATGTAACGTAATGTAAAGTTTGACACATTAGCTCTCTCAGGTACAGTGTGTGTACCTAGCTGCACGGAACAAAATAACTTCATATGGTGGGAGTAGTTACAGAGGAGAGATTTCGGGTTGTTAAATTGTACTAAGTAAAAACAATCAAATAATGTTTTTTAATCA
Organism: Parasteatoda lunata; assembly: GCA_949128135.1. NCBI lineage: Eukaryota > Metazoa > Arthropoda > Arachnida > Araneae > Theridiidae > Parasteatoda > Parasteatoda lunata. The sequence continues at coordinate 83,187,953 of OX421970.1, read as the reverse complement.
CGGTTAACAGTTTGAATAACATATTTTTTATAGTTAATTGACTGTTTTGGTAAAATATGGTAAAATAACGATAAAATAAATTGATATTAACCATTTTTACGGAGAAATTTCTAACAGTGAACAAAATAACAACAGTAAAAGTTAAAACAAAATAATTCAGAATTGAATCGAAAGAAACAGAATCGACAGAATCGAAAGAAAAACAACAACAAAAAAAAATCGTTTATCTGAAATGTCGAGATGGATTTGACATCTTATTATCGGATACTAATAATCAACGAACCCTGAAAAATATATTTTCTTCTTGAGTTTGTAAATTAGTTTTCAAACTTTTCAACTTTACGTAAAAAGTCTAGATTTTAAATTTAGAAGAAAAATATGTGCATCAAGTAATGTTATTTGAATTCTTAATTCTTGAAATAATATTAGGAAAAACCTGGTTTTCTTACAAAACAAATTCCAAACTTCAGGAACATTTTTTTTTCTTTTTAGATTTGAATTATGCGAGAATGAAAAGACTCGCCGATTTCTTTAGAAAAGAATTTTGATGATTCAACTTTTTCCTTTTCACGGAGAAAATTATGAAACTCAGCAATTCGAATTGTTGAATTGATTTTCCACTGATAAGTATTTGAAAAGGCCAACGTGTAACTACAAGTTTTGTAACACTAAGTGATATTTTTGAAAAGTTTGATAAAGTTGTATTAGCAAATTAGATACTATTAGCGAAAGAATTTACTTATGAGTCAAATATTAAGAATTTCTTTCTTTCAAATAATGATTAAAAAGCGGATAAATATTTTTTTAACCCTTGAGCTAAAGTAAATACTTGATGTTAACTAAATTAATATAACAGACCGTAATAAAAAATAAAATACTTCTAAAATGATAAATATGTTTATTAATATTTCTCATTATTGTTCTATGTTTTCTATAATAGTATTAAGTTCATATGGTAGCGGAACAAAATGGCGAATGTTTAAGAAAATAATACAACATAAGATGGTTCAACACAGAGAAAAGAATTGTAGAAAAATCATCGTTTTGTATGGTAATGATATTTTTTGCAAAGAAAAATACTGGTAATGAAACTAAAATATATGATATTTATAAACCATTCATTTATTAAATTTTCTTTTCATATGGTAATGGTTTAACAGAATTTTTTCTGCTTTTCTAAATTATGATTCTTATAACCAAATATTTAGTACAAAATGCAAAACTGGAAACTAAATTTAACCGGATAAATGACATTTATCTCATGCTTTATGAGATTATAAAAAAGAAACAAATTTTGCCACACTTACTAAACTTTATCACAGATCATAACACGATATTTTTTGGTTAATGTAACCAAGATTTTTACCAAAGCGGTTCGGTAAAAATTACTGAACTATTAGTTTTTACACAGAGCTAGAAACACGGTAAAACTTAACCATATTCTTGTACTTTTGACCCTACCTCTTATCTCAGTGAACGAAATAATTTATGCTATACTGCCGTTATGAATATGGTGTGTTACATGCGTTGTCACAGATTTTATTTTGACTCAAACTATTTTAAACACTTGCAAATAGACCAAGTAAAAATAAAAAATCATCAATAAAACTAATTAAGGAACTGGTTGGTCATTTGATCTATTAAATAAATGAAGCATCATATCTTAGCAAAGGCGTTTTTACTAAATATGATGCTATAAAATTTTAAACGATATCGGTGCTATTATTTATTTTATTTTCATTGAAATTCAAACAATTCAAATTTCATTACACGAAGGATACTATGGAATTGGAAACAAACCATGGCTCAATTTTACACATTTTTAGAGTTACCCGTTAGAAATCTCTCAGAAAGCATTATTAAATAACAATTTATTTATTTATTTTCCATATTAAAACGAAAGAGTCATATAACTTTAAATAAGATGGTATTCAAATTGTTAAAGGTAAGAAAAACCGTTTATTATCTGTTTTCATCTATACGTTTTTTCAGCCATTTACATCTAGCTGGTTTCAAAACCGCGAGGGAAAAAAATGCAATTGAACATTGAAAATTATTTGGCAGTTTTATAGTGCTGCGATCTATACGTGATTGAAAGCATCGTATATTAATATTTCAGGGTCATAAATTGGGGAGCGCAGCACACTGGAATCTCTTTTGTTAAACGGAATGGAATGAACATAGTGATGTCAACGCTGGCACTCGAACCCCATTCTGTTGGTCATAAGACTGATACATTTGCCCTCTCGGGTATAACATGTACCCATCCACAGGAAACTAAGTGGCTTCATTAGGTGGCCCTAGTTGGTGTTATAAAATTTTGGTAATTCTGGTTGTTTAACCGTATTAGGTGAAAACAGATAATAAACGGTTTTATTATCTGTTTTTTCATAATTCATAGTGTTTAAAGGAAAATTAGTTTGTTAACGGTTTCAAAACCATAAAGTAAAAAAATATTCTTTACATCAAACTCTACGAATAATTCGATGTCCAGACTGCTGCAGGCTATTTTTCCATCTTTTTAGATTTAAAATTCTAACAATGTTGTAGCAAATTCTCATGGTATTATGATTAAAATGTTGAATCAATTTTCTGAAAATGTATGGTAAAATCTAATAACATATATTTTTAAAGTATTGCATCAAATAACACTTTTAAGTGATTAATAAAATTTAGCTTATATATAGCGCATGGCATTTCTATTGTTAGTAACACTGGATAACATTGATATTACTGAGCGCAGTCAAAAGACTGTAGCAGTATTTCATATATATATATATATATATATATATATATATATATATATATATATATATATATATATATATATATGAACGTGGAGATCCGATCATTAGATAAAAAGTTATTCAGGGTGATCTGTTTTTTACTTTGCGCACTGTACATAGCACCCCTTCCTACAAACTCAACAAAATTATATTTTATATTCTAGCCATTTCTGAATATATTTAAACTTGTGTTACATTATTATTTTTTGATTTAAACTTTTAATCTAATAACTATCTTCAATTACTGTCATTGTCTTTAAGACTAAATAAAATGTACACGTAAAATGTAATCAATTACTATATTCTTAATTACTTAAGTTTTTTCTTTGTTGAAGAAACTTAGACATTATAATGTTATTCAAGGTATGCTTAAAATTTTATAACCATTTTTATATGCAATTAATTATGCAATCATAAAATTTTGAAAGTAGTAGTATTTAAAAAAAACAACCATCTATAATGGGATAACACTTGAAAAATAAGGAACTGTATTAACTTGTGTCAAGAGAAATTACAGATTTGCATTTACAATATTATAGTGATAGAAACTTCGAGATGTGATTAGAATTTAAGATTGAAGTGTTCTTGAAACACGTTTAGTTTTCGTATAAAAAGAAATCATTTACATATTTTATTCTCTAAAATTCTTAAGAAATGTGTTTTAAGTAGAATAAATTGATTTTATGTGCTTAAGATTTTAAAAAAAAATATGACAATAGTTGTTAATTTGACATAAAAATAAGGTTTATTAAAGTAGTTTTCCTTATTCCTGAATTTAATCTATCATAAAAGGAGAAAAAAAAAACCTATTTTCGTTTAATTTTCACTCACAATAAATTGTTCTCCAATGCATAGGTACTAAATAGGAAAAAAAATGAAATTTTGTGCTATAAATGCTGATTTATAGTAAAATATTGATAGGTTTAAATTCTGCTGTGAATTTGGTAAAATTAAAATATCTGATTGGAGCAAATAATTAGTACATATTTTCATCCAATTTTGATTTACAACACATCGTACTCCAATTCTCCAAGACTGAATAAATAATATTTCTTGAGTTTGGAAATCCCTGCTGATAATTCAGTTTGGAATATTGTAAAAGAGAGTTGTGGATAGTTATTGGATATATATGTAATATTTTCGAAATACCTTTAAATTATACGACGTTTTTAAATGCATCGAAAAAAGGAAAAACATCGAAAAAAGGAAAAAATCTAGAAAATAAGTTTCTGTTAAGAAAATCAGTTTTTGTTTTTTAAAAACATATTCAAATAATCTTTAATGTATTCTATCATACAAAAACTGCAATTTCGCAAAATTGCAAAAAATTTATTTAAATTGAGAAAAATCACTAAAAAAAGCTTTTGCTTTAAAGGAAGAATTTCAGCCCAAGATATTTTAAAATTTAACTTTTTAGCAATGTTTCGTTATAATATTTTTATTTGATTTGTATTTAGATAATAAACATAATGTTAGATGCACCAAAATACCTTAGTTACGGTTGTAAAGAGTTTTGACAGACTGATCAAGATAAATTATTGTTGGCATGGAACGAGTAAAAGGTTAACTTTCTCCGCCTTTTCGTCTCGCCAAATTACGTTTTCTCGATACAATCATCTCTATCTTTTTCCTGGTTTCAAGCTTGACATGATAATGGTCATGTTAAAGAGAATCTCAAAGTTTCACGCCATCGCTAAATTTTTCACGTACCGAAAATCAATTTAAATAAATGGGGAAAAGGAGAATATAAGGAGATAATGTTACAACATAAGCAATTGGCATTCTTTTTCCAGACGCTTTGAAGAAAATTCAACATCAATTGAAGGTATTTCCAAGAAATAAGTAACAAAAATGTTATAATAGAAAGAAGGCCATTATGCTGTATCTTTGATCTAAATAGCAATTCACAAAACAATAATTATATTCACAAAAAGTATTTTTCTTTTTAAGAAAATAGTTAATTAGAATATTTTTATTGTTATTGTTCGTTATTTTTTTTAGAATTTAAGCATTGTGTCGTCAAAATATATCTGCATTCCTTTTATGAAATAAAGCGTAAATTTATACGTAAAATATGATGAATTGAGGAAAAATATTTTATTCACGTGAACTTCGAAGAGTTATTTATTCAGAACAAAGCTTTTTCGTACTTTGTTTTATTTTTTCGAATTATTTGCTTATATATATATATATATATATTAATTATATTAATATATATTAATTATATTAATATATATTAATTATATTAATCTATAAGAAATGATTTGAGATACAAAAATAATATCTTCAGGAAAGTTTCAGTAATAGATCAAATTAAAGCAAAATTTATGACATAGAACTTTAAACTTTTGTAGCATACTTACATATTTTAAAGTATTAATTAAATGGTATATTTTAAGCTATAAAATCAGATGCAAAAACGTACTTTCTCTGAATAAACATAAATTTTTTAGCCGGATACAGAATTCTGGCCCTTAAAATAAAGGAGTTAGCCGCAATCTGGGAAATATGGTCGCAATAGTGTGGTTAGGAAAACGGTTCAAAGTTTGAATCCCTTAATGCTAATTTTATTTATATAATATAATATTATTTAAAAATTACTAAGCTTTTTGGTGTTCCCAGAAACGCGATAATTTTAAACATATTCTGATAGTTTTGATCATGTTTTTTTTTAGTGGATAAAGCTGAATTTTGTAGCAGAAGCAAACAAATGATATTAGAAGTGCTTTAAAAATATCTTTAATATTTTTTTATACCTGTATCAAAGGAATCATCCATGTTCTACTAACAAAAAAAGTAACGAATGGAAAGGTTTAATTTTTTTTTTGATCAAATTACCAGAGTTTCATCTAATGTGAACACATGGATTTCTGGATCAAAAAAATAGAACAATAATAAGATTGTGTTTATTTTGAACTAGATTTAGATCAACAGATTCTATATTTTTCATTGCAATTTATATTAAAAATGAACGCAACTTTTCTTTACGTTATCTTTAAAAGAGGTGGCTAGGAAAAAATTCGTTTTTTTCTTCCAAATTAGGAACTAATATAAAATACAAAAAAAATATATAAAAGAAATGAGAAAAGAATTTTAAAAAAATAATGCTCTTTACGCAATAAAATTAAAATCCATTCCCAAATTCAATCTTTCCTTTATCTAAAAATCTTTTGTTTGAAAATAATTGCTTTGAGATAATTAACTGGGAGCAGAAGAAAACTTTTTAGTCAAAAATTTATTCAGAATAGAAGCATTCAGCTCATTCCCAATGAAATTATGCAAAGAGTATATATTCAACAATTGTTCATCTTACAATAAAAAAAAAATCTAGATAGGGAATCTTGAAACAGAATATTTCAATTAATTATTCTTCGAATTTAAAAAAAATGGAACTTGAAATTTTAGATTGTGAAGCAGTATATTCAGGTATTGTGTAGCAGTATAATTTTTTTATTCAACTTTATATAAACTATTATTATATTTTGTTTCATTTTTGCAATAAATAAATATTTTTAGTCTAAGAACTTTATTGTTTAATACTTTGTAAATCTCAATGTATTAGCAATATGACCCTTTCTTATATTTTATTTTTCTAAACTATAAATTTGAATTTGATTCTTGAAATATGTTTAAGTAACTAAAAATATTATAATAAATTTGATATATATATATTTGATAATAAATTATATATATATATATATATATATATATATATATATATATATATATATATATACATATATATATATATATATATATATATATATATATATACATATATATATATATATATATATATATATATATATATATATATATATATATATATATATATATATATATATATATATATATATATATATATATATATACATATATATATATACATATAAAACAAAGGTAAATTACAGACAAATGAAAAAAGGGGGGCGAATAATTTTTTCATTTGTCCGTAATTTACCTTTGTTTTATCTTCATTTTGAACTTATTTTATGAGTTCTATTTACTTGCAGCTTATGCGCAATAAATGATACTTATTTTTTTTTTCTCTTTTCTGGTTTTTTTGTATTAATTTATTTTGCTGTATATATATATATATATATATATATATATATATATATATATATATATATATATATATATATATATATATATATATATATATATATATATATATATATATATATATATATATATACATATATATATATATATGATTCGTGAAGTATTTTTTGTAAAATGTTTTCTTATTTTGCAACTACCAACATTTGATCTAAAAATTATGGAATAAAATCCATTAATCTTTTCCAAATAATCTCATATTTCGCTCATAAATACCATGCATAAGCTGATAAATACTCATGCAGTTTTTCATCAGTAAAATAGAATCGTAAATCAATAAATAATATCTCTAATACAACCAACGAAAATGTTGAAAAAATATATTTTTCTTTTAAAAAAAATAATCGTAAATTTAAATCTACCACATGAAAAATTTTCAACCTATCAATATAGTAAAATATGAGTCTTTGAAAATGTTCCCAAAACAAAAATGGAGTGACAGCGTTCAGTTAAAAGTGTCTGTGGTAAAAAACTTGCCAAAATAACTGAAAACACGGTCGAAAATAGGAAAACTACATTCTGAAGAAAATTAGAGTTGCATCATAATATCAGTACTACCATAATATGAAGTAATAATGTTTTACCCTTAATAAGATGTGAAATTAAACCATGTTTCAATTCAAGTTGAGTACTAGTGTGAGGCAATTAAATTTTTGCACGATAATACAGTTCAACTTAGTACCATGTTCAGTTTCTAGCAAAATTAATCGATACTATGATTAAATACGCTTCAAACTTTTTTCATCAGTTTAATATTAGCCATTATTAGATTTTTTTCCAAGCTTTCTTTCGTTTAAAATTTAGATTTATCTAACACTAAATACTAATTTTAGATATATCTTTACTGTTAATACTAAATTTCGATTCACTGAAAAAAAATTCTTTTACAAATAGATAAATTTTATTTAATAGATAATTACTGTCGCTAATTTTTTAGCATATTATCGGCATATTTGAAAGTGGCACTATTCTTATCGACATATTTTAAGTGGTTTCTAAAATACACAACCAAAGTAATTTATTATGTCAATATACTTTCCTAATACATGATGCTTCGTCTAGAACCATCACAAGTAACCTCACAAATTAATATTTAATCCGGAAAAAAAAAATTCTATCAAAATCTGATAAATCTTTGTTCATGAAGGTGTATGTAATAAACAACAAGACGGGTTAAAATGAAGGTTTAAATTTAAAGATTTTTTGAATAATCGTCATTCAACTTCTCTCTGTTTTCTACAGTTACTTAACCAGTCTTGTTTTAATTTACAACTTAAATAGTAATTTACGACTCCCAATGTTATGTTTTTATTGTTGATAAAGATTTTAAAAATATATAGTAAGAGTGGTTTTTATGGAATGGCCTAAAAACTAACATTCAAATTTAACATAAATTTTATACGTTTTTTATGTACTGATAAAATGTTTCCTTTTTGTGGTTCTGATATGCAGTTTATCATATAATTAACAAAAGCAACACTGAGAAACATTTTTTTGTTGCATTTATACAAATACTTGACTTTGTCTAATTTACTAATTTTGATCCTAATTTTCCTAATTTTGCTCCTAAATATACAGATTGTTTTAAAAACGACATTATTATAGTCTATTTTTTATTCTTTAAAATCAATACAAACTATTCATGTTTAAATTGTGGTTATAAACAATTAACGGAACTCGCGAACTTGAAAAACGTGTGGGACACACATTCTAACTAGTACAAAAACATGAATTTCTGAAAACTTTTTGAAATTGAGTTTATTACAAATTTAAAATTCTTGTACGCTTTCTAAAAATATTTCACTTTTGCTTGTACTTTACTGATTTACAAAGTTGTTGTAGTTTTTTGTGCCAGGTGATAACAGTGGACAGACTAATGATCTTAAGTCATTAAATGCGTTTATCTCAAAATAAGATATTTTTTCATTTTACACTATCTTAAACACGATATCTCATGTTGCTTTTAAAATAATTATCTTCATTTTATAGAGTGTTTTTAATTATAGCACACATGTTTTGAACTACAAACTAAAAGACTAAAAAAATTGTTTTTTTAACTGTATTTATCCCTAACTAAGTACTATATGCACTTGCTTTTCAGATATTAGTTCAAACCCTAGTTGGTAGTCTTCTAAATAAAATCATTAAAGGATTTTTTGTTTTAGGCGATATAAATTTTTTAAGGTGCTTAGCATATCTGCAAAAAAAGTCTTATTTTTACCTATAAAAGGCCATTATAAAATAATAAATATAATTTTTCGCTAGTTTAAGTACTTACACATAATAAAACAAACCAGTTTGGGAAAATTTTATATTAATATTTAAAAAAATGTTGTAGAAACTAGTCGGATACCTTAAGAGAAACACGTGGGTCGCTTATAATGACTTGTTTTTAATTTACGTTAAAACATTGTTTGTCTTAAGCAATTAGACTACAAAAAACTTGTTTTAATGTCTATGGCAAATTTTAATGACTTCTTAAATGTTACGTCAATTAATTATTTTAATTACCGTATTTTTTAATACAATGCATGCATGAAATTATTACAACGCATTCTAGTGTTTTTAAAAGTTTACTTGCATGTGGTTATTTTTTTAATATCTCTGGTGAAAATTTTTTCTTTATCAAAGTAAAAAAAAAAAAAAAAAAAAAAGTCGCTTTGTCAGCCTTCTCGTAATAAAGTAATTACAGATATTTTAAAAGTGGTCCTTTTTTATATGAAGTTCATAATTTGCTTGCCTACAACATTTTCTGTGTAGGAAATAATCCCTTCAGGTATTATATAAATAAAAAAATAAAAAAAATGCAAATTAAGACTTAACCTAATTTGCGAACTCTAGTTAAATTAAACTTTGTTTTTTTCTTCCTTTAATTAAAGAAAGACTGTCTCACTTGAAATGTTTCCAGAAAATTTTGGCCATTACAAAAACTTAAGCTCTTGACGTCTTGTACCAATTAAAAGATAACAGACTATGATTAAAATGACGAATTAAGTATCATGTTTTTTTTTTTTGTAGAAATAATTTGAAAGTAATTTTCGACATTCAAGTTTTTAATGAGAGAATGTAATATGAAAATAAATATTAATTATTACTATAAATAATTGCTTTAAAATGTTTCTCCAAAGTACAATATATAATCAATTTCAGAGACTAAAACTAATGGATGCATGCTGCCCAAATGACATTTATTATTTTTTTTTTTTTTTAACTTCTGTTCCCATACATCATATCTCTTTTAGATAATTCATAGATTTCTTGCAAAAATAAAAAGAGAAATAGGGAAAAAAATCCTCTGGTAGATCATACACTCTTAGGTATTTGATACATTAAATCGATAATTCAACTCGCTGCAACATTTGAATTCGATATATTGGTGTAAAAAATGATGACTATTTAGTCAAAAATGTGATTAATAAAAATTGAGAATTAATTGAAATTAAAATTGAGAATTAATAAAAATGAGAACAATTTTAAAAGTTCCAAAAGCTCGACTTTTCTCACAAAAAAAAAAAAAAAAAAAAACGAATGAAAAATGGAGTGCGACTTAGTTTAAAAAAGTGTCATATCTCACTTGTTCAATAAGAGTACGCTGAAAGATCAGGTAGAATATCAATTTTACAATAAAATCAAATTATTCACAATTTTATTTATTGAATGTCCAAGATCATAAAATAATCCCTGAAAAATAAGAGTAAGTATGAAAAATAATCGTAAAAGGATTTGAAAAATTTTTCTTATGGCATTTGTTATAGTACGGTATCATAGTTATTTGAAAAGTTATATTACTGTAAGCAAAACTGAGGCAAAAACTAGAGTTTGAACCAACAGTTGTAATTCGATTATAAGATGAAAAGCAGAAGAAAACCGTCTTGTCAACAAGACAGTTTATAACCGTCAAATATACGGAGAAAGTTTGTAAAAAGAAAGAGAATTTTAAAAAGTGCCCGGATAAGAGTTGAAAACTGTACTTTTACGTGAAAAATATTTGTCTCTTCTGTAGAATTTACAGATATTTTTACCGTGCATGCAGGCAACTAAGGGTATACTTTCAGCGTAAAATCTTTTTTGATCAAGTAATATACTTATCAGTTATAGAAATTTGCCCCAGCCATTATAGTGTATCTCTTATGGATTTCTATTTACACAGCTTAAAAATTGCACTTCCTGATTTATATTAACTCTATTCACACATGCCATATTACAATCACTATAAATGCAATTTTAAAGTCGTGCGTATTTATTTTTTCACATAAAAACTCACATAATATTAAAAACTCACATAATATATAAAAACTCACATAACAAAAACTCACATATCATAATATTGGACATTTCGCAATAATTGCGAAACATTTCTTTCTTTTTTTTTAAAATTTTCCTGTATTAAGGTTACAAAAACCTCATTTTGAAATTCAGAACATAATTTTAAAAAGACTCATTTGATTATACAATATCATATTGGAAGACTAGCGCTTTTTTGAGTATTTGCATATAAAAATTACTTTTTCCATAACCACAAATCCTTTCTTCAATATTGTTTAAGCAAAGAGTTTCAGAATATTGAATTTGGTACTTACAATTCGTATCACGTGAGCCTAATATTATACAAAACATTCTGGATAAGGAATTGTTAAACAAAATATGTGTAAAATCTGTTAAAATACTTTGATAATCTTGTTCCATTACTTTATTTCTAAATATTATTTAATTTGTCTGAAAGCTCTGAAATAAGAACAAATTTAACAAGTCGCGAAAAAATGAAAAAAAAGACAAAAGAACAAAAAAAGAGAAAAACGAAGAAAATTAAGAAAATCAACAAGTTTTATTTCCTGCGCATAAGCTGCAAGTATATTGAATTCATAAAATAAGTTCAAAATGTAGAGAAAACATGGAAAAATTTACAGAATAATGAAGAAAAAAAGTTTTTTTTTTTATATTTTCTTCTTTTCTTTTTCATTATTCTGTAATTATTTCCATGTTTTCTTTACATTTGAACTAAGGAATTCCAATAATCTGAAGCCAATTAGCAGATCAATCAAGATAGATAAATATTCCATTATACTAGTCGTTGTTATATAACTATCCTTGAAATCAATTCCCTTCAAAAGTTCTTAATATAAGATCATGGAACGAGCGAGCAGAATTTTTTGACTTACTGCAACGTATGATTTAACATAATGCATGAAGCTGTGTCCAATCTTTTTAACCCTTATTTCGGGGCAATACCCATTGATATTAGTAACAATAATTGCTGGTGGAATGCTAAGTATTGAATTTGTTCATCTAAAACAATTCAATATTAAGTACTTCAGTTGCAGTGTTTTATCATATGATGTTTAGTTGCAATGCATTGCAATTGCAATTTAATTGCAATTGCATTTTATATTTTAAGCGCAGCGTAGACGCCAGATGCTAAATTGCTGAAACAAAGAAAAAAAAACAAGCTTTTAAAATCGTAGTGTTTATCTTAATAAATTGCTTTCATAAAACTTCACAATTCACAGAGAAAAGCTTATCTAATAACTCTTTAACATATCTTCTGTTAAAGAAAGTTAAAAAAAAAATATTCATGTACATCTAAGATTGTAAAGGCTTGGTTAAAATGTTATAAATATTATTACAGAAAAACGAGATTGCAGTACATATATTTTAGTAAGAGATCAATAGAGGAAACGAAATGTTACCAATATTGTAATAAAAATGAAAAAGCTAATAAAAGTGGTTGTAAAATTTTGGATTTAACTATTAACATTGTAAGTCATGCATTCTAACAAAGTATATTTCGTAAATAAACTTTAAGAGCTTTAAAGTAACACTTGAAAATAAATTTTGGATCATTGAAAAGTCTTAAATAGTAAAAGCATTTTGCTTTCCATTGTTAAATATCAATAAAATGTTTAAATATATCATCAAAATATTCAGGAGAAGCCAGAAAAAGGAAGCATATTTGGAAAAACATAAATCATAGCGTACAATCATTATAATCATTGTTTAAATAGGTGTCTTTGTTCTAAGATGTGACAACAACAAAGAATGTGAAAAATAAAATTAATTTTAAAATAAAATACTTATGGTGTGAATACTTAAGTTGAAATAATCCCAGATTTAGAAGCCAAAATGTGTGAATGAAATTTAAACTCATCATAAAAGAAATAATCCTTACACTTCATAGTTCAACTTTTGAACTGAAACAAAATATTATACATCATTAGTTTATATTATTATTGTTAAAGATATAGTTAGATTCTAATTAAGTATATCAATATGGCTGCAAATACAACTGTATTTTATAGAGTTTAGAATTCGTTTATTACACAAAAGTGATACATATGGTTGTTTCAATAATTAAATTGATTGAAATAATGTTAAATAGTTAAATAATAATTAAATCAATTCTTAAACTTGATAGAATGTTGCAAAATTTTAACATCCCTGGGGTACTAAAGTATATTTGAACGAAGCACAGGACTTTTCTCAATTCAATTTAAAGTATTATCTTCCAGAACGGTATGGTGTGAAGAGACAAAAACAAATGCGAATAATAACAGTTGTCAAACACGAAGTCGACAGTATTTAAAAAACGTTTTTAGTCATAAGGTAGGATTGGATCTACATGATTTGCGTGGTTAAAACATTGTTTTAAACCCTACATTAAGTTTTGCATTCATTGGTTAACAAATTACAATTTATAATTCATTTAGAACATTCATTCATTCATTTAGAAACAGTGCTTTGCAATTCACGCGATTCATATGCCATACTTTACCATTCACGCAATTCATATGCCGTACGTTGCAGTTCACGTAATCACTAAAGAAGATTTATACTCGAAGATTCACACTTTTTATACCCCGCATATTGGGAATATCAATTAATACAAAATCAAAATTGAAGCAAATGTAAAAAAAAATCCGATTTTTAGAAATAAATGTTCGTTCAATTTAAACCATAAGCTTAATATATATATATATATATATATATATATATATATATATATATATATATATATATATATATATATATATTAAGATTGTCTATTTGCCTTCTATTATGAACTCACCTTTTCTTGGTAAGTGCTATCTAATGACGTTACTATTTATTACTAATGACTCCACTAACTATGTTTTCGTGTAATGACGATAACAATATACTGAAAGGGTAGATGACGGTAATTCTTTAAAAGGATTTTGATTACTCTTCACTAAAAGCTTCTCCTAGCCTAAAGAAATTGTTTTTTGAATAAAATTTGTTTACAGTATTTATTCTAAGAAAGTTTATAGTTTAAGAGTGGCACACTAAATATCAGTGCGCATATTTGTAAGTAAAAATAACCAGCTTTAGAAAATATATTTACATTTTATGCGCTATTTTACCGGTAGAGTTTAAAAATATTAAAATATTTTAGTCCTAACTAACTATTCTTGCAATAATCCTTCGATCTAATCTGGCACATTTTAATAATCATTAAAAGCTTAGATTAGATTTAAAAAAAAACAAAACAAGAAAATTGTCAGTTCTATAGTTTTTGGAGAGAATTTATAAATGAAAATTCCATAGCCATTTAATTTCTTATCATCGCAGTTTTTTATGCCATTATTTTAATTTTCTTAATTATCTAATTTCAGTTGAATAAAAGGTATCGCCCAGAATCTTTAACATTTCTATCACAATCTTTAGTATAATTCATCTCGTTTGTTTAAAATCTTAATTTTAGTGTTGCTTAGTAATTCTAATTTGTGTACCTCTAATTAAGTTTTAATTATAATTTTCAATGTTTTAAATAATGAAAAAATGTATTATCTATGCAGTGCAAAGAGTAGCAGAAACATAAATTGAAATAGGCAACTTTTCTAACATTTTTTTAGTACACGAGGATTTTCGCAGTATCAATCATATTTTTAATAATTTTTTAAGTTGAAAATTAAAAATGAAAACTGTTTCGAAAACCATTTTTTGTTTTCCTTTTTTTAAATCTCTTTCAATATTTTTAATTCACATTTTCGAAAAGGCACATAAATATCTTTATCACATTTCATCCAGTAACGTTAAAAAGTTTGGCTTCTGTTTATTATACAAATATGTTTAGAAAGTTAAAATTCTACTTTCAAATATTTCGATGCTATATTAAAGAACAAAATTGGAAACATTTATAAGGATATCATAAATAGCTTTCTAGGATAGTCTTTGGCAATAATTCTATCACGAATTAATACTTTAACATCTCACTCGCTCCAGCTTGTCTGAGCTTGGAATCACTAAACAGTTTTCACAATTAGTCAATCGGAAACGGATCTACGAAAATTTCAATTAACTCTGAATGTTCTTTAAGATTTTTTTATTTCGTTTGGCAAATTAAAATATTTTTGAAGTTAGTTCTTAAAAGTGTTTCTAGTAATATAAAATAATTAAACATGTCTTTAAGATAACATAACTTCCCTGAATCATTTTTGAATGCATACAAAAGAATGAAGAAATATACATGCAGCATTTATTAGCATTATACCGCATACGCTTCTGATCCTATTCCATTCCATTCCATTCCATTCCATTCCATTCCAAAAGCATGCTTTATATCAAGTAGTTAAACCTTCTTGGTAACTTCACTGAAATTTTGATGAATGATAATAAGTAAGTGAATATTTGCATGTGAGTTGTATTTTTTTAATGTATGGTGCAGATTGCATGATAATGTATAACAGTATAAAAAATATGCAAGAAAATCATAAAATAAGAGGAGAGTGTTTTAATATAATCTATTGCTGGATAGCTACGGATTATACTATACAAATTGGATGGGGAAAATTGTTTTTGGTCATAAAGTAGCATTAGTTTTCGTCACAACAAATCTACTTTAATTTTACATATACTATCATTATTATCTGCATAACAATACAAATTTCTGTGATGTACTATTTATTTTTATTCAGAATATGTACTAAAAAAGACACGCAAAGTGAATTTTATGGAACTGAATAGATATAGAACTGAATAAAGCACGATATGAAATATTCAAACTTTCTCATTTTACTTTCAGTTTCAGTGCATTTTTCGAAGAATAAAACTTTAAGCTTCTTTAAAGAAAGTTGGAGCCCATAAAGTAAATGTCGCATGATATAAATCCTAAAATAAAACATTTGATACTATTTTATTTATATTTTAAGAGGGATTAAAGAAATTTTGCTGAAATGTTGGAATAAGAATTATGAATCTTGTGGATGTTTCATTTTTCGAGAAAAATTCAGAATATATTCTTTTTTAAAATGTTTACATAGATTTAAAGTGTTTTTAGTTCTTATACTTTTTAGGTTACTTCTTATGTTTTTATTCTATATTGTTTATTCTTCCAAAAATATGACCTAAGTTCTTGCATTGATATTGCCCTAGTTTTTACGTTAATATTATTGCAAAAATATGCTGGTATTATTTCAACTCTTCCATTTGTGTTGCTTCAATTTTGAATTTACCTTGCCTCATTTCTTAAATCATCACTAGTTGAAATTTCTTATAAATGATACTGTAATACACTATGGAGTATACCCTAGTTCTTCATGACAACATATTTTTTAGCCTAAGCACTAGTAAAACTCTCCATTTTTCAATGAAAAATAAGATTTATTTAGTTATGCAACAAACAATTACCCATTGATAATAATCTGTTAAGAAAAACACACATATCTTTGCTTATTTTTACTTGATCGCTCTATGGTATTAGATTGATTAATTAAAATCTATCTCAATTTTAAATTAATAAAAAAAGAGCTAACGCCTTTTTAACTACAATTTGATTTTAATGCGAGATTTTATCTCCTTTAATTCACACATTGTAAAAAGTTCAGGATCAAATTGCGGTATAAAGTACCGGCACTTTGGTTGCATCATCCGTAAAAGCCATTTTAACCGTAAAATACCGAACTATGATTTTTATAGTAATATTTATTTTATTAGAGTGAATCGGTGATCTTATGATTATTGTTACTATAAAAATTACGACATGTCAGATATTTTGTTCCGTAACATATGCTGTTAAGAATGGATTTGAAGGTAAAAAGTACCGGCAAACAAAGTGCCGTTATTTTTTACCGTAATTTGATCGGAAATTTTTATAGTTTAACTCAGCTCACAAATTATTTACACTTCTTCAATGAATGTTAGATTAAGCCTTACATTGATGCGCGATTAGTTCATTAATAAATGTTACTTCAGTACGTAAATTAGTAATATTTCAAAGGGGAAATTAATATTATTACAGTCAGTGAAATTATAGTATTTTAATTTTTGCATTGTTAGCTTAATTGACTTGCATTGATACTATTTCAATTTAAACTGATCAATGAGTTGATATTTCTTAGTAATTACTAATAAAAAACTATATCTTCGCAAATAAGGGAGATGTAATTTGTATTTCTTGATTCTTATGGAATTATCTTCTTTCCACGTGCATTGTTTTGAGAATTCAAAAAAAAAAAAAATTAATAAATAAACTCTCTCA
Organism: Parasteatoda lunata; assembly: GCA_949128135.1. Taxonomy (NCBI): domain Eukaryota; kingdom Metazoa; phylum Arthropoda; class Arachnida; order Araneae; family Theridiidae; genus Parasteatoda; species Parasteatoda lunata. The sequence goes on along the minus strand of OX421970.1, from coordinate 83,170,553 downwards.
TACTCCTGATGATTTATACTACTGTACATGACTGTAATTATTAGCTAAAGTTAAAAAAACTCTGAATTATAACATAAATAAATAAAATAAAATAAATAATTAAATTTTCCCTACGCCACTTGCAGTAAAAAAATGTAATTTTGAGTTAATGATATAATAGAGTAATAAATGCATTTTCAAAATATATTTATCAATATACAAAATTTCTAACTAATGTTAAAATTAACGGAAATCTAATATAAAGACATAAAATATAACACAGTACGAAATTTTCTTAAGCGAGAAATAAAATGAACTGAAAAATAAAGGAAATAATTTGAATTTCAATTAAATGTTTAATGAAATACTTTACGGATATTTAATATCGATCCATATTTCAAACAATTGTTAATTAAACAGTTAGATCCAATAGTATTTCCTGTGTAGCAAAGATCACAAAATGTATGCAATAGTAGGCATCAGATTAATGCTCTCTTCTGACTGAAGATCATATTAAGTGTAGGTACGAACCCACTAATTACTTTTTGATTGAATTTGATAGTTTGGATTGGATGATAAACTGTGCGACGCTCGCTGATTAAATGTGATGACAAGAGTTTATAGGATTCGAATTACAATTCTAATTAAGCATTTCGTCCAGTGCGTTTCGATAACAAGTCTTCACGTCTATTGCCAGTAAATTCACAAAGTTAATTTACATTTTGAGTGATAGTCTTAAATGCCCAAAATAATTTTAAATAAATTGTTTTGTTCTGTTGATGAGCTACAAATTCAGTCAAGTTCGTGTTACTGTGATTAACTGCCTGATTAGCACATTTAAACTTTTTTTACTTAAAATTAGTTGTAGTTAATCAAATTATACAGTGCAATAAATTAAGTTTTGATCTGCATACTTTTAATCTGTTCTATACAATTAATCTTAAATGCGATTTATTTCTTCTCAGTAAAATAATTTAACATAATCTATAATCTATGAAACTGTTTTACAATGATTTAATCAAGGGTGATTTTATTACTCAAAGATAACAACGACCTAACAGCAGGGCACTTACAAGCATGGTATAGCCGTGTATTGTGTTTAAATAATGTTAAGACATTAATTTAACATTATTATAATATTCACATTAATATAACACACCTGATAAAAACCAAGGAAGATATTATCTAAATTGGATTTGATCAGAGGATCTCATTAGAATTCCAGGTTGATCCTTTTATTAGAGCTCGTTCAAATAATTTGTAAGCAAGTTTTAGGCATTTATGGACATGCTTACGTAAGAAATTCATAACCCTTCTTATTCTTGTTTTTAATAATGAAATTTACTAATACATTACATTGTATAAAACAAAATAAAACAAAATGTATGCTTTAATTCATTTTATAAAACTTTGAGATTCCTCGAAAAAATCTTTCCCCGATATTTTGCTTCCCCAGACTTAAAGTTTTGTTTTAAATTTGAAATATTTTCAAAGTTTGATTTTTTAATCCTAATTTTTTTGTATTAAAAGGTTTTATAGAGAAATATATTTTATAGGGTATTTTGTTAGTATTGCTTATTGCTTATTTCCCACATCCTCACTTGCCAAAAGAGAAAAAAAAATACAAATGCTTACGTGAGATTAAAAAAGATGCATACATAAAATTAAAACAGTATCTTAGGGAAATTTTAGAGTACCCTAAAAATTATAATACTGCAATCAAGTTATAAATGTTAAGAATAATAAATTGGAAAAATTCATTTGGCAATAAACATTTAAAATTTAATAAAAATAATTTAATTCTTTTCTAAAAAACTACAAGTAAAACTTGCTATATTTTTTGAAATATGCTACCTTATCTACGTCTTACTGTGTTAAATTTTTAAAAATCATAAAATGCTTTTAGAAGATGCATCATGAAGAATTTGCCGAACGTGTTAAAAATGCATACTTCAACAATATTACATTATTTTAATAATTATTAATTTTTATTATTACCCAATAATTTTTGAGTAAATATTTTTAGTGTTTCTTGAACTTTCACTATTAGCTATTTATACAAAATTAGGGTAAGTTGGTTATCAATGAATTATTTTTTAAAACAAGTATTATTAAAGCATTATTATATATAAGCATTATTATATAAAGCATTTTAGTATTATTAAAGCATTATTATATATAAGCATTATTATATAAAGCATTTTAGTATTATTAAAGCATTATTATATATAAGCATTATTATATAAAGCATTTTAGTATTATTAAAGCATTATTATATTGAAAATAATTAATTAATTGTTATACATTTTTTTTTCTAATATAAAATGCAAAAACAACTAGTAACCATAAACTATATTGACTTATTCTTGAATGAATGAATTTAGAACTATAATGACTTATTTTTAAATTTATTCTGTACTTTAAATTTATTCTGTAATTTGAAAGACATCTTTTGAGGCAGAAAAATGTTTTGTTATCTCAAAAATGCATTAAAGTAATTGATTCTATCATTTAAAATCTATTGATTTCACGAAACGAATTTGTTTCGTAATTATGTTTTAGATGACATTCTGTAACAATGTTAAATATATTTTTTACGAGTAGAAAGTTAATGGAATTCAGTGATCAATGTTTAAACTCGATTTTACGATTCAATAAGTTTGGAAGCCATAGAAATAAATTACGCATATAAACTTAGCTTTCATATGATGACTCAATTAATTTGGGAGATATATTCACATTTTTCTGAAAAAAGTCAATATGTGACAAAAGCTTGTAATTATTATATAGTTACAGTTTCAATAAATCACGCTTTATAGTGATAAATTTTTTTAAGAATATTTAGTTATAATTAATGTAATTGGAATTAAAAAATGTGCAACTTAATATTTACAGAGTTAAGTAAATTATGCTCTATTTTTTTTATCTTTTACGTAGCCTTTTCTAATTATTTAAAGTATTCTAAAAAAAAATATGAGTACTGTGTTAAAAAATGATTCTTAAGTTTTATAGCATGATGTGTTTTAGTTTCTATATGATGAATTTTGAACATTAATTTGCAATGATTTCTCTAAACATTCCATATAGTATTTGCCAATTATTTTAAATGTAGAAAAATATTTTAAGGGAACACAACTACATTAATAAATTTTCATAAATTAAACATCATTGTTTACTTTGAATGTTTTATTCGTTTCTTTTTTAGAAAAACAAGGCGCGAAAAAATGTTTTCAGATTAAATTTCCTTAAGAATACATCATATTTTTATAAATGAAAGATCTTAAGCAAACTATTTAAGCCCTCATATTTGTTTTAAAAACAGTCTACAGTTTTCAAGATTTTTGAGGAAAAAAAATTGCGCATTAATTTTTTTTCTTTCTATTATTTGTGCTCATGAATAGTAATTAGTGTACTTATACTTTTGTTTTTACCTCCTGGAGAGAGCAATTATAATGTTTTATATATTAATCTTTTTTCAAGATTGCTTATTCCGCAAACATATCTGTAATTACTGGTTTCATCTATATTAACCAAACAAGTTTTGCGTTTATGTTTCATTAATGTTTGTTAAAGCCCATTAGTATGTGCACCTGAATGTAGTCATAGTTTTAAAAAACATTATTATCGTATCCTTTAGCTCTAATCCTAGAAATGAAACTGCTAATTGCATTTCCTAGAAAAAGACATATTTTTCCCTCCTGTCACGAAAAGTCTAAATAGATGTATTATTATTTTAGGGATCAAGAACTGTTCATAATTAGTAATTAAAAGTTATTAGTAATTAGTTATTAGTAATTAGTTATTAAAATTGTCACGCATTCTTATGTACTTGATTTCATGTTATATTTATTCAAATAAACACATAAAGAATTTAAAAAGCGTTATTTCATATGCTTTCATTGCAATATTTTTCAAAGCATTTGTCATAGCATATTTAATTGCATTCCGGCCAATTCGTTTAGAGTTTCTTTTTTTTTTTAGTACAGATTCAAGCCTTATATGCATGGATTGTTATTGTTATTATTTGTAAACTTTTAGTTAAGTTATGCTGGTACAAAAAAAAACTAACAATAAATGATATTTACGGTAAATGAGTGAAACAAAATAAATAAACATTTTCGTAGCTAAACATTATAACTAAAGCTTTTTAAGCGTGCCACGTAACT